>CM062817.1:799261118-800461118 GCA_031772625.1 Pinus tabuliformis
CATTCCATTTTTCATATAAACACAGTCTCTCCATTTCATATATATGGATTCATTACATTTCCATACACACAGTCATTCCTTTCTTAAATAACACTTATTTTATAGATAACAAGAGTAATTTTGAAGGTTAACCGAAAATAGGCGATATGGGGCTTATTGTTAGGATAGTTTCCGTAGGGGTAAAGTATATGGAGGGGTATCCACAGCTTAAAGGGATGCTATAGAAGGTCGGATGGTTAAATTTTATTGAGAAATTTGACGGCTACCACAAGGAAATTACCAAGTCTTTTGCAAAGTCGTTTAATGGCACAAAAGTGGAGATAGGAGATATCAAATTTAGAGTCACAAAATCCTTCATAGCAGAAGCAATAGAGCTGCCGAGACAAGGAGAAAGATGGTTTAAAAACAAGGAATTTCATGGTGAATCTTGGAAAGTGATCCTTAGAAACCCAAGTATGGATGTTACAGTATTTAGGAAGGGAATTCCTATTTCAGCACTCAAGAACAAATGGGGTAATATGCTGTTAATATTGCAAAAAATCATTACATGTAACGAAAGATTTGGGTTGTATGTTTCCCATATACATTTATTAATGATTTTTTAGAAAATGGAACCATCAACCTTCCCTTCTTCCTTCTAAACAGTCTAAGAAGGATGGCTACAAATGTCCAAAATAGAATTGAATCTATAGAAGCAACTATGTATCATCATGGATTAGTGAAAATACTAGTTGAATTCCATTTGAAAAGTATAGGGGATTCTTGGGAAGATTTCTTGGTAAGAAATATTTTCCAAGATGCTCCAGAGTCACCTGAGGAAAGTGATCTAAGAAAATTAGGAGGAGAAAGATCAACATTAACATTCATAACAAATCAAGGACCTCCTCACAAAAGAATGATGCAGAGGCAACTTCTAAACTAGAGGTTAGAAAGCAGAAAAAAACAGAAAGGAAAAATGAAAGAGAGAGATGAAGAAATCAATGAAGACATTCCTGAACAGGGAAAATTTTAAGAACCCCCCCTAAATTTATAAATAAATAAATGGGCGAATCTCCATGGTATATAGGAAAAATGGAAGGCGATTTTATCAATAATATAATATGTATATATAATTTTTTGGCGAATCTCTCACCAGGCATGGCGAATATTTTACTCAATTATAAAATCTTGTAAGATCTTGACGAGTCTTTCACTAAATAATAAAACTTTGTAAAGTCCTAGTGAATCTTACCATAGGCTACATGATGGTTTAATTCCCCCATTTAAATAGGCTACATTCCAGGTGAATACCATGGGTCAATACCATGTGCTATTTTGGTGAATACCATGGGTCAATACCATGTGCCATTTTTATTTTATTATTCTAATATTAGGGTTAATAATGGTTTTTTGCATGGTATTAATAACAATCTAGTCCATGATATTTGTCCCATAGTATTTGGCCATAGGTTTCACCTAAATATACCCATTTTTTGAGTGTTCGTAAATATAAGGTGACTTATGGAGTAAATATAAAAAAATGTTTTATTTGTTTACCATCCTCTCTCGTTTATTTTATATTTTTATTAATTTACCATACCTCTTTTTACAAATATGTTATTTGGCCCATAGCATTCACTTAAATAAAACCTCTTTCTTGAGCCTTCATAAATAGAAAGAGGGTTATGGACTAAATATAAAAAGAGGTTTTTATTTATTTACGATACGTCTAGTTATTATATTTTTTATTTATTTACCATAACCTTTTGAGTAAGTATAAAAAAAGTTTTATTTATTTACCATACCTCCACTTTACTTATATTTTTATTTGTTTACACCCTACATGTATATAAGGTGACTATGAGTAAATATAAAAAATGTTTTATTTTATTTACCATACCTCTCATTTATTTACATTTTTATTAATTTACCATACCTCTTTTATAAATATGGTATTTGGCCATATGGATTCACTTAAATAAAACCTATTCCTGAAAATGGCGAATGGAAGGTTGTAAGTCCTAATTTCAAGGGCTAAATTTACCTTTTTTACCCCCTCCCTTAAAATAAGGTGGCTATTTGAGGTGATTTGTAAAAATGTACTATGATACAAAATATTCGCCCACTAAAAATTTAAAACCCCTTAATTTTGCCAAAGGGCGAACATTCGCCCCTAAAATTATCCTTGTTCCTGAAGCTTCATCACCACAAGAATATGAACAATTACTCTCTAGAAGACTGACCAAGATTAAGGAGCAAATTAAGAAAAAGAAGGAGATAGGGGAGAGGAAGAAGGACACAAGAGAAGAAACCATAAGCTTCTAAAACCTGAGAAGGAGCTCAAGACTCTGAGGTAAGGTGAGGAACATAACATCAAAAGAAGCCCAGTTCAATCTCCTAACAGTATTCCACCTGATCACAATCCACAAAAATCTCCTCCATAAAATTTTGAAGGTATCCCAAGCAGAGCTTCTCCTGGCATAGATCAAGTACAACAACAAATATATGACTACATAGAGTCATTAGAGAGAAAGAATACCTCAATGGATCCAGGATCCTCAACCAATCTAGAGCATCCTGTCAATCCACAAGAACCTCTAACTAACTCTCTTAAATAAGAAATCTTTGAGTTAGAGATTTTGAACAGGCACATTCAAAAAGAAAATGAAACCTTGAGGGAACAGAACAAGATGGATAAAGCCATTCATGACAACACAATGTTGCACCTAGTATTATGGGAAAATAAAAATACGAAGCTGAAGAGGAAAAATAGGAATTTGAACAGAATAATTATCAACCTCAAATACATACTTATTATGAAGAAGCCCATGATGGCAGTTAGTGCAAGGAGAAGCAAGAAAAGGAAGTTGGATGTGCTGGTAGAAGTGACAGAATAGATGCAATAGGAGAAAGAGGTTCACATTTTTGGAAATTGCATGGGGACATGCAATGATTTTGCAGTTGGGGTATGTTGAGTCTCAAAATTACTCTTTCCCTAGCAACTCTTCTCATCCATTTTCTTTTTTTTTCCATAAGAAAGATGCATTCTCATCACCAATAACTGGTATATTGTCTTGAGGAGGACATTTAGTGATTTACATGTTATGATTTTATGTTTGTTTTTTGAATAAATTTTTGTATATTAGCTACAAAACGCAACCTATTTTGTAGCTAATCGGTTGTTCCACATCTACCTTCATGCTCTAACAGGTTCCAAGTGTCAGAAGGAGAAACTAGCCACATGGGCAGCTTGGAAATCATCATGACATGGACCCTGTCCTATTCATTCAGCCCAGGTCGACAAAGAATATGGCATAAGGCTACGATCAATGGATAAGTCAAACACACAGAGACCAAAGGTAACAGGACTCTGTTTTGTGACTAATTAATGTGTTTCATAGTGATGGGAAGCTTTATCGAGAGTAAATACATGTACCTATGGACTCCAATAGCCACCTATACAAACAAATAGAATAGCCACCATGTCTTGGATTTATGTCTCCAACAACTGAAGAAGAAATTTTGCATATCTTTCTTCTACGTGTTTGGTTGTAGCATGCTTTTCCCCACAAACAGTTATATGATTTTTATTGTAAATACCTGTGTAAAGGACCGAAGAAGTTAGTGGTAATAGTAATAGTCTTATTGCGAAATTGAAGTTATAGACTCTGTAATTTTTGGGAATTTTGTGTCCCTGTTTTAATATGAGAAGACCACATGTTTTTATGAACATCTGAAGGAGTTTTCTTGGAGTTGATTGAGAAAGCATAGCCTAATCAGTTGCAAAGGTCCCCTACACAGAATAAGGTTTCATTTAATTTTATTTTTCTTCTTCTTGTTAACTGCAAATTCGTCATTTTCTTTCTAAAATAGTGTTTATAATCATTTTATTACTAACAATGTTTATAACGTAATTTCCATCATTTTCTTATTAACAGTTTTTATAATTTAGAGAAATTTCCATTAGCTTGATCTCTTTTTATTTTTTATCAGTAGTTTAGAAGATAGAACTCAATGGTGTAATCTTGTTTCTTCAATTAAAAAATAACCTTGTTTGACGATGAGAGTAGGACTGAATAATGATAAGAATACACTGTTGGATAGTTTACTTCATTCACTGTTTTGCTAGTTTAAATTCTCAATTAAACTGATCAGTGTCATTTACTGTTTTTTCCATTTCATCTTTTAGTTTACAGACTCATGGTGTTGATTAATGTTTATGGAAAACCCTTCAAGTTTATAATTCATCCTTAACTAAGTGGTTGAACATTTCATCTATGTAATGAATTATTTCTGCATCTCTGTATTTTCTTTCTCTTAGATTAATGATGTACAGAATTACTCAAATGTCATCTAGAGGAGACTTTCTCCCGAAATTGTGAGGCAGAGTAACCAAGTATTTCATTTAGTTTTATTTATGTAAATTAGTTAGATATCAATTGCAAATTTGACTTTCAGTTTTAATTCATGATTTGGAAATAATGGTAAAATAGGAATATAAACTCTCTTTCCATTTATTTCTTAGCTTTGTTTCCATATATTTCTTAGCTCTGTTTTCATTTTTAGATTTTGAGAAGTCTTTAAGAAAGTTATATTTAGTTTTGATAATTTACATTATAAATCATTAGGAATTAAAAGACCAAAACCCCCCCAAAACAACATAAAACATAAAAACAATGAAGTAAGAAGGGTTAGCTAGCACAAACAGTGCACTACACTTCATCAATTTACGATACCCGGATTGATAATTTATGTAGAGAAATTTAGGACACTAAATTGACCAAACATTAATCAACAACTTTTCTTGCTGCAATCTCTCTAAAACATACTTTAGATGTCTTAATTTTTCTTCTTTAGATTGACTGAAAAATAAAATGTCATCAAGTAAACAATTACAAACTTACCAATGAACTCCTTCAAGACTTCATTCATGAGCCATATAAATGTACTGGGTACATTTGACAAGCCAAATGGCATGACCATCCACTCGTACAATCCTTCATTGACCTTGAAATTTGTCTTCCACTCATCTCCTTCTCTGATACAAATTTGATGATAACCACTTCTCACATCAATCTTTCTGAAGTAAGTTGCCCCACCCAAGCAATTCACCATATCATCCATCCATGGCAATGGAAGCCGGTAATGAATGGTGATCTTGTTGATTGCTTTAGATTTAGTGCACATTCTCAATTCCCTGCTCTTCTTTGGACTTAGTAATGTAGGTACAAAACACAAACTCAAACTTTATCTCATTAGTCATTTGTCCAAAAATTCTTGAACTTGCTTCCCCACTTCCTCATTCTCTTTGGTTGTCATTTGATATGCAACCTTGTTTTAAAGACATGCTCCTAGTATCAAGCTTATGTGATGAATGATGCTTCTTTTGGGTGGAAATTCAATTAGCAATTCATCAACTATAATATCATGAAAATCATGCAACAACTCCTAAACTTCAATAGGTAAATCTACAATTTCAGTGTGCAGAAGTACTACCTTTGGCTTGCAAATCACTACATATCTTACCTCTTCTTCTTCCATATGTTGTAGAAATTCATTTCCACTAAGTAGTAGTTCTTTTGGGTAGCTTGTTTCAATTTTACCTTCCTCTTTTAATCCTACAAGAGTGTTCTTGATTCCATCCTTTTCGAACTTATAAGAATTGCTCTCTCCCTCAGTTGTCATGTTCCTATCAAACTACCATGGGTGACCCAAAAGGATGTGAAAAGCATCCATTGGAATTATGTCACAAAGCACCTTGTCTTTATACCTCTCTATCTGAAAATCAACTTCACTTTGTTCATGCACCAACAATTGGTGTCCTTTTTGCAACCACGATACCTTATAAGGTGTGGGGTGCTTAATCCTTTCCAACCCCAATTTTTCCACCATTTCATGGGAAACTATATTGTCCATACTTCCACTGTCAATCGCCAATTTGCAATATTTGCCTTTTTTCTTACATGTTATCTTGAATGGGGATTTCCTTTGGACATGCTCAATAGTCTCCTTTGCTAGTTTTAACAGGACTTTGTGCATCATCAACACCTCTCCAGTATTTGGCACATTCTCTACCTCAGGTACTTGTGCCTCTACTGCTTTGATTTGAGTTATGTATGCACCTCGTTGTCGTGTATTGTCATTCTCAAGACATTCAAAAGATTGGAGACCCAATTTGATAAATGTATAGCACCTGTAGACAGTCTCTCTCCCTCTTCCTCTACCTCTACCTCTTTGGTAAGGTCTTCCTCCAATCCATCCACCTTCTTTCTCTAACTAGTGTAGCTGATTTCAGTTGCCTTCATTAATCTTTTGCACAATAAACTTTCCTTCTCCATTTTTGTGTCCTTTCCCTTTGGAAAAAACATGCCCTTTGCGAGATCTTTGCTTCCTAGCTATATTTTCTTCTGCCTTCAAGGCGCACTGGTATGCTTCCTCTATTGTCCTTGGAGAAAGTATATTAATTTTATCTTGGATATATAACCTCAAACGATTGATATACCTTTTTGTCTTCTCCAAGGTATTATCTACATAACATGTTTGCAATTCACCTTGTAAAACTCTTCCATGACCTCTCTGTTATAGACATTTTTGTGCCCCAGTGTGGTCGCCAATTTGTTGTTGGGAAAAGTATCTATTCAGAACACCCCTATCCCACTCTAAGGTGTGATAGTGCCTTAGCAACAAAAAAGGAAAACTACTTGAATATTCTTCTTTATGAAATGAAAATGAAGAGAAAGGATGTAACTAACCTGTGTCTTTCGCTAGTTTGTTGATCCAATCGCTCCTCTCTTCAATAGCTCCCAGCTCCCTGCTCCCTTACCTGGGTATGCTTCACCTAACTTGAATCAACAGTTACCATTCGTGGCAACTTTAGAGTTACCTAATTTACACCAGTTAACAAATGATCCAATTGCTTACGCCCCTTGGTGGCCAGTGATCCCTCATAAACTTCCATCAGATATTCCTAAATTTAATGGAAATCCAGGTGAATATCCATCGAATCACGTGATGACATTTCATCTATGGTGTTCATCAAACACCCTAAACGATGATTCGATAAGGCTTCGCATTTTTCAGAGGACATTAACGGGTCCAGCAACAAAATGGTATATTGAATTTCCTAGAGCTTCGTTCGACAATTTTAGTACCTTAGCCACAACTTTTTTAACCCATTTTCAATTATCGATAAGGTATGAAACAGGAACGGAAATCCTAACCAACTTCAAACAGACAACGACCACTCACATATCTGATCATATACATGAGTGGCGACGTCGTCGTAGGATGGTAAAAACGTACGTTCCCGATCAGCTATTAGCTGAATGGTTTATCAAATCCTTACTTCCTACAATCACGGAAGATGTGGCAAAGGGGGGAGTCGTAACGGAAGAGCAAGTCATCGCTCATGTGCAATATCTGGACTTGGTCTATACTCAGTCTGGCACGCTCTACGACAAAATACCTGACGCCCCTAGACCAGAATTCTCAATTCCTCCTCCTCCTAAATCAAACAATGACTCTCACGCCGGCGATGGCGTGATTGGCATGACAAATGCGAAATCGACAAAGGCTACGTCCAAGAAAGCTCGTAAGATTTTAGATCAAAATGCAAAAGACAAAATTCTTGCTTCGGAAGTAAATGCCATATCAGCAGATAAGGGCAAAGAAACCAAACAACCAGGAAGAAAGAAGATACAAGGCAAAGGGAAGAAGAAGAAACAGGATGAGTCATCTCCTGAAAAATCTTCTTCAAACCCTCCTGGAAATAGGAAACCAAAAAATACATGTTATATATGCGATGAGGATCATTGGACAACAGATTGTCCATACAGAGCTGAGCTTAAAAGATTCTTTAAGAGTTCGAAAACCTCAGCTGTGTTAACTGATCCGTTTCCAAATCCAAGAACAAATCTGGTTGATAGTGGAAATGCTTCCCCGTCGCAAGTGCTAATGCTGTCGATTTTGAAACAACAAAATGATGCTTTGATTTCGACAAGGAACAAAGATTACGGGAATCTGTAGCTGTCGAACGACAAGGATAAAGATCAACCAAGTAGTTCGACAACAACTTCGACAAAAGTTGTACCACCCATCATTCCTGAATTAACAATAAAACCGCCAAAGGGAGTAGTACACAAGTCGACATTTAATCCCCGCGCTAGAGCGGCACAGCATTATAACATAGTGGAAGATTTGGCCCAATCGCCATCCGCTATGTCGACTCTTGAGGTATTAAAAAATTGCCCATCCCAAAGACAAGATTTGTTATCAGCCATTTGTGGGCTTGATCCTAAGGATTCCAATCTTGTATCCTTTGACCACAAAGGATACGATCCTCAGTTACCAGCCCAACTAGCTTTCCTTATTCAAGTGAAAGCCCTCAACAAAACTGTTCATCGAACAATTATTGATGAGGGGGCATCTACATGTATCATGTCGATGAGTTGCTGGAAAACTTTAGGATCTCCAACCTTGTCGCGATCTTCGACGACGTTAAAAGCATTCGACGGAAGGACATATAACCCATATGGTATCCTAAATAACTTGAAGGTTGAACTAGGGGGAAAAACAATAGAAATAGATGTTGAAGTCATCGATGGAAATCTTGATTACAACATCCTACTAGGAAGACCATGGATATATGCCATGGCAGCTGTTGTGTCGACCTATTTTAGAAAGATTGCATTTCCCTTTCAGGGGGGGATTACAATCGTCGACCAACAAAACTTCCTCCCCAATGGCTCACAAGTTACAGGAAGCATTCCCATGATCCATGGAAGCCCCCATTCGCTTCAGAATATCGGAGTAGGCCTACTGAAAGATCCTATACTAATGGGAACTTTCGCTCTTCCACCTCCAATCAATCTGGCGGAAGTACCATCGATAGGAACCTGCAATATGATATCTTCCACAAAGATTTCAGAAAACGATATCAACATGGATCATGCAATTGTTTTTCCCCCAAGCCCAATAGAAGTATTATAGCAATCAATGTTTCTAGCATGGGAGGCAAATCCGAATCAACGCTCTTCAAGCGTTTGGGTAGATAGGTCTAGAGAATATGGTACCCCTTCAGATCCTTGGTCGTGAGTGCATGGAACCGACGAAGGAATTGTACAATCAATGTTGATTGAAGGGGCACCATGGAATGATTGTCACCATCGTTCCCTTCTTCCAGATTATGAAGAAGATACTCAAGATGACCTTTATCATCCTTCAGTTTTTGAATTACTTTCAAATATTGTAAATACGGTGGATTCCGAGCGAAACTTATCCAACATTGAAGAGACTATAGCCATAAATATCTCGACTAAAATAGATGTTGTAGAGAATATTTATGTCGGCAAATGTTGTTCTCCTTCAGAACTGGAAATATATAACGCTCTTTTTCGCGAATTCAGAGATGTCTTTGCTTCGTCATATAGTGAAATGCCAGGCATCGACCCGATTATCGTTGAACACGAAATTAAGATGTATCCAGATGTCAAACCGGTACAACAACGGCTCAGGCAGGTGCACCCCAAGAAAGCCGCTGCCATTAAGGCAGAAGTCGAAAAACTTCTCCATGTTGGTTTCATCTACCCGGTTCCTCTAACCGATTGGGTATCAAATATTGTCCCTGTTATGAAGAAACAAGGGACAATTAGAGTGTGTGTCGACTATAGGGATGTAAATCAAGCTTGTCCAAAAGACAACTACCCTACACCCTTCATCGACCAGATAATTGATGAATGCGCCGGATGCGAAATCTTTTCATTCATGGATGGATTTTCCGGGTATAATCAAATAAATATCCCCCCACAGGACCAGTCAAAGACTGCATTCATTTGTCCATGGGGCACATTCACATATCGAAAATTACCCTTTGGTTTAAAGAATGCAGGGGCGACATTTCAGAGGGCAATGAATTATGCCTTCCATGACATCAAAAACATCGTTCAACCATACCTCGACGACCTTCCGGCTCATTCGTGAAAGCGGACTGATCATCCGCAGCATTTAAGAGCGATATTTCTACGTTGCTGACACTACAAGATACGACTCAATCCGCACAAATGTGTATTTTGCGTCAATTCTGGTCGTTTACTTGGCTTTGTAGTCTCCAAGGATGGGATTCGTCTCGACCCGTGCAAGGTATAGGCAATCATAAATTTTCCTCCACCTTCAAATTTGCTTTAGATTCAGAAACTCCAAGGGAAGGCAAACTTTCTGAGGAGGTTCATTCCAAATTACGTCGAACTTGCTAAAGGTTATACACGTCTTTTGAAAAAGGAGGTATCCTTCGTTTGGGATCAGGTCGCGCAAGCTTCCTTTGATGCTTTAAAAGATTCCTTAATGAAAGCATCATTAACGTCGCCCCCGATTATCAAAGAGATTTTAACCTGTATCTGGCTGCAGCAGATACGACCATCGCAATGGTTTTAGTTCAAGAAGTCGATGGAATTGAACACCCTATATATTATTTAAGTAAAAACTTAAATGATACATAAAGCAAATATTCTTATGTTGAAAATCTAGCGCTTGCAGCTGTTCAAGCGATACAAAGATTTCGACACTATGTCCTCTTTCGGAAAACTACCATTCTGTCAGATTGCAACCCCATGACTTATATATTGTCGCGACAATTATTGGGGGGCAAATATTCAAAATGGATAGCAATCCTTCAAGAATTTGATCTGGAATTTGTAAAATCCAAATCAAAGAAAGCTCTAGTTTTTGCATAATTATTATGCGATCTCTCATCGTCGTCCAACGATGAAACATCTGAAGAATCAATCCTGGACGAGAATTTGTTTCTGATATCCACAAGCAATGAGTGGTATGGAGATATAATAATTTATCTCCAAACCCAAAGGTTTAGGCCTAACACCTCTCACTCTGAAAAGAAACGTATACGATGCCAAGCAAAAGACTACATGATCGTCGGTGATACACTTTACCGTCGTGGTATCGATACAGTTCTGAGAAGGTGCCTCACCCATGAGGAGGCTGAAAAAGCCCTGAATGAGTGTCATTCAGGCGCATGTGGAGGGCATCAATCTGGATATGCTACATCACAAAAAATCTTACGAGCAGGATACTTCTGGCCAACAATGTTCAAAGATTGCATAACTGCAGTCAGAAGTTGCCATGCTTGTCAAATTTTTGATAGCAAAACCAGAAGACCCCCCGCACCTCTACAGCCAATAGTTTCTGTTGGGCCATTTTCCAAATGGGGCATCGATTTCATGACATGTAACCCCACCTCGACCGGGGGGCATGGGTATATCATAGTCGCAGTTGACTATTTTACCAAATGGGCCGAGGCGATGCCTACATTAGATAACACTCGTGAAACAGCTGCCCTTTTCTTTTTCAATCATGTAGTCGCCAGATTCGGCATACCACAGGCTATAGTCACGGATCATGGATCACATTTTCGCAATCACATGATGCTTGAATTAACTGCCAAGCTAGGATTGTCTCATGACAGCTCTACTCCGTATTATCCGCAAGCCAACGGACAAGTTGAAGCGATCAACAAGGTCCTGAAGCGCATGTTGCAAAGGATGATCGGAGTTCACAAAAGAAGGTGGGACCTAATCCTGTACTCAGCCTTGTGGGCTTACCGAACATCGGTAAGGAATGCAACCGGGTTTACACCCTTCCAACTGGTATATGGCCTGGAAGCAGTCCTACCAGTCCAGTGCGAAATCTCGTCTCTTAAACTCGCAATCGATCTCCTCCCCGGAACTTCAGAAGAAGAGGCCCGTTTCTTGGAATTAATCCAATTGGATGAAACATGTCATGATGCCGCTTTGGCTAACGAATCCCATAAGAAACGAGTCAAGGCGCAGTTCGACAAAAATGTCAAACCCCGTGTCTTCTTAGAAGGCGACTTGGTCTTGCTGTATGACCAAGAATCCGATAAATTGGGAGCAGGTAAATTTAATTCTTTATGGATGGGCCCCTATATTGTTAAACGAGTGTTAGCAAAAGGAGCCTACGAGTTAATGGATTATGACAGAATTCCACTGGTGCAACCTCGTAATGGGTTGTATCTCAAGCGTTACTATGCTTAAATAGTAACCAATATGCTTTTGTTGTATTTTGTTTTCGCTAAAGTGTTCGTTTTGGTCGAGTAATCCACCTTTTTACATTTATTGCAGATGTCAAACCTTTTGGAGACATGTGTTGGATATGCCGACGGAGCGAGTCGTAGTTCGCGGAACCTGTCCTCCGCAGCCTGGACTATTTTTGATCCAAGCGGCGAGTTAGTAAGTTTCAGAGGTGTATGTATTGGTCAATCAATGAATAACATCGCTGAGTATAGCGCGTTGATAGAACTTATCTCTGATGCCATCACCCATGGTATACGCCGACTAATCGTCAGGCTAGACTCACAACTCGTAATACTACAACTCAATGGTATATATTCCATCCGAAACCCAGCTATTTATCGCATGTTCGTAAGGGTTAAGATTTTGTAAAGACAATTTGATTTTATTCAATACCAACATATTTCCAGAAACTTAAACACATTAACCGACTCATTAGCGAACTATGTGTTAGATATACATTTGCGACATTTATAAAAAGAAACACATCATCAATGTTTTACATGTGGATCATATAGCTCAACCAGAATAAAACCCGAAAATCAAAATATATATATAGTTGTTTATGGTTTACATACAATGTTCTGTAACCAAGACAAAATCAGTCACATGACCCAAAAACTAAAAATGCTAGGGGGCACCCTAGTCTAATGATGCTCGTGATAGCAAGTCACAGCCTGTGTGATCATGCGTAAGAGACGAGTCCATCATCTAGGCACACCAGTAGTATGCCGCTGTAACTGCAAAGGTAGCTCGTCGATCCTCACATCGGGAATACCGAGAGTAAGGCTCTCAACCTGCTCCTGCACAGCTGTGAGAATCTCGGCCACATCAAGGTCACGAAGAATAACCCTCCCGGCAGCCTCTCCTGTTGGGGCAGCGGCTGGCACTCTCAAACGGACTACTGGAAGAACATGACCAACATCTGCATGTACACAAGAGTTTGATTAAAAGTCTTGATAGAATAAAGCACAAGGACATTATAAATAAAAACAGTAAACAGTGATATGGTCAAAGATTTTACCAATAATGCCCCACTGCTCGGCATCCGACAGTACTAAATCCGGATCACCCCGGAAGTCCATGCCAGCATATGGATACTCGGCATAAGCCATCTCCTGCCGATCAAACCACCTGAAGAAGGTATCGGAAAACGAAATCTGAGACTGACCAGCATGCCTAGACAGATGGTCAACCCATCTCTGCATGCGTGGTTCAGTAGGAGGAGGTATGTCGAGTGCAATGTACTGCGACTGCATCAGTGGTATCTTCTCCAAGGCAAAGGTGGTCAAAATAGAACCGAACCCAAAGTTCTTCAACCTCCCATCCTTTATCTTGGTAAACTGACTCTTCATCACAAGAAGTATTGCATCACACCAGTTGAATATTTTCGTTTGGAGGCATTCCAAGGCATGCTGCATATAGGATCTGTTGGCTACATGAAGAGACGCACTCCCGGCCATACTACCAAAAGTAAACAGGATAGACCTAAGGGACCTGTCAGTGACATCTCGGATGATGATCTTGCCGTCTTTACTCGGCTGAGATCCTTCCCTGCAATACTGGCGGACATAATCTCTCACAGAGTCACTCCCTCGGGCCGAACCTGACAAAGAAATGGGGGCACCCCGCCTCGACAAGCCAGTCAAGAAGTAAATGTCTACTGTGGTCAAGGGGATAGATTTGCCCCTAATCTAGAAAACTTGATTGATAGGATCCCAAGCATCGAGCAAATACTGCAGTAGGTTGATCTGATGTCTCATGCTAGAGATGCGGAAGAACTTCAGCAAACCACAGTTCCGCAGCGCGTTCACTGTCACAGGATCATGTAGGGCAATCATGTCCTCTTCTTCATGTTCTCATTCTCGCCATGTAAGGGTCATTTTGCTCCAATATCTCTACAAAAACAAACAAGAGAGGAGATTAAATCCTAATTTTGATGAGAAACAGGGAAAAATTCCATTAAAAATTGTGCAACAACTTTCCTTTCTGCGCCCAAAGCACCTACACATGTGTTATGGGTGCGTTGAATGTCAAGTCACCTTCATGATGACCCACATTCATCACAGGTTTCGATATGCCCAGGGTGCATTGATGGTAGAACGCACCCAACAAACCCCAGGGGCTCAGAAAAGCAGGGACTGAAGCACAGAATGCAGAAAAGGAACCATGAAATGAAAGAGCTCAGGTTTAGCTCCTACCTAGTCCAGACGGCGCCGAGAATCGTCCACAGAATCTCCTGAAATCAGCTGATGAAAATCAAGGGGGAAGAGGCACCTCCAAAGCTCCAACAAGCCAAGTCCAAATGAAATGGTAAAATGAGAGGTAAAAACAATTTTTAATTGCTTTTTACGTAGTTCAAAGTAAAATATTACCGTTTTAATCTCATTTTCAAGAAAATGTTATTCATTTCTAACTAGTTTGATGAAGCGATTGAAAATGCAGTACTATCTTCGAAAAGCAAAGCTATTTATGGTAAAAAATCAAAACAAGACCATCTAATCGAGCAGTTTTAGCACATAGTTCATGCTCGTTAAAAAATAAACATAATATCGAGCAAGTGTTTCAACCCGCGTTTAAGCTCGTTAAAAATGAACTATCCTTCGGTAAATAACCACCGTGAATGTAACATTATCAGCCATTAAAAGCCTTGGTCGTGTTTGCACCGTCACCTCCACTTTTCATTGGCCGATCATTCACCTCCATTTGATTGTTTACCCATTTTGAGGAACAGCTGCGAAGAGTGATTTCACTAGCCATCCTTGTGACACTGCCGTGATTGGAAAATTCCAACCCTTACCTGGAATCAGCTGCTACCCGTTTTATCACTCGTTCCTCAAAAGACGAGTCTTCTTTAAGCTCTTTTCATCTGACTCGTAAAATATGAAAAGATTGCCGAGTTTTGGCCTTCCAGCTCGTTAAAGCGACCGGAAGTGCTATCCCTCCACTAGATTTTAATCTTTTTAGACCTGAGGGATTATTGCACAAAAAGATCGAGCGCTTGTTTTGTTCGGCTCGTTAAAACTATCGAAAATCCATCCCTTCTGTATTGTTTTATACTTTTTCGGACTTAAGGGAATAGGTGACGAAAAAGGACTTCCGGAGATAACTTTACGTACCTTTTCAGACTCTCTAAAAATGAAAAGGACCGAGTTATCTTTGTCGTTAGACTCGTTAAAAACATTAATAGCGACAAACTTGTCTTTAGACGAGAACGAGTTTCACTATCACTAGGCTCATTAAAACATAGCGATGGGTTTGCCCGAAGGGCAAATTATAGAACAAGCATATTTTATCCTCCTCAAGCTTGACAAAAATAAAGAGGTACTGGTCAGCAATGACTGGGGAAAAATTAGGAAGAAACTCAAAGAACCTTTATTGGTAGCAAGTCGATCTTGAACATGACACTTCCACTCCATGCCTGAGTCGGGTTGGGTTGTTTCATTCACCGGTCACATCACCATGGTCTCGCCATACCATCCACCTTTGGGGTAAATGCTACCAATCCATCATATAAGTGTCGCCGATATGTTCAAGAGAAGTCACCCGTGTCCCATCCACTACCATACATTATACTTCATTCTTTCATGACCGCCACCCTGAACCATATATCATCAGATCGTTTTCACCTCCATCAAAATCATTTGCTATGTTCCGTGTCATTTATGTGGGATTCATTAAGGCCCTCCTTTGACAGATCGCTTCTTGTCGACATCAGCTCATTATCCAAGAAGTTGATCTAGGAACACCCCCTTCAGTACTTTAAAGCTTGCATGCCTCAATGGCAAGTTTCTCACTTCCGGCGACAGGTATACATCAATGACCTTCGACCGAAAGATTTTGAGTGGTGTTCGACGCCAAGTCCTTTATTCACACCATGTGAATTGTACTGCAGTACCTTGAGGGTCATCATCCTTATCGGTGATTCCTCTCACGCTTGTTAACAGTTTACATCATTGACTGGTAATCAAGCGATGTCTTTCCATGTTCGACTTCAAAACATTTCTCACATGGATCGACTTGTACTTAGAGTGAAGATCGGACGAGATTGAAGACCCCAGATCTAGTTTCATCCATCCGAGCTGCGATATATATTCAGGAAAAATAAAGACATTGACATGTACAACATTGCAGAACAGATAATCATCCTACCAAAAGGATGATGATTTCATCAGAATCATCAGTCTACCATCAGACGATTGTTTGTCCTATGTACATAAAAATGAATTTATAAAGCTGAGCATGGGAATGCCCGCCTCAGCTAGATCATGAAAACAATATGAAAAATAATGTATTGTATTGTATCTTATTACAGGTCTCCTCCCAACATTGAAAGAACTTCGGATCCTCCTAATAAAGCATTTCACCCGATAAACGGCCTCATACTTTAGGGGGCAACTGTTATAGACATTTTTGTGCCTTACAGCTTTGAGCATGAAATGTCCATAATCCAAGGGATCCAAAGTCCCTAAAAGTGTTTTTCCTACCCCTAAAGGAACAAGGTCAACCAATGACAGCTTCTCCCAGAAGTCTCCACCAAAAACTACTTAGAAACAGTCAAATTAGGATCAATTCAAGTGCTCCACTAGCTGCATGCATTGCAAAGCACCCGAGTACACTGTCTAGGTGCATTGCAACACACTTGAATGCACTACCCAGGTGCGTTGAGCGGGAAATGACAAGTGGCAAAGTCATTCAACGAGGTGGAGAGACAATGGAAGCTTCCAGAATCTTCTCCAATGACACTTGCCTCACTGAATTCGACCAAGTGATGAGTAATAGGCTTTCAGTCTCCAAGTGGAAGCAAGAACTGACAGAGAGAAGCCACAAGTCAAAACATAAGCTGACTCATCCTATCTACTTACATCTATATATGGATCCCTCATCCCAGAGATCCAGGGGCTAGAATTTTGTACTTTGCAGAGAATTGCTGTTGGTTTGAGATTGAGATTAGTACATTGGGTGATTTATGCTTTGTTGGAGGAGAGGAAGGGATTCCTTTGCTGGGAGGTAGATGCTGGATCGGGACTCACTTGGTTGTATCTCCTCTTGGACTTTCTTATCATATCAATAAAATTATTTGAGTTTCTCCTACATGCTGTGTATCAATGATGTTTTGTTATATTTGCATGTTTAGCTTAATCTGATCCTAAGATTTTTATGAATGTAAATCTATATCTTCGTGTAGTTTCTCTCTTCTATGATCTTGCAGGAATTCGGTGAAGCTGGGCCGGTAAGGGAGCAGGAAGCTGGGAGCTATTGAAGAGAGGAGTGATTGGATCAACAAACTAGCGAAAGACACAGGTTAGTTACATCCTTCCTCTTCCTTTACATTTCATAAAGAAGAATACTCAAGTAGTTTTCCTTGTTTGTTGCTAAGGCACTATCACACCTTAGAGTGGGATAGGGGCGTTCTGAATAGATACTTTTCCCAACAACACTCTCTCACTCACATCATTTTTTTTTTAAGATTTTGCATATGTTTTTAAAGAGTTAGCTTGTAATCCTTTGGCATGAAGAACTTACTCGTCATCTTTGCCACCATTCTATCCCATACCTTGATCAATGGTTTGCCCTTCTTCCTTCTTTCAACCTATACATTGTCCCGCCATATTGCGGCATGGCCTTTCAACCTTGTCACACCAAAGTTAACTCTCTTATCCTCTTCAATTTCCTCGTACTCAAATATTTGTCCATCTCACTCATCCAATATATTATATTCGCATCTTTCAAAATATAGTCGTAAATAGATATTTCAGGATGGCCTTGAACTTGAGCCCAATACTGCTCTCAACAACTTAATCTCAACAACTTCTTCAATAGGTGCTACTCCTTCTACTTCAAGTTCGCCTTTGGCCTCACTAGCATCTCCACCTTGGTGGTCTCATTTCCTTCCTACTTCCATGGCTTCTAACAGAACTTTCAATGTCCTTATCTCTTTCCGAAGTTCTCCATTACCAATGGACCTACCTCCATGACCTCGTGCCCTTCCTGCTCAATTATTCATCTCTCTATATTGTAGAGACAACCAATGTTATGGCTTTGATACCAAAAATTGATGGTTGTTATCTTATCAAACCACAAAGCTAGTACAAGGGAACAACAAATTGTTGTTATCTTAGAAAACCATAGTGTTAGTACAAGGGAACAACAAATAGTTTTTAACTCAGCAAACCATAGTGCTGGTACAAGGGAACAACAAATTGTTGTTATCTCAGCAAACCACAATGCTGGTACAAGGGAACAACTAATCTTTTTTCTCGAGTTTCAATGTCTGAAAATACAAGTGTTGCTGCAAGGGAACAACAAATCATTTTTATAGTTCCAACTTCTACAAACATGAACATTGGTGCAAGGGAGTTACAAGTCATTTTTCCGAGAAACACAGTCTCTAAAATGGCAGTTTAAAGACCCTTCATAACTCCCCAACCAAGGATATTTTCAAAAAATCACTCACAAGTTACCAAATATACCTTTCTCTACACAAAACCCACATGCGAGAATTTTAGCTTCCTTTGCTAAAAAATTGACCCGAAAATTTAATGACGATTTTCCCTTACGAATTTTATTTCTTTTGTTGGCTTGATACAGAGTGGTCTATATTCTCGAATCTGTAATGCAAATAACTCTTTCCAATACACAATATTCATGCAAAAGCACTAGATTAGAAGATTAACTGAAATGTGATTCTGAAGGTTCTCATTTAAATGTAAATAACAAAGAAAATACAGTGCATGAACTCCTCATTCAACCCAACAATTTAAAGACCAAATTAGTTTCAATCTCTAGATATTAATATTATGGTTCACCAACCTCACAAGCGCATATGTAAATAATCGTCTCACACACATTTATAAATTCGATTTACTAATAAAAAAACCATTGGTCTAATAACGTTGTTTAGTTAACTTCAATCTCATAGAGAGAAAAAAATAGTGTACCTCTCTCCCACACAAAAAACTTCCAGCCAAAATGTTCATCCTCTCTCAGAAACTAAAAGCAATTGTCCAAGAAATGAGTTCATGATGTGAACCAATTTTCATTAGCCATAACTACATACTAGCTGTAAAATCATTTATTTTAACTACATGTTCCTAACTAATATTAACTAAATATCAAAAACGTTTCACAAATAAACTTTAAAATGTTCTAGCCTTGGAATGTGACCAATCCATCACATTGTTAGGTTCTTCGTCTCACTTTAATAACTTATCATTTTTTTTATGTGCTCGACCTAATTCACATGCATCATAGAAGGAGGTGGTTTTTTCCCGCATTGGGTTTCCACCTTAAATCGTGGTTTTCATGTTTCTTTCTTATGTGTGATGATTTATTTCATTCTTAATCCACATCATTACTCCCTATCTAATGTTTAATAAATTACTCATGCAGTCGTTTAAGATAAACATATGATGAATTAAATAAAACGTAAGTTTACTACATGTATGCTAGTTGTAGATTCACCTGTCTCAAGTGAGTTCCCTTCAGTAAAGTTAGGTATAGAAATCAAGAGTGAAGAGTTTATTGTTTTGAAAATACTCACCCCAGCCCCCTCCATATGGTCAATTTTGCACAAAATTCGGTAGAGAACTTTTAGAATCATTTTTAAGTTGTTTAATTTTTAAAGATTGAGCACCTTAGAGGTTTTTTCTATAATATTGATTCCATTTATGCATTTAAAAGGGTGATTTTTTGAATGTGTCTTCATTCCATAAATAGTTCATATTTTCATGCTTATTTGTTGCAACTAATTGAATTGTTGACTTCATCTTCTACCACATGCATTTCGGCAAACAATACAGACAAAAATTTACTAAACTTCCAAAATATATAACAAGAAAAATGAAAAGCATAATTCAATTCAAAAACATGATTCAAAGAGACCCACAAGAATCATGTAGCATACATACATGTCTATAGAGTTTCTTTGATCCACTTAATGATGAATCAACAAAAACTTATCTACACTCTTTGGAAAAAAACGATGTCCTAGAAAGTTTTCAATTGCATCTTGACATTTTTATAAGCCTAAATCTTATTTACAAACTTTGTAAAATATAAAATTCCAATAAATTTTTCAATTTCATCTTACCATTTTACAAGCTTTCTTCTATTCTTTCTTTTTTATAATTATTTGATCCTTCCCCTACTCTTTTTTTCTTTTTTTCTTACATTCATTATCTACCATATATTTTACAAGAATGTGTTCTTATCAACAAACAACATATTGAAAATTATTGGAATCCTCAAGCCAACTCATATGTTTTTCCCACAATACAAGCCATTATGCAAAGTGTAAATAACTTATTAGAACAATGAAGTGTCAAGTAAATAATATGTTGTATTACAAAAAACATGGTCTCAAAATATTATTTTCTTATGCAAGAATTTTGTAGTGTACAATTAACAATGAAGATGGCAAGCTAGATTGCACCCTTCCGAGGGATCTTCTTTATAAGTTCTTCACAAAAGATCTAAGGGACTATCTTCCTTATATGTGAATTCTCAATAACAAGAACCCTTACAATTTCAATGGACAATATCATTAGTGACATAACAAATATTTGACATCCTTGATTACTATGTTATGTTGTAGTGTAGGTATAATTTGAGTGTGGTCATCAATGTTGGGAGTCTCGTAATGTTTTGTATGAAATCTTGTATGGCTCTGAATTCAGAGAGTGGGCATAAGTATTAACTGACTATGATTTTATAAGCCCCACTCTCTCTTGTTCAACAATATGAATATAAACATTCAACAACAATTTTTATTCTCAAATATGTGTTGCATGTATAATATTGTCTTTAAGTATAGTTTGACTTCTTTCTTTCATGACTCTTTTGGTTGGTATGTCTCATTCTATTAATATATACATAATGGGCCTACATTTTACTATTTATTGTTAAATTTATTTTATTTTTAATTGTGAATAGATGGAGTCTTTATATAAACTATAGCTTCTATATTATCCATCATAAATTTCTTTATCACAATTTTATTATTTATTTTTTTCTGAGAAAAAATGGAATGCTTTATTAAGTCAATAAAAAGTCACATCTACACATGCTTAAATTTGTATTAATTCAATAAAAGGTTACATGTGTAGATGCAATTAAGCATTCTGTAAACTATGAGTCCACAATGAAACATAATTAAACACAACATGTTGAGTAGAAAATAGGTAAACTACTAAGATACATACACAAAATAAAAACTAAGTCCATATCTCTCGGTCCCCATTATTGGAGAAAAAGACCTTTACAAAAAAAACATGATGTCTAAAAACAACTAGATCAGCAAAACCATACGTAAGATATATTGGTGTGAATAAAATGTCAAAAAATATAATGCAAAAGTAATTGTCATGCAAAAGAGATCATATGTTGTAGGGTTTTTGTTCTGACATACTCATCATCCCCTCCTAATTAGCCCTGCCCCACATTGTTCTATACATGACAGGGGTCATAGAAATATTACCATTCTATATCTGGTCTCATATATTCTTCTCTAATGATCCTAGAGGTTTGATATGGAGAGGACATGGGATAAAAAAAAACAATAGGATAGGGTGATGTTGAGATATCGTGAAAAATGCCTTTATTCCTAGCTAGCCATATAGCCTAAGTGATGATAGAAGGAATGTTTCTCAGGTTTTCATTTGAAGATTAATTCCAACAATTTTTGAAGGCTTCCAAAATACTTTCCCTATTCCAAGTTAATCTAATCGCAACAAAACTAAAGGTAGTCTCCCAAATTTTGATGATGAAAGGGAAAATTAGGAAAAATCGCCTAAATTATTTTTCTAAATTTTTCATAATATGCACCACCTAGGTCCATGTTTGTTTCTTTGCTACAGGTTGCCCCAATTAAGCACTTTGTTCTTAAGGATGCACCAGAAAAATAGTCAATACTTGCTCAGGTTTTGAAAATGGGGTAGCAACTTGAGTGATCTTGATTGTGGGGAAAACTCCACAGTTAAGCACACTTGAGCCAGAGATGATCTGGGATGGGTGACCTCCTCAAATTCCTTCATATCAGGTGCAAGCCCTAGAAGTGATGATTGACACTATCTGATTCATTTCACTAGTTTCAATCCCACTTCTTCACCCCTGTGAGCATCACCCAGTGCAATGATTGTTAAGTGGACTATTCAAAAATCATGAGAAATTAGTGAGTTACGACTGCCTGTGAGGGAAATGGTCATACATGAATGACTTACTTAATGTAGTTGAATCCCAAAAATTTATATCTAATATAATTCACTACAAAAACCCCTTAATAATTAAATTCAAAAGAGTGAAGGGAACTCTACTTGAATGCTTGATAAGGTTTTGCAAATGCAGTAACAAGCTAACTGAGCTTGATTGTGGGGAAAAACAATTAAGCATTCTTGAGCAAAACCCGGTAAGTCTTGGTTCCTAGGTGCAAGCCCCGAAAGTGATGATTGACACTATGTGATTCATTTGACTAGTTTCGATCTCACATATTCACCCCTATCAGAATCACCCGATGCAATGAGTGCTAAGTGGAATATTCAAAAATTTTGTGAAATTAGTTAGTTATGACTACCTCTCATGGAAATGGTCATACATAAATGACTTAATTAACAAAGTTGAATCCAAAAAAATGATATCTAATATAATGCAATACGAAAACACCTTAATACTTAAAGTCTTGACTTAGCTCACCATTTCAATTTCTAGAGGTGTTTGTAGAAACAAGATTGCAGCCCCCAAGCTCTCTAGACCATTTTATAACTATATCCATACTTTTGGGAGTATGGGCCTTTAGGAGGAGGAGCATGTACTGACATAAGCTCATCTAGAGGATCTCTTATTATTACATTTGTGTGTTGCAATTCTTTGATATAGTTCTACCAATCATCTCCCATTGGAGCTCTAAATGGAGATACTCAATAGTTTTCCATCCTAATGTCAATTCCTTTATAGTTCATCTTTCACAATATCATTGAGGAAAAAGATACCTTGGTTGCTAAAAAAATATATTATCTCCATAGGAATAACATAACCACCATTGCATCCCAAAATTCCTACTCTCAACTTTTCTCCTTTCCCAACATGCCAAGCATGTCCATATTCAATAGTATAGAAATAATGTAAAGTAGCCATCTAGATTACTGATATGTTTATAGATTTCTTATCTATCCTACTCATCCATTGATCCATTCATCAATTGGGACATGGTTAGTATATTTTATTTTCACCACTTTAGTCCACACATTATCCATTGATAATAATCCCCACCCAAATTTCATTATTTAACATTTACCCTCGTGTAAATAGGAACATGGCCTTCTACCTCTTTTAAAGAAGCGGTATTCTCAACTTATTGTTAAAAATTTAAAGCAAAAACATATTATAAATTTAAATAAATCTCTATATAAAATCAAATTAAGTTTCTTATATAAAAAAGTATCTATGCACTCATTTCACACTACATGGATTACATTACATTGTAGTGAGGCATTCTGTTTCTTGGTTCCAACATTCAACAAATTCACATTTGGGTAGTAATATATAATTGATTGAAAATGTTGAGTACTTTCGTCACATGCGACAATGCATTGTGTAACAATGTATAAGATATATCTATCGAGCATATAATATTGCAGGAGACTTGGATGTTTTTCTACCCACTGAGGATCATGGGATGAAACATGGTTCATAAGTAATACTAGATACTGTGGATGGCAACGAATTTTCATCTAAATAGAAAAATATATCAACTTTTGATTCAAAATAATATATCATACATAGTAAGAGAAGATTTTGAACATAGTTTCAGGGAAAACCAACAAATTTCCTGACAATGGTTATGAACTGGGTAACACTTACATATCTTGATGCAAGGATAATAACTCCAAAAAGAAATCATCATCATCCTTGAATGAAAAATCAGATGTCAGTATGGTATTTGTGTTGAAACTTTGTGGTTGGTGATTGGGAACAAAATTGAAATCCTTTGTAGGTATCGTATCTATGCCCTACTCTTGTAGTTCATGATTGGGAAAATAAATGAGGTTGTTATCCCTGGCTTCAACAATGCCATCCCCATGGTTCCAAGCACATTTCAGTTTATAACTCTCTAAACTTAACTCACCCAGTACTAATCCTTGTGGATCATGACTAGAAAAATATATGAGGTTGTTCTCTATCGCTTCAACAATGCAATCCTCCTGGTTCCAAGCACATTGGGGTTTATAATGCTATAAACTGACCTCACCTAGTATCGCTCCTTGTGGTTGATGACTCGGTAAAGAAATGTGGTGGTGGTCTCTTTTCTCAAAAATCTCGAGTTCATAACTCTCTGAACTACCCTAGGCAAATGTTTCCCTTCTTCTGACTACATCAATCAAATCAAATAATTTGACACAACATTAAGTTTCATATTCAAAAGTGTAATAACAAGAAACATTTACATGTTATGTATGCGCTTTTAGGTTTAAATTTCTTAATACTCTCTGCTAGCTATTGAAATAGAATATGAAAAAAAAAAAAAAAAAATAACAACAAGAAACATTTACCACTCATGTTACCTAGTTGTGTATTGCACAATTTTTCTACTTCCTTGTCTATGTCTCCTCGAGGCTCGTTTTCACATTGATTCTTGCAACCTACTACCAGATTTCTCCATTTATGAGTGCACTCCTTCACACTTTCTCCATATCCATGTTCGTTCATCTTTTTGGATATAAATTACAATAGGATTCCATGCTTTATTGTAGCCTTCCTGAATCTGGATTGCATTACAACATTCAATTGTACCAGATATTTTGTTTCTTCCTTTTCTGAGTTTCTGGAGCACTCCTTGATTTGAACAAGCTTCTCTTTATTATCGTGGCCCTTCCAAATAGTTTTTCTTTCTACTGCATACCTCTGAGTTCCCAAATTTTTGGCCTCCCTCAAGAGGAAATGTCATGAAATGAAAAACCCTGCTCAGTCCTGAACGAGGAACCCTAGAAACTATGGATTGCTTGTAGATATCAGATTCGACTCCTCACCAGGGATGAGGTCGATTTTTGGATTAAATAAGGGATGTGTGACATTGAAAATCATTGGGAAGATATTCAAAAAGAGAAATCATAATTATGGGAACATGGATGTGAAAGTAATGATAGCTCTCAATATGGTAAGCCATCTTGACATAATTTTTCCATTATTCTTTAGCGTTAATTATATGGTAATCATCATTTAATTACAAGTTGAATATTTTTATTTCTTATTGTTTAATGATAAAAATATAATGATATGTAGTTATGCATTTATTAAAGATTAATGGAAATGACATCATAATCCTAATAACTATAGGCTTAGTTGGTGTGTTTTATCTTTGGGAAGTTATTTTTTAGCTTATTAGAAGTTTGAGTTGTAAACTCTTCACAATGAGAGCATGTGCACTGGAAAACCCATTTTAAACAATAAAAATTAAGATTGAGTTAACAAAAAATTGCCAAATTCCAACCAAAATTTCCAAAATATCTCAGGTTTAGACAAACCATTAAAAATATTTATAAATATATGAAATAAAAATAAAAATTCAGTTTTAAGATTAAGATCAACTTATATATCATAATTTTTTTAAAACAATGTAGTCGTCTAAACTTAATTTATTTAGAAACACATTTTCTTAATCATTAAGGACACTGAAACCTTATAAATTCAAATAATAAAAGAAATTTATAAATATATAAAATTATGTTGAAAAATCTCCCAAACTTAAAACAGACTAATGAATTAGTTAACTTAAAACCAAGTTGTTCCCCAACATTTTTTTCTTAGTTAAAATTTCACTCTTACACAACTATTAAATTTTTTTATCCTTAACAAAATGGAAAATAATGTAGTCTAACAAATTAATGAAATGGTATTTTATATGCACTTTTTTGTTGGAATTATGAATTAGGTGTTTCCCTTGATGGCAACCTACCTCATGAGTTTTCCTTAACGACAACCTACATCATGAATGGAAACCTACTTGATGAGTTGTCTCTTGATGGAAACCTACTTGATGAGTTGTCTCTTGATGGAAACCTACTTATTGAAGATGTAGACAGGTTGTGTTTACAAATGTGATAGAGTGTTTTGATAAAGGCATGGAACTTAAGAGGCAAAGGAATGATAAATTTGGAAGTTCAAGAAATATATGTGCATTCTGTTAAGCAAAGTGATGTACACACGAGCATGAATAAGTAAAGGCATGTATAATTTCGTAAATACCAAGGGTACTTACCATGGTATTTCTGTGTGGTATTGAGCTTAGTAACAGATATTTTGATAGTGCCTAAGAAAACCATCGCCTGGAGTATGGTTTTGACGTGTGGTATTGATAAGGGCTAAACTATATAAGGTGATGAAGATCAAAGGGATTGTATGTGTGCAAGATGTGAAAGTGATGGAAATATTATGAATAGTTAGATATGAAGCAAATATGCATGTTATGGGCTATTGATTCTTTATTTGATCTTAATTATGTATGCACCTTAGAGTTTTATAATGGATCACATCCAATAGATATGAGATGACAATCATGATTATGAGATGATTTGATTTATGTCAATGGCATCTTAACGCATGATTTTTTGTGTATTCCAAGATCTGGGTATGTGTGAAGTTTTTTTGTCGTAGTGAATATTTAATTTTGAATTTGTAGATCTAAACACGGGTTGTATACCCTACAAGGGACATACACACATGGATGTGTTTCTCGTAATTCATGTACATGCTGGATTGGTTTCTAAAAGTGTACAAAAGGAAGTTCTTTGATGAAAAATGATGTGTGATTAGTTCATGAATTTTTATCTGTTTATGTAATTTGTCAATGAAGTATTAATGAATATGTGTGCTGAAATAGTGATGTCTCAATTGTGAATTGATTGATTGAAGAATGTTGAAGTTACTTATGGATTTTGATTGAAGATTAGAGAAAGTTATGTGATTGGTTCATAATGTTGTAGTAGATGTGAGTATGATTCAATGTTTGCTTTTGAATGGCAGTTGTTCAATTTTTAGTTTTCAGAGGTTTAAGAACTATATGTGGGTATGCTTCACAAAAGGCTCGCACACATGTGGGTTTACTACAATAAAGTAGCATATATATTTTGGTAGATGATTGTTCGGGGTTTGCAGTAACAAAAATAGTTTATGTACTGTAAGTTGTTTGGTATTATGGTTACAGTGATCTAACTATTTGAGTTGGTTGGTTGAGTTTTAGCTGATTTGGTTTTCGTGATTGGTTCGCTTAGTTGGGTGAGAGATTGATCATTGAGTTACAGTGATGAGTTACACTTTAATGATTGATATTGAGCTTAAATGTTGGTAACGTGTCCAACCTAAAAAAATTATGAAATGTGGCCTACAAGTTGTGATTGTGTAGGAGGTGGATCCATTATGAAAGATTAAGAAACATTGTCCCGAGATGAGGGAGTTGGAGCTTGCTTCCAGTGGTAGCTTGTAAATCACATCATGGGGTTGGAACTGCCTTCGAGTAGGAGTTGGAGAATGAGCGAAGGTTGTAGCCTTCTACAGGTGGGTGCCTCCATACTGTTGTTATAATTTTGTGCGAGTACAAGATTGGAAAAATATTTTCTTTATATTAAAAGAAGACAAAGATGGCAACAAAAAGTGGTTTTTTCCCACATTGGGTTTCCACATTAAATCTTGGTGTTCATGTATGTTTCTTATGTGTGAAGATTTATTTTTCTCTTATTGCACATGATTACACTCTATTTAATGTTTAATAAAGTATTGATGCACTGGTTCAAGATAAATAGATGATGAATTAACTGAAACATAAGTTTATTGTATGTGCACTACTTGTCTTAAGAATAGTTGCGTACACACATGGGTTCCCTTGAGTAAAATCGAGTAAAAAAATTATAACATGAAATTGAAGAGCTTATTATTTTAAAAATATTGGCTCACCACCCCGCCCCCCCCCATATATTTTTGCCAACAATTGGTATCAAAGAAGGTCCTTTGGTAGAAGGTTGATCACTTGAAGGAGATTTGTCAACATGGGTAGTCACAAAGGAGTATTTTCTATCAAACCTCCTATATTTAATGGAAATAACTTTTTCTTTTGGAAATTTTAGGATGAGAGCTTACTTGTAGGATTTAGGAGCTAATGTGTGGGAAAACGTTGAAAGTGGATACCAAAATCCAACCTCTATTCCTTCATATACTGCAGGGCAGAAACATTATGAAACCAATGAAAAATCTATAAATAGAGCTCAACACCGCAAGATCAATGTGGGATAAGATTCTCCAAACTTATGAAGGCGACACCAAAGGAAAAAGTGATAAACATCAAACATTGATAATATAATATGAGACAATGAAAATGCATGATAATGAAAGAATTGCATCATTTTTATTAGAGTATGTGAAGTTGTGGATTCCATGAGAAAACTTGGTGAAGAAATAAAATATGCTTATATCATTGAAAATATATTGAGATCTCTAACTTGGAAGTTTGAATCTAATGTATTGGCTATTGAAGAAATACAATATCTGAAAAGTCTTACACTTGATCAACTCCATGGAATATTGACAAAATTTGAGATGAGGAAAGGTGGCCCTTCAGATATGAGAGAAGAAATCTTCAAAGCTACTGCAGAAGTAAAAGAAAAGGAAGAATGATGTTATGTATCAGAAGAAGAGGAAAACTTCGTAAATAAACTTCAAGTGGGTATAGGAAGATTCAAAGGTAAGATTCCTTTCAAATTTGTTTCTTGTGGTAGAGTTGGTCATTATGCTACTAACTGTCCTTATAAGGAAAATTAGGAGAAGGAAAAAGAAGATCCCAAAATAAAGAGGAAGAGGTTTGAAAACAAGCGAAGTTTTTATACACATGAAGAGAGTGATGGTATTTCAAATGGTGATGAAGGTGAGTATGATCTCAATTGTCACTTACTTATGGCATTAAAAGATAAAATTAATAATGAGTTCGATGGCCTAGAAGAAAAGGGTATTTCTATTGAATACTTTGACACAAATATATCACATGCAGAAATAGTTAGAGATGTTAGCAATTATTCAAATCTAAGAGAAAACCGTGTTATAGTGGTAAAGAATGAAGAAGACAAAACATCGTCTGGTATGGATTTTTGTTCAAGACGTGATCCATTTTCTCTTTTATGCAACAATGACAATGATGATGGTAATTAAACCACCGAGTTTGCACTTATAAGATATAAGATGTTATTGTTGTAAGAAGTTTGGGCATGTAGCAAAAGAATGCAGGAAGAAGTCTATAAATCGTTGCGCACAACATGCTAAGCAACGAGATAAGAACATTGATATCAGAAAATATGAAAATAAGCAAGAAAAAGAAGAACAGATAATGCGTGGTCTCGCTCTTTGATCATTTGAAGATGAATATGAATGGTAGATAGATAGCGGATTTTCTCGTCACATGACTAGATATAAGAGAAAAATGAAGTCTCTCACAAAGAACCATCACGGTAATGTTATTCTTGGAACCGATGTTTGAGAAAAAGTTGTAGGACAAGGTAAAGCCATAATTAATAAAACTAGAGCAACAGTTGATTCTTTGAGTTCAATGGTTAAGGAAGAATATCCCAAGTGTAGGACAAATGGCAGATAAGGGAAATATAATTGTGTTTGCATCAACTAAGTGTAAGGTTATGAATCAAGTAACTAGAAAATTCATAATAAGATGATATATAAATCAAGAGAAATTATATGTGTTTGAATATTGGAATTCTCATAGATATGAGAATGGTTCAGACTTAAGGTAAAATAAGTTGGTACCTTTGGAAGTCTCTTATTCTTAAATGAATATTTCTAACATTGATTGAAAAAGTGGTGAGAGGTATTTGACCTCAGGAAAATAGAAAATGGTTATCAGGTCCTTAGGATCAGGGATGTGTAATCTAAGGGGGAGTAATACATGTTGATTCCCATGTTTATTTTTTATTTTCATGCTGCTTATACTACTAAGCACAAAATACACTTAAGAGGAGATGAAAGTAACAGTAAACATGTACAGTAAACATGTACACACAAAATACACTTAAGAGGAGATGAAAGTGTGAAATTTCAGTATTTCACTTTCTATACACGGACCTTATGAAGAAAAGCCTGATGTATATGCGAGTTTTGAACTGCACAATCATGTGAATTCTTGTTTTGATGAAGAAACATGGGGGTGGAGTCAAGAAAAGGGTCTCCTATGATTCAGTCAATTATCAATTGACTTTTATGTTATGATGGTTGAAGGTTGCAGTCTGTTGATGCCATTTAGAAGTGATTTTGACTTGTATAAGTTTTTGGTGACTTGATGGATGACTCATTCATGAAGATGCCTTGATTATTTATAGTGATTATATGATCATTTATAACAATTAATAGGTGGCACAAGTCTAGGGGGACAATTTTCTATGATTATAAAATTTCATTGTTATCATTATGTTTTCTTCATACATAATGATTCTTCGGTGGTGTTGCTTATGTGGACGAATTTATTGAATATTGAATGTGCCGTCTCATGCCAGGATGAATAGTTAATTATTCTTAATATGGATGGAATAGATCTTGGCGAAGTGGTGTTGGTGTGATAAATATTTTTATGAAGAATTTGGGTGAAGAGAATTATATTGTGAAGACATGGTCATATGCTACTGCTACATCTGTTGAATGATACATGGAAACATGGAATATTAAAAAATGATCCTACACTGTCCTTTCTTATGATGATTCTCACTTACGATGTTGTGGCTGCATACCAGGTCATGGGTTAATGATATTGAAGCTACATTGTCTTATCTTATGAATTGATACATGTTATTATTCTTGATGCTGCTAACATATGCTTATGGTGCAGATCATATGGTGTATGATAATTCTCGATAACTATCATGGTCTTATTGAGGTATTTGGTATTGATTAAATTTCTTGTATCTATCATTTGATGTAAAGGTCATATAAAGACCTATGATTTAATAAATTTAAAATTCAGTCTTGTATGGATTATTATGGTCAATTCCTTTTGGTCATGTGATGTAATTTGTAAACCCACCGTGTTTGGGAAACTGATGTAATAATGATGTAAAATTTGTAAAATCACTATGATTGGGTGATTGATGTAAGCTTGACCCCTTGGTGATAGGAAAAGTCATATGAGTCATAGAGTCATGTACTTCAATGTATATCCTTCAGAAACTTCAGCATGTGCTCAGGGGGAGCATGGTGAGTGTTCATACTTAGCAGTGTTGATACAAAAGTCTTCATTTATCATTGGTCACACATTTTCCCTTGATTTCAAAGGGAAGAGTAGCTTGGTTTTGTGATTGGTTTGATGTGTTTACATGTATTGTAGGTTGTGGAAACCAAACACCAATGTGGTTGCCATCAAGTCCAAAGGGGGAGATTGTTGGCATTATGAATTAGGTGTTGTCATTGATGGGAACCTAGCTTTCGAGTTGTCATTAATGACAACCTTCATGATGAATGGAAAGCTACTTGTTTAAGATGTAAACAATGCGTTTATAGATGCGACAAAGTGTTTTAATAAGGCATGTAATTTTAGAGGTAGAGGAATTATAATCAAGAAATATAAATGGGTTCTGTTAAGTGAAGTCATGTACACAACAGAGTATGAAGAAGCAAAGGCGCATACAATTTTTGCACCATGGTATTATAAATACCAAGGGAACTTACCATGTTATTTCCCTGTGGTATTGAGCCCAGTAATGGATGTTTTGATCCTGTATAAGAAAACCATCGGGTGGAGTATGGTTTTAACATGTGGTATTCATAAGGGATAAACTATATAAGGTGATGAAGATCAAAGTGGTTGTATGTTTGCAAGGCATGCAAGTGATGGAAATCTTATGAATAGTTTGATATAAGGAAATATGAATACTATGGGCTATTGGATGATGGATCATATCCAATAGATATGAGATGAAAATCATGATTATGGGATGATTTGGTTTATGTTGATGGTGTCTTAACGCATGATTTTTCTGATTATGTCAAGATCTTGGTATGTCTGAAGTTCTATGTTGCAGCAAAGATTTAATTCTGCATTTGCATATTTGTACACAGGTTTTATAGTCTGCATGGCACGTACATATGTGGATGTGTTTCAGGTAAGTGGAATACATGTAGGCTTGGTGTCTAAAAATAACGTACATACGTAGATATTCTCAGAAGAAAGCGTGAACATAAAGTAGGGTTTTGATGAAGAAGGATGTGTCATGAGTTAATCAATTTTGATGTGTTTCTATTGTATGACATTTAAGTATTCTTGATTATTTTTTTGAAACAGTGATGTTTTGATTTTGAATTGATTGATTGAAGAATTATAAAGTGTAATGAAACTCCTAAGCCTCTACTGATATTTAGCTACTAGGCTCCCATACTCATAAATTTATTAGTTCGCGGTTCACATTCATCTGCTGACAACAATATTTTTAGTTTCAATTATAAGATTTCTAAAACAGTTTGATCATTCACAACTTGGAGAAAGGATTTAATCTGATAAAATTCTTGATAAGCATACCCAAAAATAAATAGAATAATGTTTTATTTTACTGTTATGTAGCATGGCTAGGAATCATGATCATAAACCTAGATTCCTAGTCAAAGGAATAGTGAATAAAATGTTTATGCAACATGTAACATCAACTAATCTAACCTCTTTGGGTACAATTCTTATGACCTAAATGGCATAGAAAATCATAAATCATCAATTATACAATTAGAATCCACATTCTATAATTTTTCTATGTGCGCCAGTGTCTCATACAAAAGTAATGGCCAACTTATCACATAATACTAGAGGTATGATATTGTTATAAGCATACTAGGTTCCTTTGCTAAATGTAATAATATTCAAGTTTAGATTTAATATATATCCCACACACCCATATATTTCCATCTAGTCAGCACTGTTAATACAAGTAATTCTAATTATGCTCCCATGCAACTTTTATCATGCATAAGATGCACCTTGGTCCAAGTATTAATAACTACATACTATGCTTCCACTTATTAACTCTGCACGTGGATCTAAAAGGAGTCACATTCATAAAACTACTATAATTCTCATATAAACAATCAACACAAGTAAATCTATCTAGGTATAATTGGTACATGTAATTCATTTAGACATTCACATCATATATCCATGTGGGTTAAAAGTTTTAACAACATAAAAAGGTCAGAAGTAACCATAAAACATTTTCCATGCAAGTAAAACCAGCTAGATTAGATGAAGAACACCACTTAGAGAGTGAAACATCACCACCCAAACATGAATCACCTCTAATTCCCCGCGAGCCAAGGTTCTTTCCATGGATCAACTGCCTCCAATTGATCTATTCAATGGATATTTATTACCCTCTTTCACGATATAGTTTCTTTAAGCTATGTCCTACTTTTAGGTGGATTTTTCATCCAATTGCCTAGGCCTTTATCAGAAAATCTTGCCTTTATCTCCCGCAAAGGTTTTATGTTTTTTTCCTTTATTTATATTTATCTCCAATCCATCCAAGCTTATCTAGAATCAGATCTAGAAGACTTATCATGAAAGATTTATCCTATCCCATTCCTCAATGGGATTTGGCAACAATGTCATCTCTTGTTGTGTCGCTTTTCCAAGTGAATTATTGATTAATTTATTTAATAATATTTTTTTTTTCCATATCACATATCACTCCTATATTTTCTCAACTTAGGTTATAATATTCTAACCCAAAATGGAGGGGAATTACATACTCCCCCCCTTAAACTTTACACCGTCCTTGGTGTATTAATGTATCCTTGTTCATAGGTAAGTTGTCTCTAAATCCAAAGATTCTACGGTCTTGCCATTTGATGCAAAGCTACCAATACATATATTGGTTACGAGGATTTCTCCCAACATATCTCCTTCCATATACCTGTAACATTGGTTTCAAACAATTTGTATGAAATTTTAGATGCATAAATTCAACTAGGTTTACCATATTCATTGTCATAATTTAATCACAATACTACTAAGGTATCTATGGCTTATATTGGTCATTATTTATTTTATTTAAAGAATTCATGTTCTCTCCCTATGTTCTTCGAAGCCTTTGTGTCCTTGCTAAACACCTTCTTTCTGCAGCTCATCTGTATACAACAAGTAAACTTGCATATTCGCATAACATATCATAACATGTTAGCTCATATATAACCTTCATAATCATATGTTTTCATTATGATCATATGCAAAAAATTGAAAATAAACCACAGTTATGTATCCTTGAATCTCTTTCCAGTTTCCTTCTCCTATGCAACCTCCAGGTTGCAAAACACCCACCGAGTGTCTTCATGCATACCTGTACACAAGGTGTATTACACACATATCTATACATATCATGTTTTAATCATGCCATACATATATCCATAATGGTACCATATGTACTTCTTGTACATAGTACCATCTGTACCATTGCATATCATACCATGCCCATAGCATCACCTGCATGACATACACTTATCCACATGTTTTCAATCATGTTATCATTATGCCAAACATTCCTTTATCTATTTCAGGTAAGTAGAACAAACTGTGTTCGGTTTCTTGCTAAACACTTTCATGGACCTGTTCCATTTCTATAAGAATCATCATGCACAGTCACCATGCATACTATAACTCAATCATACCCCTAACTTTTAATTTTCGGGATTTAATCTGTCACCTATACCAGGATTTCATAATAATGAAATACATCATAAAGAAAACTATGATTCTTAGTCTTTCATAGATACTTGAAGTTTCATGCCCATAAGAACGATTTTGGTTAGTTCTTAATAACCATTCCCTACTTAAATAATCATGCCATAGGTTTTCCTTCTTCCAACCCCTTGTTGGTTATGATAAGTTTCATGTAGGTCTAAACATTATCACTAAACAGTATGCATCTACATACAACTCCCATATAGGAGTTATAAGTGAAAACTTATACTATTCTCCACTTCATATGCTTAAGACAAGGGGATTAGCTATCTTATCCTTCTTGAAGCATGTGTTATTCTAACATTATATTTTTAGTTAATTCTGAAAAATCTTTTTTCTTTACCCATTTTCTGCTTACTAACTCAGAGGCATTTTCCGAAGAAGCAACAAGACTTTCTTCTATATTTCCATTATGTATGTACACTAGGTGTACTTTTGGTGTCAATTCCTTGTCCTTCCTATCATACCATCATTATTAATATATGATGTTTACAATAGGTTGTATCATATTTTCACATCCACTAGACAACCTCATTCCTAGCTTAGGTTAGATTATCATGTACTTTATGACTCTTGCTTTATTCAACTGGAATCCCATAGATTCCAACCTATGCATGTTAAATGAACTATGCATAGTTTTCTAATAAGGTTTTGTTTCCTTCATTAAGGTGTATTCAGATAATTTTCCAGGGATCCTCTCTTCCCCATACTATACTATCCAAACACTTGTATGTTTATTATTTCTGTCACGATTAGATTCCTTTAATAATTGTTAAGACATCATAGTTTAATATTGGATTTCTTATCCAAAATAAATTACACCCCATGTTATCCCACATAAAGTGTAATTTATTCATTGATTTTATCATAGCTTAATTGTCAAAATTTGTAATTCTTGCACATATAAGCCACATCCATGCAACTCAGTGTATCTCTGAACGAGTCCTACTTGCAAGTCAGACAAGCAATGTACTCTTAGCTAATCATATTCTGATCTTATATGCATTATTTGTTCAACATGATTAATATTGTATTAATATCATGACCATGTTTTTACTTGACCATCAATTAATTATCCCACTATTCATATTTTTAAGCATTGTCTTTCAATCATTTCATGGTGTCCACAGAAGAGTGTTTATCCATTGTTTAAGTTTTGAACTTTCACAATATTTTAAACTCGTTACCTAAGAGTAAACTCGATAAAAGTAACTTTTTATCATGTTACTTCTTCACTTTAGCATGTAATCATATCAAAGCAATTTCTTGATAACCATTTGAGCATCATCTCATCAATATTAAGGAAAAAAAAAGTATTCGTCCAATCACGAACAAATTATAATAGCCATATGCAACATAGCATATCACTAATTCTTAGTGCCATATTTGTATGTTGTGTCGATAGTATAAAATCTATCATCATCATTTTAAGCCCCTTGTTGATTACATGATATAGTTAAAGCATGCAATAATAACTTAGTTGTAAGAATTTTTCATATAACTCTAGGAATTGATACCTACTTAGTTATTCATCAAATCTTACTATATTCTTTCCATGGTATCTTAAATCTATTATTTTAGACATCGGCAAGGGCTAGAATATAGCCCTCAAGAAATTTGAGAATATTCATAACTTATTGACATTAATAAACATGTTAATTGTTTGTATTATTCTTCACATCCCTATGCTGCCAACACATTGCAACACAACACCCAACTTATGAAGCTAATTGGTAGATTAGGGGCACTAACTCAGTGCCACTAACTTATTTTACATACATGACTCGTCCTTCCACACATATAATCATTAGATTTTATCATGCCAAGGGTTTTGAACATCTTGTCGAGGGTTTGAAGTCAGTCTGTATACAAAAGAGTATAATTGCATCTCTGCCCGGTGGTATAAAATATTGGACTCTCTAGAAGAAGTAATTAGGGAAGGTGTTTCAAATTACTGTAGTCCTCCAGAGGTGTGGAGAAGTAGCTTTGGAGGTGACTTATATATCAAGTTGTTTCTTGTAGATCACAATAGTATTTTAGTTTATTCCATGAAAGTCTAGAATTATAAAATATAAACAAGATAAAGTAGGAAGTTGGTAAGCATCTGTAGATCCACACCGAAGAAAAATCTTCCCGAGTGGTGTGATATATATGAAAACATCTTGATGAACAAAATTATGCTGCCACATATTCGAATAAATTTTGAGGTTTCTATGCACCAACGTAGCATCTTTGATTTCTACGGTGGAAATATTCAATGTACAAACTTTACAACATGATATTTCTCGCATAAATCATCACCGACTATTATAGACGCCTAAGCCTATAACATTGATATAACACATTGATTTACTCATCAGAGGCATTCATCACTGCACTATAATTAGGATGACTAAGAAATCAAAACAAGAAATCCTATTTTATAAATGATGTGCCACAAGTAACAAACTGTCATCTTGCCAAAGGAGGTTTACATTAAATTGTATATGAGAAATTTTAGAGTTGCAAATTCTTGTATTTCTCAAGATCTCAATATTACTGAATATTACAAATAATATTTTTTGGTTACATAGTATCAAAGCTACATTACTAACTACATGGTCTTTCTTTGGTACTTTCCACCATTTACGATAACACAAATCATCTTCCCCCCAAATATTAGTTTTCAAATTGTTCTTATATCACAGATTATTCCAAAGTATATTTTCACCACCTCGAGGGCTAGCTGTTGGCATACTGTATATTTGTCCCAAATAATTTCACTCAATGAAGCTTTTAAATTTCATAATCTTAATATGAAAAACTATACTAAAAGACTTTTTTTTTTGGCAACCACATAACCGATATTCATCTGCGAGCATACCTAGCTTTTAAAACAAAAAATGCTCTCGCAATTTTACAACGAGTTCATTCAATCAATTGTGAATATCATAGGAGCATCTTACCTTTTACATGAAGCCGTCATTTATAAACAAAGGCCATATTACCAATTAAATGTTGTGACTATCCGGACTCGTTCGGATTTCATGTTCTCACCACATTGTTGGGTTCAATGGGTGATCAAATAGATTTGACTTCTATTTTAGAATAGAAAACAGTTCCAACTCTCCCTCCTTTGTGAACTTTTGCAGTGCTAAAATATTTATTTTGTTAATAGTCTATTCAAACCATTCAAGAGAATGCATTGTGGCATACTACTGTCTTTTTACAAGCAACCTCCAACGTCCCTTACTAGGTGAAGGTCTACATGAAGGTGCTTCACCATAAAGCTCACCTATCATGCCAACTAACTTTGACTCCTAAAACAATGTTAATGCATCTAAATCGAACACTACATCACATACATAACCTACTAGACATTATAGACCCACCAAAATGAAGATCGTTCAATATCAAGACACCACGAGTGCTTCTGTGCTCTTCTTGGCAAAACTTAATGGGATCTGTTGATCGCAGTTTCCATGTGAACACTTACATCAATGCATATGCAGATGATGCTTTAAAACCACCCGAGTGTGCTTCTATGTTTTTTTTAAGAGTTTAAAAGGATATGTCCATATATATATTTACATATATCGATCTTGTTTAGAGAAAAAAAAAATCAACCAAAATAGTACTTACCCATTGATGGATAGAGCACATAGTTTAAAAGTTTGGATAATCATTATGTTTAGGATTTTATCTAAGTTCATCGTATATATAAGGCTGAGAATCCCATGATTTACAAATAACCCCTATCTAACTAAGGCGATGATGCACATGGGAATAATCATTATCCCAAACCAACACCTTCCATTCAACAAATAATCAACAAAACAAAAAACAAGCCAAGTTTTGGCTTCTTTGCAATCCTTCTAGGGAAGCAATATTGTTGGCTTTGTGGCTAGCTTGCATACCTCCCGTCTGTAGTAAAGAAACATGAGAGGGGAAACTGCAATGCTATGGACTTTTCTCCGATCGTTCGGTGGAAAGAGATACAATAGCCTGAATGACACCTAAAAGGGAAACATCGACCGTAATCAACAGTGTATGAGGAACAAACAACAACCATAAGGATAATGCATCCAGTGTCAACCTACAAGGTTGGAGATTACTTTGGAAAAAAAATACTGCATAAATGCGATTGAACTTATCTAATTCGTCGGACTTTTCTCCAACACCAAATTTGAACCATCTTGCATAGTGCCTCATCGCCATGCCTCGATGTGTAGCTCCAATATCCGCTCTTCCCTTGATATGATCTCCATCATAACAACGTAGTTGAATACTAAGGAATGGCTTGATTTACATCACCCTTTGAAACGATAGAACAATTGTTAGACTCGACAACCACAAGAGATTCTATCGTCGACTATTCATATGGTTCCAAGTTATCGCCTCTCTGTGAGAACAAAGGAAATAGGTTGCACCGATGGTTTTAGGCGAGGCATCCACCTGTTAATTTCCACTGTAATTAATGATCCTAACCAACTTTAAATTAACATAATTACATAGCTTAAGATCACGACATTCCATCATTATTTAGGTAAATAGATTAATTAATCCCCCTATCTAAAATATTTTGTCTTCCTACCTAATATGTGATTTTAAATTATTTTTCATCAAATTGCCGAGCACCCATATGGAGGGAAAACATAATGTAAAGCCAATATTTTATTCAAATTCCCTCAAATTGACATCTATTCTGCATCTCTGTTTGTTTCCCATAGTTCGTTAATCTATCGTATGAGGAGCATCCTATCTATGGAGGCAATGAGTTTATTAAGAAAAGAATTTTCCAATGGCATGGATGGAATTTTAAGTGTAACCCAACATGACCGCATGATGGATATGTATGGTAGAAATCCATTTACGTTAACCTTAGAAATAGGGGTCATATGTTTGGAAGAGGACAACAGAAGGAATATTGAATAGTGATGCATGAAAGACAAAAATTGAAGGGCCAAACTTTCCAGGATACTAACCATTATCTCTTTGCATATGACTCCCTTCCCGACAAGTGCATGGATTTGTTTTCTTGACACTATTCTTTTTTTTTTTTTTCAATGAATGGGATTGGAATAGAGTGTCGGATTTAGTGGGAGAAATTGAGCTATACATACTAGAAAGGAGAGAACTTCTCCCTAAAGGAAAAGACGTGGCTTCATGTATACATGATGCCATTTCCACAATTGGTTTGTCGAAGACAGAGAATTTGAGATTCAAATTCACATATGAAACTTAAGTTTAGTAGTTACTAAATAACAACGTAAATGAATATAAGGTTTTATTCAACAATCCCACTTAATGATTTAATATAATAATATCTTAAATGGAGTGGAATAACATATATTAATGTTATTACTTCTACAATTTTCTTGATATCTTAGGTTATTCTTCTTGTTATGTATTGAGGCACTTTGAGCTTCAGTAAGGCATCTACTAATTAGTGATCCAAGGTTTACAATCCCTTTATGCTATTAGTTATCCAAAAAATAACAAGAAATTTAGGAGCTCCTACTCCTCATTAAAATATTATTATTGTTAATCTTAGCTTGGAATTTTTCTTGGTTGTGAAAATTAATTTAAATTGTAAAAGACATTGTTGTTGATCCATAGGCCGCAGTGTTTGAACCTAGGCTCTGATACCATTTGTAAAAAACCTCCTGATGGTATCCCGAGATTTAGTTGTTAGGCTCCCATGCTTGTAAATTTCTTTGTTCACAATTCAGATTCATCCGTTGACAAAAATATTTATAGTTTCAACTATAAGATTTGAAAAACAATTCAATCATTGACAATTTGGAGAAAGGATTTAATCCTAGAATGCGGTTGAGAAAACTCTTGATAATCCTACCCAAACATAAATAGAATAATGTTTGCGTTTATTGTAAACTAGCATGGCTAGGAGTCATGATCATAAATCTACATGCCTATTCAAAGGAATAATGAATATAACTTTTATGAAACATGTAAGAGCAACTAATCTAGCTTGTTTGGGTAGAATTCTTATGACCTACATGGAAAATAAAATCCTAAATCATTAATTATAAAATTAGAATCCACATTCCATAACGTTTTTGTGTGCACCAAATTCTCATGCAAACTTAGTGTCCAAGTTATCACATAATACTAGTGGTATCATATCGTTATAAGCATACTAGGTTCCTTTCCTAAGTGTAATAATATTCAAGTTTAGATTCACTAGGTATCCCACACACCCATATATTTCCATCTCATCAGCACTGTTAATACAAGTGATTCGAATTATGCTCCCATGCATCTTCTATCATGAGTAAGGGGCACCTTGTTCCAAGTATTAATAACTACATACTACACTTCCACTTATTAACTCCACACTTGGATGTAAAAGGAGTCACATGCATACAACTACTGTCATTCTTATAAAAACCATTAACAAAAGTAAACGTATTCAGTTATAATTGGTACATGTAATTCATTCATACATTCACATCATCTAATCATGTGGGGTAAGATATTTGACAACATAAAAAGGTTAGAAGTAACCATACAACATTTTCGATGCAAGTAAAACCCACTAGAGTAGACAAAGAACACCACTTGGAGAGTAGAGCACCACCACCCAACCATGAATCACCTCAGATTCCCTGGGAGCCGAGGTTCTTTCCCTGGATCAACTGCCTCCAATTGGTCTATGCAATGGGGTATTTAATACCCTCTTTAATGATATAGTTTCCTTAAGTTGCGTCCCGCTTCTAGGTTGTCTTTTCATCCAATTGCCTGGGCCTTTCTTGGAAAAGCTCACCTTTTATCTCTTGCAAGGATTTTCCTCATAATATATTGCCGTTATCTCCCGCAAAGATTTTATGTTTTTTCCTTGATGGATATTTATCCCCAATCCATATGATGGATTTTTATCGCCAATCCATCCAAACTTATCTAGAATCACATCTAGAAGATTCATCATGAAATATTTATCCTATCTCATTCCTCAATGGGATTTGGAAATAATATCGTCTCTTGGTGTCTCGCTTTTCCAAGTGACTTATTTATTAATTAATTTATTTGTTTTCCATATTACATATCACACCTACCTTTTCTCAGCTTAGGTTACAATAGTCTAACACACAAGGGAGGGGTGTTACATGAATTCACTTGTTGATTGGGATAGAAGATCATAGAAAATTATGTGATTGGTTCATAATGTTGCAGTAGATCTAAGTAAAATTCAGTTTTTGGATCATAATGGAAGTTGTTCAATTTTCAGTTTTCAGAATTTTAACATCTATACGTGGGTTTGCTTCATGAAAGGTGTGTACACACGTGGGTTTTCTATAGTAAAGTATCATATATATTTTGAAAGATGATTGATCATGTTTTACAGTAATATAATCTAGTTTATATGATGTACTATAAGTTTTTTGTTATTCTCGTTACAATGATAAGATTGTTCGAGTTTTCCATTGAGTTTCAGTTGATTGGGTTTTAATGATTGGTTGATTTAGTTAGGTCAAAGATTGATGATTGAGTTACAATGATGGGTTAAAGTTTGATGATTGATATTGTGCTCAAATGTTCTTAGTGCGTCTAATATGAAAATTGGATGAAATGTGGCCTACAAGTTGTGATGGTGTGTAGAAGGTGGATCGAGTATGAAAGTTTTTGAAACATGGTTCTCGAAGATGAGGGAGTTGGAGCTTCATTACAGTGTTAGCTGGTAATTAGATCAGGGGATTCGATCTCCCTTCTAGTAGGAGACGGAGAACAGGAAAAGGTTCTAGTAATCTGGAGGTGGGTACCTATCTACTGGTATAATTATATGCCAGTACAAGATTGTAAAAATATTTTCTTATATTAAAAGACGAAATAGATGACGACATGAGCTGGTTTTTACTCGAATTGGGTTTCCACCTTAAATACCATTTTTCATGTTTGTTTCTTATGTATTATTATTTATTTCATCCTTACTTCACATGACTACTATCTATCTAATGTGTTGGCATTATGATGTATGTATTGTACTTGATGGTGACAAAAACCATACTAAGCCACTCTCCCCCATTGACATCAAGGGCAAAGGGTCATGCTCCCCCTGAGGGCATGTTGAATTCTCTAATATGCTAAAGTGCGCTAATTGATCTCCCATGATCGAGTCCATGATCCCCCTGAGCATAAGCAGAGTCTACAAAAAGATGTTCTAAAAGAAGAAAATGACTCTATACATACATCACAAATGACTTTCCTATCACCAATGACTCATACATACATCCATCTCCCAACCAAGTCGGGATATACCAAATTTGACTCATCTACCCAACGAAGTGGGGATATACCAATTGTTTATACATGTCAAAAACAAGAAACATTACATCATCCATCCCATGCATAGTGGGGTTACAAATTAGGTCTTTTCATGACCTTTACATTAAAATATATACATGACATATAACAGAGACCAAATATCTTAAACAAGAAAATGATAGTCATCAACAGCTATCAATGATCATTTTATCATTCAGTGATCAATGCATCATTTGTTGATGCATTGATGAATGAATGATAAACTAGTGAGAAGATTGTATAGTCAAGGTTTATTGGTTAGATGGACTTGGAGCACTGATAGAGGTAGAAGGTGCAGATCACGAGAAGAAAGGACTCAGCTAGTACATGGTATGACTGAGAGGAGCTAATAGAGTTTATGACCTCAGTGAGATGGTTAGAGTATCTTGTTAAGGGTAGATTTTTTGTCTATGTACTGACACCTAGCCCCAATTTTCATCTTGTACTAGTGAGTGTATGAGTGCCATTATCCCTCGTATGGGTGCCCTAGACCATTGTATTATATCTTGTTTAATATAACGAAGTGGTTTCAAAATTGTAAAAATTTCTCCATATTTTGTGCACTAGTAGATTTACTATTGTTTTTATTCTACTATGAAAAGTATTATCATTGTGATCTTTGGTTTAGTAGCATCAGTGATTTAAGATTCTATCCCATACAATGAGATCAAGGAAAAACAACAAGGTAGCAAAGCATATATAAGCTACTTTGAGGATAGTGAATGAGAGTGTGGACAATGAATCAACTTAGAAGGAGTTGTGGTTGTCTAGATCATGGAGCAGAGGGTTCATCTAGCGGAATGGAGATGTGGTCTTGACTCGCTTGGCAACGGTTTTGGCTGTGAATTCTGGTGGATTGGTGCTCAGATTAGTGAGGAATAGTTTGTTGTAGGGAAAAGTGTTGATCATGGGCTTCTGTTGATTTTTCATGGATGGTTGGGATAGCTCGAGGGTTTCTTTGCCTTGGAAGAGGTTAGGCTGATTAGGAGGGCTTCATGTGATGGACTTAATATTGGCAATCTAGAATCTTCATTGGATCCTGAAGTTGCATATTTGAGAGTGGAGGCATTTGCATGCATGGTATTTGATACACGAGGATGAGCACTTAAAGAACTAAGGGAGTGGAGATCATCTAGGTGTTATCACTCAGATTTTCCTTGAAGTTTTTGGGAAGAGGAAAGGGGTCCGAGGTAACCAAAAACCAACTTTTAGATACAGAATCTAGCCAATCTATATCCAGAGAGGGCTCTCTCTTTAATTTTTAGCTTTTTTTTGAAAGATATTAGGCTAGTTGTGAAGTTTAGGAGTTTTGTTTGAGTTTGGGTGGTGAGATTCAATAGTAGAGGGGTAGAATTGACTAGTTTAGGCCATTGGGCTAATGGAGTCAAAGAAGATGCCTTAATTGGACTTGGTTTCTTGATGGAGGATGGTTTCACAGGGCAAGATGGTCAAACAGGGAACAAATAAAAACTTGGAATACATGGAATGGGTTCAAAATGGGTGAAGGGCAATTAAGAATCCTTCAACCTATTTCAAGAGGGAACTTGGATGATTACTAATAAAGAGCAGTTAAGTATTCTTTAATAAATAATCAAAATGAAAGAACTAGAAAATAGGAGCAATTAAGATTTCACTATTTATTCTAATTCAGAAGAAAACATAGATAATAATAACGATTGAAAACAGAGTGCAATCAAGCATATTCTGCATTAATCTTTTTCGTTTATCATTCAGATATGAAACATAGATGATATAAGACACAAGGAAAACTTTAAAACACAAGGTGTAGAGGACTTATTGATCCAATGTTTGATTCAAGAAATCTATGGAAAGTCCTTTGATTTGATTCTTCATCTAGTGAGCCATACAAAAGTTGGTCCAATGAGAACTTTATTCCAAAATAATCAATATTACAGCAATGTCTAAGAATCCACCCTCAATAGTCCAATTGAGGGATTATTGATACAAAAATTTTACAACAAAATATCTCAAAACATAGTGAGATATATTCTAGGGTGACTAAGAATAAATTACAAGAAAATAGAGACAGCTAGTCTCGAAGATAGAAGAAAAATAAATTGTTGTTGTGTTGTTTCTATTCTTGCCGAGTGTGTTGGAGGCAGGCCCTATGATTTGGCTGGCTACTGTCTTCTTTAGTAACTATGTGCTAGCTGCCCTGTTTTGACTGATACTCTTTACCTGTTTTGATACACTTCAACCCGTTTGACCTCTATTCATCTTTGTTCATTTTACTCGAGTAAATAGCCCAAAATTTACATTTTTCCCAGGATAAATTTACAAAATTTCCAACATGTCTTCCCACCATTTGGCTCTAGAAATCTTTGTTTCTGAAGTTTCTTCAGAGTCTCATCAATTTTTGTATATATGAAAAAGGTAGGTTCGATTGGGAACAAGTGCTTTATCTCATGCTCAACATAGAATAATTTCTCTAAGCTATCATAGAGAACTCAGCCTGTGGGGAGTGCTTCTATTTCTGATGCACTTGTTAATGAATTAGTTTGATTTCCAGCATACTTATTCGATTTATCTACATAATCTAAGTGCTTAATTAATCGGTCATTAATCACAAAAGAACTTGGTAGCCCTTTGTTCTGCAAAATAGTAAACTTCTCCATGAAAGAATTAATCTCTACCTGCATATCCTGACATCTTCTCTCTAGATTCTGCATCAAAGTTTTCTTGGTTAGCACCCTTTTGATTTCCAAAATAGTGTCTGTCTTGTCTGAGATGCCAAGTTCTTCCAGTTGTTCCTTACTTCTGTTATTTAAAAAATGTATGAGCCGGTTGGCTTGATCAGGAATTTGTCCTAACTGTGCTTTAGTCTTTTGAATTCCCCTCGGCGCTGCTTTCGCTAAGTCAATATGTTCAAAGATTACTTGGATGGATGGCCAAACATCATTTATGGATTGAGTGATGTTGGCCCAAAGAATTTTCTTGATATCTGCGAGAGGCTTATCAAAAGTGAGATCATTTTCTAATATTTTCACTTTATTTTCTAATGCTTTAATCTCTGTTGTTTTTTCCACAACATTTATTTTGGAGAGATCATAATTTCTTTCTACCTTAGCCAACTATTCTTTTACCTGTCTTAATTCTAAAACTTGCCATTTCATGTCTTCCATTGCCTTTATTAGCTCTTTTGTGCTCAAAATTGTCACTGCTGCCCTGTGTTGTTCCTGCTATTGTTGTACCTGTGACCACCTCTGTTGTGGTTGATGGGATGTTTGGAGCTAATGTTGTTCAAAGTGTAGAAGGGACTATTGTTGATACTATGGGAATTACATCACGAGGCTGAGGGGTCGACTCTCCCTGCCTGTCCTTCAGTGATTTTTCAAATGCCTGCTCTGTGTCATTCAGTATTTCATTGAGTTTCAAGAGTAGTCCCATCATCTCTTCTTTATATTTCTGTTTTACAACCTCAGCAGTTTGTGGATGCCTTGAAGGAGGTAGATTTAGCTGTTTCCTTAGAGCAGCAATGTCTTCTTCTTTCTTCTTGATTAGTGCTTCTACACCTTTCACATCTTTGGGATCATGTCCCAATCCAATGATGATTTCTTCTAATGATTTTATTCTATTATCCTTAGCCTGAGACGAGGCTTTTTCTAATTTTAGCTGGGCAGTTGTATTATCCAAAGAATTTTGTAGCCTGTGAGTCATCAATGCTTTACTAGTTAAGGTTGAATAGACCATTTCTCCAATTTGCTTGTGTAATTCAATCTGATCCGAAGGATTAATATCCTTTGCTAAGACTTCCAGATTTGTCTTGATATAATCTACTGCTGTTTGAGGTTGTTGTACCTTTGGCTTGAGTAGCTCATTATCATCTTGCCTTCTTGAATGTCATAGGCTGACATCAATCTCTATTGGTTTGTGGGGGCCATTTCCAAATACTGATTGTAAATTTGAAGTCATACTGGATCATTTCTGGCCTTTATTTCTGTGAATGTCTTCTTGATACGTAAGGCCTCTTTACTTTGTGGCCTGAGGGATGATACTTTTGCACTATGTTCTCTTTCTAGCTCCTGCCTCTGTGAGCTAGTGGATGTTCCTCCGAATGTAAAAGTCTGTTGGCTAACTGCTCTTTCTTCTCTTTGGCTATCTGTAGTCTCTTCAACTATTTCCTCTTTTGACAGATGGTTTAGTCTTTGTATTTTTGTCGCAGGTTATCCTGTAGGTCCACTACTGGGGGTAGTGGTTTCCTTGTCTCTCCTTTTATTTCTTTCCTCATTTAGAGGAGTTTGAAAAACTCGACATTCTACGACATTGGTTTGAGCTAGAGGACTTCGCACTTGACCCTGTTCTTTGGAAATTCCAGGCTGATCTGACATTGTAGGTTGTTCTGTGGTATCTCCTTCCTTGCCTTTGGATGTTCCTGTGGCTGGTATATTGACTTCTTGTGGAGGCTGCTGAGAGGTTCCAGCAATGGATGCACTAATTGCTGATTTTTGAGGCAACTTGAATGGTTCCTTCCCAAAACAAACCAGGTCAAGGGTTTTGTCAAGATCTCTCATAGCATTTTCTATATTGACCTTCTCACTAACATCTTCTATTAGGGTTCCCTCTATCCATTCATCCAAGTTTTCAAATTGCTCAATTTCTGGGATCCTATGGTGAATATATGGGGATAACCTATTCTCTGTCCGTCTGGCACATATAAAAATATTGGGGTCATATGGTACCCACATAAAACTCTTTCGTAATATAAGGTAATCATCTAAAAAAAATTCAGCTTCTTTCCATGCATCCTTAGTGTTGATGACAAAAGAGCCTAGCTGGTTCTTAGTTCTTAGCTGAGATTTTTTATTGGCACCACAAAAATGGACTAAATCTACATTTATGATCTGCCTAAAATACTCCAATGCAAATAATCTCATGGGAACATACTTGGGTAACTTAAAAGGGTAAAGTTCACATCCATACATCTTGATTTTTGTATGATTTTTATATAGGTACCAGTCACCTATCTTGTACTGCTTAGAGAGCTGGAGAATTTTCTTCATGTCACTTCCTAGGAGGGGAAACTCATATCAACAGAGTGGTCGTTGGATGTAAAAATAGGTCAATGAACTCATTATAAGTGTAAGGGGACTCAACGGTATCATGAAATATTGAACTCCAAAAGATAACAGACCTTGGATTTCCTTTGGTGTCAAGTTTCTTGATAGGGAAAGGAAAGTTATCTGATTAATAATATAACATAAGATGGTATATGAAAGAGGTGTATTTGAAAGCTCGTTCCCTTTCCAAATTCAGGAATTAATCATGGATTTTTTTGGTAATATAGGTGGCATAGTCATATCTGAGAGCAGGGGGTTGTCCTAGAGTAAAGATTGATAATAAGACTAGGGTGATATCATCAACATATTCACTAGAGTTAAATCCCATAACCAAGGATATCATATCAACAATGAATTTTCCAGTTTCAGTGAAGAAATTTTGCAGATAAGGAGGTGGATCTTTGGGCTGGTGCTTTGGTAACATGAGGGTTTGACCGATACGACTCACTTATGATTTGGACAACTGAGATACTTTTTCAACTAAATATCCCATGGAAATAGGAGTGAGGGGCTGATTGGAGTGGAATTGCAACATTTCATTGATGGATTGAGCATTTATGGGGAATAGGATTGTTTGTCTTGGGGACATAACATCTCTATGGTTAGGATCATAATTAACACAATATTGATGAATTATGTCTAGGAAAACATGGATTGAGGGGAGGAAATACATAGGAAGGTTAGATTCCCACAGTCCAAAGATGTCAAACTTATTCAGATAACTATCTTTGGCTTGGAAGAAGACCTGATGATGTGTTTTATCACCAAATAGGTCTTTTACCTGAAAATCTTTATCAGCTAGAGGTAGATAATCTAAATCTTTGTGAGGGGCGTTCACGGGCGCAACATTCAGGGCTATAGGGGTTTCCGTCTTTGGTTCTTGTGGATTCAAAAATGAAATTGGGGGTATTATGTAGAAAATATATAAGACAATAGGTTGGGAACTTTATATGGAAAACACAGACTAGACTAGAACTGAATTTGGCCCTTTCTTGTAGAATTTTCAGTAGAAAACCAAAATTACAGGGTTTAAATGTAGATTGGATAAATACATGTATCAAGGAGGTGAACAGGGCCAAGACAAAAGGATAACAGGTTTTGGGTTGTGTTGCTGCAAGTTTCTTAACCAGGTGGTAGTCTGAAAGCTCAAAGAGTTGACTTGGATGTTGTTTTTCATGGGAGCACGGGTCGCAGTGTATAACAATGAAAATGACATTTTATTCATTTATTTAACAAAATCAAGGTTGGCAAGGTTTTTTGGATTATCGGGTGACTGACGTAGGTCAGAAAATGACGTTTTGTTGCTTTATGGAGAGCGGTAAGAGGTATGGGATCACACTGCTTTTGGAGTTAAGCGGTATCGGGTGGAGGGCAAGCGATCACATCGAATGCATGACGCCTCGCAGAGGTATGGGCGGAAAACTACCTGGTGATCGCATGTTAAAGCATGGTTACCAAGGGGGGAGCGATATCAGTGATGACCGTCAGATAATGGGGAAGCAATTGTGCAATGGACGGGAAGTGAGGTACGGCGGGAGTTTACCTGTGGCAGGCCTAATTTAATAAAAAATATTTTAATTGTATCGGGGTCATTGTGATTGGTCGGGAGGTGGTTCTTAATTAACCTTGGTGGTTAATTAATTCCAATTTGTGGGGTGGGGAGATTTGGTTATTAACGAATTTTTAATAAATCCATTAATCCCTTTAACTAGGTTTATGGTTATAATTAACCGGGGTGGGGTATATAATATTTGGGGATTTATCTATAATTAAATAATATGGGAAGGGTGAATGTTTGTTCGAGCTTTATATAATATAAGTTAGGAGTTAATATGAATAATGAAATAAAAGTGCTAATTTAAAGCATTTTGGATATACATTTACACTTAGGCTTAAAGTGCGAAAATGGGTTTTTTAAGTGATAGGATTTTACTTAGGAAAAACTTTATGAAATCAAATGAATGGTTTATGGATGATACTAAGTACTTAATCTTTTTAAATTATTGGGTCGAGGGTCTGATCCCTCCAGAAGTCAGAGAAATTCTCTGAGGCCCTTTAATTTTCAAAGACCTTAATACTTTAGGGGGGAATTAGTGAAATCTTTTAGGGAAAAATGTGAATGGAAATTAGTTATTTGACCTTGTCTTGCTTGAACTGCATCAAGTATAATGTATGCCTTGCACTTGTGATAAAAGTAAAAATTAACACATTTAAAGACATTATCCATCACAAGTATCATTATGCAACACCATCTACCTACCCTACTTACTTTAGCCTATAATTTTTCCTTCTTTATTTGGGTGCACTTAGACTAGAAAACCCTTATCAACTTTTCTTTTCTTTACATAGTATGCCTACCTAAGTCTACACTTATTACATCCAAGGGCTCAGATTAAACTGTTGAGCTCATTTTTATTTACTCTACCTATCTACTTATCTGCCAAGATTACACTGTTTGGTAAGATATTTATTCTTTATTCTACAGCATGAAATTGAAAATGAATGAGCCAAGTTTAAATAGTTTGACTCTTCATGAATTGTGGCATGAGTAACAAGCTGCACATGATTTCCTATTACATAAAAATGAAAAATTAGTGGCATTAAGACTTGCACACTTTCCTAGTCTATTTTTGTTTGGGGTTCATTTCTTCTCATTTTTTGACCATTTTATTCTTTTTACCCTTTGATTTTTCATTTAGGGTATACCCTCTTTAAATTTTCTAAATTTTTTGATTTTTTGGAAAATATGGAAAACCTTTGTAATAAGAAAAGGTATGAACATATTATAGATCTCATCAAGTCAATCATGAAATATGACACCTATTGGTATAGGAGCATAACACTGGCTCCACTTGGGGTTGGCTTTTCCTTGTGGAAAGTCAAGAACAACAGGTCAGATGGACTTCTGAATGACTTTGACTGTGCTTTGAAATCTCCTTCTACTGGTTGTGTTATTGTATGTATGACAGTAACACTTGTGAAGCTTAGGGCCTTCTCTTCGGGCTTTGACTCCAGCAAGTTACTATCCAATCCAAACTGTGACATTACCAAGAATATAGTATGTACATGTTAAAATAAGAATACATTAAAAAGTTGGATCAAAGTAATGTTTCAGTATTCGACCATTAACTAGCCCTTCTTCTATTTCTGTGCCATCCAGGTTCTTCAAATAGTAAGTATTGTTCCCTTGTAAGGCCTGGATAATAAAAGGTCCTTTCCATAGGAAGTCAAACTTCCCATGTTTTCCCTTATCCTCTCTCCTGGAATCCCATCCTAGGACTTTCTCTCCAAGGTAGAAATATTCTACCTTGGTTCTTTTATCAAATACTTTCTTAAGTTTCTCTTGTAATACTTGGGATCTTTGATACACTTCTTCTCTGGTCTACTGCAGATGGATGGTCTGGTTTATTCTCTTTTGAATATCATTGGGTTCCACCTGAGCTTCTTGAAGTAATTTCATTACAGGAACTCCTAAATATGTAGGAAATACAGCCTCCATGCCATAGACTAATTCATAAGGACTAGTTCCAATAGACTTCTTGATGGTGAGTTTGTCTGCCCATAGTGCATTAATAAGTTTCTTATGCCAATTTTTCTTGTTCTCTTCCAAAATTTTCTTAATAATATTAATTAGGCTCTTGTTGGAACACTTAGCAAGACCATTACCTTAAGGGTAATAGGTTGTGGAATGGCCTAAAGTGATATGTTATTTGCTACATAAACTTATCATTTTCTTGGACTTGAAAGCAGCTGCATTATCAGTTATGATCATTTCAGGACAGCCAAATCTAGAAAATATGTTGGTTTCTAGGAATCCTATAATCACTATGTCATTGGCTTGTCTGGAAGGAATGGCTTCTATCCATTTGGTGAAATATTATGTGGTAGTGAGGCCCCATTGTTGGAAGGGTTTTTTGGTAGAAATTGGCCTCAGAGGTAAATGTAATAATTTTCTCTTGCCTTCAAAAATTTGACATTTATAGCAAGCAGTGACAAATTTCTTTACATCAACGAACAAGGTTGGCCAATAAAATCTAGCCCTTAGGATTTTGTCTACAGTTGATTTCCAGTAAAGGTGTCCACCACAGTCTCCTACATGAAATTCTTTGAGAACCTTGTCATCTTCTTCTTTTACTAAACAATTCAATAGAATACCTTCATGATTTTTCCAAAAGAGAGCATTATCTAAAATACAAAATTTTGAAACTTTCATCTTTAAAAACCTTCTCTTTGTTTTGGATAACCCTGGAGGAGCCTGCAGATTTAATAGTACATAAGTTATATCAGCATACCAATGTGAATCTAAGAAGGCCTGGCTGATTTGTGGAGTCGCCATATCCTGTTCATTATCCAGTTCATTAATGTCTAGGGCTTGAAAATTTGTTTCAATCATGAGTTTGGCCAATCCCTATCCTTTTATAAGCTTTGTAGGTTTTATTTCAATATCATACTCCAGTATAGTAGCAATCAATTTACCTCGTTTGCCTTCAATTCCATCCTGGGTTAAGATGTCTTTTACAACAGCATTAGGTACATAGGCTATTACATGGGAGTACAGTATGTAGACTCTAAAGTCCTTAATATCTTTCACAAGTGCAAAAGCTTGTTTTTCCATGATTTTGTATTTCAGTGGTGCATCACTAAATGCTTTATTAAAAAAGGCTACGGGTCTTTCACATCCTTGATCATCTTTTTGTAGTAAAACAGCTGCTATGGTGTGTTCTAATGCAAATGAAAATATTATGAAGTCTCTATCAAAGTTTGGACTTGTCAGGACCGATGTTCTAGTCAAAGCCATTTTAATTTCTTCAAAGGCTTGCTTGGCTTCAATTGTCTATTTAATACTTTCATCCTTTTTCAACATATTACTAAGCAATCTAATCAATTCAGCTAAATCAGATATGAATCTTCTCAAAAAGTTAATCTTTCCTAGGAAAGCATGAAGTTCTTTGACATTTCTGAGGTGGGGTATTTGTAGAATAGCTTCTATTCTAGCAAGATAAATTCTGATTCCATCTTTGGAGATGATATGGCCCAAGAGTTTACCTTCCTCTAGACCAAACAAGGACTTCTTAGGATTTAAATAAATACCATATTTTCTGCATTTCAAAAATACTTGTTTTAGATGATCCAAATGTTGCTAATCTGACTTAGAAAAAACAGTGAGGTCATCTAGATATATAACCACGAAATCATGAATTTCCTATGCAAATGCTATGTCCATTGCTCTTTGAAAGGTTTCTCCTGCATTCTTAAGTCCAAATGGCATTTTGACATATTTGAATTTACCCCATGGTGTGGTAAAAGCAGTTTTTTCCTAGTCATCAGGATGAAACAGAATCTGATTATAGCTTGAGAAACCATCTAAAAGAGAAATCCTAGAAGCACCTACTACCCTTTGTAAAATGTGATCCATCTTAGGTAAAGGGTAATTGTCCTTCAACCTTATTTACATTTCTTAAATCAACACATAATCTGATTTCTCCCGTTTTCTTCCTAGTAGGTACTAAATTAGACACCCACTCTGAAAACCTAATAGGAGGAATTATCCCTGCTTCGTACATTCGTTTGATTTCTTTTTCAATTGAGGGAAGCATTACAGGGTTAATTCTTCTAAGCTTTTGTTTGAATGGTTTTTGATCTTCCTTCAGAGGTATTGTATGCTGAATTATAGAGGTGTCATATGATTTCAGATATTCATAACTCCAGAAAAAGACATCCTGGAATTCTCTCATTAGTTCAACATATTTGAGTTTTTGGTCAAGGGGTAAAGATTTAGATAATTTCACCATTTTCGATTTTTATTCAGTTCCCAAGTTATGGTCTTCAAGGTCTTCTTTTAAGGGTTCCATCTTGGGTTTCTTTGGAATATCATTGAAATCAAAGAGATCTTCCAAAGGAGTTAATCCTTTAGGCAAATGATTATCCTTTAAATTTATAACTTCAGTTTCTCCTTAAATGATCTCATCAATGTCCATTTCTTTAAGATCCTGCATTTCTTTGTTGGTAAATTTGGTTGAGTGAAGCATTTGAGTTGCACTTTCTACTGAAATGTTTGTTTGTTTCTTGTTTGTTTGATCAAACTCACTAACTGTATCTACATCTATGTTAATGCTAGAAAATTCTTCCTCTAGGGTTAAGAAATTGTTAATCTGCTTATCACTATCAAACACTTGCTAGTTCTTTAGATTGTCAGGTACGGTTGGTCTGTGTCTAATCTTAGCTATGAACTGATGATTAGTTTCAAATGGAAATTTGCAAGTGCTGGAAAATGTTGCTGGATTATGAGCTTGCAAGTTATGTTTTCTTGGGGTTTTAGCAAGCTGAGTTTCTAGAAATGTATTGAGAATCTCTATCATTGTTCCTATATAATATCTTAATCTGGAATCATTTGTTAGAAACTTCCCTTTGATCTATTGAATTATTAAATTAGAATCTCCTAAGACAGATACCCTGATTGCCCCTAATCGTTTGACAAGTTTAAGACCTAGCAATAGGGCTTCATATTCTGCCATATTATTGTTGCACCTAAAGTTTAATCTATAGGCATGGCCTTCAACATGATCATTTTCAATATTGTGCACCCAAACTCCTGCTCCTACTCCTAATTTGTTAAATGAACCATCAAATTCTAAGTACCAAATAATTTCATTTTCATAATTGGTATGAGGAGTCTCAAGAATCTGTTTAATAGGGAGATCTAGTTTTTTAGTTTCTTCTAGTTTCTCTTGGGTATCTGATGTATCATTGTTCTCAGAAATTTCCTGGATTTGAACACTAGACTTTTCATTTGTAATTTCTTCTCGTTCAACTGCTAAAACATTCACTTCAGTTGAGGGATCAATCTCAGCATTGTAGAGAATGAAAGAATCCATATCGAAGTGTACTGAGTAGATAGGGAAATTTTGTGGTTTCTCCTGACTAATTACCACATATTTCATTAAAGTTTCTCTGTATAGTTTCTTAGGTTGACCAAATACTGAAATAGTAGCATAAGACATGTCCAATTGTAGAGTTCCTTGGAGCTTCACACCCCAAGATCTAGATAATAGCATGTAATACTTTGGTGGAATATCTGCTACTACTATGTCCATTAAGATTGTTTTGGTAGGATATTGGACTAGCGATACACAGGTCTTTCATTAATACTAAACATCTAACCTGACTTGAATCAAAAGAAAATAGGTCTTTGTATGTCCTGGTGATATCTAGGTCTAGTTTATCCATTATAGATTTAGGCATTAAGTTATGAGATGCACCAGAATCAAACATGGCATTATGAAGTATTTTCTCATGTATGTTCAAACTTACATAGAAATGAGGGACTCCTCTGTCTACTACTTTTCCATTTACTTCAGGGCCAAAAATTAATTCAGGATAATCATCAAAAACATTTAATGAATCTTCATTCACAGAAATTTTGAGTGATTTATTGATTTGGCTTCTGTAGACATCATGTTTAGCTAGTTTAGACAATGGAACAACTATTTTTAATTTGCCTACTTCAATCTCAAGATTAAAAGGTTTTTCAGTTTGAGTTCTTATATTTCGGATAGTTGAATTCTCTTTTTCTGCTACATTCTCTGTGTTTCTCTCCTTTCTAGGAGAGGGGTTATGAGTTGAAGTTGTTTCCAAACCAGCTTCTGGAGGTTCTTCCACATTTCCTTTAGAAGTGGAAATTTGTTCATTATTCGGCTGATTGTCAGATACATCTTCAATAATTGGGTTCGCAGGGTTAGGGTATTTTCTAGAAAGAATATGTACAGGGGTGGTATTGATCTTACCTTTGTTGGGTTGTTTTATATATTTTTGTTTATTGGTTTCAGGGACATCTATTTTTCTACTGCTCAAGCTATATTGTTTGTGGACTTCATAAATGGCTATATCATATTCCTCCCTAAAGTCAAATGATTCACCTGACTGAGTTTGGAATTATTTAAGAATGTGAGCTTCTTGATCCTCTTGGGTCAAGAAAACTTGTTGTTCATTGTTGAGTCCCATCAAATTGATTTGAGTGTCTTCTATTAGTTCATTAGAAGTAGAGGTTTTAGCATAATTTTCTTGGAATGGGGGCCTAATATTTTGGTCAGGCCCAGTCTTTCTAGTGTTTTGGTTCTAGTTTTTCCTGAAATTTGGATTTCTCCAAGTATTGCTTGGTTGACCGTCCCAAGGGGATTTCATCTCAATTGTTTCTACTCTATATCCTAACTTGCCCATTCCTTTAACAATAGAATCTAATTTCTGTTCAAAGGCCGAAGGTTCTTCTTTCAAAGGTATCCTCCTTTCAGCTCTGGCTTTAGCTCATTTAGATATCAGATTGGCTTCAACATTGACAGCTGTACTTTGCATATCTTCTAAGGTTCGAGGAGCTCTTTCCTTAAGTTGGTATGCCATATCAGAATCAAATCCATCAGGGAATTTGATCAATGCAAAATCTGGAGGAGGTCTGAGGTTTTGAGGAATAGCATTGTAAACATTATTGAACCTAGTGCAATAATCTTGTTTCTTGTGTACCTCTCCTCAGGTTTTCATATTCTGATAAAATCTCAAGAGGATCTTTCTTCTTTTCCCATCTGTTCAAGGATGTTGTATAAAGAGCTTGTAGGTCATTGATAGTGTTTGAAAGGAGGCTCTAAACCATGTTCTAACATCTCGAGTCAGACTTTGAATAAATACCCTCATTCTAACATCATCAGCATCAACCTCATATATCTCAAAGTAATCTGTCATTTTTTTGATATGTTGTTGGGTTGTGTATGTACCAGTTCCATCAAATTAGGTGACTTTACTTTGATACTCTTGGAGCATAGCACCCAAGTTAGCAAGTAAGTGGAGGGGGGTATACCTGTTTGCCATGGCTGTAGGTATAGATGTGAGAACTAGCGGGGTAGGGATAACAATAGGAATGTGAGTTATGGATGGAGGGGTAAAAGGGGTAGCTTGATTTTGGGAAGTCTTAGGTGTTGATGATGAACTTGGAGAGGTTGTAGTGATCACAGAAAGGTTTGGAGTTCCTTCAGGGGTAAGCTCAGATTGAATGGAATTCTGCAAATGTTTGTTGTAAGTTTTCAATAAATATGGGATCATGAACTGTGTGGGCTAACCCAGAGTCCGAAAAGGTTACAAATAAAGAAGTTTCAAAAAACTCATCAAAGAGTTCGTCCTCACGGTAAATCCACTTCACAAGATAGGAGCTTCATCCGTATAGAGCCTGAGAACTAGCAGAACTTTCTTGGCTTTCTTGTCTCCTAAGAATCGCAGGAATCAAATTAGGATTTTCAAACACAGGTAGTGGATTTTGATGAGGATTTGATCTGGTATAATGAATCCTTTCTGAAGCCAGGTTTCTAGGTATATTTTTGGGTTTTTCTATAAATGGGTTTGGCAATACAACTTCAACAGTTTCTTTAAGAAGCTTTAGATATGGGTTTTGAACTTTCTTAAAGATTTCTTTGGTAAGGGGAACTGATCTGGTATTTGAAACCAGATGTTCAATCTATAAACTAGACCGGAGATAGACTGAAGCAGCATTCATTTACTTCTCAAACTGCAAAGAAAGAGAATTTCAAAGCCTACCTGGCTAACTTCATGCTTTGTCTGTAGTTTATAAAGTAAACAATAGTAACAAATAATTTTTTCAGGTCCCGAGTGGAGTCGCCACTATGTTATCACTCAGATTTTCCTTGAAGTTGTTGGGAAGAGGAAAGGGGTCTGAGGTAACCACAAACCAACTTTTAGATATAGAATCTAGCCAATCTGTATCCAAAGAGGGCTCTCTCTTTATGTTTTAGCTTTGTTTTGAAAGATATTAGGCTAGTTGTGAAGCTTAGGAGTTTTGTTTGAGTTTTGGTGGTGAGATTCAATAGCAGAGGGGTAGAACTGACTAGTTTAGGCCATTGGGCTAAGGGAGTCAAAGAAGATGGCTTATCTAGACTTGGTTTCTTGACGAAGGATGGTTTCACAGGGCAAGATGGTCAAACAAGGAACAAATAAAGACTTGGAATAGATGGAATGCGTTCAAAATGGGTGAAGGGCAGTTAAGAATCCTTCAACCTATTTCAAGAGGGAAATTGGATGATTAATAATAAAGAGCAGTTAAGTATTCTTTAATAAATAATCAAAATTAAAGAACTAGAAAATAGGAGCAATTAAGATTTCACTGTTTATTCTAATTCATAAGAAAACAAAGAGAATAATAACGATTGAAAACAGAGTGCAATCAAGCATATTCTGCATTAATATTTTTTGTTTATCATTCAGATATGAAACATGGATGATATAAGACACAAGGAAAGCTTTAAAACACAAGGTATAGAGTACTTATTTATCCGATGTTTGATTCAAGAAATCTGTGGAAAGTCCTTTGCTTCGATTCTTCATCCAGCAAGCCATACAAAAGTTGGTCCAATCAACACATTATTCCAAAATAATCAATATTATAGCAATGTCTAAGAATCCACCCTCAATACTCCAATTGAGGGAGTATTTATACAAAACTTTTACAACAAAATATCTCAAAACAGAGTGAGATATATTCTAGGGCGACTAAGAATAAATTACAAGAAAATAGAGACAGCTAGTCACGAAGATAGAAGAAAAATAAACTGTTGTTGTGTTGTTCCTATTCTTGATGAGTGTGCTAGAGGCAGACCCTATGATTTGGCTGGTTGCTATCTTCTTTACTAACTCTGTGCTGGCTACCCTATTTTGACTGATACTCTTTACCTGTTCTGATACACTTCGACCTGTTTCACCTCTATTCATCTCTGTTCATTTTACTCTAGTAAATATCCCAAAATTTACATTTTACCCAGGATAAATTTACAAAATTTCCAACATGTCTTCCCACCATTTTGGCTTTGGGAATCTATGTTTCTGAAGTTTCCTCAGAGTCTCATCAGTTTTTGTATATCTAAAAAAGGTAGGTTGGATAGGGAACAAGTCCTTTATCTCATGCTAAACATAGAATAAGTTCTCTAAGCTGTCATAGAGAACTCGGTCTGTGAGGAGTGTTTTTATTCCTGATGCACTTGTTGATGAATTATCTTGATCTCCAGCATACTTATTCAATTTATCTACATAATCTATGTGCTTCATTAATTGGTCATTAATCAGTGAAGGACTTGGTAGCCCTTTGGTCTGCAAAATAGTAAACTTCTCCATGAAGGAATTAATCTCTACCTGCATATCCTAACATCTTCTCTTTAGATTCTGCATCAAAGTTTTCTTGGTTAGCACCCTTTTGATTTCCAAAATAGTTTCTATCCTATCTAAGATGCCAATTTCTTCTAGTTATTCCTTATTTTTGTTATTTATAAAATGTATGAGCTGGTTGGCTTGATCAGGCATTTGTCCTAACTGTTCTTTAGTCTTTTGAATTTCTCCGTATGCTGCTTTCACTAAGTCAATCTGCTCAAAGATTAATTGGATGGATGGGCAAACATCATTTATGGATTGAGTGATGTTGGCCCAAAGAATTTTCTTGATCTCTGCCAGAGGCTTATCAAAAGTGAGATCCTTTTCTAATGTTTTCACTTTATTTTCTAATGCTTTAATCTCCCTTGTTTTTTCCACAACATTTATTTTGGAGAGATCATAATTTTTTTCAACCTTAGCCAACTGTTCTCTTACCTGTATTAATTCTAAAACTTGTAGTTTCATGTCTTCCATTGCCTTTATTATCTCTTCTGTGCTCAAATTGGCATTGCTGCCCTGTGCTCTTCCTGCTATTGTTGTACCTGTGACCACCTCTGTTGTGGCTGCTGGGATGTTTGGAGCTAATGTTGTTCCAAGTGTAGAAGGGACTGCTGTTGAGACTATGGGAATTACATCAGGAGGCGGAGAGGTCGACTCTCCCTACCTGTCCTTCAGTGCATTTTCTCATGCCTGCTCTGTGTCATTCAATCCTTCATTGAGTTTCAAGAGTAGGCCCATCATCTCTTCTTTAGGATTCTGTTTTATAACCTTAGCAGTTTGTGGAAGCCTTGAAGGAGGTAGCTTTAGTTGTTTCCTTAGAGCAACAATGTCTTCTTCTTTCTTCTTGATTAGTGCTTCTACACCTTTCACATCATTGGGATCATGTCCCAATCCAATGATGATTTCTTCTAATGATTTTATTCTGTTATCCTTAGCGTGAGAGGAAGATTTTTCTAAGTTTAGTTGGGCAGTTGTATTATCGAAAGAATTTTGTAGCCTATGAGCCATCAATGCTTTACTAATTAAGGTTGAATAGACCATTTCTCTAGTTTTCTTGTGTAATTCAATCTAATCCAAAGGATTAATATCCTTTGCCAAGACTTGTAGATTTGTCCTGGTATAATCTGCTTCTATTTGAGGTTTTTGTACCTTTTGCTTGAAGTAGCTCATTATCGTCTTGCCCTCTTGAATTTCATAGGCTGACATCAATCTCTATTGACTTGCGGGGGCCATTTTCAAATACTGATTGTAAATTTGAAGTCTTACTGGATCATTTCTGGCCTTTATTTCTGTGAATGTCTTCTTGATATCTATGGCCTATTTACTTTGTGGCCTAAGGGATGATACTTCTGCACTATGTTCTCTTTCTAACTCCTACCTCTGTGAGCTAGTGGATGTTCCTCCCAATGTGAAATTTTGTTGGCTAACTGCTCTTTCTTCTCTTTGGCTGTCTGTAGTCTCTTCAACTATTTCCTCTTCTGACAGAGGGTTCAGTCTTTGTCTTTTTGTCCCAAGTTATCCTGTAGGTCCATTGGTGGGGGTAGTGGTCTCCCTATCCCTCTTTTTTATTTCTTTCCTCATTTATAGGAGTTTGCAAAACTAGACTTTCTGCTACATTGGTTTGAGCTAGAGGAGTTGGCACTTGACCCTGTCCTTTGGAAATTCTAGGCTGATCTGACATTGTAGGTTGTTCTGTGGTATCTACTTCCTTGCCTTTGGATGTTGTTGTGGCTCGTATATTGACTTCTTGTGGAGGCTGCTGAGAGGTTCTAGCGATGGATGCACTAATTGTTGATTTTTGAGGCTGCTTGAATGGTACTTGCCCAAAAGAATCTATGTCAAGGGTTTTCTCAAGATCTCTCATAGCATTTTCTATATTTACCTGCTCACTAACATCTTCTATTAGGGTTCCCTCTATCCATTCCTCCAAGCTTGCAAATTGCTCAATTTCTGGGATCCTATGGTGAATATATGGTGATAACCTATTCTTTGTCCTTCTGTCACATATAAAACTGTTGGGGCCATATGGTACCCACCTAAAACTCTTTCGTAATCTAAGGTGATCTTCTAAAGCTTTTTCAGCTTCTTTCCATGCATCCCTAGTGTTGATGACAAAAGGGCCTAGTTGGTTCTTAACTCTTAGCTCAGCTTTTTTCTTGGCACCACAAAAATGGACTAAATCTGCATTTATGATCTTCCTGAAATACTCCAATGCAAATAATCTCGTGAGAAAATACTTGGGTGACTTAAAAGGGCAAAGTTCACACCCATACATCCTGATTTTTGTATGATTTTTGTATGATTTTTATATAGGTACCAAACAGCTATCCTGTACTGCTTAGAGAGTTGGAGAATTTTCTTCATGTCACCATTGATCCTAGGATGGGAAACTCTTGTCAAAAGAGTGGTCGCTGGATGTACAAGTAGGTCGATGAACTCACTATAAGTGTAAGGGGACTCACCGGTATCATGAAAGATTGAACTCCAAAAGGTAACAGACCTTGGATTTCCTTTGGTGTCAAGTTTCTTGATAGGGAAAGGAAAGTTATCTAACTGATGGTATAACATAAGATGGTATATGAAAGAGGTCTATTTGAAAGCACCTTCCCTTTCCAAATTCAGGAATTGATCATGGATTTTGTTAGCAATATAGGTGGCATAGTCATATCTAATAGCAGGGGGTTGTCCTAGAGTAAAGATTGATAATAATACTAGGGTGATATCATCAACATATTCACTACAGTTAAATCCCATAATCATGGATATCATATCAACAATGAGTCTTCCAGTTCCAGTGAAGAAAGTCTATAGATAAGGAGGTAGACCTTTGGGCTGGTGCTTTGGTAACATGAAGGTTTGACCGATACAGCTCACTTTTGATTTGGACAACTGAGATGCTTTTTCAAGTAAATATCCCATGGAAATAGGAGTGAGGGGATGAGTGGAGTGGAATTGCAACATTTTATTGATGGATTGAGCAGTTATGGGGAAAATGACTGTTTGGCTTGGGGACATAACAACTCTATGGTTAGGATCATAATTAACACAACATTGATGAATTATATATGGGAAAACATGGACCAAGGTGAGGAAATACATAGGAAGGTTAGAGTACCACAGTCCAAAGATGTCAGACTTATTCAGATAACTATCTCTGGCTTGGCAGAAGACTTGAAGATGGTTTTTATCACCCGATAGGTCTTTTATCTGAAAATATTTATCAGCAAGAAGTAGATAATCTAAGTCTTTGTGAGGGGTGTTCACGGGCGCAACATTAAGGGTTATAAGGGTTTCCATCTTTGGTTCTTGTGGATTCAAAAAAGGAATTGGGGGTATTCTATAGAAAATAGACAAGACGGCAGGTTGGGAACTTTATATGGCAAACATAGACTAGACTAGAACTGAATTTGGCCCTTTCTTGTAGAATTTTTAGTAGAAAACCAAAATTAAAGGGTTTAAATGTATATTGGATAAATACTTGTATCAAGGAGGTGAACAGGGCCAAGACAGAAGCATAACATGTTTTGGGTTGCGTTTCTACAAGTTTCTTAACCACATGGTGGTCTAAAAGCTTGAACAGTTGACTTGGACATTATTTTGCATCGGAGCACGGGTCGCAGTGTATAACAGTGCAAATGAGATTTTGTTCGTTTATTTAACAAAATCAAGGTTGGTGGGGTTTTTTGGATTAGCGAGTGACTGACATAGGTGGGGAAATGATTTTTTGTTGCTTTATGGAGAGCGATAAGTGGTACAGGATCACACTGCTTTTGGAGTTAAGTGGTACTGGGTAGAGGGCGAGTGATCACATCGAATGCACGACGTGTGGCGAAGGTACGGGAAGAAAAATGCCTGGTGATCGCACGTTAAAGCATGGTCACCAGGGGGGGAGCGGTATCAGTGAAGACTGTCAGATGATGGGGGAGCGATTGTGCGGTGAACAGGTAGTGAGGTGCAGCGGGAGTTTACTTGTGGCGGGCCCGATTTAATAAAAAATAATTTAATTGTATCGGGGTCAATGTGATTGGTCAGGAGGTGGTTCTTAATTAACCTTGGTGGTTAATTAATTCCAATTTGTGGGGTGGGGAGATTTGGTTATTAACAAATTTATGATAAATCCATTAATCCATTTAACTAGGTTTATGGTTATAATTAACTGGGGCGGGGTATATAATGATTTGGGGATTTATATATAATTAAATAATATGGGAAGGGTGAATGTTTATTCGGGATTTAAATAATATAAGTTAGGAGTTAATATGAATAATGAAATGAAAGCGCTAAGTTAAATAATTTTGGATATACATTTACACTTAGGCTTAAAGTGTGAAAAGGGGTTTTTTTAGGTGATATTGTGCATTGTTCCTAAGTAAAACAGGATTTTACTTAGGAAAAACTTTATGAAATCAAATGAATGGTTTATGGATGATACTAAGTACTTAGGCTTTTTAAATTATTGGGCCATGGGTCTGGTCCCTCCAGAAGTTAGAGAAATGCTCTGAGCCCCTTTAATTTTCAAAGACCTTAATACTTTAGGGGGGAATTAGTGAAATCTTTTAGGGAAAAATGTGAATGGAAGTTAGTTATTTGACCCTGTCTTGCTTGAACTGCATCAAGTATAATGTCTGCCTTGCACTTGTGATAAAATTAAAAATTAAAACATTTAAAGACATTATCCATCACAAGTATAATTCTGCAACACCATCTACCTACCCTACTTACTTTAGCCTAGCATTGTTTCCTTCTTTATTTGGGTGCACTTAGACTAGAAAACCCTTATCAACTTTTCTTTTCTTTACATAGTAAGCCTACCTAAGATTGCACTTATTACATCCAAGGGCTCAAATTAAACTGTTGAGCTCCTTTTTATTTACTCTACCTATCTACTTATCTGCCAAGATTACACTATTTGGTCAGATATTTATTCTCTATTCTACAACATGAAATTGAAAATGAATGAGCCATGTTTAAACAGTTTGACTCTTCATGAATTGTGGCATGAGTAACAATTTGCACACAATTGCTTATTACAGAAAAACGAAAAAGTAGTGGCATTAAGACTTGCACACTTTCCTGGTCCATTTTGGGGTTCATTTCTTCTCATTTTTTGACCATTTTATTCTTTTTACCCTTTGATTTTTCTTTTATGGTATACCCTCTTTACATTTTTTAAATTTTTTTATTTTTTTGAAAATATGGAAAACCTTTGCAACAAGAAAAGGTATGAACATATTATAAAGCTCATCAAGTCAATCATGAAATATGCAGCTATTGGTATAGGAGCATAACAGTAGGATTAGAGGGAGTATAGCCTCAGAGGAAGCATCCCTGTGGAGGTTTTGGATCTTTAGGTTTATATGTGATGACGCAAAGACTCTACCGACACTATAGAGTTCATTCTACAAGGTACGTTAGAGTGATGAATGCCAGATGGGCTCGTGTTGTTGATGATGACAGTTAAAGTACATACCTAACTAAGAGGGAGTGTTGTTTTTTGTAGCTTAGGAGGTAATCCAATCCTTATGGATCAAGGTCCTGGAGGAATGAGCTCTACAAGTGGCCTTGTGGGCTTCAAATCCAAGCTTGGGGTTTTTCACCCATCCTAATTTGGGACAAAACCATGGACACATTTTGACCTGTGATGGATGAGGACTATATCTCTCATCAAGATGATTCTTACACAACAAATATCATCCAATTTTGAGTTGTATAAGTGGAGTACTGATTTTTGAAGTCTAGAAGTGGGTTTTGCAGATGTATGGTCAAGTCAACTTGATGATAATGAGCCACATGCAAGTTGTACAAACCCTATGTTGGATGTTGGAAGAATCCCTTCTATTGTGTATAAATAGGACATGATTGTGATCATTTGAGAGACATCCAAGTGAGAAAAACAACAATAGGGGAGCTCATTGAACGAGAATATTTATCTGTTTAAGCTGCAGATAGGAAAGGACGACGAGCGAAGAAGGAATACAGTTGTAAAGGAACTCTTCCATGATTGTTTAGGCACCTTATCTATCCAATAAGAATGTCGAATATGAGGAGGATACTCCTTATATAGGTCACAACAATAGAAGTTAGTACTTTTTAACCACTTTTATTTTAGGGAGTATTTTTTAACTAATATTTTGTAGAGTTTTTTCCATATTTCTTCACGAGAAAAAAAAAAAGTTGTGTTCAAATATTAATTTTTTTAAACTCGTTTTTTTTACTTCATATATGGATTCAAGAACCTCCAAAATCCATGGGGCAGTTTGATTCCGAAGATTTCACTTGTAAAACTTGTAATAAACTCTAAGAATTTCTAAAAGGGGGCACTTAAAGACTACTCCTTATTTAGGTGGTTATTACACTTAATCACAAGTGACAATAGTTAATTGTGATTCACATTACATACATAGTTAAAAAATATAACCAAAATAGATTCACTACTATATAAAACAATTAGCCATGTCATCTTGAATCTCGAAAAAAAACCAAGTTGTTCCCCAACGACTTTTTATTAGTTAAAATTTCAATCTTACACAACCATGAACTTTTTTATTCTTAACACAATGGAAAATAGTGTAGTCTAACTAAAAGATGAAATGGTATTTTATAGGAAATTTTGTGTTCACATTATGAATCAGGTGTTTTCCTTGATGGAAACCTACCTCATGAGTTGTCCTTAATGACAACCTACGTGATGAATGGAAACCTACTTTATAAGTTGTCTCTTGATGGAAACCCACTTATTAAATATGTAAATGAGATGTCTTTACAGATGTGACATATTGTTTTGACAAAGGTATGGTAGTTTGGAGGCAGAGGAATGATAAAGTTGGAAGTTCAACAAATATATCCAGGTTCTGTAAAGAAAAGTGCCGTACACAACAAGTATGAAGAAGCAAAGGGGCATATGGCTTCTGCACCATGGTATTCTAAATACCAAGGGTACTTACCATGTTATTTCCCTATGGTATTGAGCCTAGTAACAGATGTTTTGATCCCATCTAAGAAAACCATCAGCTAGAGTATGGTTTTGATTTATGGTATTGATAAGGGTTCCAATATATAAGGTGATGAAGATCAAAGTGGTTGTATGTGTGCAAGGTGTGAAAGTGATGGAAATCTTATGAATAGTTAGATATGAAGAAACTATGCATGTTATGGGCTATTGATTCCTTGCATGATATAAACTATGTATGCACTAGGGAGTATGATGATGGATCACATCCAATATATCTAAGATGGCAATCATGACTATGCGATTATTTAATTTATATTGATGGCATCTTAATGGTGATTTTTGTGTGTATGTTGATATTTGGGTATGTGTGAAATTTTTTGTTGCAGCAAAGATTTAATTCTGAATTTACAGATCTAAATGTGGGTTTTATAGCATACTAGGTACATACACATGCGGATGTGTTTCTAGTAAGTCGCGTACATGCGGGTTTGGTTTCTAAAAATCCAATACTGACTTGGATATGCTTCAAAGAAAGAACATATGCAAAGATGGTTTTTGCATGAAGAATGATGTATGACGATTTAATTAGTTTGATTTTCTTCTATTGTCTGTCAATGAAGTCTTGTTGATGATGTGTACTGAAGCAATGATGTTTTGATTCTGAATTGATTGATTGAAGAATGTTGAAGTTACTTGCGGATTGTGATTTAAGGTCAGACAAAATTATGTGATTGGTTCAGAATGTTGTGGTAGATGTGAGTATGATTCAATGTTTAGTTTAGAATGACAATTGTTCAGTTTTCATTTTTCAGAAGTTTAAGATCAGTATGTGCGTATGCTTCATGAAAGGCGTGTACACATGCAGGTTTTCTACTATAAAGTAGTTTTTATATTTGGATACATGATTCTTTAGTGTTTGCAGTAATAGAATATGGTTTATGTGATGTACTGCGAGTTGTTTGGTATTCTAGTTACGATGATATAACTTTTCTAGTTGGATGGTTGAGTTTTTTGTTGAGTTTTAGTTGATTGGTTGATTCAGTTGGGTGAGAGATTGAGGATTGAGTTACAGTGGTGAGTTACACTTTGATGATTGATATTGAGCTTAAATTTTGGTAATAGGTCCAGTCTGAAAATTGATGAAACGTGGCCTATAAGTTGTGATGGTGTGTATGAGGTGGATCCATTATGAAAGACTATGAAACATTTTCCTTACATATGAGGGATTTGGGGCTTCCTTATAGTGGTAGATGGTAAATTAGATCAGGGGGTTGGAACTCCCTTCTAGTATGAGTTGGAGAATGAGCGAAGGTTGTAGCCTTCTGCAGGTGGGTGCATGCATACTGGTATAATTCTGTGCCAGTACAAGATTGAAAAACTTTTTTCTTTATATTAAAAGAGGACAGAGTTGACAACAGCAAGTGGTTTTCTCCCGCATTTGGTTTCCACCTTAAATCTTGGTGTTAATGTGTGATGATTTTTTTTCTTACTTCACATGGTTGCTATATATCTAATGTTTAATAATGTATTGATGCACTGGTTGAACATAAACATATGATGAATTAACTAAAACTTAAGTTTACTCGATGTGCACTAGTTTTCTTAAGAATAGTCGGGTACACACATGGGTTCCCTTTAGTAAAGTCACATACATAGATTAGAACATGAAATTGAAGAGTTTGTTATTTTGAAAATACTAATTCACCCCTGCCCACTCTCAATATTTTTTCCAACAATTGGTATGATAGTAGGTCCTTTGGGAGAATCTTGATCACTTGAAGGAGATCCGTCAAGATTGGTAGTCATGAAGGAGTATTTTTTATCATACCTCATATATTTAATGGAACTAGCCTTTTCTTTTGGAAAGTTAGCATAAGAGCATACTCGAAGGCTCTAGGAGTTGATGTGTGGGAAATTGCTGAAAGTGGATATCAATATCCAACCTCTATTCCTTGAGATACTGCAGGGAAGAAACAATATGAAACTAAAGGAAAAGTTGTAAATTCCATCTTGGGAAGTATGGCAGAGATCGAGTGCGAGAAATTAACGAAGTTGAACACCACAATAGAAATATGGGATAATATTATCGAATGGTGTGAAGATGACACCAAGGTAAAAAGTTCTAAGCGTCAAACATTCAAAATATAGTATGAGACATTTAAAATTCATGATGATGAAATCATTGCAACATTTTTTCTTAGAGTAAATGAAGTTGTGAATTCCATGATAAAACTTGGTGAAGAAATAAAATATGCTTCTATCATTGAAAATATAGTGAGATCTCTAACTCTAAAGTTTGAATCCAAATTATTGGCTATTGAAGAAATGCAACATCTGAAAATTCTTACATTGAATCAACTCCATGGAATATTGACACCATTTTAGATGAGGAAAGGTGGTCCTTCAAATCTGAGAGAAGTAACATTCAAAGCCACTGCCAAAGGAAAATAAGATGAATAATCATTTTATGTATCACAAGAAGAAGACACAAACTTTGTAAAGAAACGCCAAGTTGGTATAGGAAGATTTAGAGGTAAGCTTCCTTTCAAATGTTTTTCTTGTGGTAGAGTTGGTCATTATGCTGCTAAGTGTACCTATAAATAAAATGAGGAGATAGAAAGATAAGCTCCCAAAATAAAGAGGAAGAGGTTTGAAAACAAGAGAAGTTTTTATACACATGAAGAGAGTGACGGTCTTTCGAATGGTCATGAAGGTGAGTCTGATCTAGATTCTCACTTACGTATGGAATTTGAAGATAAAATTAATAATGAGTTTGATGGCCTAGAATAAAAGGGTACTTTTATTGAAGACTTTGACAAGAATATATCACATGAAGTAATAGTTATGGATGTGATAAATTATTCAAATTTGAGAGTAAATTGTGTTCTAGTGATCAAGAATGAAGAAGACAAAACATCATATGGTATGAATATTTGTTCAAGGTATGATCCATTTTATTTTCTATGCAACAATGATAGTCATGATGGTAGTGAAACCACTAATTTTTCACTTATGGGTAAAAGTGAAAGTACGTCTCTTGAAGCAGCAGATGAGGGCAAGTTAGAATCAATGGGCAACGCAAATGTACATATGATAAGCAAAGATAATTATCAACAATGGAAAGGAAGTATGAAACATAATTTAATGAATCTTGACATCTGGCATCTGGTGTGTAATGGTTACACCAAGTTTCCTCCATAAGACAAGGAAGTGTGAAAGAAAAATAAATATTTGAGTAACATCCTTTGTAGCATATATGATCCAATATTGTATAAGGTTATGCATTATACTATTGTAAAGAAACTGTGGGATAAGTTGCAAGAAATCCATGAAGAAGTACTGAAGAAAGATATCTCATGTAATCTTATATCAAACAATGTGTCCAAAATGACAAATGGAGTTGTTGATTCAAAAGAAGACAAGCTAGCAAAACATTTTGATATTATAATGATCTTACTTTGAAAAATACTATTAATATTAACGTTCAGATGCACACTTCTGATAACAAGGATCATTTTGGTATGGTATCTAACCAATATTTTCAATGTCTTGAAGCTAAGGTCATCTCTCTAAGAGCAGATATTGAAAACGAAAATAAACAAAATGAAGATCTACTTCAAGTTTTTGAAGAACAAGTGAATGGGTTGAAAGAAGACATTCTCATATTGAAACAACAAGTGGGGGAAGGAAGAATTATTCAGGAAATTTTAAAGAATTAGGAAAAGAAATATCAATTTGAGGTAAATATCCTAAAATCTAAATTAGAAGAAGAGGATCATCATTTGCGATTTCAAGATAGTACTAAGATTTTGATAATATTCTTAGTAGTCAAATGTCTCTTGCCATCAAATCTAGTCTTGGTTTTCATGAAACTGCCAAAGGTGAATCTAGCTCACAAGATGAGGCAAGGAACTCTAATATAAAATATGAAATTCTTAACAAGTAGATAAGAAGTCAACCTCATCAATAACCAAGGAAATAAAGTCTTCAAAGGAAAACATTTACTCCTAACTATAGAAGTGTTAATTGATTTTCTCTGATGATCAATAATGTTGAATGTTCTATATGTCATAATTTTGGACATGTTTCATCTAGTTACATAAGTAGAATGTTTCAAGGAAATAACGTCTTACAGAAACAACATCAACTTCTAGGTACTTTAAAGGATATTCTTTTGCTTGAAATATGTTTGGTCACAAAGCCATTAATTGCAATAGAAGGAATCTAAAACATATAAGATTTTATGCTTGTAACAAGTTTGGTCATGTAGAAAAAGAATGTAGGAACAAGTCTATATATGGCTGTAGAGAACATGGTAAGAAACTAGATAATAACGTTGATGTCAGAAAATCTGAAAAACATGGATCAACCAATAAGCAAGAAAAAGAAAAACATATAAAGTGTGGTCTCACTCTCTGCTCATTTGAAGATGATGATTAATTGTACATAGATAGTGGATGTTCTCATCACATGACTAGAGATGAAAGTAAAATGGAGTCTCTCAAGAAGAACCATCATGGTAATGTTATTATTGGAACCAATATTTGAGCAAAAGTTGTAGGACAAGGTAAACTGAGAATTAATAAAACGAGAGCAACATCTAATTCTTTGTTAGTTCAATAATTAAAGAAGAATACCCTAAGTGTAGGACAAATGGTAGATAAGGGAAATACAATTTTGTTTTCATCAACGAAGTTTAAGGTTATGAATGAAGTAAGTAGAAAATTCATAATAAGAGGATATAAAAATCGAGAGAAATTATATGTGTTTGAAGACCAGAATTCTTATAATATGAGAATGGTTCAGAGATAAAGTGAAAGAAGATCGTGTCTATGGTAGTCTCTTCTTCTTCAATGAATATTTATAACATTGAGTGCAGAAGTGGTGAGAAGTATTTGACCCCATGAAAATAGAAAATGGTGATCACATCCTGAGGATGAGTGATGTGTAATCTAAGGGCAAGTAATACATGTTGATTTTCATACTTGTTTTTTATTTTCATGCTACTTATATTACTGTCAGTGTCTCTGGTGGAATAACACAAAACAAGTACAAACAAAATAGACTCATGGGGAGCTGAAAGTGTGAAATTTCAGTATTTCACTTTCCGTACGTGGATCTTATGAAGAAAATCCACGTGTATATGTGAGTTTTGAACTACACAATCATGTAATTTTTTTGTTTGATGAATAAATAGGGGGATAGATTCATGAAAAGGATCTAATATGCTTTACTCAATTATCAATTTACTTTTATGATTTGATGGTTGAAGGTTACAGTCTGTTGATGCCATTTAGAAGTGATTTTCGCATGTATAAGTTTTTGATGACTTGATGGATGACTGATTGATGAAGATGCCTTGATCATTTGTACTGATGATATGATCATATCTGACAATGAAGGGTTTCCAAAATTCTAGGGGGAGCATTTTCTATGCTTCTAATAATGCATTGTTGGAATTATGTTTGCTTCATACATAATGAGTCTTTCGTGGTGCTTCCTATGTTGATGAAGTTCTTGAATGTTGAATTTCATATCTCATGCTATGATGAATAGTTAATTATGCTTAATATTGATGGAATGTCTATTGGTGAAGTGGTGTTGATGTGATAAATCTTTTTATGAAGAATTTGGGCCAAGAATGATATTCTGAAGACATTGTCATATGTTACTGCTACATCTCTTCAATGATACTTGGAAACATGACATTCATAAATGATCCTACACTATCCTCTCTTATGATGATTCTCACTTAGGATCTTTTGGTTTCATACGAGGTCATGGGTTTACGATATTAAAGCTACATTGCCTTATCTTACGAATTGATACAAGTTATTGTTCTTGGTGTTGCTAATAGATGCTTATGGTGAAAATCGTATATGGTGTATGATAGTTGTTGATAACTATCATGGTCTTATTGAGGTATTTGGTATTTATTATAAATGTCGTATGTATCATTTGATGTAAAGGTCATGGAAAGACCTATGATTTACTCATTCTAAAATTCAGTCATGTATGTACTATTGTGGTCAAGTCCTTTTGGTCATGTGATGTAATTTGTAAACCCACTGTGTTTGGGAAATTGATGTAATAATGATGTCAAATATGTAAACCCAATGTGATTGGGTGATTGTTGAATGTTTGAGTCCTTGGTAATAGGAAAAGTCATATGAGTCATAGATTCATGTACTTTAATGTACATCCTTTAGAAACTTTAGCATGTTGTCAAGGGGAGTATGGTCACTCTTCATACTTAGCAGTGTTGATACAAAAGTATTCATTTATCATTGGTTAGCCCTTTTCACTTAAATTCAAAGGGGGGAAGTAGCTTCGTCTCGTTCCTAGTTTGATGTGTTTATAGGTATTACATGTTGTGGTTACCAAACCCCAATGTGGTTGCCATCAATTCCAAAGGAGAAGATTGTTGACATTATGAATTAGGTGTTGTCCTTGATGGAAACCTAATGGTAACCTACCTCATGAATGGAAACATACTTGATGATTTGTCCCTTGATGGAAACCTACATGTTAAAAATGTAAAAATGATGTGTTTGCAGATGCGACATAGTGTTTTGAAAAATCCATGGTAGTTTAGAGGTAAAGGAATGATACAATTGGAAGTTCAAGAAATATACACAGTTTCTCTTAAGTGAGGCCACGTACACACCAGAGTATGAAGAAGAAAAGGAGCATACAAGTTTTGCACCATGGTATTATAAATACCAAGGGTACTTGCCATGGCATTGCCTTGTTGTATTGAGTGTAGTAACAGATGTTTTGATCCCATCTAAGGAAACCATTGGCTGGAGTAGGGTTTTGACCTATGGTATTGATAAGGGCTAAACTAGATAAGGTGAGGAAGATCAAAATGATTTTATTTCTACAAGGCGTGCAAGTGATGGAAATCTTATCAATAGTTACATATGAAGCAAATATGCATGTTATGGGAAATTAATGCTTTACTTGATCTAAACTATGTATGCACCCAGGAGTTTAATGATGAATTTGATCCAATAGATCTGAGATGACAATTATGATTATGAGATGATTTGATTTATATTGATGGTGTGTTAACGCGTGATTTTTTTGTGTATGTTGAGATATGGGTATGTTTGAAGTTCTATCTTGCAACAATTATTTAATTCTAAATTTACAGATCTATACGCGGGTTTTATAGCCTACAAGGTGAGTACATACGTAGATGTGTTTTGGGTAAGTGGTATACACATGGGTTTCATTTATAAAAAGTTCATATACACCTGGATATGCTTTGAAGAAAGTGTGAACATAATGTAGGGTTTTGATGAAGAAGGATGTCTAATTAATAAATCAGTTTTGATGTCTTTCAGTTGTGTGACAATGAATTCTCTTGATGATATGTGTTGAACCAGTGATGTTTTTATTGTGAATTGATTCATTGAAGAATGTTGAAGTTACTTGCTAGTTTTGATTGAGGAATAGAGAAAATTCTATGACTGGTTCAGAATGTTGTAGTAGATCTAAGTGTGATTCAGTTATTGGTTCAGAATGGGAGTTGTTAATTTTTTAGTTTTTAGAAGTTTAACATCTGTATGCAGGTATGCTTCATGAAAGGTGCATACAAATGTGGGTTTCCTAGTATAAAATATCGTATATATTTTGATACATGATTGATGAGGGTTTACCATAATAGAATATAGTTTATGTGATGTAATGTAAGTTATTTGATATTCTAGTTACAGTGATTTGATTGTTCTAGTTGGTTGGTTGAGTTTTTGGTTGAGTTCCATTTGATTGGGTTTCAAAGATTGGTTGATTCATTTGGGTTAGAGGTTGATGATTGAGTTATAATTTCATTATTGATATTGAGCTTGAATGTTGGTAGTGTATCCAGTCTAAAAATATGATGAAAGGTGGCCTACAGGTTGTAATGGTGTGTATCACGGGGATCGAGTATGAGAAATTATGAAACTTGGTCCCTAGAGATTAGGGACTTGGAGCTTCCTTCAAGTGGTAGCTAGTAAATCAAATCACGCGATTAGATCTCCCTTCGAGTAGAATATGGAGAACGAGTGAAAGTTGTAGCCTTATGTAGGTAGGTGCCTATGTACTAGTATAATTCTTCACGAGTAAATGATTGTAATATTATTTTCTTATATTAAAAGAAAACAAAGATGACAACATGATGGTTGTTATCTCAGAAAATGACAACATTGGTAGAAAGGAAAACCAAGTCATTGCTATCTCAATAAACCATAGTGCTGCTACAAGCGACCAACAAATCATTTCTATCGTAACAAACCACAGTGCTAGTACAAGGGAACATCAAATCACCTTTCCCCAGTTTCAATGTCTACAAACGCAGGTGTTATTGCAAGTCAACAAATTGTTTTTCTTGTTCTAGCTTCTAAAAACACAGGCATTGGTGCAAGGGAGTAGCAAGTCAATTTTCTCATGCATGCAGTCTATAAAATCATACTTTAAATATCCCTTTGTAACTCCCCAAACAAGGATATTTTTTAAAAATCGTTCATGTGTTACGAAATAGACCTTGATCTCCACAAAACCCAAATGCCAGAATTTCTACTTTCGTCTTCCTTTGATAAAAAAATGGACCTACAAATTTGATGATGGTTTTCCCTTACAAATTTTCTTTCTTCTGTTGGCTTGATACAGAGTGCTTCGTATTCTCGAATCTGTAATGTAAATGACTATTTCCAATACACAATATTGGATGCAAAAGTAATGGATTAGAAGACTAACTGAAATTTGGTACTCCAGGTTCTGATTTAAATGTAAATAACAGATAAAATACAGTGCATGAATTCCTCATTCACCATAGTAATTTAAAGACCAAATCAATTTCAATCTCCACATATTAGTATTATGCTTCACAAACCTCACAAGTTCATATGTAAATAATTGTCTCACACAAACTTACAGACTTGATTCATTGATAAGAAAAACCACTAGTCTAAGAAATGTTGTTCAGTTAACTTCAATCTCACACAGAGAAAAAAAATAGTGTACCACTCTCCCACACTAAAAAATTCCAGACAAAATGTTCCTCCTCTCTCAAAAACTAAAATCAACTATCTAAAAAATGATTTCATGGATGCAAACCAATTTTCCTTAACCCTAACTACCTACTAGCTGTAAAATCATTTCTTTTAACTAGATATTTCTAACTAATATTAACTAAATATAAAAACCTTTCCAAAAATAAACTTTAAAAGGTTCTAGCCTTGGAATGTGACCAATACATCACATTGTTAGGCTCTTGGTATGACTTTAATAAGTTTTCATTTTTTTATGTGCCTGACCTAATGCACATGCATCAAACTCCCCAAGAAACAAAAAAAATTATGAGCTCCTACTCATAAGATCTTCTAAAGAATGACTTGATTTCTATTGTGCTTCTTCACCCATCCAAGTATAATAGTCCACCGAACCGTCTTTCCACATCACAACATATTCCAAGTATTCTTTTCTTGTGGTCTTCTTGGCAACACGTGTATCCAAAAATCTGTTCAACCTCTAAAATTTTTGCGGTAGGAATTTGCTTCCACAGCTATTGTTCCTTCCCTTCATCCTGGTCAAGATTCCTAGAAACTTGATCGACATAACCAACTGTGTACGGATACAAACCTGGTCTATTAAAAATGGGTGAAATGCTAATTCCTCGAGGTAAATCCAACTCATAAGCACTGAAAACTTGTGGAGTACCTTACAAGGTCCTACCTTCTTCATTTTCAATTTGTTATATTCTCCCCTTGGAAACTTCTCTTTTCTTAGGTGATCTAGGACAACATCTCCCACTTTAAATTTTACCTCCTTCCTATGTAAATTTTCTCATTGCTTGTGGTTGTTACTTGTATCTTGTAATATGTTTTTTACTTTCTCATGCAACTCACTCATGGTTGTTGTAAAATCCTTTCCATCGACACTTCTATGCTCAAGCTTTCTCAACTCCCTTAGCTAAAACATTCTCCTCAGATGCATGACATACAAGATCTAAAATGGACTCTTTCTCGTGCTCATATTTGGTGATTCATTATAGGGAAAATCAACCTTGGCTAGCACATGATCCCATTTCCTTTCTCGTTCACCTACTAAAGTCCTCGACAAATTACCTAAACTCCTATTTACAACCTCTATTTTCCCATCAAACTGTGGATGATAGGCTAAGCTAAAATTTAGCTTAGTGCCAAGTTTCTTCGACAAGGTCCTCCAGAAATTTCTAGTGAATCTTATGTCCCTGTTCAAGATTATACTTTTTGGAAACTCATGCAACCGAACAATCTCATCAAAAAACAAATTAGCCACATGGGTAGAATCACTAGTTTTGGAACACAGAATAAAATGAGCCATCTTAGTAAATCTATCCACAACTAGAAGGATTGACTCATTACCTCATTGAGTTATCAGGTAAACATAGAACAAATTCCATACTCATTGACTCCCAAGGTATGTTGGGAATGGGTAATGACATGTATAGTCCATCATTCTGACTTCTCCCTTTTGCATGTTGACATACCCTTCTTACTCACGTACCTTTGTACAAATGCCTTCATATTAGGCCAAAAATAGAAGTGACTGAAGTGTCGAAGTGTTTTCTCAACACTAAAGTGTCCAACCAACTTGCCATTATGCTTTTCCTGGACCAAGTTTTCCCTCATTAAGAAATTGGGAATACATAGTTGTTTGTTCTTGAACAATAGCCCATCCTGCAACATAAACTCTTTCCATAGACTGTTGTCCTTATTGTCTGGTTTTTTACGAGCTACAAAAGATTCTTTAAAATCAACACCAATGCCATATAAGTCGTTCAAATAATCAAAGCCTAAAATTTGTATTTGAATTTCCTGCATAATTAGGCATCTCCTAATCAAGGCATGAGCAACCTTAATTGCCTTCCCACTAATGTGCTTAAAAGAAAAAGTGAAATTTTGAAGGAATTCCACCCACTTTGCATGTTTATGATTTAACTTATATTGCTGCATAATGTTTTGTAAGGTAGAGTTATCCATGTATAAAACAAAATCGTTATGCATCAACTAATGACTCCAATTCTTCAAAGCTTGAACTACTACATAAATTCTTTGTCCTAGAAATAGTATTTCTATTTTGACTCATTTAAATTCTCACTAAAATATGCAATGAGCTTATCTTCTTAGCTCAGTATAGCTCCAATGTTTGTCCCACTAGCATCACATCTCACTTGAAAGAGCTGATTGAATTATGGCAACTTCAACACAGGCTTCTCAATGATCTTCTTCCTCAATATTTGAATTTTTTTTCTACTGTTGTTATCCAATAAAATGGCTGCCTATTCTTGTTGATGGTGTTAATGATAGGTTCACAAATGCCAATAAAATTCCTAATAAGTATTTTGTAGAAGTTGTCTAAGCCATGAAAACTTCTCACCTCAAAAATGTTCTTAGGTGAGGACCAATTTACAATTGCCTCTATCTTCTCTGAATCCATTTTCAAGCCATCCTTAGAAATGACAAAGCCCAAGTATACAAGCTCACTCTTCATAAAAAAAAACTTCTTCATTTTAATCAACAATTTTTTTTGTTGCAATCTCTCTAAAACATACTTCAAATGTCTCAAGTATTCTTCCTTAGTTTGACTGTAAATGAAAATGTCATCCAAGTAAGCAATGACAAACTTACCAATGAACTCCTTCAAGACTTCATTCATAAGCCGCATAAATGTACTCGATACATTTGACAAGCCAAATGGAATGATCATCCACTCGTACAAGCCTTCATTGGTCTTGAAAGTTGTCTTCCACTCATCTCCTTCTCTCATTTGAATTTGATGATAACCACTTTTCAGGTCAATATTCGAGAAGTAAGTTTCCCCACGAAAGCAATCCATCATAGCATCCATTTGTGGCAATGGAAACCTATAATGAATGGTGATCTTGTTGATTTTTGTAGAGTGAATGCACATTCTCCATTCTCCACCCTTCTTTGTAGTTAGTACTATAGGGAGAGCACACAGACTTAAAATTTCTCTTACTAGTCCCTTTTCCAAGAATTGCTGGACTCTCTTCCTCACTTCATCATTCTCTTTGGATTCCATTTGACATGCAACCTTGTTTGGAAGACTTCCTCCCAGTATCAAGTCTACGTGATGACTGATGCTTCTTTTGGGTGGCAATTCACTTAGTGTTTCATCAACTACAATATCACGAAACTGATGCAAAACCTCCTAAAATTCAATAGGTAAATCTACAATTTCAGTGTGCAAAAGTACTACCGTTGGCTTTCAAATCACTGCATAGCTTAGCTTGTCTTCTTCCATCTATTGTAGAAATTCCTTTCCACTAAGGAGCTGATCCAGATTTAAGTAGGAACGCAATAGATTACAGAGATAACCATAAATACAGAGATGCGATAACCATAAAAACAGAGATGCAGCAGAAATAATACTTCATTTCATTAATGGAGAATACTGAAATATGCTTACAAATAGAAATAACCCAGCTAGGGCGATGGTAGCTTATCTCTGAGAAGAGATGTGTCGGCTACATGCCTCTGAACTGTTTCTAAATATGTTTACAATGAGGCTCGAAGGCCTATTTATTATTGAGAAATAATGGAAAACCCTGAACATTCCAAAACCTAACCCTAGAAGATGAAACGCTAAACTATGGGCCCCGTTTGGGTAAATTGGTACATCAACTTCCCGGGGTCATAACTTTGGCATATGATCTCTGTTTGATGCGCATGATAGCCCGTTGGAAAGATCTCTCCGAGGACTACGAAGAAAAAGATGATTTTTTATGTAAAGAAATGTGGAGGTAGATTTCCCAAAAAAACGTCGTTTAGGGACTCAAAATGGCTGCGGAAGTTTAGGACCCGAAAAATTGCTAAAAATAGTAAACTGCACTATAATTGAGGAAACTGAAAAACTGAAAGAGACAGTTGTGGGGGTCAAAATGGGATAGGTGGGTGTCCACCAACATCCACCTGGATCATTCCTCCCCCCTTAGGAAGCAATGGTCCCCATTGCGTTGAGTTCCTCCTTGAGATGAGGAAGCTTCTGCTGAGCTGGGTCTCTAGTGAGTTGTTCTGCAATCTCTAATGTGTCCAGAAATGGTGGGAAGCATGGTCGGTGATGGTCCACATTGAACAATCGGTGCAAGCGAAGGAATGGAGGAATGATGTGCTTCAAAGCATTGTTGCCCACAGCCTTGTTACTGGTGTAAGGACGATGTCGAAGCGGTCTGAGTTTCTGATGGATTCTGGTAAGGCGTTCTCTCTGCAGATGTAACCAAACTTTTCACCCGCCTGAAACTTGTGTGGTACCCCTCTGGGTAAGGAGAAGTTGTTCTTGTGTTCTGTCATGACTGTATCCCTATGTTGCTGCTACTGCATGGAGGAACCCTTTGCGGGGGTCATGGATGTAGCAACGATCTTCCCCTTACTTTGGGAGCAAACCAGACAAAAAATAAATTTCCTAGTCTGTGAGATGAGCTTGCTATCTTTCTTAGCAGTGATCAAAGAGGTGGTGGTAAGTGGAGCTACCTCTGGTATCCTGTATAATGAATTATCCAAAGAAATAATGATAGTGCGAGGCCTTGACTCATACACAACATGTCGCCTCCACAAGTATGGTTGGCCTAATGGTACATCACAAACATCCAGAGGTGTAACATCACACAATACCTCATCTGTGAAGGGCTTGATGCTGTAGGGAAGGCGACACTGCTGGTGAACTTTGAGATCTCGTCCTTCGTGAAGCCACCCGATACTATACGGTTGTGGGTGTGGCGTAGTTGGTAGACCCAATCGCTTCACGACCTCTGTTGAAACGAGGTTCTTTTGGCTGCTGTAGAGCATTGGGAAGGTATGTTTTAATAAATGATTTAGTGATGTTTTAAGCAATAGTTGTAATCTTTTCTTTATTATAAAGTAGGGAAAATGTAACGAGAACGAGTCTAAAATAATCCAATCACTAACAGTTGTCTTCTCTGCGCAGGAAAAGGTAAAAGCAGGAAGGCGCAATACAAAACAAGGATTTGACGAGAAGATAACGGCTGTCCCTCCAGTTCTAAATAAGGTTCAGACCAGGTCGAGTAAATCAAGGAAGATCAGTCCGGAACAAGATGAAAGACTGCCAGTTCGGAAATACAGGCCGAGTAAAGGAAAGCGTTAACAGTTTAGCGGATCCCTCAGGATCTTCGATCCTGAGGGATCGCTATGATCAATTGTTTTGTCGACCGATGAACTCCGCCATTAATTGTATAAAAGGAGGGTAGCATTGAAAACTAGGATGACTTTTGTATCTTTAACTTTCTGTTCATGAATTCTATTATTAGTTGAACTCAGACTATTGAGTCTCTCTGAGACTTAGTTTTGTACTTTCATTGATGCGTTAATATAATATTTTGGTGTTAATTTCTCCGTGCATCTGAAGTAGCTTACGGCATTGCGCCATTGGAAGCTTTGGGCCCGGCTCCAACGGACACTGGCTGATTGTACCATTACAATTCTGCTTTGTGTGGTTTGTTTCTTATAATCTGTTATGGTTGCATGTTGTTTCACATTTATTCATCTGTAGCTTTCCTGTTATAAATCTCTGTGATAAGCTCGTATCATACTTTCAGGATTCTTCGCATACTGTTGATCTGAGTTGTTTGCATTAATTACAGGATTCATAAGTAGAATATTTCAGCTACAGGTGATTGGGGTTAATGGATTATTGGTGACTATTGCAGATCGTGTACATATGATTGACGTTTCATGTCTTTAATGATTTGCTGTTCCATTTGATATATATATGATTGACGTTTCCTGTTTTAATAGTTTGTTGTTCCATTTGATTAAGCTGCAAACATGTATAAACGATTGCTTTCCTTTTTGTATGCAAGTGTGTGCCAAGGATTGGAAGTGTAGACCTCGCGAGACTTAGTTTCTTTACTGCCGTTCCATTTACTGCCGTTCCATTTATTGTCGTTCCTTTTATTGCTGTTCCATTTCTGAAGATTGTTGTTTCATTCTATTTTCTTGCTTGCGTTTATTGAAGTGGCATGAGAGGAGGTTCAAGACTGTTGTGAGATACAGTAGACGCTATAATGCTCCCAGATCATGATCCATACTCCTTCATCAGTTTCTAGGGGGGATAGGTTATTAATTCCATACCCTCGACCGACGAAGTTGCTGCGTGTGTGTTTTTTCTATGCAAAAGTAATTTAGCATTAGCATCCGTTTACTCTTGTATTCTTTAGATCTATACTACGAAGCATTATCCTGACAAATAGCCTCAAATTAGATGTCCCTTACAATAACAAAACGCTCCCGGATTGACTTGTAATGTGAGATAACTAGAGGTGAAAAAGACCCTTGTTACAGCTCCACATTTTGGCGTCGTTGCCGGGGAAGGGGCATAGCCATTTGTTTTTTTAACAGGGTAGTGTGTGAATCTGTTAGGGGAGAACTGGATTTTAAAAACGGGAGGTAAGAACCTGCATGCGGAGCATGTAAAAGCCCTGCTCCACCGTCCGCTTTCCTAGCAGAATTGATTTAGTAATTTAATTGGAGTGCATGACTAAGCAGAAAAAGCCAGAAAAGAATCAAAAGCCTCCATCCAAAATCGAAAAAGCCAAGGGGTCGGCGACCCTTGGACGAAAGACCTTTATAGACGAAATTTACAAGAAAGCCGGATCTCCGCCATCAGTAGGTTATAAGAAAGTAAACTCTAAACAACCTGCTAGTTCCCTTCAGGCCTCAGAATCACCATCTGAAGCCTTTGCGGAGGTGCACAGTCAGACAGAGGAGCAGGACTTTCAAGAATTTGACAATTCGACTCCTGGACCAGTGCACGAAGGAAATTTTAGCAACCTTTGCGAAGGAGAAGGAGAAACAGGGGAAATCGAGGAACCTAGATCTCCTATTGAACCAAACCAGCCTTTAAATAGTCCGGATAAAGGAAGCGCTGCAAAAATCCTTGTTGAGGGAATTCATTCACCTCAGACCGTAGGGGCCATCATTATCCCTGATAAAGGGAGTGCTGTAAAAACAGTTCCTGCTAAGACTACCCCTCCGCAACCAAGGAATACACTATTGGAAATTCCTGAAGATTACTGGCATATATTTGATTCCATGGCGCAGAATCAGCCAAATACCCAAACCTCTACTTTGCAATATCCCATAGTAGATTCTGCTGCAAATGCGCCAATGAAGGCAATTCCGCTTCAACATATTCCAACGTTTCATGGACTCACATCAGAAGACCCTGATGCGTTTCTATTCGAATTTGATGTGTTATGCAGGGGATACGATTACATCACTGATCCCCAGAAGCTAAAACTGTTTCCCTCTACCTTGAAGGGAGCAGCTCTGAGATGGTTCATGGGTCTAGGGGGTGGAGTCATAAACAATTGGGACGAAATGAAAGCGGCCTTCTTAAAAAAATATCAGGATTACTGTAGATCAAGAGAACTAAAGGATGAAATCTTTCAAATGTCTGCCAGACCAAATGAAACTTTAGAAGAATATGTAGAACGTTTCCAATATAACTTGCAGAGATCTCCATATGCATCGTTACCTCTACCCGATAACGTGTTGAAAACTGCATTGATTAGAGGTATGAAGGAGCAATGGATTGAAACGTTGAATATTATGGGAAAAGGAGACATTTATCAGGAAAATTTTGCTGACATCATTGATCTGTGTATCAGGAGCTCAAGAGGCAGCACACGGATAAAACCAGCAGAATATGATCGCTTCACTAGAGACAATCGAACATCAACAGAAGGAGTATCACGAGTGGAACTTGGAAATATGTTAGAAAATTTTAAAACTGATATCATGGGGACATTAACTACACAGCTTGATATTGTGCAGGCTAAACAGAAGCAAGCAGAGGCGGAACAGAATCTGGCAATTTTCTGCCCACGGTGCAGGAAGAAACATAGCCAGAAAGAATGCCCGCTTGATACAGTTCAAATATGTGCTATTTGTACCAAGGACCATCCGACTGAAAGCTGTCCCTCGCTCCCTGGTTTAAAGACGGTGTACAAAGAAGCAGAAGAGGAACCAGAATCAGCATATTTTATCAACCAGCGTCGTCAATGGCAACCTAGGCAACCTGGTATGTTTCAAGATCCCTCCTCTTCTTTTCAATCGCCGCAATTTAATGCTCAGCAACAGAATATGTGGCAGAATCAGTCTCAGCACCCATTTTCAAATTGGCCGCCTCAAATGTTTCCTACTCCGAACCCTTGGATGAACCAAGCTGGTTGGCCAAACTTTCCTTATCCTCCGCCATATTGGCCAAATAATTCATATCCTCCGCAGTGGACCCCTTCCACTTCGCAAAGTTCACCCTGGCAGAGCAACTGGCCAAGATCGACATATCAAACGCCAGGATCAATTCCGCTCCCTCAACCAACTCTGCCAGCCTTGCAACAAAATCCCCAGCCCAACCTAAGACCGCAGCTCCCAGCCCAACCCAACCCGAACCCAAATAATCGACCAGTTCAATCTCTTCAAATTATAGAATCTTCCGAGATTGAATCTGCTCTACAGGAGTGCAATGATCTTCAGTTGAGATCTGGGCGAATAATAGAAACCGAGGGACATAGAACCGCTCATATTGAAAACCAGTTACCAATAGAACAACCGTCACAACAAGAAGAAGTAAGTAAAGACCAAGTTCATCAGCAAGTACTTACATCTTCTCCACCTTTCCCAAACGACTGGCCATTCCGAGACAAATGCAATATCCGGATTTTGATATTCTGGGAGAACTCCAAAACTTGTATATACGAATTCCATTCCTTCAGGCTATACAGGATATCCCATATATGCAAGAACCATAAAAGACCTGTGTAGCAGAAAAACAAAAAGAAATATAACCCCTAACCCTAGAGTCCAGGTAGTCGGCACCTTATCGACCTCTTATCAGGGAAAGAAACACCAATTAAATATGAGGATCCTGGAAACCCAATTGTCACTGTTCAAGTCTGTGGGCAGACCCTGACCAACGTTTTAGTAGATCTAGGGGCTGCGATTAACATCCTGACAACATCAACCTGCCAGAAGCTTGGAATCACATCGGTAGAACCTACTTCCACTTTACTAGAGCTAGCTGACCGATCAGTAATAAGACCAGAAGGCACCTTGTATGATGTCATGGTTTCAGTAGACTCTTGGGAATACCCGACCGATTTTCTGGTGATTAATCCAAAAACCCGACTAGATGGACATCCACTAATTCTAGGTAGACCATGGCTCGCTACTGCTGACGCCTACATTGGATGCGGCAGGGAAACATGACCATAACCAGAGGACCGGATATCAAAAATTTAATCTTGTACCCGCCAGCCCAGCCAAGCATCACACCTCATATATCGATGACCAATCTGCGCCCTGCCTCATATATTACTGATAATATTAGACCACCATTAACAGTTCAGGAAGCACTAGATTTTAAAGATCAAACGGAAGATGATGCCATCAATAAATTCATTAATCAAACAGAGTCCACATCGTATACACAATGCTTTATGATAAAAGCGGCATTTGATAACGAATTAGAGGAAGATCCTCTAAAAGATGATAATGACCCAAATATACCCGTAACCTCTGTTGCTAACAGCAAAGTAATACAAATTGAACCGGGAAAAACTTTGAACATTAACGCTAATCTGACATCTGAGCAAGAGACCAAACTCATCCAGCTCCTACGAAAGTATCAGGAGGCATTTGCTTGGGACTATCCCGATATGAAGGGGATTGATCCCCAGCTATGTACACATCGTATCTATATCGAGAAAGATGCAAGACCAGTTCGCCAACCACAGAGAAGACTCAATCCCCATTTAAAAGATGTTGTAAAAGATGAGCTGCAGAAATTATTAGACGTTAATTTTATTTATCCTATTTCTGACAGCAAATGGGTCTCCCCACTTGTGGTAGTACCTAAAAAGAACGGGAAATGGAGGATCTGTGTTGACTACAGAGAATTAAACAAAGCTACACAAAAAGATCACTTCCCTCTTCCTTTCATAGACCAGGTATTGGACACCTTAGCAGGCAAGAAATTTTTTTCTTTCTTGGATGGCTTCAGCGGATATAACCAGATTCAGATTGCCCCTGAAGACCAGGACAAGACTACCTTTACTTGCCCCTGGGGAACGTTCGCCTACCGAGTCTTACCCTTTGGATTATGTAATGCTCCGGCCACATTCCAACGGGCTGTTCTTAGCATCTTCGCAGATTTAATTAATGATGGATTGGAAGTCTATATGGATGATTTCACACCATATGGAGATGACTTTGATCCAGCCCTGGACACTCTCGAAAAAGTTCTAGAGCGTTGCATTGCTACCAGGCTTTGCTTGAGTCACGAAAAATGTTACATGATGATGACAGAAGGACTCATTCTGGGACATCACATCTCAGCAGCTGGCATTCAGGTAGACCCGGCTAAAATCCAAATACTCATGCTTATCCCAACCCCCACTAATCAAACAGAGGTACGCAGTTTTCTTGGTTTTTCTGGGTATTATAGACGATTTATACAACATTATTCACGTATTGCCGCACCTCTACATGCATTAACTGGAAATGTTGATTTTTTGTGGACAGAAAAATGTGATCGAGCCTTCACTGAATTAAAGAAATTGCTATCTACAGCTCCAGTTCTCAGAGGACCTAATTGGAACTTACCATTCCAGATTTCAACCGACGCCTCAGACACAGCAATCGGTGCAGTGTTGGGCCAAGAAGAAGAGAAAAGACCATACGCCATCTATTACATCAGCAAAAATTTGGCTCCGGCTGAATTAAATTACACTGTCACCGAAAAAGAATTTTTAGCTGTGATACATGCTATTAATAAATTTAGACACTATATTACAGGCTATCCCGTCATTTTGTATACAGACCATTCTGCTATTAGGTATTTAGCAAATAAGCCTGTTACAAATGGAAGAATAACCAGGTGGTTGATCTTGTTGCAGGAATTCGACATTACAATCAGGGACCGACCAGGGAAGGAGAACCCTGTAGCTGATTTTCTTTCACGAATACCAAAATCAGTTGAAACAGCAGCAGTGGAGGACCAATTCCCATATGAACACTTATTTGCAGTCGCTGTTCAGACTCCCTGGTACGCTGATGTGGCTAATTATCTTGCAGTAGGTAAGCTTCCAAAACATTTAACTCCCAATGAACGGAAACAGATCGTTGCGAAAAGCAATCGATTTTCGTGGGTTGGGGGCTATCTATTTCACACAGGCGCAGATATGGAAATCAGAAGATGTATTCGAGAAGACGAAATTTTTGATATCTTGAAAGCCTGCCATGACGGGCCATGTGGAGGACATTTCGCTGAACGAAGGACAGCACACAAAGTATTACAAACGGGATATTACTGGCCTACAATCTTCAAAGATGCCAAAAAATTTGTCCAGGCCTGTGATAGTTGTCAGCGTGTAGGACGACCTGGCCCAGCAGACGAAATGCCTTTGCGGCCTCAATTGGTGATCGAACCTTTCGAACGCTGGGCTCTGGACTTTGTCGGACCCATCAACCCCCCATCAAACCAAAAAACTTACATTTTGGTGGCAACTGAATATGTTACCAAATGGGTTGAGGCAGAGGCATTACCCAGAGCTACAGAGGAGTCGGTAATTCAGTTCTTGTTCCATTTGTTTGTCCGTTATGGTCTCCCAAGGGAAGTGGTTACAGATGGAGGACCACAATTTGTGGGACATAAATTAGCTGCAACACTCAATAACCATCACATCCATCACAAAATTACTACCCCATACCATCCGCAGGCAAATGGGCAAGTCGAGAACAGTAATAAGATAATAGAGTCCATTTTGACAAAAACTGTTGCTTCACACCGCCGTGATTGGGCCGCCCGACTACCGGAGGCACTGTGGGCTTATCGAACCACATGGAGAAGTACCACTGGCTATTCACCATATCACTTAGTGTTTGGAAAGCAACCCATTTTTCCTATAGAATTTGAGATCCAAACCCTGCGAACTGCCCAGGAAGTCGGATTAGATTTAAGTGAAGCACAGAAAAATCGATTACAGCAAATTAATGAGTTGGACGAAACAAGGCTCGCTGCATTACAGAATACAACACTCATCCAGCAGCAGCGAGCCAAATGGCATGATGCGCTCATTAAAAACAAGATATTTCACGAAGGAGACTGGGCTCTGTTATATGATTCTAGATTTCAGGATTTCCCAGGAAAGCTTCAGACTCGATGGTTGGGACCATACGAGATTCAAAAAGTCCATGACAATGGGACCCTTACTTTGATTACAATCGATGGATCTGGATATACATTTAAGGTAAACGGCCACCGAGTTCGTCTGTATCGAAAACCGCTCACTCGGGAATCATTTTGCCAGCAGTTACGTCAAGATACTAACATCAAGATTATGGGAGAGGAAGCAAAAACTTCCTCCCCTATAGATGAGTAAGAAGTTCATTCTTTATTGCCACATTCTGTATATAAGATTGTACATTTTGTATATATGTTTCAAGTGTGTGTTTTGTTGTTCCTTTTCAAAAGGAACAGCATTGGTGTGTTTTGCTGTTCCTTTTCAAAAGGAACAGCACTTGTGTGTTTTGCTGTTTCTTTTCAAAAGGAACAGCACTTGAGTGTTTTGTTGTTCCTTTTCAAAAGGAACAGCACTTGCGTGTTTTGCTGTTCCTTTTCAAAAGGAACAGCACTTGCGTGTTTTGTTGTTCCTTTTTAAAAGGAACAACACTTGTGTGTTTTGCTGTTCCTTTTCAAAAGGAACAGCACTTGTGTGTTTTGCTGTTCCTTTTAAAAAGGAACGGCACCCTTGAGTTTTGCTGTTCCTTTTCAAAAGGAACAGCACTTTTTGAATTTTTGCTGTTCCTTTCCAAAAGGAACAGCACTTTTGAATTTTTGCTGTTCCTTTTCAAAAGGAACAGCACTTGTGAATTTTCTTATTCCGTTTTAAGGAGCAACATTTGTGTGTTTTTTTCAATCTTTTTTTAGCAAGCAGCATTTGAGTGATTTTGTTATCTTAGGACATTGCATCAAAAAGAACCCTCCCACCCTCCCTTGTAAGAAATAAATAGTATGTCCTCGTCCTTTCTATAAGAAGAAAACATTGTCCCGAGGCCATAAGTAGCAGCTATATATTTATGCAACAAATATAAAAGGCATGATATATCAAGATCAGCACTTCATAAATCGCTATCTATAACAGCCCTAGTATTGATGCAACAAAGGAGGGAACCATACACTCATCATTCTTTCAGCCATAAGTCTCACCTCCTCTGCCCTGTTGGAAAATTTCATCATGTTACGTTCCTACAATTTTCTTTATTATTACTTGGAAATAAGAATAGAAAATTTATATCTTCCTATTGGGATAACAAGACTTCTTCCGCCATTCCCACTCTTAAGGAGGGTTGAACCACCCTTATGTGTAACTATACAAGAGCAAAAGTCTATCTCAAAAGAAAAAAGCAACAGCAGAACCAAAAGAAATTGTTTGGCAAATGCAGGATAGGGGGTTTCATTAAGAACCAGCCTACTATGATCATAAGATTGGAAGCGAAGTGGCATTCCCATCATGGCCACCACACCAGGGATATGGTCCAACAGGTTCATTATATAAACAAACCTTGGAACAGGGGGTCTCATCACGAGCCAGCCTGCCCACGTTTCGCGCCTCTCTAGTGAATGGCGTCATGGTTATCTGGTTACCAAGCCAGCATGATGGCCTGCATGTTGACAAGAATTGCTCTTCAAAACTACACAAAGGATTATGGTTCTGGGGTGAAATAAACAACTCTGCCACGGTTATAAACACCGGTCGGCAGCAGAGCTCTGTTAATGGTATCGGAGTCAAAACATATACACCAATTTGGATCTTATTAAATCTTTCTTTCTATCCTCGTAATAATTATATCTTACACCTTGATGGATACGTCACATGAACATTTATCATTACCAATTATGGCAAAGGCATTGACTATGACAATCTCAGATTTTCCATGAGTGTTAGACGTCCTATCCTTATGTTCTGCATCACATCACGAAGGCTTATGTTAAACGCGATCTATCTGTCGCATCGATCTCGGTATTTCTTTGTCTAATCTGAAACATGGCAAAATTTTAAAAGCTGCTCCATTATGACTCGGTGATGGGATGACCGCCTTCTTCTATTTGATGGCTGGGGCAGCCTATCATTTCGCGCGGGGGGGAGGTGACTTCATTACTCCGCCGGCCACGTGTTAACACATCATTCGGAAATGATATGATACGGAGGTACGATATGCGTTAACGGCATGACAATGCTATTTTTTGAAAAAGTTGTTATTTATGATCAATTATTCATGCATGCTCTGTATCTTTTCTTTTTGCCGCAATTACGTTCTTTGCATTGCTGTTCCATCTAGACCCTGAAACAGAACCATGGGAGGAAAGTCTATCAGAAGTGAGCCGAGCGAGCTCATAGTCTCCGAAGCCGCTCGGAAGATCTTAGAAAAAGCAGGGTGGTTAACTTATTTTGGCTGCCTGCGCAAATCAAACGAAATAGTGGCCATGGAATTCCTGCAGAATTTGCAGGAAGAACACTCAGTGGTAGGTGGGAAGCAGATAGCAGTCACGAAGGAAATAATCGCGGAAGTAACCGGATTACCAGACTTAGGTCCAATATGGACGACAAAGAAAGAAAGACTGCAAAAGATCGTAGAACTCTTCCAAGATGAAGGGCAGGAGCTGACAGTGAAGGGAAAAGGAGTGCTGCCGGCAACACTGGGAGAACCTTGGAGCGAACTGGCAAAGGTAGTACAGAGCTACATCACCTGCGAAGGACAAAAAGATGTGGTAAGGCCGTGTCACCTTAAGCTCTTAGCTGTGTTAAAAGGAAAATGTGTTGTGAATCTCCCTGCATTGTTAAATTCATTGTTGCATGATACCTCTCGGAGCCTGAAAAAGGCACATCATGAAGACGCAGTGGTTAGCCACCACGGACTGATCCGCCTGATAGTGACATACAGTCTCGCTCGGCAGCAGACTAGCTGGCGGGAACTTCTTACAGCAATTGAAGGGGAAGTAGAATCACCATCCCCAAAGACGAAGCACCCCGCTAGCACCTCCGAAACACCTAAAAAACCCAGAGAATCGCCAAAACCTAAGCAACCCTCAGACACAACCGAGCAAGCGAAGAAACGCATAAAGCTAGGGAAACAGAAATGTACCCCTGAAGCAACTAGACATGCAGAAAAGCATAAGGAATTGGCCGCAGAAAGACCTGCTACCTTAAAGCGAAGGCATTCCTCTGGCACAGAAGAACAGGTTGAAAAATGCAGAAAGGTGGAGGAGGAGGAACAGGTGGTCAGCACACCCGAACAACCCGGGAGGCCTAGAAAGTCAGTTCGGTTGGCAAAGATAAGAGGTAGGCTGGAGAAAATCCAGCCAAACATAGGCCAGCCGATTGAAATAATAGAAGATCCTCCAGCGCCAGAATAAATACCTGGGGAAAACCTGGAACAAACAGAGAATGAAGTAGAAGCTGAAGAAGGAGATAGGGATGACGACTCTGCGGCCGAGACCAGCTATCCTGAGGCAGCTGCTAAGCAGCCAATTCGGGAGAAGGAGATGGAACAATTGGGGGGTAACCATCCACAAAACCCTGTGGAGGAAGAAGAGATGGCCACCATCTTGGCCAGCCTTAGAGGTTATCCTTCACCCTCCAGTCCGGCAGAGCCTCCCAAAGGACCATTTGAGGAAGAGACGCGTGACGAATTGCATGGTGGAATGGCAGGGGAAGAAAACCCCCCTGTCATCGACAAAGAAAATATGAATACCAATCAGGAACAAGCCGTTCCTAAAACACCAGAAGGAAATCCACCCGCTGATGGCGAGGAGGATGAAAATGTTTGTCGGGAACAGGACGTTCCCCGAATGATGGAAGAAACCCTCGATGAAAGAGGAGCAGAACTGAGGGCCACCCATGTGCCCACAGCCGAGGCAAAAGAAATTAAGAAGTTGAGAAGAAAACAGCAGAAATTGCTGACCATTATAGCCCAGCTTCGGCGGAAAATTCGAAGTCTGAAAGCCAGTTTGAGAATAAAGAGGACTGTGAGAAGAAAAAGGAGGACAAATACAGCTGGGTCCTCTCAGAGAGGAACACAGAGCACCTATAGGCATCTAGTAGGTCGATATTCTGCTAGCAAACCTGCAGCTGTTCCAATTAATGCTGAGGAACAAAATGCTGTTCCATCTGGAACAGAGCACCAGAATGCCGTTCCTATTGACATAGAGGAGCAGGCTGATATTCCAAACAGCCCATTAGAACCAACTGCCGTTCCAATTAAAGTTGAGTCACAAGACGACATCCCAGTTACAGAGGGACCACCGTACCCCTTTGTACATGTCAAGAAGGAAGGGGAAAATAGAGCAGTCCACACTGAGACACCACCTTCAAGGAGAATTAAGCGACGAAATGTAAAGGTCCAGGCGAAACTTCCGGCCTCCAGGGAATTATGGGAAAGGGATCCAAAAACCAAGGCCTTGCGCCGTGAGATAAGACAGGCCCAACAAGAGGCTGAACAGCTACGGGAACAAATGATCCCTCGAGAGAAATATGAGGAGCTGCAACAGGAGGTTGAGCAGAGGATTCCTCGAGAAAAGTATGAAGAGCTGCAGCAGGAAGTTGAACAAATGATTCCTCGAGAAAAATATGAGGAGCTGCAACAGGAGATTGAGCAGAGGATTCCTCGAGAAAAATACGAAGAATTGCAGCAGAGGGCTGAGCAGTTAGAGGAACAAAGGATTCCTCTGGAAAAACATGCAGAACTGCAGCAGCAGCTGAGAAACATGAGTGAATCGGAGAGTCGGGCTGTTGAAGGATGGCAGAAGGAGCAGGAAAAGGTTGCTAAGGTAACACGTCGACTAGATGCTGTTATTAAACAAATGGACACTGTATGTTCGTTGTATGATGATGTTTTGACTTGCAGGGCCCCCGCGAAGAATTATGCTTTATTCCTCCTTGAGAGATACTTAAGATTGAAAATAAAAGCTGTCAGGGCAGGTGCCCCCATTCAGATTAACACTGTTAATGATTTTATTGATTGTTGCAAACATTATGGGGTTAAGGTCCAACGATTATTATGTGAATTTTATTTGCACAATATGGTGCTTGAGCAGGAAACTGATCTAAACCCTGGCCCCTTTGTGGGGGATATACAGCTGCAAGCCTTTGTTTCATTTGGGGTCAACCAGTTAAAATGGCTCAGGGCTTACAATGCCTTTCAGAGGCAGGAGCACAGCCTAGATCTATGGGTCAGGGCTGAGCCTCGAGATCCAGTTCGCCTATGGCAATCACACAAAAGCCTTATGAGAAACCCTGGCGTTATAAAACTACTAGTACCCATGCATGAGGAGTTGATCTGACATAGCTTAGAATACTTCCTGGTTATTAAAGATTTCGCCTTGGAGGCTGCCAAATTCCGTTATCGGATTTCCACCCCAAGCATCCAGCTCAGGGAGCCCTTCAGATATGAGAACTTTGAGCTGGCTGCTGAACGATTGCCTTTTTATGGCCAGTGCATTCTGCAAGCTGGACCATCATGGTTAGGATATCGGTTCCGAAGCCCAATTATCTGGCACCCTGCACCGGGGTACCAGGCCTTGTATGATATGCCTGCAGAACAGTTGCATTATTTCTTTGATAATCTGGTTGCCTATCATGGTTGCAGACCCCCTCATGAAGTACCCTCTCCAGCCTATTCTCTTACTGCTCTCCATGTTAATTATAACGGTTTCATGAGGCCATGAAACAGAGTAAGTCGGGGGGTGTGTAGAGCATTGGGAAGGTATGTTTTAATAAATGATTTAGTGATGTTTTAAGCAATAGTTGTAATCTTTTCTTTATTATAAAGTAGGGAAAATGTAACGAGAACGAGTCTAAAATAATCCAATCACTAACAGTTGTCTTCTCTGCGCAGGAAAAGGTAAAAGCAGGAAGGCGCAATACAAAACGAGGATTTGACGAGAAGATAACGGCTGTCCCTCCAGTTCTAAATAAGGTTCAGACCAGGTCGAGTAAATCAAGGAAGATCAGTCCGGAACGAGATGAAGGACTGCCAGTTCGGAAATACAGGCCGAGTAAAGGAAAGCGTTAACAGTTTAGCGGATCCCTCAGGATCTTCGATCCTGAGGGATCGCTATGATCAATCGTTTTGTCGACCGATGAACTCCGCCGTTAATTGTATAAAAGGAGGGTAGCATTGAAAACTAGGATGACTTTTGTATCTTTAACTTTCTGTTCATGAATTCTATTATCAGTTGAACTCAGACTATTGAGTCTCTCTGAGACTTAGTTTTGTACTTTCGTTGATGCGTTAATATAATATTTTGGTGTTAATTTCTCCGTGCGTCTGGAGTAGCTTACGGCAGTGCGCCATTGGAAGCTTTGGGCCCGGCTCCAACGGACACTGGCTGATTGTACCTTTACAATTCTGCTTTGTGTGGTTTGTTTCTTATAATCTGTTATGGTTGCATGTTGTTTCACATTTATTCATCTGTAGCTTTCCTGTTATAAATCTCTGTGATAAGCTCGTATCATACTTTCAGGATTCTTCGCATACTGTTGATCTGAGTTGTTTGCATTAATTACAGGATTCATAAGTAGAATATTTCAGCTACAGGTTATTGGGGTTAATGGATTATTGGTGACTATTGCAGATCGTGTACATATGATTGACGTTTCCTGTCTTTAATGATTTGATGTTCCATTTGATATATATATGATTGACGTTTCCTGTTTTAATAGTTTGCTGTTCCATTTGATTAAGCTGCAAACATGTATAAACGATTGCTTTCCTTTTTGTATGCAAGTGTGTGCCAAGGATTGGAAGTGTAGACCTCGCGAGACTTAGTTTCTTTACTGCCGTTCCATTTACTGCCGTTCCATTTATTGTCGTTCCTTTTATTGCTGTTCCATTTCTGAAGATTGTTGTTTCATTCTGTTTTCTTGCTTGCGTTTATTGAAGTGGCATGAGAGGAGGTTCAAGACTGTTGTGAGATACAGTAGACGCTATAATGCTCCCAGATCATGATCCATACTCCTTCATCAGTTTCTAGGGGGATAGGTTATTAATTCCATACCCTCGACCGACGAAGTTGTTGCGTGTGTGTTTTTTCTATGCAAAAGTAATTTAGCATTAGCATCCATTTACTCTTGTATTCTTTAGATCTATACTACGAAGCATTATCCTGACAAATAGCCTCAAATTAGATGTCCCTTACAATAACAAAACGCTCCCGGATTGACTTGTAATGTGAGATAACTAGAGGTGAAAAAGACCCTTGTTACAGCTGCCACTATCGACAATGAATTGTAGTGGCGAACCCTTCACCCACATCTGTGAGTGGAAAAGACGTTCCCCCTCCTCTGGCTCTTCGAGCTCATTCTTCTGGATCTTGGCAGTGGCAACAGTGGCACTAGGATCCGCATCAATGTTTTGCTTCCCTTTGCCATCCCCCTTGTTGGGTTCCGGCTTAGAGTCAGAACATGCATCTGATTCGAAAGCCTTCAACTCGGCCACCAGCGACTGCTTGGTCCGACACTCACTTGTGTTATGAGTGGGACTCTTGTGGAACTCACACCACTTTCCTGTGTCCTTCTTCGGATTCGTGGTGTTGTTCTTTTCTTGCAGCTTAGAGGGGTTGTCTTGGGTCACCCCGCCTTGGCTTTGTCCTTTGGGCTTCGGATTTGTAGATCCAAAGTCTCGCTTCTTCTGTTTGAACTTTTGCTTGATTTTGACAGTGTATCCATATGCTGTGACGAGTGAGGAGATGTTCAAGAAATCCATCTCTTCCTGGATGTATCTGTGTAGGCAGCCGTGGTATTTGAGTACCAGATGCAGCTCAGAATCTTTGATACCCAACTGTGTGCGAAGGGTATGAAAAATATTTGTGAACTCTGGTACATCTTGGTCTCGTCCCTACCACAGTGTGGTCCATTTGATGTATTTGTCCTCATAGCTTTTGACAGGGTAGTACTGCTCCTTGATGGCATCCTGGAAGCCATTCCAAGTCAGGGCAGCTAAAAACAGTGAGCCTGTGCTTTCATCCTTCTGCTCGCAGTATGTTTCCCACCAGTCCTTGATGTGGGGGACTGCTTTGAGAAGAGAGAAAATAATCTTTTCCCGAATTGAAAATTCATGAACAGAAAAATACCCATCTAGCATATTTAACCATTTATCTACGGCATCTGCATCTATTTGACCCTCGAAGATGGGGATTTCAGAATTAACTTGTACCTTAAACGGTGTGTCATTTCCAGAGTAGCTGTTGGAAGCCGATGCGTTGCCTCTGGGTAGTCGTTGAAGGATCTGGGCAAAGCTATCCATCATCGCGTTCCTTTGCCGCTTGAGGGCTTCTTCGAGCAAGATTCTGATAGGATCTCCTGCCCCCTCATCTTTCTTCTCATCCACCATGTGAGGTTGTCGAGATTTGCGAGGCTGGTCTTGCAAAGGTTCGACCAATTCAAGCCCTAACTCCTTATATCCCGACCTCGTTGGGGACATGCAAAGAAAAGCAGAGAAAAAGAAAACCGCTCTGATACCACTGATCCACATTTAAGCAGGAACACAATAGATTACAGAGATAACCATAAATACAAATATGCGATAACCATAAAAACAGAGATGTAGCGGAAATAATACTTCATTTAATTAATGGAGAATACTGAAATATGCTTACAAATAGAAATAACCCAGCTAGGGCGACGGTAGCTTATCTCTGAGAAGAGATGTGTCGGCTACATGCCTCTGAACTATTTCGAACTGTGTTTACAATGAGGCTCGAAGGCCTATTTATTATTGAGAAACAATGGAAAACCCTTAACATTCCAAAACCTAACCCTAGAAGATGAAACGCCAAACTATGGGCCTCATTTGGGTAAATTGGTACATCAACTTCCCGGGGTCGTAACTTTGGCATACGATCTCCGTTTGACGCGCATGATAGCCCGTTGGAAAGATCTTTCCGAGGAATACGACGGAAAAGAAAAAAATTTATCTAAAAAATCACAGAGGTTGATTTCCCAAAAAACGTCGTTTAGGGCCTCAAAATAGCTCTGGAAGTTTAGGACCCAAAAAACTGCTAAAAATAGTAAACTGCGCTATAATTAAGGAAACTGAAAAACTGAAAGAGACAGTTGTGGGGTGTCCAAATGGGATAGGTGGGTGGCCACCAACATCCACCTGGATCAGGAGCAGTGCTTTTGGGCTGCTTGTTTCATATGTACCTCCTCTTTTAATGGTACAAGGGTGTGCTTGATGTCATCCTTTTCGAACTTATAATAATTTCTCTCTCCATCATGTGTCACCTTCCTATCAAACTTTCATGGGTGACCCAAAAGGATGTGACAAGCATCTATTGGCATTATGTCACACAACACCTTGTCTTTAAACCTGCCTATTGAAACTCAACTTCACTTTGTTCATGCACCAACAATTGGTGTCCTTTTGCAACCATGATACCTTATAAGGTGTGGGGCACTTAATCTTTTCCAACCCCAATTTTTCCACCATTTCTTGGGAAACTAGATTGTTTGTACTTCCGTTGTCAATCACCAATATTCAACATTTGACTTTTGCCTTATATATTTTCTTGAATAAGGATTTCCTTTGGACTGGTTCAACAGTCTTCGTTTCTAGTTTTAACAATACTTTCTGCATCATCAAAACCTCTTCAGTCTCTCGTACATTCTCTACCTCAGGTACTTTTACCTCTACTACTTTAGCTTGAGCTATGTATGCACCTCATTGTCTCGTATTATCATTAACATGACATCCAAAATATCGATGACACAATTTGTTACATCTGTAACACCAGTAGATAGTCTATCTACCTCCTCCTCTACCTCTACCTCTATGATAAGGTCTTCCTCCTCTACTTCCACCTTCTTTTTCTCACTTCCCTTGTCGATTTGAGCTTCCTTCATCATTATTTTGCATAGTAAACTTTCCTTTTTGCATTTTTGTGTCGTTTCCCTTTGGAAAAACCACATCCTCTTCCAAAGGTTTTCATCCTAGCTATCTTTTCTTCTTCCTTCAAGGCGCACTCATATGCTTCCTCTATTTTCCTTGGAGAAGGTATGATGATTTCATCTTGGATGTATAACCTCAAACCATTGATATATCTTTTTGTGTTCTCTAGGGTATCTTCTACATAACGTGCTCGCAAATTCACCTTGGAAGACTCTTCGATGTGTTCTCTCACTATCATCATCATTTTTTAAGATTTTTCATCTGTTTGTAAAGAGTTAGATTGTAACTCTTTGGCAATAACTTACTCTTCATCTTTTCCACCATTCTATCCCAAATCTTGACCAATGGTTTGTCCTTCATCCTTCTTTAAGCCTGTTCATTATCCCACCATAGTGTAGCATGGCCTTTCAACCTTGTCGCACCAAACTTGACTCTCTTATCCTCATAAATTTCCTTATACTTAAAATACTTGTCAATATGACTTATCCAATTTATTAGATTCTCATCTTTTAAAATGCCATCATAAATAGAGAACTCAAGCTTTGGCCTTGAACTTCAGCCCAATACTACCCTCAACGACTTAATCTCACCAGCTTCTTCAACAGGTGCTAATCCTTCTTCTTCAAGTTCATCTTTGTCCTCACTAACATCTCCACCTTCACGGACTCGTTGCCTCCCTACTTCCATGGCTTCTAATCAAACTTTCAGTCTCCTTATCTCTTCACAGAGTTCTCCATTACCCGAGGGTCTACCTCTGTGACCTCATGCCCTTCCTCCTTGCCTATTCATCTCTCTATACTATAGAGACCAACAAAGTTAAGGCTTTGATACCACAAATTGATGGGTGCTATCTTAGTAAACCACAACGCTGGTACAAGGGAATAACAAATCATTTCTATATAAGAAAACCATAGTGTTGGTACAAGGGAACAACAAATCGTTGCTATCTTAGCAAACTAGAGTGCTAGTACAAGGGAATAGAAAATCCTTGCTATCTCAACAAACCACAGTGCTCCTACAAGGGAAGAGAAAATCACTTTTCCCAAGTTTCAATATCTCCAAACGCAGGTGTTCTTGCAAGGGAACATCAAACCGTTTTTCAAGTTCCAACATCTACAAACATAGGAATTGCGTAAGGGAGAAACAAGTCATTTTTCTGAGCCACGAAGTCTTTAAAACCGTAGTTTAAATATCCCTTTGTAACTCCCCAACCAAGGATCGTTTTGGAAAATCGCTTCGGAGTTACCAAATAGACCGTGCTCTACACAAAACCCAGATGTGAGGATTTCAAAATTCATCTTCCTTTGATGAGAAATTGACCCACAAATTTGATGACGATTTTCCCTTACGAACTTTCTTTCTTCTCTTGGCTTGATAGGGAGTGATCTGTATTCTCGAATCTGTAATGTAAATGACTCTTTCCAATACACAATATTGAATGAAAAATCACTAGATTAGAAGATTACCTCGAATGTGATTCTCACGGTTCTCATTTAAATGTAAATAAGAGAGAAAATAGAGTGCATGAATTCCTCATTCAACACAAAAATTTAAAGAAAAAATAAATTTCAATCTATATATATTAATATTATGGTTGACAAACCTCACAAGAGAACATGCAAATAATTGTCTCACACACACAAAAATTTGATTTTCTCATAAAAAATCCACTAGTCTAAGAAATGTTGTTGAGTTAAATTCAATCTCGCATAGAGAAAAAAAAGAGTGTACCTCTCTCCCACACCAAAAACTTCCAGCCAAAATATTCATTCTCTCTCAAAAGCTAAAGGAAAGTGTCCAATAAATGATTTCATGAATGTGAACCAATTGTCCTCATCCCTAACTACTTACTAGCTATAAAATCATTTCCTTTAACTAGATATTCCTAACTAATATTAACTAAATATAAAAGACTTTTCACAAATAAACTTTAAAATGGTGTAGCCTTTCCATGTCACTAATCCATCACATTGTTAGGCTCTTGGTCTCACTTTAATAACTTATCATTTTTCTTATGTGCTCGACATAATGCACATGCATCACACAAGGAGGAGGAGGTGGTTTTTTCGAACATTGGATTTCCACCTTAAATCCTCATTCACATGTTTCTTTCTTAAGTATTATTATTTATTTCATTCTTAATTCACATCATTACTCACTATATAATGTTTACTAAAGTAATGATGCACTTGTTGAAGATAAAGAGATGATTAATTAACTAAAAATTAAGTTTACTACATGTAAGCTAGTTGTAGAGTCCCGTGTGTCAAGTGAATTTCCTTCATTAAAGGCGGGTATAGAATTCAAGACTGAAGAGTTTAATGTTTTGAAAATACTCAATCCCCACACCCTCTCACTATTTTTCCCAAAAATTATGGTCAATTTTGCCCAAAATTCACTATAGAATTTTAAGAATCATTTTTAAGTTGTTTAATTTGCAATGTTTGAGTGCCTTGGAAGGCTTTTTTCAAATGTTCATTCCATTTATGCATTTAAAAGTGTGCTTGTTGAATGTGTGTTTGTTCCATAAATAATTCATATTTTCATGCTTATTTGTTGCAACTAGTTGAATTTTTTACTTCATTTTATACCACTTTCATTTAGGCAAACAATATAGACAAAAATTTACTAAACTTCCAAAAGATATAACAAGAAAAAATAAAAGCATACTTCTATTCAAAAACATGATTCAAAGAGGCCCACAAGGATCTCATAACATACATACATGTCTATAGATTTTCTTTGATCCACTTAATGATGAATCAACAAACACTTATCTACACTCATTGGAGAAAAAAATATGTCCTAGAATGTTTTCAATTGCATCTTGACATTTTTATAATGTTAAAATTGGTAACTAGGGCCAAACTCCATGTGGGTCATCTTATTAATGGAAATTGACATTTTTCTTGGATCCTTCTCATTAAGATGTGTAGGATTGATCTAAAAAATATCCAATTTCGATAAGTATTCATGTAGATGTGAATTTATTAGAGTTATGGGAGAATTCGCGAAGGTTAGCAAACAACCAAATAAACGCCACTTGTGCTCAACGTTTTATTATAAATAGGAGAGGTCTTCATGTCATTTAACACTCATCTCTTGTGATCTCACTCTCCACTTGTTTGGGTTTCTGGCGGAAAGGGAGGTCTAGAGGAGATGACTTCTACGTAGCCCTAAAGGAAAAGTGTTGGATGTGCCCTACCCACAGTAAAGAAGGGCAGTGAAGTGTAAGCCCTCAACATAGCCAAGGAAAGGCTCTCTAGCCTAAGGGAGCTTTAATGCAAATCTAAGGAATCCTAGAGGTATCTTTAGCCACAGTAAAAGAGGCCTTCACACAGTTGAAGGTAAATCCCTGATATTCTGTCCCAAATGCCCTAACCGCACGTCATGAAGGGACCCTAACTTGTTGTCTCAAGAGACCCTCAAATACAACAAGAAGAGAACATTGATCTGGTGTCTATGGAACTCCTAATCCACAATCTTTAAAGGTTCTAATAAGTTTTCATAATGGAGAATCTAGAAGAAGAGTCCTATACATTGGAAGTGCAGTGAGGAGATCTAACCATGGGAAAAAGGGAGATGAATTATGACTTTCATAACGAAGCCCTCAAACAGTTAGGAAGAAATATAAACATAGGGATAAAGGGAGATGCCCTAACTATTGTTTCAAAGCACAGTCATAATCCCTAAACACTATCAAGAAGTTTTGACCTTAATACACAGTGAAGGGTGAAAAAGAATCCCTCATTTGTTGTAATAAGGTGCCTTAAATACGCTATCATTAAAGGTCTCAATCCGCAATTGAAGATGAATGTTCTAGGAAGCCCTTACTTGTTGTTTCACACCTAGATGATGATCGGTAGCTTTAAGAGGATGGTCATAGGAAATACTACCTATTGATTGTTGTCGAGAAAGAAGCCTTACACAGTCACCTAGGTGTTGTTACTGAAGGTGATAGCAAGGCCATGTTTGGGTATGATATGCTGGGCAAAAGTATCTAATGAGGGGGAGCTATGAGGCTTCTCCTTGAAGGCTGATTGGATCACTATATAAAGGGACAACGTTAGATTCAACTATTGTGCTAGGCCACAGGGCATAGCTAGCAGTTAGAGGCCCTCTTAAGTGCTGCGCTCAAACCCTATAAGGCAGGCTATCGTTGGAGTAAATATGTGAAGGCAAGCTACAGTCAATAGATGGACTGTGGGTTTGATTTAGAATGTTATGTAGCTCACAGTGTTTGTGCTCTATTCAGTGTCTAGGTCTGCTATGAAATGCTTTAGTCTTTTTAGCTTACACAAGTTGCGAGATGGGTAGACTTGACATGATCAGTAAAGTAGAAAAGGAGGAAAAGCATCATAGAAGGAAAGCTTCCGTATTCTGTGAAATTGGTTGAGCTGCTCTAAGGCCTATCATCTACTGCATTGTGTTATCTTCATGGTGAAGACCTCTGATGTCTGATATCTTATCTTGTCAAGTCAAAGTGTTGACTTCTTATGTATATGTACTATCTCTCTCTATTGAACTATTGAATAACATATAAGAAGAATTTATCATGGGTTTCCCCACATTGGTGTTTGTCCCTGGCTAACACCACATCTTGCCTTGGCTTGTCTTCTACGGTTTATGTTTATGTTCTATCTGTAGTTTACTTTAATGCTGATATGATTGCTAATCTGGAAAATATATTGAGCTAACTATGAAAATTGAAATAAATTTCTCTAAGCATAGAACATACCTAAACTTAACATTGTATCAGAGTTGAGGTGAAGACAAAGACCAAGCAAGAATGAAAGTGAAATCACCAAAGATAGTTGGGAAAGGGCAAAGGGATCAATGGATTCCTCATCCCTCTTCTAATTCACCCAGGGTGAAGTTGAAGCAAATAATATTATCAGAATGGTGCAGTGGAAGTTTCTGATGGCCTACGTGAAGATCACTTCTATGGGAAGTCCATAGAAGTCTTGGTCTAAGGGTGGAAGGAAAGGCAGGTGCCTTGGCTGAAACAAGTCCGGACATTATGCGAAGGAGTTTCCAGATGGCAGGGACACATCACTTAATGATGATAACAATCATTTGAGGGACATATTCAATGATCAGAGAAATGACAGGTAATGCAGGTCATCAAGGACACAGTTGACTCTTCAGAGAAAGCAAGGGACCCTAGGTATGAAGAATCAAATGTTGTTTCTGATAAGATAAAGAAGTGTTATCTTGTATTTTCCCTCTCCTTCAGATTATTTTGGGAATCTGGCTTATTGATTGTAGTGCTTCAAGGCACTCCATCGGATAGAAGGATGCTCTCTCTCTCTAATTTGATAGATATGGAAACATTTGTGGGATTATACTTGGAGCTGATGCCACCTATGTCGGAAAGGTTGTTACCCCTCAATTGAATGAAGGTAACTTAATTCATTTACATAGTCTATTTTATGTACATGATCGCAAGAAGAACATCGTGTCCATTTCGGCAATGGAAGTCAAAGGCTTCAGGGTGTCATTCATCGATATGTGTTTAAAAATAGAATTTTCAAGGATGATTTTACTCATTGGTTGAGGGTTGGCAATTTGTATCAAATTGCAAAAAGTCCATGGGGGAGCATGTGAGTTGACACATAGCACCGAGGGTTTATGAGTAAAATGATGACAGAGATGCCTGAATTCAAAAGGAGCATGAAGGTATATGTCTCAGATGTACCGAAGGAAAATGTTACAAGGGAACCATTCCCCTCATGTAGCAGGGCCACAGGTTTGGAACAACTCGAGGAGGTTTGAGATTCATGATCAAGAATCTCATGTGTGTAGGTGGAAGAAATACCTCTATGGCTTAAAGAAAATCACCTCAGGTTTGATATGAGAGGATTGATAGCTATGAGATGAAGTTGAGATTCACTAGAATTGAAGCCAATCCAAAACATTGTTTGAAGGTTGTGGATGATAGACCTCTCATATCTGCACCTTCTAAGAAGAACCTATTTCTGACAGGTGCAGACACTCTCACTTGCAAAAGTAAGAGGGAGTTGGATTCGAGATGTGGAATGGTAAATTGTAAGCCCGTGACTACCTCGACGATCTTAACTTTCAGAAGTTATATGGTGGTGATGCCAAACCAAATTTGGGAAATTCCTTTGAGTTTCATAAACTCATTTGCATTGATGTTCTTAGTGAACTTCCATCCAGATATTTATTTTGTAGTTAGCATGGTGAGCTCATATTTGGTTGAGTCTCACTCGATTAGTGCCAAGAATCTTCTAAGATATATTCAGGGCACAATATCTCATGGATTGAGATACATTGTGATAAATATGAAGCTGTATGATTATTCGAATGCTCATTGGGCTCACAATGTGGAGGATCACTAGAAAACTTCTCAGTGCTCGTTCTTTTTTGGTTCTGCTTTGATATCATGGATGAGGAGGAAGAAGAAGTTTTCTTCTAGAAGCACCATCGAGACCGAATACATAGCCACAAGTATGATATCGTATGAAGCTTTCTAGTTGTGGAAGCTCTTCAGTGAGTTGTTTGTACACATGATGAATACCACCATGATCCTCTGTGACAACGAGGGGAGGATTAGATTGTTAAGGAATCTCGTATTCAATGATTTCTCCAGCACAGAGAAATTAGATACTACCTTATCTCAGATATGGTAAGTCAATGAGCAAGGAGGCTCCATCACATTGAGATTGATGTACAGGTCACACACATTTTGTCAAAGCCCTGGGGAAAGGTCAAGTCTATGACTTTCATGAATGATTTGGAGTCATTGGGAGAGCTTCGTATAAGGGTCCTCCATGTTGCATGCATTAAGCTCTATGAGACTTGTGGGGCTTGGGGTAATTACTGGAGCAACACACAACCATAGGTCAACTCACCCTCCCCTTAATGGTGCACTGTGTACAGGGTGAATAACTCAACCTTCCCGTGTGATACCCTGAGGCGGCTTTGGGACAAGATGATTCATTCTCTTGTGAGCCATGATGATTCATTCTTGTGTGAGCGAGGATGATTAGTTCTCCTGTGGGACACGATGATTAGTTCTCATGTCGAGGTATCCTACCCATGTAGTCTTCAGACTCATGGGAAGTACCTCTCATCTGATCAATGAGTAGGGAAATAGGGTTAGGGATCATTAGTAGTACTATCGATGGATGCATTGTTGTATCTACCATACTCGCTATGATAGGATGACCTTCATTGATGTGGGATCAATGAAACTGATATGGGATCAGTATGAGTGGTTTGAGACACTCTTTTTTGATATTGATCTAAGATCAATGAAACTCTCTTCAGGTGAGTAAGAGTCATATGACACACTCTCTTCATATGAAACTCACTTTGGGTGAGTAGGGAATGGTATGAGACATTCTCGATCATTTCTTATTCTTCATGGTTCAGTAGAGAAAAGAAGAGCATAGGAGAGCTCTGCAATCACAATAGAGGAGAGGAGTCAGACATATGGATGAGCGTATGGAGTTCTCCCTTTTTGAGAGGGAGTGTTAAAATTGGCAACTAGGGCCAAACTCCATTTGGGTCATCTTATTAATTGCAACTCATATTTTCCTTAAATCCCACTCATCAAGAGATGTATGATTGATTGAAATATCATCCTATTATGATAAGTATTCATGGAGATATGAATTTATTAGAGTTATGGGAAAATTTGTCAAGGTGTGCTAACAACCAAATAAACCCCACTCATGCTCAACATTTTAGTATAAATAGGAGAGATCTTCAAGTCATTTAACACTCATCTCTTGTGATCTCACTCTTCACTTGTTTGGGTTTTTGGTGGAAGGGGAGGTCTAGAGGAGATGACTTCTACTGATGTAGGAGCGTTCAACCCAAGAGAAAATCATTGTATTTTAGAAGACATATGCGGTCATGTATTTTAAGGAAGTTGGATTCCGAAGTGATGACTTAATGTAATATTTAGGCTTTTAAGTGAGTAGGATAAAAATTAATTAGATGTTGTGAGGATGTTGTAAATGCTCTCGAATTAAGGAGAACATGAGTGGTTAATAATGACAAGAGAGTTAGAATTCAATTATAACTCTTAAGGAGTTTCATGATTTGAGGAACTAAAGAGGACATTTAGGAGTCACTTCAGTAGATTAAGGGTTTGAACTAGAATTAATTCAACAGAAACTTTATCATATAACTGTAAGCCTACAGGCATAGTGTAGAGAGGGAGAGGCCAGTGATATTGAACATTAGGCCTGTGAGAGACAGAAAGTCTCAAAGTGTAATTTGTTGTTTATACTTATACATACAAAGGTTTATTCCATAACTGTGTAAGTGTGTGTGAAACAAATATTAATGATTGAATTATGTGTGAATTCATAGGTTCTGTAAGAGAGGTTGTAGACGGAGTTCTATAGAACACGCAGAAGGGAGAGAATGATTTAGAGGAATCATAATGGGTCTTTGAATCCAATTGGAGGATCAGAGCGGTGCTCTGGAGAGATAGTTATTAAAGAATCGTATAGCTAAGCTCATGAGACAGTGTGCAGTGGAAACAATGAAGGATGAAGAACCTATGAAGAAACCCGAAAACACAGAGAAAACCTTGAAGAAGTGGCATTAAAACACAAGTAAAGAGAAGAGCGGAGAAGTGAAGTATTGTTGCACAGTAGCCATTGGATCTTTAAAATCAACGACCAAGATTAACATCACATCGACAAAATTTGATGAAGAAAGGCGGATTTATACACAAGTGGTATTTCAGGTGAAGCAAAAGTGGTAATAGAGGGGAGTCACCCGATCCTACTCTTTGGTCGACACATAGCACAAGGTGGAGAGAGGAAACCAATTTATTGGGTGGGTTTCCTCCATGCTATTTGTCCACCTGAAATCGTTGATAGCTATCAGATCAAATATGTTGATCGAATGGTGGAGGATTCACGCACAAGTTTGTTTGATTGGAGTTCAAGGATAACGAAGGACATTGAAGTATAAAGGAAGGCTTTGATGCGTGGACCCAAAATTTTATAGAGGCAGACTCAATCCTTTTTTAGTTCCAGCCTTAGGCTTTTGAGTGGGTTTTTGTGTGCTTTTTGTGTAATGCAAAGATCGGAGTAAAATGCGATAAGGCATATGGAAAAGGCGAATCCAAGAGATTTTTACTTGCAGGTCTAATAATTTGAGTTCTGGAAGGTTAATATTATCACATATCAGGGATGCGAAGGAGTGTGTAGTGTGACTGCTAAGAAACCCCGATTGTGATAAGTGATAAAGGTAATCCTCAGGTAATGTGCAAAGGACCGTATAAAAGTGGAAAAGGTATGTTTTATTGGGTTTCTTTTATAAAGGAATTACGATAGAGAAAAAGCATCGATAAAGGTTTTATGTGGTACCTCAATGATAACCAAGGTTTAAAGAGGGGTTTAGTTATATATATGCGGTAACAAAGTTATGAAGGTCTAATGTGCAGGTAAGGTTTAAAATAAAGTTTATAAGGGTGGATAGAGTCTCAATAGATGTTAATGAATGACTGGCCTATTGTAATGAATGATGTCGTTGAGTTTAATAAGGGGGCCTTAACCATTGATGGTTGAATATTATGACTCAATGGTGAGTTAAAATACCTGGGCAAAATGTATTTATGCATTTTACATGCATACTGTGGGTGTAAGTGATGGTAATGCTCTGTCATTTGTGGTATCAGAGCATAATTGTAATTGAAACAATTGGTGTAAAATAGAACAAAGAAACTCTATGTGAAAGAATTGAGAACAAAGTTATGTGTCAAAGATGTTTATGCAGGTAGGGAAGGATCAGATTCTAATCTAATAGAAAGTAGGCACACAGAGGTGATGTGTAGTAGAACTTGCAGATGCAAGAAATAAAGGACAATCCATTTAAGGTACAGGTGGAATGGTGAAACAAGATCATGCTGAGATCTTGAAGGTGAGGTGATACGTTCTGTTTTGATTTTAGAATGTCTTTTTATACATTGATATATAGGTGACAACATAAAAAGGTGTGAAGGTTGTAGCAATCTAGAGCAAGGAGTGCTCAATTGGTTCCAAAGGAAAGAGCCAGAGAGATGCTAAAAGACTGAGGCATATGTAGCAAGAAGAAGACTTGTTACTGCAGAGTGATTGTTGCAGATCACAAAGGAAATTTCACAGATGATGTGGGTAGAATTGCTAAGGGATGAAGGAAGTCGGTAAGACTTTCTAAGTGAAAGAAGAGGTCGTTAGAACCAAGTATTTCATTGTGATTAAATACAAGAGGAAAATTGTGTTCTTGAGAAGTGTAGATGAGTTGAAGCCTAGAAGGAGTAGAGAGAAGTACTCGAAGGAGGTTCTAGAGATAGAGAACCAAGGACTTGCCAAAATACCAAGTACAGAGGATAGCTTGGTGAAGTAAGAGGTAGCAAGGAGGAGTTATTGTTGCAGAGGCTTTAATGCAGCTCATAGTAATTGAGTAAGGAGCTCATGAAGATAGAGAAGAAGAAAATGGCTATTGACAGTCATAACAGAGGTTTTGAGGAAGACCACAACAAAAGAAATATGAAGAAAGGGATGCTAAGGCAAATGGAAAGAGGGTGAGTCAAGAGGAAATTGACAAAGAGATTGCAGAGTTAAAAGAAAAACTCGATGCATTAAGAAGAATACTTGAGGAAAGCCAGAGACTAGGTTGGGTCTTGAGGAAGAAACCAGGGAAGTGGCATAAGTTGCAAAGAAGGCTACAACAAAGGCAAAATGGAAGTTTCGATTCGTGAAGCCGAACAGGGTGAAGTTCTAAGAGAAGATGAAGACTTGAAGATTGAAACTTCAAGTGAGGCCAAAGGGTCACATGGTTTTAAATATAGAAATTTTTGTATGTCTGCAGGTAAAACATGTAAAGAAGGAAAATTTGCTGATATTGTCATAAAGGAAGAAGAAGAGAAGCAGAATCTAGATTATGTTCTAGAAGAAGATGAGATAGATAGGTCTCATATACAGTTGGAGAAAGATATCAAGCAACCAAGTGAAGGGCTTGAGGAGATTGAAGAGGAGACCATCAAATAATTTTTGAATCATATGAAGGATTTAGGATAGCAAGCAGATATGATGGCTGAAACATCAAGTGGGACCATAGGGTCTTATGTTTTTAAGATTGATAGTTTGTTTGTGGATGCAGAACAAAGGAAAGAGAATATTAACGTAGATGGTGAGACAAGGATAGCTCTTGGAGAAGGTAAACAACAAGAGATTAAAGGTAAACTTGAAGAAGAGACTATGTTAGCTGAAAACATAGTAAAGGATCATTAATGCACTATGATGATAGGCACAGTGGAAATAGCCACGGAAACTGTTGAGACAGTCAGTAAGAAAGAAGGACATCTATTGAAAGATGTTAAGAAGGAAGAATCCTATGCAAAGGATTTAACCTTGGGAGAAGGAACACTAATAAAGGAGTTTTTGCAGAGGATGAGCAATCTTTTGAAGCCGTGAGAAGTATGGAAGAGTATCTTTCAAAAGATAAAAACTCTGAAGTAAAGGAGGATGGAGAAGGTCTCTTAAATGAGAGAAGCAATGATTTATTACAGCAAAAAGAACTTAATAACGCATTGATATTTGAAATTGTGACAAGATAGGAAGAATTTTTTGTGAAAGAAGGAGATGAAATTCAATCGGAAGAGCTGATATGTGAAGCAATCGTTGAGACTATTGAACCTTGTGATTTTTAAATTGATAATTTGTTTATAAATGTTGGAATATAAGTGATGATGAAGTACTTATCAAGTGTCACTGATAAATTGCATTGCTGGAATATTTGCTGGAAAATTCAGAGTATGACAGTGTGATTGCAGAGGAAGAAGTTCACTACAGTGAACAAGGACAGAAAGACATCATTAGAGTAGATGATGTGGGGGAGAGACTAGTTGACAATCTCATGAATTCTTTTGAGAATTCAAAACAACATACTAATGTGTTGATAGATGAGAAAGAAACAGAGCAGCAAACTGAATTATTGCCAAAGGAATATAAGGCACAAAAGCCTTATGTTTTTTTTATTTTAACAAGTGTTTTGTGAGTGCGGGTTTAGTTGCAGATGCTCAAGAAAATTTAGCACACATGAGCAGCCAAATAAAGATGAAAGAAGAAGATTTTGTGGAAGAACTTAATCCATGGAACAAAAATGTTCAATTGCTGGAGAGAATGCTCGAAAGTGAGAGTTCAATGTAGAAATTAGATGTTGCAGAGGGAGATATCCTTAAATATATTAAGGAATTTTTGGTGGAGGTAATGTCTACAATGGTAGCAGGAGCAAAAGTAGAAGAAAAGAAACAACAATTTGAAGACTTAGTAGACAACAAAAACAACCTAAAGCAGAGAGAAAGAGGTAACAATGAATGGCAGAATATGGACTAGCCCAAGGATATGCTAGAGATGGAGATTGAAGAGTTATGGAAGTTAACGATGGAGCAATCCATATGGACGAAAATGGTACCAGCGGGAAGGATGATCAATCAGAACTTGAACCTCATTGACAAAGAGAGGAAAATGAAATAGAAGACAATAGAAATACAGTAGAAGCAAAGGTGCAAGACACTTGGGTAGCTACAAACTAAAGTTTGGGACCCTCGAGGTTTTTACCAACACATGAAAACACATGATGAGGAGATCATGAATATTTTATACTTTGGGAGTTTGATGCAGGAGCATTCAACCAAAAAGAAAATCATTGAACTTTACTAGACATAGGGGGTCATGTATTTTAAGGAAGTTTGATTCCTAAGTGATGAATTAATGTAATATTTAGGCTTTTGAGTGAGTAGGATAAGAATTAATTAGATGTTGTGAGGATGTTGTAAATGTTCTCAAATTAAGGAGAGCATGAGTGGTTAATAATGACAAGAGAGTTAGAAGTCAATTATAACTCTTAAGGCCATTCCATGATTTGAGGAATGAGAGAGGACATTTAGGAGTGAGTTGAGTAGATTAAGGGTTTGAACCAGAATTTGTTCAATAGAACCTTTCTGGTATAAATGTAAGCCTACGGGAAGAGTGCAGAGAGGGAGAGGCCACTCGTATTGAAGATGAGGCCTGTGAGAGACAGAGATTCTCGAAGTGTAATCAATTGTTTATACTTATACATACAGAGGTTTATTCCATAACTGTGTAAGTTTGTGTGAAACAAATATTAATGATTAATTACATGTGAATCCATAGGTTCTGTAACAGAGGTTGCAAATAGAGTTCTGTAGAACACGCAGAAGGGAGAGAATGATTAAGAGGAATCATAATGGATCTTTGAATCCAATTGGAGGATCAAAGTGGTGCTCTCGAGAGACAATATTAAAGAATCATAGAGCTAAGCTCATGAGAGAGTGTGGAGTGGAAACATCGAAGGATGAATAACCTACAAAGAAACCCGAAAACACAGAGAAAACCTTGAAGAAGTGGCATTAAAACACAAGTAAAGAAAAGAGCAGAGAAGTGAAGTATTGTTGCACAGTAGCCATTGGATCTTTAAAATCAACGGCGAGGATTAACATCGCATCGATGAACTTTGATGAAGAAAGGAGAATTTATACACAAGTGGTATTTTGAGCGAACCAAAGTGGTAAGTGGTAATAGAGGGGAGTCACCCAATCCCACTCTTCGGTCGACAGGTAGCACAAGGTGGAGAGAGGAAACCACTTTATCGAGTCGGTTTCCCTCATCCTATTTGTCAACCCGAAATCGCTGATAGCTGTCGCATCAAATATGTTGATTGAATGGTGGAGGATTCACACGCAAGTTTGTTCGATTCAAATTGGGGATAACGAAGGACAATGGAGTATAGAGGAAGGATTTGATGTGTGGACTTGAAATTTTATAGAGGCGAACTCAATCCTTTTTTAGTTCCGGCCTTAAGCTTTTGAGGGGGTTTCCGTGTATTTTCTGTGTAAAGCAGATATTGGAGGAAAATGTGATAAGAAATATGGAAAAGGCGGATGCTAGAGATTTCTAGTTGTGGGTCTAATAATTTGAGTTCGAGAAGGTTAAGATTATCGCATATAGGGGATGCGAAGGAGTGTGTAGTGTGACCCCTGAGAAACCACGATTGCGATAAGCGATAAAGGTAATCCTCAGGGAATGTGCAAAGGACCATATAAAAGCGGAAAAGGTATGCTTTAATGGGTTTCTTTTATAAGGGAATTACGATAGATAAAAATCGTAGATAAAGGTTTTATGTGGTACCTCCACAAAAACCAAGGTTTAGAGAGGAGTTTAAGTTATGAAGGTCTAATGTTCGTGTAAGGTTTAAACTAAAATTTATAAGGGTGGATAGAGTTGCAATAGAAGTAAATGAATGACTAGGTTATTGTAATGAATGATTATGTTGAGTTTAATAAGGGGGCCTTAACCATTGATGGTTGTATATTTTGACTCAATGGTGAGTTAAAATACGTGGGAAAAATGTATTTATGCATTTGACATGCATAGTGTGGGTGTAAATGGGGTAACTCTAATTCATCTAATAAGCCCTAAACTAGAAGTCTTAAACGTGCCTAAGCCGTCAAAGTAGCCAAGGGAAGGCTCTCTAGCCTAAGAGAGCTTCAACTCAAATCTAAGGAATCCTAGAGGGAGCCCTAGCCGCAGTAAAAGAGGCCTTCACACAGCTTAAGGTAAAGCCCTCCTATGCTATCCCAAATGCCCTAGCAACATGAAGGGACCTTAATTTCCTCTCTAAAGAGACCCTCAAATGCAAGAAGAAGAGAACCTTAATCTCGTGTCTATGGAGCTCCTAATCTACAACCCTTGAAGGTTCTAATATGGTGTCATAATGGAGAGTCTAGAAGAAGATTCCTATAGGCTAGAAGTGCAGTGAGGATATCTAGCAAGAGGAAAAATGGAGATGAATTATGAATGTCATAATAAAGCCCTCAAACAATTAGGAAGAAATCTAAAAGTAGGGCTAAAGGGAGATTCCCTAACATTTGCTTCAAAGCACAGTCATATGCCCTAAACCCTGTCAAGAAGAGGTGACCTTAATAAGCACTGAAGGGTGACAAAGCAGCCCTTGTTAGTTGTAATAAGGTTTCTTAAGCACGCTATCCTTAATGGCCTCAATCAACAATTGTTTCAAAGCATAGTCATATGCCCTAAATGCTCTCGAGAACAGGTGACCTTAATAAGCAATGAAGGGTGACAAAGAAGCCCTTGTTAGTTGTAATAAGGTTTCTTAAATAAGCTACCATTAATGGCCTCAGTCAAAAATTTGGGTTGACTATTCTAGGAATCCCTTACTTGTTGCTTCACAGCTAGATGATGACCCACACCTTTAGGAGGATGGTCATAGGCAATACTAACTCTTGGTTGTTGTCAAGAAAGAAGCCTTATATAGTCACCTAGTTGTTGTTGCCATGTTTGGGTATGATATACTCAGCAAAAGTATCCAATGAGGAGTGGTGTTGATGAAGGTGGCAGGGCCATGTTTGGGTATGATATGCTAGGCAAAAGTATCCAATGAGGAGGAACTATGAGGGTGTTGTTTGAAGGCTGATTATAAAGCTACAAGGTTAGAGTCAAATGGAGACCTCTTTAAGTGTTCCTTTCAGACCGTATAAGACAAGGTATCACTAGAGTAAATATGTGTAGGCAAGCTGCAGTCAATAGATGGACTATGGGGTTGATTTAGAATGTTGTAGCTCATAGTGTTTGTGTTCTATTTAGTGTCAAGACTCCTATGAAATTCTTCAGTCCTTTCACCTTACACAAGTTGCTAGATGGGTAGACTTGACATGATCAGTAAAGGAGGAAGAGGTTTATAGAAGGAAATCTTAAGTATTGAGCTACTCTAAGGCCTATCATGTGCTACATTGTGTTATCTTTACGGTGAAGATCTCATGTCTGTCTCTTATCTTGTCAAGTCAAAGTTTTGACTTCTGATGTATATGTACTATCTCTCTCTGCTAAACTATTGAAGAACATATAAGAAGAATTGATGATGGGTTTCCATGGTTTGTCTCTGGCTAGTGCCACATCTTTTCTTGGCTTGTCTTTATGCTTAAGAAGAATTGATGATGGGTTTCCATGGTTTGTCTTTGGCTAGTGCCACATCTTGTCTTGGCTTGTCTTTATGCTTATGTTCTATTTGCAGTTTACTTTAATGCTGATGTGATTGCTAATCTAGAAAAGTTATTGAGCTAACTATGAATTGCTCTAAGCATAGAACATACCTAAACTTGACATATAAGCTTAAATCTTATTTACAAACTTTGTAAAAAATAAATGTCCCATAATGTTTTCAATTACAACTTACCATTTTACAATCTTTCTTATATTTTTTTTTATAATTATTGGATCCTTCCCCTACTCTTTTTTTATTTTTTCTTACATTCATTATCTACCATATAATTAACAAAAATGTATTCTTATCAACATAAAACCTATTGCAAATTATTGGAATCCTCAAGCCAACTCATATGTTTTTCACACCATACAAGCCATTATGAAAAGTGTAAATAACTTATTAGAACAATGGACTGTCCAGTAAATAATATGTTGAATTACAAAAAAAATTGGTTGCAAAATGTTATTTATTATGCAAACATTTTCTAGTGTACATTTCACCATGAAGATGACAAGCTAGATTGCACCCTTCCAAGGGATATTCTTTAGAAGTTCTTCACAAAATTTATATAGATATTTTTAAAAATACAAACAAAACATCTAAAGGACTATCTTCGTTATCTAAATTTTCAATAACTAGAACCTTTACAATTTCAATAGAAAATATCATTGTTGACATAAAATATATTTGAAATCCTCTATTACTATGTTATGTTGTAGTTTGGTTATAATTTCAGTGTGGTCATTAATGTTGGGAAGGATTCTGATAATGTTCAGTATGAAATCTTAAATGGCTCTGAATTATAAGAGAGTGGGCATAAGTATTAATTCACCATGGCTTTATAAGCCCTAATCTCTCTGGTTCATCAATATGAATATAAACATTGGACAACAAGTTCTAGTCTCAAATATGTGTTGCATGTATAATATTGACTTTAAGTATAGTTTGGTTTCTTTCTCTCATGGTTCTTTTGGTTGGTATTTCTCTTTCTGTTAATATATACATAATGGACCTACATTTTCCTATTTCTTATTGACTTTATTTTATCTATAATTGTGAATAGATGGAGTCCTTATATAAATTGTAGCTTTTATTTTATCCATTCTAAATTTGTTTAGCACAATTTTATTATTTATTTTTTTCTTAGCAAAAATGGGACTTTTTATTAAGTCAATAAAAAGTTACATATATAGATGCAATTAAGCATTCTCTAAATTGTGAGTCCACAGTGAAGTAGAAATAAACACAACCTACTCAGGTGAAAACAAGTAACCTACTAAGATCCATACAAAAAATAAAAACTAATTCCATATCTCTAACTCCCCATTATTGGAGTAAATGACCCTTACAAAAAAAACTAGTTGTCTAAAAACAAATGTATCATTAAAACCATATATAATATATATTGGTGTCAATAAAATGTCAAAAAGAGGATCTTGTCTTATAAAAACATAAAAAAAGATAATGTAAAAGTAGTGTCACAAAAAGGAGATCATATGGTGTAGGGTAGTCCTCCCCTCCTCTATTTTTGTTGTGCTAGAGTGGCCCAAAACATTTTTCAAACCATCCTTACAAAGGAGGTCTATCTCTGCTTTCCAATCCCTCATTACAAAGGAGGTCTAACTCTGCTTTCCACTCCTAGCTTTGGGCTCCCTACATATGTGGCAAACAAATATATAATCGAAACCCATTTTTATTTGAAAATTATTTCTATGAGTGGAATCAAAATATAATTTTGACATCTGTGCAAACCCTTCAACCAATTTATAACATTTAATGAGTGACCAAATATCTAAAAGGAATCAATGTCCAATTGTTGAAGGGGGCACAATACGAATTTCAAAGGTTCCAGTTCCACAAAATTATTTGTTCCCTAGCCAAGGATAAGTTTTGTAAATATTTTGTTCAGTAATGTGAATAACTAGCTCAACCCCAAACTTTTTTGTGCATGAGAATGGTCATGGAAATATAACCATGGTATATCTAGTCTCATATATCCTTTTGTAATGATCCTTTATGGTCTAATTTGACATGACATTGGAATCAAAGCAAAAACAATAGGAGAGGGTGATGTTGAGATATCCTAAAAAATGCCTTTATTCCATGCCAACCATATAGAAGTGATCATAGAAGGAATGTTTCTTAGGTTTTCATGTCAAGCTTAATAGCCACAATTTTTCCAGGCTTCCAAAATACTCTCCCCATTCCAAGTTAATCTAATCCCCAAAAAAACTCAAGGTGGTCTCCCAAATTTTGATGATGAAAGGGAAACTTAAGAACGAATGGCTAAATTATTATTCTCAACTTTGGCATATAATGGACCACTGAGGTGAGTGTTTGTTTCTTTTCTAGAGGTTGTCCCAAGTGGGCACTTTGTTCTTAAAGATGCACCACAAAAATAGTCTTGACTTAGTTGCCCCTTTCAATTTAGAGAGTTGTTTGCAGACCCAAGACTACACCCCCCAAGCTCTCCTAACCATTTGATAACTATATCCATACTTTGGGGAGTATGGACGTTGAGGAGTAGGAGCATGTACCTAGGTAAGCTATCTAGAGGATCTCTTATTCTTACATTTGTGTGGTCCAATTCTCACATATAGATATATCAAACAATTCCCCATTGGGGCTCTTAATGGAGATCCTCACAAGTTTTCCATCCCTCACCCCTCCTTGATAGTTCATCTTTCACAATCTCATTGACTAAAAAGATACCTTGGTTGCTGAGAAACTCAGTTATCACCCTAGGAAAGACATAACCAGTGGATCCCACAATTTTTACTCTCATATTTTCTCCTTTCGCAACATGCCAAGTAATTCCATCTTCAATAATATAAAAAGAGTGTAAATTAGCCTTCTAGATTACTAAATTAGCCTTGTAAATTAGCCTTCTACCCATCCATTTCTCTATTCTTCAATAGGGACAGGGTCAGCATATTTCCTATTGCCTTTTCACCACTACAGTGCAGAGATTATCCATGGATAATAATCCCCACCCAAATCAGGCATTGAACAAATTTGCCACTACCTCTACCTCACACATGGCTTCTACATAATACTAGATAATGTGGATGGCCACTAATCTTCATCTAAATAGAAAACCATATGAACTTTTGACTCAAAATAATACATCATACATTCTAAGAGAAACTTTTGAACTTCTTAAAACATATAAGAATTGCACATACATTGTGGTGAGCATTGTTTCTAAGCAAACAACAATTTTCTTGACAATGGTTATGAACTGGGTAACACTTACATTTCTGGATGCGCCGATAATAACGCTAAAAGGTCATCATCCTCATCCTTGAATGAAAAATCAGCGGTCCCTATGGTATCTGTGCTATCTGTGTTGAAACTTTGTGGCTCGTCATTGGAACAGAAATCCCAGAAATGAAATCCTTGGTAGGTATAGCATCTATGCCTTGCTCTTGTGGCTCATTACTGGGAAAGAAATGAGGTTGTTCTCCCTGCCTTCAATAATGCCATCCTCCTGGTTCCAAGCACACTGGGGTTTATAACCCTCTAAACTGACCTCGCCCAGTAGTGCTCCTTGTGGCTGATTACTGGGTTCATAATTCTCCGAACTGCCGTTGCCAAATATTGGCCTTCCTGTGACTGCATCAACCAAATCAAATTAGCAGACACAAAATTAATTTTTTTATTCAAAAAAATAATAAGAAAAAACATTTACCACCTATTGCAGTGTTGTTATGTGTGAATTTTAAGTTCAAATTTCTCAATTCATCTCTCATAGCTATTCAAATAGAATCTGGAAAATAATAATAATAATAACAAGAAGAAACATTTACCACTCCCTTTACCGGGTTGTGCATTACACAATTTTTCTACTTCCTTGTATACGTCTCCTAGAGGCTCGTTTTCACGTCCATTCTTGCAAACTCTTACAAGATTTCTCCATTTATGAATGCATTCCTCCGCACTTCTTCCATATCCGCGTTCCTTCATATTTTCTGATAGACTTCTTGAATCTCGATTGCATTTGATCCTTCAATTGTACCAAATATTTAGTTTCTCGCTTTTCCCAGTTTCTGGAGCGCTCCTTCATTTGAACAACCTTCTACTTATTACGGCCGCCCTTCCAATCAGTTTTTCTTTCTAACGCTCAAGTCTGAGTGCCTGGTTTTTTGGCGTCCCTCGAGAGGAAATGTCATGAAACAAAAGGTCTGCTCAGTGCTCAACGAGAAACCCCAGAAACTGCGGATTGCTTGTACATATGGGAAACCAGGTCGATTTCCAGATTAAAAGAAGGATGTGTGACATTGCAAATCGTTGGTAAGATATCCGAACACTGTAATTATAATTATGGGAACATGGGTGTGAAAGCAGTGATAGCTCTAGATATGATAAGGCATATTGACATAATTTTTCCTTAAATTTTTTTTGAGCATTAATTATATGGTAATCATGATATAATATCAGGTTCATAATTTTTAATTTTTTACTGTTTAATAATATAAATACTATAATGATTATGTAATGATGTATTTATTAGAACCCTAATAGCCCTAATTAGTGTGTTTTAGGTTTGCAGGGTTTTTTAAAGGTTATTTTCTAGTTTATTGTTTATAATTTGCTAAAGGTTTTTTGAAATTACAAGTAATTTTTTAGCTGTAAAATCTTTACAATTACATTGTATGCATTTAAAATTTATTTTTAAACAATAAAAATTAAGACTGAGTAAACAAATATTTGTCAAATTCTAATAAAAAATTTCAAATCATTATATTTAAACAATTCATTAAAAATATTTATAAATATATAAAATAAAAATAATAATTCAGTTTTAAGATTAATATTACCAAAATTATAAACTTAATTATTTTAGAAACACATTTTTATTCAGAGTAATCCCGTTGGAAAGCGTCGAAAATATGTGAAATAAACAAATAAAACAACCGCACAAAAGAGGATACAAGCAGTCACATTGCATGTAAACCCAGACAAGTACTGCAGAAAATTGCACAGCACAGGGAAATGTAAATCCATCTTCACAGCGTGTGTATTCAACCGTGTGTATTCAAGAGTATTCCGGTTGAAAAGCGTCCCAAATATGTGAAAAAAACATTTAAATTATAATTAATATGACTAACGTATTATTAAAAATTATATTATTATGTAAAAAGATTATTCTAATAAATATTTAGAAATTAAAATAATAAAAGAAATTTATAAATACCAAACTTAAAACAGATAAAAGTATTTTTTTATTATCTAAATTTTTTAATATTTATTAATTTAATTTCCATACCCATAATCATATTCATGTTCTAGTATTTATTTTATTAATATTAGAGTAAAAATGGAAAAATGATTGAAAATAATGTTAATATTATTGTTCCAGTAACAAAATAAGAGTTATATTAACATGGTAGTGGATTATAATAAATATTTATATAGCCATATTTGAGGCCATCATATATTATTAATATCATTGAAAATTTTAATAATATAATATTTATAATTAAAATATGGAATTATTAGTAACAATATTTCATTGTGAGGGGTGGACATATATTACTTTAATATATAGACGAAATAGAGTTTTTTATAGGAATCACACAAAACAATTTCAAGAAATAATGTATTTTTTTTGTTTTTTAAAGTTCATATTTGAATGCTTAATTGGGTTAGCACCTTCAAAAACCCCATAGTACGCTCAAATTGTATAGATTAAACAACTTAGTCACAAGTTTTTAAAAAATTAAGTGATTTTGGTTAAAATTAATTAAGAATGTCCTCAAAAGTTCATTTCCTCTATAAATTACATTACAGTATTAATGGGTATCATTTTCTAAAATTAATTCTTTTGATTTTGTAGATTAATTAGTTTTATTTAAGGGAGTAGTTTTTAAGTGAGATTTTGTAAAGTTTTTACCATATTTCTCCACTAAGGGAAAACAAATATGTGTTCAAATATTGGTTAATCTTGATTTGTTTAAACTAGTTTTTTTGATTTCATATATGCTTTCAACACCCTCAAAACCATGGGGAAGTTTGATTGTGAAGATTTCACTTGTCAAACTTGTAATAAACTCTAAAACTTTCTAAAAAGTGACACTTAAAGACTACTCCTTATTTAGGTGGTTGTTACACTTAGAAACACATTTTCTTCCCTAAAATAATTAAAATTAATTTTTATATAATATGTATATATATGTGTAAATTTATATAAAATAATTCATTATTGTCAATTTTTTGTTGTTTAAAATAACTCTTTTGATGCATAATGGATTTAGTGGCAAAACCTATAGAACACTCTAATTTTTCAAATTCAACAACTTATTAATTTCTTAAAAATATCTATTATATTTTAATTAAAATTAATAAGGGAAAAATGTTGAAAAGTGTGCAACAAGAAATGCTTGTTGAGAGTGCAACAAGATTATGGAGCTTAGTGAAAAGAGTCGCCTTCACTAAGTGGGTCCGCATGCTATTTTTGGCGCAAGTCTATTTTTAGACTATGTCTATTTTTAGACATATGGATCATGTCTATGGATTGCAGGTTGTTGTTTATGGATGATTGGTCAAGTTGGGAAAAAATAGATGGACTTCTATTTTTTATCAAAGTATGAATGATCACAGTGTGATTGATCAAAGTCTATTTTTAGACTGGCTATCAAAAATAGAAAAGTCAAATATTATTATCTCATAATAATATTTGGACTATAAACTTGATCTTATTCTCTTGGAGCACTTCAGGATGAGCTACGAATGTGGTACATGCAGATCCCAGAGGGAAATACGTGGTTACCTATGGGATGACTAATATTTGCATGCAGGACTTCAGTTAGAACTCAAGTGAGTTGAGTTTAGTGGACTGGAGGTGCAGTTGATGGAGTTTTGTTCAGTTTAGCTTTGTTAAACTGGTTGTATTTAGTCTAACTGATCAATAGACTAGAGAGGAGTTGGGTGAATTAGTTATTAATTAATTCACATGTTATTAACTCATAATACAACTATAGAATACATCAGTTAACTCAGTTTCATGTCAGTGCATGTTCAGTTCAGTAGGGACAGGTGTTAGAGAATCAGATTGCTATCAGTTGTGACTATAGTTGTGCACCAGATCTTGCACAATCAAGGGATTGAGTGTGCCAATGAGTTTGCTCATGTATTTGCCGAGTATTGTAGCCTTTTCTCACGTCCAAAAAAGTGTGAGTGACTATTTTGAGGTGAAATACAAGTTTGGTGAGCCATTCTCATCAGTCCCTGAGCAGGTATTGAGCAGTGGAGGCAGGCAAGCAACGGGGGAGATTTGGAGATCAAATCTGAGTTGTATTGTGTGTAACAGGTGGAGATACTTGTGAGAAGTATTATGCTGTGTAATGTTACATGATTCAATCAATATAATATACAGATAGTTGGGGTTTTTAGCGAGATGCTTTCCCCGGGATACATACTGTGTTAATGAGTTTGATTGATGCTTCTATGTGTGCCTGTGAATGTTTCTGCTTCTGTAAATTGATGATCAACGTAGAGGAGATTATGTATTATACCGCTTATAATTGTATGATCAGGATAATCTCTGTGAATATGTGTTAAATTATTCAAAATTTCTACATGGTATGAGAGCTAGATGATTTGTAGAAAAAGTTTCTACATGGTATCAGAGCTGCTTGATTTGTAGAAGAGATTTTTACAGGATATCAAGCGAGGATTGATCATCAGATCTACTATTCAGGAAGTGTTTACATTCTATTTCGTCAGGTAGAGTCTGTAATCGGGCCAGGTAGCCTCTGGATTCATCCTTCCCTTTGAAGGTGAGATATCAGATGAATGCCCATACAATCAATCTTTGTACAAGAAATAATTTGTTCTCACGAATTTTAGATCGAAAGCGGTTGAGTTTTTTGCTGGTGGAATTCGAATTTAATTCCAAAGTAAGAGCGAAACTCATAAACATTCAGTGTGAGAATGGAGACAGTATGCCCAAGTATCTCATGAAGTTCACCCAATGCAGGGATGAGCTGGGAAGTGTGGGGGTGACTGTTGGATGAGGATGGTGAGTCTAGCACTCCTTGACCTTCCTAAGAGTTGGCATAGCTACCAGGACTCGGTGAATGGAAGGGAGAAACTGCCAAATTCGGAACGACCATGGTCAGATTTGATGCAGGAGGAGATTGGACGGAGCACGAGAGACAGTTCTTCATCTATGCATGATGAGGAGAACTGTGCCTTAGCGAGTAAGGCGAAGAAGGGGAAGGAGAAGGTTTCTCTTTTCGAATCTTGTTCTTCCAGTGATGGGAAGAAAGTTGACAAGTCGAAGGTGCGATGCTTTCGTTGTCATGAGATTGGTTCATGGGTCAAGAACCTGTATGCTCTTGAGGTTCAAGATGCAAGTGAAGCCTTGAGCAGCGAGGCAACTGATGGAGACTTGGTGGTTGAGAGGGAGCATATATTACCTCTCAACATGCAGAGCTAGAAGAAGTCTCAGACGATTGTGGAGGAGCCACGATTGGTGTAGCAGCTTCAGGAGATTGTGGAGGAGCCACAACAGGGGAAGCTGAGAGGAGATCGAGTAGAGACATCTACTCATCTAGAGACCTCCAGTAGGGGGAAACTTCAAGCCAGGTGGGCTGAGGGATCGCATGCAGCCATACCTCCAGGTAGGAGGTGGGGTGATGTGGATTGATCATCCCAAGGAGGAGGGGTGGGATCCTTGAGGTACCCAACCTCTTGGATGAGACCTTGCTACGAGAGCCCTGATGTGTAGTAGCAGGAATCGACTGATTGGGTAGAGACAAATGCGGATGGAGCGGCAGAGAGAGCGACAGTGCAGGGAATCCCAGGACAGCGCATAGCTAGCAGGCTGTAGCAATGCGAGAGGCACAAGTGTTTTTCACAGTGCTAGGTGGCACAGAGAGGTATGTAATGGTGCGAGATGCATGGAGATGTTGCAGTAGCACAGATGTCAGAGAGGGAGCACTTGTCAACAGCAGGTAGAGCTTCAGCATCAGAGGGTGTTTCTATCCCAACAGGGAGGTCAATTGGGAGGTGCAGTGCGGATGCAATGCTGGGAGATAGAACCAGCATCAGCATGGATGCAGTTAGAGATCATCAAAGTGACAAAGGCTAGAGCAGTCAGATATTGAAGAGCACAGAGATGCAGAGTTTCAGTCGACATAGGCAATAGCAGTCAGAGACTTTGATGACAGAGCAAGTGGACCGGCCAGATGTGTTGCATGGAGAACATTCCAGAGTTACAGGATCGGATTTGAGAGGAAGCCTTTCTTGTTGAGAGGGAGTGTTGAAAAGTGTGCAACAAGAAATGCTTGTTGAGAGTGCAACAAGATGATGGAGCTTAGTGAAAAGAGTCGCCTTCACTAAGTGGGTCCGCAGAATATTTTTGGCGCAAGTCTATTTTTAGACTATGTCTATTTTTAGACATATGGATCATGTCTATGGATTGCACGTTGCTATTTATGGATGATTGGTCAAGTTGGGAAAAAATAGATGGACTTCTATTTTTTATCAAAGTGTGAATGATCACAGTGTGAGTGATCAAAGTCTATTTTTAGACTGGCTGTCAAAAATAGAAAAGTCAAATATTATTATCTCATAATAATAATTGGACTATAAACTTGATCTTATTCTCTTGGAGCACTTCAGGATGAGCTACAGATGTGGTACATGCAAATCCGAGAGGGAAATACGTGGTTACCTATGGGATGACTAATATTTGCATGCAGGACTTGAGTTAGAACTCAAGTGAGTTGAGTTCAGTGGACTGGAGGTGCAGTTGATGGAGTTGTGTTCAGTTTAGCTTTGTTAAACTGGTTGTATTTAGTCTAACTGATCAATAGACTAGAGATGAGTTGGGTGAATTAGTTATTAATTAATTCACAAGTTATTAACTCATAATACAACTATAGAATACATCAGTTAACTCAGTTTCATGTCAGTGCATGTTCAGTTCAGCAGGGACAGGTGTTAGAGAATCAGATTGCTATGAGTTGTGACTATAGTTGTGCACCAGATCTTGCACAATCAAGGGATTGAGTGTGCCAATGAGTTTGCTCACGTATTTTCCCAGTATTGTAGCCTTTGCTCATGTCCAAAAAAGTGTGAGTGACTATTTTGAGGTGAAATACGAGTTTGGTGAGCCATTCTCATCAGTTCTTGAGCAGGTATTGAGCAGTGGAGGCAGGCAAGCAGCGGGGGAGATTTGGAGATCTAATCTGAGTTGTATTGTGTGTAACAGGTGGAGATACTTGTGAGAAGTATTATGCTGTGTAATGTTACATGATTCAATCAATATAATATACAGATAGTTGGGGTTTTTAGCGAGATTCTTTCCCCGGGATACATACTATGTTAATGAGTTTGATTGATGCTTCTATGTGTGCCTGTGAATGTTTCTGCTTCTGTAAATTGATGATAAACGTAGAGGAGATTATGTATTATACATGTTCTTCTTATAATTGTATGATCAGGATAATCTCTGTGAATATGTGTTAAATTATTCAAAATTTCTATAAAAAAATGCAATGTTAATATTACATTTTTATTAACAATATAAGTGTTACGATTTAATTATTACATTTAGCAAGTTAGTGAATTGTCATAAATATTTATAATAGTAATATTTGACTTATTCACATTAACAATATTAATATTACTCTTCCAATAACAATATAAGTGTTATTATTTTATTATTACATTAACATGCTAGTGGATTGTCATAAATATTTATAAGAGACATGAGACTTAGTCATAATAATATTTGTGTATATTTTACTCATATATATATATATATATATATATATATATATATATATATAGATATATAGAGAGAGAGAGAGAGAGAGAGAGAGAGAGAGATAATTGAGAAAAAAACCCCAAGGGATAGTTTATTTGGTGGATTTCTTGTTGCTAAGTACCTTGCTTCTAGGTCATCTCCTCACACAAGTGGGGTCACTTCTTGCTATTTTGGTCTATCCGTAGATCCCTTAGAATTGATCTACCTAGATTTTAGGTTAGATTGAGGCCACTTATTGTCAATGAACCAAGTTTAAAAAAAATAATTGAAAAAAATATTAATATTACTCTTCCACTAACAATATAAGTGATATTATTTTATTTTTACATTAACATAGTAATGTATTATCTTAAATATTTATAATAGCCATATCTCACTCAATCATGATATTATTTTCATATTTTACTCATAAAAAAATATTATTTTTTTATAATAATAATATAATCCAAAACTTAAATAATATTATATGTGTAACTAAAATATGGAATTATTAGTAATAATTATTTGAGTACGAGTGTTGGATATATATTAGTCTAACTTATAGACCCAATAAAGATTTTCATTGGAACCGCACAAAAAAATTCAAGAAATAATGTGTTTTTTTATTGTTTAAAGTGCATATTTGAATGCATAAATCGGTTAGCACCTTCAAAAAAAACCCATGGTGCACTCAAATTTTATAGATTAAACAACTTAATCACAAGTTTTAAAAATATTTGCTTGATTTTGGTTAAAATTAACTAAGAATGTCATAAAAAGGTTCATTTTTTCTATAGCTTAGGCAGTGTTATTTTATAAAATTAATTGTGTTTATTTTGTATATCAATTACTTTTATTTAAGGGAGTATTTTTAACTAATATTTTGTAGAGTTTTTGCCATATTTATCCACAAGGGAAAAAAATTTGTGTTCAAATCTTTATTTGTTTAAACTTGTTTTTTGACTTAATGTATGGATTCTAGAACCTCAAAAATCTATGGGGCACTTTCATTGCAAAGAGTTCACTTGTTAAACTTGTAATAAACTCTAAAATTTGTAAAAAGTGGCACTTAAAGACTACTCCTTATTTAGGTGGTTATTACACTTAATCACAATTGACAATAGTTAATTATGATTCACATTACATACATAATTAAAACATATAACTAAAATAAATTCACTATTATACGAAACAAGAAGCCATGTCATCTTGAATCTAAAAAAAAACCAAGTTGTTCCCCAACAATTTTTTATTAGTTAAAATTTCACTCTTACACAACCATTAATTTTTTTATCCTTAGCACAATGGAAAATAGTGTAACCTAACAAAAAGATGAAATGATGTTTTGTAGGAAATTTGTTGTTCACTTTATGAATGAGGTGTTGTCCTTGATGGAAGCCTACCTCATGAGTTCTCCTTAATGACATCCTAAGTGATGAGTGGAAACCAACTTGATGAGTTGACTCTTGATGGAAACCTACTTATTGAAGATGTAAATGGGATGTATTTATAGATGGCATAGTGTTTTGACAAAGGCATTGTAGTTCAGAGGCAGAGGAATGATAAATTTGGAAGTTCAATAAGTATATGTGGATTCTATTATGTAAAGCAGCGTACACACACAAGTATGAAGAAGCAAAGCGGCGTATAGTTTCTGCACCATGGTATTCAAAATATCAAGTGTACTTACAATAGTATTTACCTATGGTATTGAGTTGAGTAATGAATGTTTTGGTCGCATCTAAGAAAGCCATCGGCTGGAGTATGATTTTGACCTATGGTATTGATAAGGGCTCAAATATATAAGGTGATCAAGATCAAAGTGGTTGTACATGTTCATGGTGTGAAATTGATGGAAATGTTATGAATATTTAAATATGAAGCACATATGAATGTTATAGGCTATTGATGCTTTTCTTGATCTAAACTATGTATGCACCCAGGAGTATGATGATGGATCACATCCAATAGATCTAAGATGGAAATCATGATTATGATGATTTGATTTATGTTGATGACGTCTTAATGATGATTTTTTTGTGTATGCTTAGATGTGGGTATGTGTGAATTTTTGTGTTGCAACGACAATTTAATTTTGATTTTGTAGATCTAAACATGGGTTTTATAGCCTACAAGGTATGTACATGTGCGGATGTGCTTCTCATAAGTCACATACACGTGGGTTTGATTTCTGAAAAGACAATACACACGCAGATATTCTTCGAAGAAAGCGCATACACAAAGAAGGGTAGAATGATGTATGATGAGATAATCAGTTTTGATTTGTTTCTGTTGTCTCTCAATGAAGTCTTCTTGATGATATGTACTAAAGCAATGATGTTTTGATTGTGAATTGATTGATTGACGAATGTTGAAGTTACTTGCGAATTTTGATTGAAGGTCATAGAAAATTATGTGATTTGTTTGAATAACGTTGCAGTAGATATGAGTATGATTCAATGTATAGTTTAGAATGGAAATTGTTCAGTTTTTAGTTTTCAAAAGTTCAATATATGTACATTTGTATGCTTCATGAAAGGCGCATACACATGGGTGTTTGCTACAGTAAAGTAGCATACGACAGATGATTTTTTGGGGTTTTCAATGACAAAATCTCGTTTATGTGATGTACTATAAGTTGTTTGGTATTCTGGTTACAGTGACCTAACTATTCTAATTGGTCTTTGAGTTTTTGGTTGAGTTTTAGTTGATTGGGTTTCATTGATTGGTTGATTCAGGTGGGTGAGAGATCAATGATTGAGTTATAGTGGTGAGTTAGAATTTGATGATTGATATTGAGCTTAAATGTTGGTAATGGGCCAAGTCTCAAAAATTGATGAAACGTGGCCTATAAGTTGTGATGGTGTTTACGAGGTGGATCCATTATGAAATACTATGAAACATTGTCCTCGAAGATGATGGAGTTGGAGCTTCCTTCTAGTGGTAGTAAGTAAATCAGTTCAACAAGTTGGAACTCCCTGCGAGAAGGAGTTGGATAATGAGCAAAGGTTATAGCCTTCTGTAGGTGGGTGCCTGCGTACTGGTATAATTTCTACCAACAATTAGTATGAGAGGAGGTCCTTTGCCAGAAGCCTGATCACTTGAAGGAGATCAGTCAAGATGGCTAGTCACGAAGGATTATTTTATTTCATGCATCCTATATTTAATGGAACTAACTTTTTATTTTGGAAATTTAGGATAAGGGAATACTTGAAGGCTCTAGGAGCTGATGTGTGGGAAATATTTGAAAGTGGATATCAATACGCAACCTCTATTCCTTCAGATACTATAGGGAAGAAATAGTATGAAAACAATGCAAAAGTTGTAAATGCCATCTTGTGAAGTCTATCCAAGACCGAGTTCGTGAAAGTAACGAAGCTCAACACCGACAAAGCAATGTGGCATAAGATTATCAAATGGTGTGAAGATGGCACCAAAGTAAAAAATTCTAAGATTCAAACATTCAGAATATAGTCTGAGACATTGAAACTACATGATGATGAAAGCATTACAACATTTTTTCTTACAGTAGATGAAGTTGTGAATTCCATGAGAAATATGGGTGAAGAAATAAAATATTCTTCTATCCTTGAAAGGTATTGAGATCTCTAACACCGAAGTTTGAAGCCAAAGTATCAGCTATTGAAGAAATGGAGGATCTAAAAATTCTTATAGTTGATCAACTCCATGGAATATTGACAACATTTGAGAGAAAGAAAGGTGGTCCTTGATATATGAGAGAAAAAAAATTCAAAGCTATTGAAAAAGGAAAAGAGAAGGCAGAATCATGTTATGTATCAGAAGAAGAAGATGCAAACTTTGTAAAGAAACTCCAAGTTGGTATAGAAAGATTCAGAGGTAAGCCTCCTTCCAAATGTCTTTCTTGTGGTAGAGTTGGTCATATGCTGCTAAGAATACTTATAAATAAAACAAGGAGAAGGAAAAAGAAGCTCCCAAAATAAAGAGGAAGAGGTTTGAAAACAAGAAAAATTTCTATACACATGAAGACAGTGATGGTATTTCAAATGGTGATGAAGGCGAGTATGATCTAAAGTGTCCATTACTTATATCTTTTGAAGATAAAAGTAATAATGAGTTTGATAGCTTAGAACAAAAGGGTACTTTTATTAAATACTTTGACAGGAATATATCACATGAAATTATAGTTACAGATGTGAGCAATTATTCAAATCTGAGAGAAAACCGTGTTCTAGTGATCAAGAATGAAGAAGAAAAAACATCATGAGGTGTGGCTTTTTGTTCAAGTTGTGATCCATTTTCTTTTCCATGCAACAATGATAGTGATGATGGTAGTGAAAACACTGAATTTACACTTATTATTAAAAGTGAAAGTAAGCCGCTTGAAGTAGCATATCAAGGCAAGTTAGAAGAAATGGACAATGGAGATGTACCTATGATAAGAAAAGATAATTATCAACAATGGAAAGGAAATATGAAACATAATCTAATGAATCTCAGTGTCTCGCATCTAGTGTGCAACAGTTACACCAAGTTTCCTCCATCACGCAAGGAAGTGAAAAATTACAGTAAAGCTTTGAGTATCATCTTTTGTAGCATATCTGATTCAATATTGTATAAGGTTATCCATTATACTATTGCAACACAAGTTTGGGATAAGTTGCAAGAAATGCATGAAGAAGTAACAAATGAAGATCTCCCACGTAATCTTATATCAAACAATGTGTCCAAAATGACAATTGGAGTTGTTGATTCAAAAGAAGACAAGTTAGAAGAAATTGTTGATATTATAACAAAACTTTATCTTGCTTTGAAAAATATTGTTAGTCTTAACGATAAGTTGTAGGCTTATGATAGAAAGGATCATGGTTGTATGGTATCTAACCAATATTTTGAAGGTATTGAAGATGTGGTCATCTCTCTAAGAGTAGATATTGAAAAAGAAAATAAACAGAATGAAGATCTACTTCAAGTTTTTGAAGAAAAAGAGAATGGGTTGAAGGAAGAGATTGTCATATTGAACCAACAAGTGGAAAAAGGAAGAAATATTGAAGAAATTATGAATAAGTAGGAAAATAAATATCGAGTTTAGGTAAATATTCGAAAAGTTAAATTAGAAGAAAAGGATAAGAATTTGTGATTTCGGGATAGTACTAAGATTTTGGATAATATTCTTATTAGTCAAAGGTATCTTGCCATAAAATCTGGTCTTGGTTTTCATGGAACTGTTAAAGTTGAATCTAGCTCCCAAGCTTAGGAGAGGAACTCTAATGCAAAATCTAAAATGCTTAACAAGGAGATAAGACGTCAACCTCATCAACAACTAAGGAAATAAAGTCTTCAAAGGAAAACATTTACTCCTAAAAATACAAGTGTTAATCGATTTCCTCCTCTGATCAATAATGTTGAATGTTCTATATGTCGTAATTTTGGACATGTTGCAACTATTTACATAAGTAGAATGTTTCAAGAAAATAACCATCTTGCAGAAAGATCATCAGCTTCTAGGCACTTTAAAGGATATTGTTTTTCTTGTAATATGTTTGGTCACAAAGCCATTGATTGTAATAGAAGGAATCTAAAACATATAAGATTTTATGCTTGTAACAATTTTGGGCATGTAGCAAAAGAGTGTAGGAACAAGTATATATATGGTCGCAGAGAACATGGTAGGAAATGAGATAATAACATTGTTATCAGAAAATCTGAAAAAGATGGATCCACCAATACGCAAGAAAAAGAAGAGTAGATAAGGTGTGGTCTTGCTTTCTCCTCATTTGAAGATGATGATGAATGGTACAACGATAGTGGATGTTCTCATCACATGACTAGAGATAAGGGTAAAATGGAGTCTCACATGAGCAACCATCATGGTAATGTTATTCTTGGAACCAATGCTTGAGCAAAATTTGTAGGACAAGGTAAAGCCATAATTAGTAAAACCATAGGAGCAGCTCATTCTCTGTTAGTTCAATGGTTAAAGAAGAATATCCTAAGTGTAGGAAAAATGGAAAATAAGTGAAATATAATTGTGTTTGCATCAACCAAGTGTAATGTTATCAATGAAGTAACTGGAAAAGTCATAATAAGAGGATATAGAAATAAAGAGAAATTATATGTGTTTCAAGATAGGAATCCTCATAATATGAGAATGGTTTAGACTTAAAGTAAAATAAGATGGTGCCTATGGTAATCTCTTATTCTTAAATGAATATTTCTAACATTGACTACAGAAGTGGTGAGAGGTGATTGAAATTTTTAACATTGACTGCAGAAGTGGTGAGAGGTATTTGAGAGGTATTTTAAGTTTACCTCTTTTGTGTGTAAATTTTCTCATTGGTTGTAGTTGTTACTTGTATCTTGTAATATTTTCTTTACTTGCTTATGCAGCTAACTCATGGATATTTCAAAATCCTCAACATCAACACTTCTATGATCAAGATTTCCTAAGTCTCTTAGCTCGCAAATTCTCCTCGGATGCATGTCATACACGATGTGAAATGGACTCTTTCCTGTGATCCTATTTCATGAGTCATTATAGAAAACTCAATTTGGGCTAGCACATGATACCACTGATTTAGTGAGTTACCTATTAAACTCCTCAACAAATTACCCAAACTTCTATTTACAACCTTTATTTTCCCATGAGACTTTAGATGATAGGTTGAGCTAAAATTTAGCTTTGTGCCAAGTTTCTTCCACAAGGTCCTCTAGAAATTTCCAGTGAATCTTGTGTCCCTATCAGAGATTATACATTTGGCCAACCATGCAACCGAACAATCTCATCAAAAAACAAATTCTCCAACTACAAGGAACACAGAATAAATTAAGCCATCTTAGTAAATATGTCCACAACTACAAGGATTGAATCATTACCTCGTTGAGTTCTTAGTAAACCCAGAGTAAATTCCATACTCATCGAATCCCAAGGTCTGTTGGGAATGGGTAATGGCATGTATAGTCCAACATTCTGACTTGTCCCTTTCGTATGTTGACATACCATGTACTTATTCACATACCTATACATCTCCCTTCATATTAGGCCAAAAATAGAAGTGACTCAGCTTCCCAAGTGTTTTCTCAGCACCAAAGTGTCCAACGAACCTACCATTATGATTTTCTTGGACCAATTTTTCCCTCATTGAGAAATTGGGAATACATAGCTGCTTGATCCTCAACAATAGCCCATCCTGCACCATAAACTCTATCCATGGACTGTTGTCACTATTGACTAGATGATTACATGCCGCAAAAGCTTCTTTAAAATCACCATCAATGTCATATATGTCCTTCAAATAATCAAAGCCTAAAATTTTTATTTGACTTTCCTGCATGATTAAGCATCTCCTAATCAAGGCATAAGAAACCTTATACTCCCTCCCACTAATGTGCTTCAAAACAAAAGTGAAATTTTAAACGAACTCCACCCTCTTTGCATGTTTATGATTTAACTTATGTTGTTGCATAATGTATTGTAAGGCACAATTATATGTGTATAGAACAAATTCGTTAGGCATCAACTAATGCCTCCAAAGCTTCAAAGCTTGAACCACCACATAAAATTCTTTTTCGTAGGAAGATTATTTATGTTTTCACTCATTTAAATTCTCGTTGAAATATAAAACGGACTTATCTTCTTGGATCAATACAGTTCCAATGGTTGTCCCACTAGCATCACATCTCACTTAAAAGGGTTGATTGAAGTCTAGCAACTTCAACACCTGCTTTTGAGTGATTTTCTTCTTCAATATCTGACTATTTTATTTATTTATTTTATTATTTTATTTTTTTCCATTAAAATGGCTGCCTATTCTTCTTGATGTTGTCAATGATAGGTGCACAAATGCCACTAAAATTCCTAATAAATTTTCTGTAGAAGTTGGCTAAGCCATGAAAACTTCTAACATCAAAAATGTTCTTCTGTGAGGACTAATTTACAATTGCCTTTATCTTCTCTAGATCCATTTTCAAGCCATCCTTATAAATGAGAAAACCCAAGTATACAAATCTCACTCTTTATAAAACAATGCTTCTTCATGTTAATCAACAACTTTTCTTACTGCAAGCTCTCTAAAACGTACTTCAGATGTCTCAATTGTTCTTCTTTATTTTGACTGAAAATTAAAATGTCATCCAAGTAAACAATGGCAAACTTACCAATGAACTCATTCAAGACTTCATACATGAGCCGCATAAATGTGCTGGGTGCATTTGACAAGCCAAATGGCATGACCATCCACTCGTACAATCCTTCATTGGCGTTGAAAGTTGTCTTCCACTCATCTCCTTCTCTGATACAAATTTGATGATAACCACTTCTCACATCAATCTTTGAGAAGTTTCCCCACACAAGCAATCAACCATATCATCCATCCATGGCAATGGAAACCGATAATGAATGGTGATCTTGTTGATTGCTCTAGAGTCACTGCAAATTCTCGATTCTTCACCCTTCTTTGGACTTAGTAATGTAGGTACAAAACACAAACTCAAAATTTATCTTATTAGTCATTTTTCCATCAATTCTTGAACTTGCTTCCTTCCTCAATCTCTATGGGTGTCATTCAATATGCAACCTTGTTCTAAAGACGTGCTCCTCGTATCAAGTTCATGTGATGAATGATGCTTCTTTTGGGTTGAAATTCACAGAACAATTCATCAACTACAATATCATGAAAATCATGCAACAACTCCTAAACTTCAATAGGTAAATATACAATTTCGGTGTGCATAAGTACTATCTTTGGCTTGCAAATCACTGCATATCTTACCTCTTCTTCTTCCATATGTTGTAGAAATTCATTTCCACTAAGCAGCAATGCTTTTGGGCAGCTTGTTTCAGTTGTACCTTCCTCTTTTAATCATACAAGAGTGTTCTTGATTCCATCCTTTTCAAACTTATAAAAATTTCTCTCTCCCTCAGGTGTCACATTCCTATCAAACTGCCATGGGTGACCCAAAAGGATGTGAAAAGCATCCATTGGCATTATGGCACAAAGCACCTTGTCTTTATACCTCTCTATCTAAAAGTCAACTTCAATTTTTTCATGCACCAACAATTAGTGTCCTTTTTGCAACCATGATACCTTATAAGGTGTGGGGTTCTTAATATTTTCTAACCCCAATTTTTCCACCATTTCTTGGGAAACTAGATTGTATGTACTTCCACTGTCAATTGCCAATTTGCTATATTTTCCTTTTTTCTTACACATTGTCTTGAATGAGGATTTCCTTTGGACTCATTCAACAGTCTCCTTTGTTGGTTTTAATAGGACTTTGTGCATCATCAACACCTCTCCAGTATTTGGCACATTCTTTGATTTGAGTCTATACACCTCGTTGTCCCGTATTGCCATTCTCAGGACATTCGAAAGATTGGTGACCCAATTTTTTACATTTGTAACACTTGTAGACAACCTCTCTCCCTCTTCCTCTATCTCTACCTCTTTGGTAAGGTCTTCCTCCTATGCATCCAGCTTCTTTCTCTAACTATCATCACTGATTTGAGTTTCCTTCATTAATATTTTGCGCAAGAAACTTTCCTTCTCCATTTGTCTATCCTTTCCCTTTGGACAAAACACATCTTGTGCCAAATCGTTGCTTCCTCGCTATCTTTTCTTCTACCTTCAAAGCGCACTGGTATGCTTCCTCTATTGTCCTTGGAGAAAGTATATTAATTTTATCTTGGATATATAACCTCAAAGCATTGATATACTTTGCTATCTTCTCTGGGGTATCATCTACATAACCTATTGGAAATTCACCTTGTAAAACTCTTCCATGACCTCTCTCACTGGCATCATTTATTTTTTAAGATTTTGCATATGTTTTTAAAGAGTTATATCATAATCCTTTGGCAAGAACTTACTCGTCATCTTTGCCATCATTCTATCCCATATCTTGATCAATGGTTTTCCCTTCTTCCTTCTTTCAACCTGTACATTGTCCCACCATAGTGCAGCATGGCCTTTCAACCTTGTCACGCCAAACTTGACTATCTTATCCTCGTCAATTTCCTCATACTCAAAATACTTGTCCATCTCACTCATCCAATCTATTAGATTCTCATATTTCAAACTGCAGTCTTAAATAGATATTTTAGACTTTGACCTTGAACTTGAGCCCAATACTGCTCTCAACAACTTAATCTCAGCAACTTCTTCAACAAGTGCTGCTCCTTCTTCTTCAAGTTCATCTTTGGCCTCACTAACATCTCCACCTTGATGGTCTCATTTCTTCCCTACTTCCATGGCTTCTAACGGAACTTTGAGTGTCCTTATCCCTTTCCGGAGTTCTCCATTACCCATGGTTGTGCCTCCGTGACCTCGTGCCCTTCCTACTTACTTATTCATCTCTCTATATTGTAGAGACAACTTACATTGCGAATATGATACCACAAATTCATGGTTGTTATCTCAACAAACCACAAAGCTGGTACAAGGGAACAAAAGATTGCTACTATCTTAGAAAACCATAGTGTTGGTACAAGGGAATAACAAATAGTTGTTATCTCAACAAACCATAGTGCTGGTACAAGGGAACAACAAATTGTTGCTATCTCAGCAAACCAAAATGCTGGTACAAGGGAACAACTAATCTTTTTTCCCAAGTTTCAATGTCTAAAAATACAAGTGTCGCTGCAAGGGAACAACAAATCAATTTTCCAGTTCCAACTTTTGCAAATATGGAAATTGGTGCAAGGGAGCCACAAGTCGTTTTTTGAGAAACACAGTCTCTAAAATGGCAGTTTAAATATCCTTTCATAACTCCCCAACCAAGGATCTTTTCATAAAATCACTCCCAAGTTACCAAATATACCTTTTCTCTACACAAAACCCATATGCGAGAATTTTTAATTTTGGCTTCCTTTGCTAAAAAATTGACCCAAATATTTGATGACAATTTTCGCTTACGAATTTTATTTCTTTTGTTGTCTTGATACAGAGTGCTCTATATTCTTGAATCTTTAATGTAAATAACTCTTTCCAATACACAATATTGGATGCAAAAGCACTAGATTAGAAGATTAACTAAAATGTGATTCTCGAGGTTCTCATTTAAATGTAAATAACAAAGAAAATAAAATACATGAACTCCTCATTCAACCCAACAATTTAAAGACCAAATCAATTTGAATCTCCAGATTTTAATATTATGGTTCACAAACCTCACAAGCGCATATGCAAATAATCATCTCACACACATTTATAAATTCAATTTGCTGATAAAAAAAACCATTGTTCTAATAATGTTGTTCAGTTAACTTCAATCTCATAGAGAGAAAAAAAATAGTGTACCTCTCTCCCACACCAAAAACTTCCAGCCAAAATGTTCCTCCTCTCTCAAAAACTAAAAGTAACTATCCAAGAAATGAGTTCATGGATGTGAACCAATTTTCATTATCCATAGCTACCTACTAGCTATAAAACCATTTCTTTTAAATAGATATTCCTAACTAATATTGACTAAATATCAAAAACTTTTCACAAATAAACTTTAAAATGTTTTAGCCTTGGCATGTGACCAATCCATCACATTGGTAGGCTCTTCGTCTCACTTTAAGAACTTATCAATTTTTTATATGCTCGGCCTAATTCACCTACATCATAGGAGGAGGTGGTTTTTTCCCGTATTGGGTTTCCTCCTTAAATCCTGGTTTTGATGTTTCTTTCTTATGTGTGATGATTTATTTCATTCTTAATTCACATCATTACTCTCTATCTAATGTTTAATAAAGTACTCATGCACTTGTTGAAGATAAACACATGATGAATTAACTAAAACATAAGTTTATTGCATGTACACTAGTTGTAGATTTGCGTGTCTCAAGGTAGTTCACTTCAGTAAAGGTAGGTATAGAAATCAAGATTGAAGAGTTTATTGTTTTGAAAATACTCATCCTCCCCCCCTCCCCCCAACCCTCCATATGGTCAATTTTGCCCAAAATTCAATAGAGAACTTTAAGAATTATTTTTAAGTTCTTTAAATTGTAAATATTGAGTGCCTTAGAGGTTTTTTTTAACATCGATTCCATTTATGCATTTAAAACGGTGCTTTGTTGAATATGTTTTCATTCCATAAATAATTCATGTTTTCATGCTTATTTGTTGCAACTAATTGAATTGTTGACTTCATTTTCTACCACGTGCATTTCGGAAAACAATATAGACAAAAATTTACTAAACTTCCAAAAGATATAACAAGAAAAAAGAAAATCATACTTCAATTCAAAAACATGACTCAAAGAGACCCACAAGAATTACGTAGCATACATACATGTCTATAGAGTTTCTTTTATCCACTTAATGATGAATCAACAAAAACTTATCTACACTCTTTGGAAAAAAAACGATGTCCTAGAAAGTTTTCAATTGCATCTTGACATTTTTATAAGCTTAAATCTTATTTACAAACTTTGTAAAAAATAAAATTCCAATAAATTTTTCAATATTACATCTTACCATTTGACAAGATTTCTTCTATTTATTTATTTTTTTAATTATTTGATCCTTCCCTTACTCTTTTTTTCTTTTTTCTTACATTCATTATGTACCATATATTTAACAAGAATGTATTCTTATCGACAAACAACATATTGAAAATTATTGGAATCCTCAAGCCAATTCATATGTTTTTCCCACAATACAAGCCATTATGCAAAGTGTAAATAACTTATTATAACAATGGAGTGTTAAGTAAATAATATGTTGTATTACAAAAAAAATGGTCTCAAAATATTATTTTCTTATGCAAGCATTTCGTAGTGTACAATTAACAGTGAAGATAGCAAGCTAGATTGCACCCTTCCAAGGGATATTCTTTATAATTTCTTCACAAAACATCTAAGGGACTATCTTCCTTATATGTGAATTCTCAATAACTAGAACCTTTACAATTTCAATGGACAATATCATTAGTGACATAGCAAATATTTGACATCCTTGATTACTATGTTATGTTATAGTGTATGTATAATTTGAGTGTGGTCATCAATGTTGGGAGTCTGATAATGTTTTGAATGAAATCTTGTATGGCTTTGAATCCTAAGAGAGTGGGCATAAGTATTGATTGACTATGAATTTATAAGCCCCACTCTCTCTTATTCATCAATATGGATATAAACATTCAACAACAATTTTTATTCTCAAATATGTGTTGCACGTATAATATTGTCTTTAAGTATAGTTTGACTTCTTTCTTTCATGACTCTTTTGGTTGGTATGTCTCATTCGGTTAATATATACATAATGGGCATACATTTTACTATTTCTTGTTAAATTTATTTTATTTTCAATTGTGAATAGATGGAGCCCTTATATAAATTATAGCTTCTGTATTATCCATCGTAAATTTCTTTATCACAATTTTATGATTTATTTTTTCTGAGGAAAAATGGAACATTTTATTAAGTCAATAAAAAGTCACATCTAGATATGCTTAAATTTATATTAAGTCAATAAAAGGTTACATGTATAGATGCAATTAAGAATTTTGTAAGCTATGAGTCCACAATGTAGCAGAATTAAACACAACACGCTGAGTAGAAAATAGGTAAACTACTAAGATCCATACACAAAATAAAAACTAAGTCCTTATCTCTCGGTCCCCATTATTGGAGAAAAATACCTTTACAAAAACAACATGTTGTCTAAAAACAATTGTATCAGTAAAACCATACATAAGATATATTGGTGTGAATAAAATGTCAAAAAGATGAGCCTATCTCATAAAAAAATAAAAAAGATAATGTAAAAGTAATTGTCACACAAAAGAGAACATATGTTGTAGGGTTGTTGTTTTGACATACTCATCCTCCCCTCCTCTATTTTTGTTGTTCCCGAATGGGCCAAAACCTATCGCAAACCCTCCTTAAAAAGGAGGTCTATCTCTGCTTTCTACTCCCTAGCTTTGGACTCCCTACATATGGGGCAAACTGATATAGAATTAAAACCCATTTTTATTTCAAAAATATTTCTATGAGTGGGATAAAAATATGAATTTTACGCCTCTACAAACCATTCAACAAATTTATAACATTTAATGAGTGAGAAAATATCTAAAAGGATTCAATGTCCAATTGTTGAATCCAACACAATAATAACTTCAAATATTATAGTTATACAAAATGATTTGTTCCGTAGCCAAGGCCAAGTGAAGCTTTCTAAAGTTTTTGTTCATTAATGTTAATAACAAGCTAAATCCCACATTGTTCTCTACATGATAGGGGTCATGGAAATATACCCATGGTATATCTAGTCTCATCTATCCTTCTCTAATGATCCTTTATGATCTGATTTGGAGAGGACATGGGAATCAAAGAAAAAACAATAGGAGAGGGTGATATTGAGATATCCTAAAAAAGGACTTTATTCCATGCCAGCCATATAGCCCAAGTGATGATAGGAGGAATGTTTCATAGGATTTCATGTCAAGCTTAATTGCAATAATTTTTCCAAACTTCCAAAATACTTTCCCCATTACAAGTTAATCTAATCCCCAGAAAACACAAGGTGGTCTCCCAAATTTTGATGATGAAAGCGAAACTTAAGAACAAATGGCTACATGATTCTTTTGGATTTTTACATAATATGCACCACTGAGGTCCATGTTTGTTTCTTTTCTAGAGGTTGTACAAAGTGGGCACTTTTTTCTTAAGGATGCACCATAAAAAAAATCTTGACTTAGCTGCCCATTTCAATTTCCAGAGTTGTTTGTAGACCCAAGACTGCACCCCCCAAGCTCTCCTAACCATTTGATAACTATATCCATACTCTGGGGAGTATGGATCTTTAGGAGCAGGAGCATGTACCTAGCTAAGCTCATCTACATGATCTCTTATTCTTACATTTGTGTGGTGCAATTCTGAGATATAGATATATCAAGCATCTCCCCATTGGGGCTCTTAATGGAGATCCTCACATTTTTTCCATCCCTTGCGAAAACTCCTTGATAGTTCATCTTTCACGATCTCATTGATGAAAAATATACCTTGCTTACTGAGAAAATCAGTTGTGTCCCTAGGAAAGACATAACAACCACTGCATCCCACAATTCCTACTGTGAGCTTTTCTCCTTTCCCAACATGAGAGGCAAGTCTATCTTCAATAATACAAAAAAATTGTAAAGTAGCCTTTGAGATTACTTATGTGTTTATATATTTATTATCCATTCTACTCATCCATTCATCCATTCATCAATAGAGACACGATGAGTATATTTCCTTTTCACCACTACAGTGCACAAATTATCCATTGATAATAATCCCCACCAAAACATTTACCCTCAAGTCTAAAGAGGAACATGCGCTTCTACCTCTTTTAAAAAAAAAACATGTTCTCCACTTATTATTAAAAATTTAAAACAAAAGCATATTATAAATTTAAATAAATCTCTCTATAAAACCAATTTAAGTTGCTTATATAACAAGTATCTATGCACTCATTTCACACTACATGGATTACATTGCATTGTAATGAGGCATTCTCTTTCTTGGTTCCAGCATTCAACAACATTAAAAAAAAATTCATTTGGGTAGAAATATATGATTGGTTGAAAACGTCGAGTATTTTGGTCACCTTCCACAATGCATTATGTGTAACAATGTATAAGATATATATCTATGGAGCATAAAATATTGCAGGATGCTTGGATGTCCTGCCACTTACTCACACATGGCTTATACATAATACTAAATAATGTGGATGGCCATGAATTTTCATGTGAATAGAAAACTATATCAACTTTTGATTCAAAATAATATATCATACATACTAAGATAAACTTTTGAACTTCTTGAAACATATAAGAATTGCACATACATTGTGGTGAGCATTGTTTCAAGAAAACAACAATTTTCTTAACAATGTTTATGAACTCGGCAGCACTTACATATCTTGATGTCAGGATAATAACACCAAATGGTCATCATCCTCATCCTTGAATGAAAAATTAGTAGTCCATATGGTATCTGTGCTGAAACTTTGTGGCTAGTGATTGGGAGCATAATTGAAATCCTTGGTATGCATCGGATCTATGCCTTTCTCTTGTGGTTCATGACTCGGGAAAGAAACGGGGTTTTTCTCCTTGTCATCAATAATTCCATCCTCCTAGTGTAACACCCCCCCTTGTGTACTAAATTATTTTAAACCTAAGATAAGTTAAAGATAGGTGTGATATCCTCCCTTGTGTGTTAAATGTTGGTAAACCTAAGATGTGGAAAGCTAGGTTTGATACCCTCCTTTGTGGGTTAAACTATTCTAAACCTAACCTAAGGAAAGCTAGGTGATATGTAATATGAAAAGCAAGTGTGGTATTAAATAAATCAATAAAATAAATCACTTGGAGGGTAGAGCACCAAGAGAGAGGAGATGCTTGTGAAATCCCATGAGGAATGGGATAGAGATGAATCTTTAATGATAAAGCTTCTAGATGTGATTCTAGATAAGCTTGGATGGATTGGATATCCATCTGATGGATGGGAGATAAATATACATCGGACATAAAATCTTTGTGGGAGATAAAGGCAAGCTTTTATGAGGAAGATCCTTGTGGAAGATAAAGACAATCGTTTCCAAAAATGACCCAGGAAAATGGAAAAATCCATAAAAACGAGATACCACTAATGGTAACTAAATCATGAAAGAGTGTATGAAATACCCAGTGCATTGATTAGTTGAGGACAATTGATCCTTGGCAAGACCTTTGGCTCGGGGGAATCAGAGGTGATTCATGGTTGGGTGGTGGTTCTCCTCCCTCCAAGTGAGGTTTTAGTTAGTGTCAAATGAGTGGAATGTTTTGTATGATGATTCTTACTCTCTCTCTCTCTCTATTATAGTTCTAGTTTGTTATGAAAATATTTTCTTAAGTCTCTATTACAGTTCCAATTTGTTTATGATAAGATTTCTTAAGTTTATTGCCATGAGAATGTTTGAGAGAATTACATATGCTTATGTATTAATAGTTTTAATGGTGTTTCCCTCTAATATGATGAGTTTCACTTGCATGTTATGTGTTTTTTCATTAATCTTTACTTGTTATGATGTTCAATCATTTAACTCAGACATAATGATGGTTGAGTTTATCTCTATTGCGGGAATGGCGTATTTTATTATGCATGTTGAAATCGAGTATGAAGTTAACTATAGAAGCATATTGAGTGGGTAACAGTTCTATTACCCATTCATGGTAGAATTTGCATGTGACTGGTGTTCATAAATAGATTACCTATGTTAATTTTTTTCTTATGAGAAGGATTGTAGCTTTATGCATGTGACCCCTTTTGCACTCAAGAGCAGAATTAATAGTTGAAGAAGAATATGTAGATGTAAATACTAACTTTGTTTAGGAGGAGATCATATATAATGGCTTATGCATGCAAAACATTTGCGGAAATAAATTCTTCACACGGTATGACTAATGGTTCAGTTATCTATGTTTTCATGTTAATAAGACTGCCTTAACTTAGGCTAATTCTAGCTAGTTATGCATGTGAATGAAAGGTTGGCCAGAGACATATTGATGATCATGTTGTACGAACATGATGGTTACAGTAAACTTAAATCAATATGTTGGGTCCCTATAATACTAGTGATTACCCCATTACTATTGTAGTTATACCCCTTATTTATATTGTTGTGCCCCTATTACCCCCATATTGTTATTTCTGTACCCCATAGAATCCCTCTATTGTTATTTTTGTGGCTTTATATTATTATTGTTAGGTCGGCTGGATTATATTGTGACTCCTTAGACTCCTATATATAGAAAGGAGGTTTTGTCATTTGAGTCATCTAAGAATTATTCATTTATGTAATGTAAAGGAGGTTGCCCCCTCGAAGAGGCTGAATTCTAAGGCGTTGATCTCTCTTTTCTATCTTTTCTTGAGTTGGTTTCATAACATTTGGTATCAGAGCTTTGGATTCTAGGGTTTCGCTGCTCCAAACAGATCATCGTGGCATTTTCACTATAACATTTTTTCTGTGATGTTTCAGAAGTCGCAAAAAAAACCCATTTGAGAAGAAATCACGTTGAACCATGGATCTGAATTTCAGAACTTTTCGCATGATATTTGCGGAGATATGATCTAAGGAAGTTGGTCTTTTTGCAGACTCCTGAATTACATTCAAAACAGGTGACCTAGGGAAAATTGTCATAAGTTTCTCTCTGGGAATCAGATTGAAATTTAGTAAGAAGGTATAGAAAGAGGACAGACTGTAGTTTCTTGTATATCTTTTTCAGAACCAAATATCAAAAATTATACACGTGGCACTTCATACAACTTTGCTCTTCTGGAAAGGTCTATAATCAGGTCATCTTGGGAGATTGTGCATAACTCTTTCTTGGAGAATCCAATTGGGATCAGACTGGTGGCATTGGAAAGAGGACACAGATGGCTACTACAGGTCACAAATTCAGAACTAGATGATTGGAAAGTACAAAGGTACATCAGAGGCAATATCGAGCTCCTACAAAGTGAAAAAAGGTGTGTAGATTTTTTAAATTTTTGCTTAAGCTTGGTTTGAAAATTTATTTTGAAGGAATTCAAAGGGCATAGTAGAGCATTATTATCGGTAACTGATGCCTCGAGGAAAGAAAATGCAAACACCTAGTAAGGAACCTGAAAGCTCTATCATGACTCATGAAGAAGAGGAAGAAATGCTACATGATATATCAAAATTACAAGAACAAGTGCAACAAATGCCACGCTCACAAAAGTTAACAGAAGCTAAGATAAATGATGTGGAAGCTAAGATGAATGGCATGGAAGCTAAGATGGACAATTTGAAGATAGATTTGAACACAAATTTGAAGACAGGCAAGGCAGATTTGAAGACAGATTTGACAAATTTTCTACAAGAAATACTTACTAATGGTCAAAAGGTAATAAAGGAAACTCATGATGAGAACAAAAGAAATGTTAATCATGATTCCATAGACGCTAATGCTGGATCGAAGAATCACCATATTCCAAAAAGCGATATGAGGAAGTTTGATGGCAAGGATCCCGCCACATGGATATTACAGATGGAGCAATTCTTCGATCTCAATATTGTGCAAAACACACAAAAGGTACGTATGACAACTGTATATTTGGAACCAAATCAGTTTGTATTGTATCAATGGCTTTGTTCTCGTAAACAATTTATCACTTGGGCAATTTTTATGGAAGAATTGATAGCACATTATGAGGATCCAAAAAACAACACTTTTTTTAGCCAATTGATAAGTCTCAAACAAAAGGGTTCAATAATGGAGCACATTGAGGAGTTCCAAAAATTGAACATAAGGGTAAAAGATATTCTAGAGGAGCCTAGGATGTTCATAGGGTCTTTAAAGGATAATATCCAACATGATGTTCGCCTTTGGGAACCTGATTCATTAGAGAAGGCATTCAGGTTAGCAAGGAAAATGGAAAGAAAAATTATGGCAACTAGGAAGCATACCACTCACAACTATAAAGACGGAAGTTTTGTTGCCCCTAGTCTTCCACAACCTACAAGGTTGACACCACAACAATTGGAAGAAAAAAGAGCAAAAGGGCTTTGTTACAGTTGTGATAGCAAATACACAAAAGGTCATAAGTGTGCTGAGAAGAAATTATTCTACATAGATTGTGAAGAGGAAGAAGAAAAGGAGCAAGAAAGGTCAAAAGAAGAGGATATACTCCAGGAACAAAGCCTAGATGAAGAAAAAATACATCCGACCATATCTTGTAATGCATTGGCGGGAATTACCACTCCTCAAACCATCAAGATAGAAGGACAAATCAAGAAGAAAAAGGTAATAGTGTTGATTGATTCAGGAAGCACCCACAATTTTATTCATTGTAGGGTAGCAAAAGAATTGAATTGCTTCCTATATCCAGCACCAGAGTGTCAAGTGATGATTGCAAATGGAGGAACAATAAATTTCTCTGCAAAGTGCCATAATATCAAGCTAACCATGGGAGAATATGTATTGACTAGCCCAATGCTTTCCATTCCAATGGGAGGTGCTGATGTTGTACTAGGAGTCCAATGGCTACAATCCTTGGGTACAATAGCTTTTAATTTTCAAGAACTTTTCATCAAATTTTCTACGGAAGGAAAGGAAGTTGAATTAAGGGGTATTTTGCAGGGAAACCAGGAAAGATAATCAGCTCTAATGGAATGACTAAGCTTCTAAAAAAGGAGAAAAGAGGTGTAATTGCACAATTATGTTCGCTAGATGTTTCCACATTGGAATCATCTATTTCTCCAAATCTCCAAAAAGTCTTGGACAATCATTCCAAGGTATTTGAGACTCCCAAAGGTCTCCCACCTATGTGTGATCATGATCATGCTATTCATCTGATTCGAGGAAGTGTTCCTCCAAACATCAGGCTATACAGATATCCGTATGTCCAAAAAAGTGAAATTGAACGTATGGTTGCAGAAATGCTAGAGGCTGGTATAATTCAACCGAGTCAAAGTTCTTTCTCAACTTCAGTAGTATTGGTGCACAAGAAGGATGGATCATGGCACATGTGTCCGGATTATAGGGAGCTCAACAAGCTCACTATTAAAGATAAGTTCCCCATTCCTGTCATTGATGAATTACTGGATGAATTGCATGGATCAATTTACTTCACCAAGTTGGATCTTCGTTCAGGATATCATCAAATCAGAATGAAGATTGAAGACATTCTGAAAACGGCATTTAGAACTCATGAGGGTCATTATGAATTTTTGGTCATGCCTTTTGGCCTTACCAATGCACCTTCAACATTTCAAGGTTTGATGAATTCAATTTTCAAACCATTCCTTAGAAAATTTGTGTTAGTATTTTTTGATGATATACTAATCTACAGCAAGTCTTGGAAGGATCATGTTGAACATGTTGACAGGGTGCTACAACTATTGGAGGAGAAAAATTATATGCAAAAAGATCCAAATGTTTCTTTGGAGTCCAGGAGGTGGAATATTTTGGTCATATTGTATCTCATGAAGGAGTTAAGGTAGACCCTAGAAAAATTAAAGCCATTAAGGAATGGAAAATCCCCACATCCATAAAGCATCTGCGAGGATTTCTTGGGTTGATAGGGTATTATCGCAAGTTCGTTAAGAATTATGGGAGAATAACAGCACCTCTAACAACATTATTGAAGAAATATTCATTTTCATGGACTCTGGAAGCAACAAAGGCCTTTGAACATCTTAAAGAGGCAATGTGCCAAGCATCGGTCTTAGCTACACCGGACTTCACAAAAACCTTTATTATGGAATGTGATGCTTCAGGAAATGGAATTGGTGCTGTTCTAATGCAAGATGAAAGACTCATTGCTTTTGAAAGTCGTCCAATCAAGGGAAAGTTTTTAAGCAAAGCTATTTATGAGAAGGAAATGTTGGCAATACTCCATGCACTTAAGAAATGGCGACCCTACCTAATGGGAAGACACTTCAAGGTAAAAACGGATCATGATAGCCTTAAATACTTTTTAGAACAAAGATTATCCTCTGAAGAGCAACAAAAGTGGGTCACAAAGATGTTGTGTTATGACTTTGAAATCATCTACAAAAAAGGGAAGCAAAATGTGGTGGTAGATGCACTCTCAAGAAAGGATGAGGATGTGGAAGCATTGTTGTGTGCCATTTCTATTATCCAACCAGATTGGATAAACGAAGCAAGGGAGGAATGGAAGAATGACGAAGAAGTGTGGGCACTTATTCGAAAGCTACAACAAGATTCCAGTACTTCTGATACATTTAGTTGGAAAAATGATTCGTTATGGTACAAAGATCGCTTATACCTCTGTAAGAATTCCCAACTAAAACAAAAGATTCTTATGGAATTGCACACTTCTCCCTTAGGAGGGCACTCAGGATTTTTAAAAACTTACCACAGGGTTAAGAAGGAATTTTTTTGGGATGGCCTTAAATCAGATATTCAAAAGTTTGTGGCGGAATGTTTGGTTTGCCAACAAAATAAAGTTGAAACAATTAAGACACTGGGTCTATTACAACCTTTATCCATTCCAAGCCAACGTTGGGAGGAGGTTTCAATGGATTTTATCATAGGTTTACCCAACTCTGAGGGAAAGAGTGTCATCATGGTGGTAGTTGACAGACTTACCAAGTATGCACACTTTTGTGCATTATCACATCCATTTAAAGCCAGTACAGTTTCTACTGCATTTATGGAAACAGTTCAAAAGCTACATGGAAACCCAAAGATTATTGTAAGTGACAGAGATCCCATTTTCACTGGAAATTTTTGGACAGAATTATTTTCTTCTCTTGGTACTCAGTTAGCTCATAGCTCATCTTATCATCCTCAATCTGATGGGAAAACTGAGATAGTAAACAAATGTTTGGAAGGATATCTTCGTTGCTTTGTATCTGATAAACAGACACAATGGGTCAAATGGTTGCCTCTGGCTGAATTGTGGTATAACACTTCCTTCCATACAGCAACAAAAATGACCTCATTTATGGCACTTTATGGGTATCAACCACCATCCATCACATCATATTTAAGAGAAAATTCTAAGGTTCAGGTAGTGGAACATCACATCGAACATCAACAACAAGTCCTCCAACTCTTAAAGGATAACCTCGTGTTGGCACAAAATAGAATGAAACAACAGGCAGATCAACATCGCAGTTAAAGAAGTTTTGATGTAGGTGATTGGGTATTCCTACGGCTACAACCATATAAGCAAATTTCCCTAAAGCAAGCTAAGAAGGATAATAAATTATCACCAAAGTATTATGGTCCGTACAAGGTGTTGCAAAAGATTGGTACTATGGCATACAAATTGGAGCTTCCTGCAGCTTCTTGATTGCACCCAGTTTTCCATGTTTCATGTTTAAAGAAGGTTATAGGCGACAAGCTCCCAATTAAAACAATATTTCCAGAACTTGACGAGGAAGGAAAAATTATATTGGAACCGGAAGCAGTCAAAGAAACAAGAACTCGACAGCTACGAAATCGATCAATTTCAGAGTATCTTATCAAGTGGAAGAACTTATCTGCTGAAGATTCCACATGGGAGGATGAGAATTTTATGCAGAAGTATCCAAAACTACTCAAGCGTTGAGGACAACACTTTTTTGAAGGAGAGGGGCATGTTGGGTCCCTATAATACTAGTGATTACCCCATTACTATTGTAGTTATACCCCTTATTTATATTGTTGTGCCCCTATTACCCCCATATTGTTATTTTTGTGCCCCATAGAATCCCTCTATTGTTATTTTTGTGGCTTTATATTATTATTGTTAGGTCAGCTCGATTATATTGTGACTCCCTAGACTCCTATATATAGAAAGAAGGTTTTGTCATTTGAATCATCGAAGAATTGTTCATTTATGTAATGTAAAGGAGGTTTCCCCCTCGAAGAGGCTGAATTCTAAGGCGTTGATCTATCTTTTCTATCTTTTCTTGAGTTGGTTTCATAACACAATATCCCTTAATTCTTGCAAGAGTTATTCCAAGTTTGTCGGTTGCATGTGCTAAAATAAGAGTGTGAAATATGGTTCATTATCTTGATGGTATTTGGTAGCTAAGATTTTGAGTATAGTTGCATGTATGATTAATGTGCATGTAATGATTTGGTTAAGTCCACATATACCTCCATTTAAATTTAGCTATATATAAAAGAAAATTTTAATTAATGGATCCTAGTAGGTATTTTTCCGGGTTAGGCCCAAAGGGGTTCGTTACAAATGGTATCAGACCTAGGTCCAAACACTGAGGCCTATGGACTCATCCACCTCCATAGAGTTCTGTTGAAGATTTTTGGTGATAAAATTCCTTTAAAAAAATAATAAAATCATAAAAGGTGAAGTTAAATATTGAAACATAGAACATGACTTCTTGTCATCCAAAAAAAATAGGATTCCTTAAGGTTGAATACAAATGTTAACATGGGTTATTGAGGAATTGTTGAGAAATCATTAACATATGCATGCTAATTTAATTGGATCAAGCAATTAAATTTAATAAAGAGTTATATGCATTAGGAAAAGGTGTTGTGACATGATTTGTTGACAAACTGTGTGGTGTCAAAAAAAAATTACATGTTCTCATGCCCGTACCAAGTTAAGGTGAGAAAACTACTTGAATTGCTTCCCATGTGAAATTTGTAATGACTAGAAGATTCTATACATGATATAGTTTTAGAGTTGTTGGTTGTGCTCACATTGTTTTAAAAATCAAGGTATTGGTTGCAGTGACATTGTTGGTTGGGTTGACATTGTTTTAGTACAATTTGTATTTTTATCAATTTCCAAGTTATTTCTGACAAAATGACATTGTCATCTCGAGGAAGTTTTAATTTAAAAAACTACCTTTAATTTTAAATGATAAATATTGAAAGACGTTGGCTCATTTGAACTGCTTAAAACACATAACAATTGCACATGCATTGCAGTGACTGATCATTGTTTCATTGGAAAGACCAACATTTATAATTTATGCACTCCAAATTTCTCCACAATGCTTATGAACTCTACCACACTTACATTTCTTTATATAGAGATAACAACACAAAGAAGCCATCATCATTATGACCAAATGAAAAGTTAGCCCTCGGTATGACATCGATGTTGAACTCTTGTTGTTCGGGAATTGGGGGAAAAATTAAATCATTGGTGAGTATGGTATCCATGCCCAACTCTGTGAGACAACGGATAAATTATCTCTTGTTCCATGACAGGTAAGTTTAGTTGTTAATTGATGGAAAGGAAAGTACGTTCATCCATCCATCTTATGTGAATTTTATATTCACTGATTACTAAATAAAAGGTGCATAAAAGATTCCATCAAATGATGGATAAATTTGTCCGTAGTCATCTGATGAGGGATTTCAACCCTTGGAAGGTGAGCTGGAATGAAAAGCGAGCTTTGTGAAGCACCTTCATGCAGGTCTTGGCCCAATAAGGAACGTTGGAGGGTTGCCTGTAAAAAGACAGTTTTATGACACAATGGATCTTATTGAATGGGATAAGAGTGGGATCGAGACTTCAAAATTAATATATAAGGCATTTATTTTCCACTAAGTCTCACACTCACCTCAGTGGTGGTCACTGTTACAAATACCCTTTTGTAGTGCGTCAAATGATCGTAAAACCAGTCTAGAAGTTCGTGTACTCTTAAAAAATAAGTCATTTGTAAGCTTACGACAAAGGAGTCGTGCCGATTTTGCCTCACTAATTTTACACTTTAGATTCATATGGATACAGTGGCTAGGTTTGACTGTGGTATGATATAGATTCTGAATATAGGATAGAGGGCGAACACGGTCTCATGACTGTGCCTTTTGAGTTTTTTTAAGTAGTTGTCTTGGATAAATTGCAGGGTTTTGGTTAGAGGTATTGTATATAGGAATTGTCTTTAGTGCGATTTTTTGGAGATTTCGGTGATGGAACGGAAAAAATTGAGGTTAAATTTTGATTTGTATTAGTTAAAATGGTTTTTTAACTGCATATTTGGATTCAGCATCCTGGAACTCCCTAGGACACTTTGATTGTGCAGAAATTACCTATCAAACTTGAGATTTCAATAAATTGCTGCCCGAATTTAGAGAAATTTGACCAGAAAAACCCACAGAAAAAGCCTCCAAAAAATCGCACTAAAAACTACACCATTGTATATATATATATATGAATGAAATGATCTGTATTAGTTTCTTTTGTATAAATGCATGCGATACCGTGGTACCTTGTGGTAGACCAAGATCAATTAATAGAGGAATTTAATATGTGAACTGATTCATTATTGTATATGCTGCAATTTTGTGTGCTATTATGATAATAAATCGATGCCATTTTGTGTGCTATCATGATAATAAATCATTCCCATTTCCATGCAACTATGATAATAAATCGTTGACACGAGAAAAATAATTATGTTCTGATGCCTGGCACGTTATAGATTAAGGCTCAGAATATATTTGTAATTTCAGCATGGATTTGTGTGTAGAGCATTTGTAATTCATAAGATAACCGTGTCAGTATTAATCTATCAACATTGTGGTCAGTATTAATCTATCAACATTGTGGGAATTGGATAGTAGCAACTGCAGTGCATGTGTATGTTCTAGGAAGACTTCAAGATATTGTTAAGTCTAAATGTTCAATCTCTATTGTGCCTGGTTTTTAAGAATTCTTGCTATAGAGTATGCCTAACAATTGGGCTGAGAGAATGGACTTATTGAGGAAGTCAAAAACCACATCATAGGCTCCTTTGGGGTTATAGAAATTAATGTTCCTGTAATAGCCAAATCTAATGTATTAGGGATGTATTAGGGATTACAGTGAAAATTTCAATTTTAAATTATAAACCAAATCAATGAATCCTATAGCGAAATTCTGGTGATTATGCACGTTGGGGATAGCTTCACAATCTACAACTTATCATCATATAAATTATAAAGAATATCGTATGAGTATAATGTTATGTATATGTGAATGATAAATGGATGAGGCATGTCCTCACACTTGCACCTACTTAAACAAAGTAGCTATGTATATTGAAGATATGTTGGGCTAAGTAGATATCTATTGTAGACTTGCTACAATAAGCTTTCAAATGAGGGAAAAAACATGGAAGATAAACAAAGACAATAGCAATTAAATTTTAAACTTGTCCTCATGTTTGTTGTTTACTCATATTCACAATAATGGTTAGGGCTACATGCAAGTCTATTGGATTGAAATTTTTAATCTTATTGAAGTCACCCTGAATATCCTTGTCTTTGCGTAAAACTAAAGCCAGAAATGAAATAAATTGTTCTAAGAGGTGGATAGCAATGAATGAAGTTAATGATATAGTCATCATGTTATCACAACTACAATACAAGGAACCTAACACCGCTATAAGTCCTATAAAGGGAATTGATTAAATAAAAGGATAAGTGTATATAAAAAGAAATGTTAAACCTTAGTGAGGTGTTATGCAATGGAAAAGGTTTTCATGAGCAATGTTAAGAATATAAAGAGCATGTATCTCTATTGCATAAAAGAGAAGAGTTAGTGGTAAGCGGCATAGTAGGTAACTATTATTTCTTGGGCCATAGAGCTATCCCACTCACAATAGCATATGCATGGATGATAATGTATAAGCAGAAATACTTATATTTTGAATGTATGTTGATGAGTGAGGCCTCTTTTAAATCCAAACTTGATCATCACTATGTTTAGTATGGAACATAGTATGCTTCTAATGGACAAGTATATAAATATTTATGCTTCAAATCCTTATGGATAATTATTTCCGTAAATGAGCAAAGCCAATTCTAGTTTATCTTAGTAGGATGATTTTTCATCTAAATCTCCAAATTAGTCATATTTGAGCATGTGGAGATTGTGGTTTCAGAGGTGAAGTTAAAATACATATATATGCATGATAGAAACTAGATGTACATAAGGAAAACTTGGGCAAAACTGGTATTATGAATGATGAAGAGAAATTATAAAGTTTTTTCTTAAAACCTCTAACAGAAACCATAACATGTACCGGTTGAGGAACCGTGTGGAAAACTATATTAGGTAAGAGATTTAAATAAGGATTGGTGAATAAAAACAAATCTCACCTAATACGTGAAAGGAGGATTATATAATCGAGGAAGTCCATGGTCGTATCGGGGCTTAATTGTTGTATATATTGACCTATGCCTTGTCATGGATAGTTTTACATGTTGTTACCATAGTCTCGTTAAGTAGTCATTAAGATAAACATGTTGGATAGGAACATGCTTAATATACATGAATGTTAATGAGTTATATGAATTTACCATGCAAGCACATGTGTGTGCAGTATTATAGACTTGTAAGAATATTGTATTTATCAAATGTTTAAGGATAGGATGGTGAGAACATGTTATAGTGCAAGACTATAGAACGTGTACAAAATGTTGTCCAAATTAATCCTTTGAATAATGCATCTACTTACAATGTGATTTGTTCTTCATTTGGAAGAAAGTATAATTAAGGGCTTTCGAGGACATATGCATATTTCAATGGATATGAGTAATAGAACCTATAAGTATCATTAAGTGAAAACCATAGTAATTGATGAACTAGGACCACTCAGTCTATTAAATGATATTTAACAATATATTTAAATAGTTTGATATCATAATTTGTACCAAGAAATTTTCAGAGGTTTTCTTATTGGATTGCATTGATAAAGAGTCTTGAAAACATAAGGAACTTTATGTAATTCAAACAAGAATTCATAAAGTAGATAAATCATCTTTTGGTAAAGGGTGATTTGATGTTAAGGATGAAATAACATGTGAATACCCTGAGATCATAAACACTTACAACTAAAAGGAGTGGAGGATTGGAAGTAGTAAAAACTTTCATGTATAACTACATTGAATTATGCATGGCCAACAGGTTTTTGAGGCATAAAAAGGGCAATCGTAAAACATACGAGATGAATTAATGATCTGAAGAATACTAAACTTCAAAAGCTATGACTTAATAGTCTGCTTTAGAACATTAAGAAGAAGGTATGATTAGGACGAAAAAATGCATGAATACAATACTATGCGACTAATATTGTAACCGCATCAAATCTGGAATTGATTTACACTTGACATAAAACTTTCTTAATTACATAGATGAACCATGATCATAAAAATTACTTGAAAACTGAACACAGTTAAAGATAAAGGAATGTTGGTATGATACCAATATTGTGCAAAAATATATGGATAATGTTTAGGTCATGCAGGTGATACCATGAGGATGGTATTATAGGTTGTACCATAGATGGACTATGTACAAGAGTACATTTGGTACGGTATGAATACATATGCTACAAGGTTGAAAAATGAAATGTGTATTAGTGTGTATAACATACCTTGTGTACACGTATGCATAGTCACTGGATAGATGTCTGATTAGGTAAATGAACCTCGAGGTTACCCAGAAGAATAGAAGTAAGTTTGGTATAAGTAACTATGGTCAATCATAGTTTGGCATACATATAATTACAATGAATATATATCGTTATGTGAACTAATCTGTTATGACCTTGCAGGCATATTAATGTGGAAAATATGTTAAATGATGTATTGTATGCACAGAGACTACAAGAAGCACGCGTTCCACAAGAACACAATGGCTTGAAAGAATGCAAGCAAAAAAGATGCATTCTTGAGATAAAATAAGAGATAAGTAATAACTTCTTTAATAATATTAAGTAACACATCTTGAAATTTATACCCAATCCGTTAACGGGATCGGATAAATGAAACCTGCTTTGAGTAATTTTTCAACTTCTGCTTTAATAGTAGCAGCTTTTCTTGGGTGAATCTGACGCAAACGTTGCCGGACGGGTTTAGCGTCCGGGTAAGTCTTGATTTCATGAACAACAATCGCGGTATCAATTCCTGGAATTTCCTCATATGACCATGCAAACACGTTGTGGAATTCTTGAAATAGGGCCTTATATATTTGAATTTCATTTTCTGTACATGAGGCACCTATATGAATGTTCTCAACAATTCCAGGCTTAACCGAAATGTCAATAGGAATAGTTCGAGAGATGTTTCCCAAATTTAGCTCTGAATCAGGATGTTTCATTGGATTCTGAGGTTCCTTGACATATTCAGTCGTAAAAATTGATGAAAAATCATTTTCAAAACGATCATTTTCAGGTAAAAACGAAGATATGTGATGGAGATATTCCCATGGTAAATCATCTGCACATAGGATTTCACAAATTTTCTCATCAAAGTGAACAAGTTCAGAAAACGTGATTGAATCTGAGCTTGATGTGAAAAATGATTCTTCACGGACCACATTCATTAAGTCAATTTCGGTTGAAGATGTGTCGGTAAACGATTGCACAGCCTCATATGCAATTTCATATGGACTCAAAGGTATGACATCACCAAATGAGTCTATCTCAGATTCAGAAGAAATGATCCAAGGATCATCATAAACAATGGTGTCTGACGAAATTATATGAATGGTTGCAAATGAAGACGATGCGTTGATCGGAGGAAAAGGAAAATTTCCCAGTAAACCGGTATCTTTAACTAGTCCTACACCAACATCCTTATACGAGACAGTCGTTTTACCGACATGCTGAATACTTTCAGAAGAGGTTGGGTCGAATGAAAAGTAAGCGAGCTGGTCTATTGTTATGATCTTTCCATTATGAGGAAACTTTATAACCCGAAAGACCGATGAAACGACATATGTCATAGTGTAAGACCAACTACGACCCAAGAGAAGGTTGTAATCTAGAGGGAAATCAACCACCTCCACATCTAGATTAACGGTTTTTCCTTCAACCCCTATAGGTAAATCCTATAGAATTCCAAAAGGATGAAACCCACGGCCATCAAAGGCCTTTAGAATCATCGGGGATTGATTTAGCGAAGGAGAACCAAGCGATCTCCAACACCATATCGACATAATACACGTTGAGGCTCCCTCATCAATCACAGACCGATGAATAGGCTTGTTTTTTACTATCACTGGAATCTGGAAAGCCATTTGATGAGGTAAGCACGGTGTACTATTTTCTAGATCAAAAATTATTAGGTTCGAGTCTTGAACATCAACAGCTCCTATAGCCAACAAAAGTAATTTACGTTGTGCTGGACATGATTGCAGCACTTCCAAAGCCGACATTGCTGAGGGTGAAATAGCTAAATACTCAACAATGTTATAGTTCTGAGCCGCTCTCGCATGTGGATTGAAAGCTGACTTTCAAAGTATACCCTTGGCGGGCGGTTTGATTACCAAGTCTAGGTTAGGTTTCTCGATCTGTAGTGGATCGGGACCGGGAGCTGAGGTTGATGGGTTCGAATGAGAAGATTCTGCTTCTTTACCATCAACAGGACTTTTACTACCATAATCATGCGATCGAGTCGCAATCCTAACATGGGACATCATCAGTATGGGTTCTTCATTGGCACTCAAGGAAGAACCTATCATCTTACTGTCTTGACTTGGAAAAGGATCCTTCAAAACAGCAGGCATTTGGGAACCTTTGACAATCTTTGCAACCTCTGCATGATGAGGGCAGTCTCTTGTAAAATGTTCTTTGTCACAAATGAGACAAGGATAACGAGGTTTGTGCTTTTCATCATTAGATTCTGATTTTTCAGGTTTCTCTTTTGAATTTTTGTTCGTTTTGTTTTTCTTCTTCCCTTTCTTCTTGCCACCAGATTTTGATTTGGATGTAGATGACTCTACAACGTGAATATCCGTGGAAATCTCCGCGGAATAATCTCTCGTCGGGGAGTCAGGCAAGGTTATGATAGGAGAAGAATTCTTGGAAGAATTCTTCTTACTTTTAGTGTTAATCGTAACAATCATACCATCAGCGACATGAGACCATGAAGGAGCTGCAGCAATTTGATTTTGCTTGGGAAGATCGGGGATTTTCTCGTGTAATGTACCTGACTGAGTATAGACCAAGTCAAGGTACTGTGCTTGAGCAATTACTTGCTCCTCAGTAACAACTTCGGCCTTAGCTACATCTTCAGTGATCTTTGGCAACAAAGATTTTAGAAACCATTCAGCCAAGATCTGATCCAGAATAAAAAACTTCACTAAACGCCGTCGACGTCTCCATTCATGAATATGATCTGAAATGTAAGTGGACGTCGATTGCTTTAACGAAGTTAGTAATTCCGTGACATTGTCATATCTGACTGGCAACTGAAAATGAGTTAAAAACGAGGTAGCTAACTGACTAAAATTGTAAAAAGTGTCTCGCAGTAACTCAATGTACCACTTGGCCGCGAGACAAATTAGAGTGCACTGGAAAAGCCTTAGACAGATTGAATCATCTGAAATGGAGTTAGACACACACCAGAGGTGATAAGTCATCACATGGTTCGACGGGTCCTCTCCTAATTTGCCTTCGAACTTAGGAATATCACTAGGCAACTTATTCGGCATTGGCGGCCAAAACAAAAGATAATTAATGGGATCGTTCGTTAGGCGCGACAAGTCAAGCAACTCCAAAGTTGTGATAAATGGTAAGTGACGATTAGGGTCCCTAAAACTCTGGGTCATGAGACCAGCCCCAGGAGGAGGATATCCAGGATAACTAGGAATAGGAATTGCATTTGGGATATTGTATCCTCCCAGAAAACTAGGATTAACCGGGTCGTACTAGGGTTGTTGAGGTTGTTGATATGTGTACCCAGGGTACGGTTGATACTGATAGATTGGCTGTTGCACAGCAGGACCGAATTGGTACTGTCCCTGGTACGGTTGATAAGTAAATTGTGGTTGACTTGTGACAACCGTACTTGAACCAGGTTGTCTTATAGGCATCTGAACCGAAGTTTGAATCGTGGATCCAGACGGAGGTAAATATGTCTGAGGAGTAGATACAGGAACAGTAGAAACTGGAGTTGTCGATACTCCAGAAGTAGGTGGGGTAGATTGAACAGATGTTGCGGTAGTTGCAGTAGTCGTTTGAGGCGGAGTACGAGGCGTACTAGGCCCAGGCCGAGAAACTACCGAAGGTACAGAAGTTTGAATAGAAGACTGGATAGGTTGCTGGGGTGTAGCAGAAACTAAGGGTTGTCCAGTTTGAGATGACAACTGTACATTCGTCTGCAAGACCTGTTGAGTTTGCAATGGATCCCACACTAAATTCATTCCGGGGTACGGACCCATAACAGGTTGAGAATATTGAGGACCATAACCAAGTTGAGGGTAGGATTGATAATTCAAAGGTATATTTCACGTTCCTTGAACATATGTTTGACCGGAGGGTGGTTGGAAACCTTGGTTCGAGTACTGACCTTGGGGTTGATACCCTTGAGGCACGTACTGATACTGGGGTTGAACTTGAGGTACATATTGATACTGGGGTTGACCTTGGGGTACATATTGAGTCTGGGGTTGACCTTGAGGAACGTACTGTCCCGTAGGTATGTATTGTCCTTGAGGTTTCCCCCCAGGTGCAAATTGGGTACCTTGAGGTTGCCCCCCAGGTGATAATTGAGGATTTTGAGGCTGCCCCCAGGCGGTAACTGGCCACCTTGAGGTTGAGGATTGGGAATAGTACCTGACATCATGAGAATATCTTCTACACCCAACGGCTTAGTACCATTGCTTCCAGTTAATAACCCTTGTTCAGTGGGTTGAGGAGATGCGCCTGAAAATGTACCAGAAAGTGACTGATACCGAGAGGGAACAGAAGGACCGCCATACAAAAAGGATTTTTGCATTGAGTAAACATGGACGACTGACTTGACATATTTAACGGAGGATAATAACCTCTAGGTGTTGGGTGATAAGGAACACGAGGTGGTGAAAAACTTAACCCTGGGTTTTCTAAGAAATTAGTCAAAGAAAGATACCAAGCACTGCTACTAGGTGGACTGTAAAAAATTGATTCACACTCCCTTAGTTCAATAGCAGGTTGATTTTCAGGGTTAGGGATTCCTACTTCTTCTTCCAGAGTAGCAAGTTCTTCGATAGCTATAAGTCCAGAAGGAATATTTTGGGTAATTATTCTTTCTACCCTAGGTGAACCGGGACCACTAGAAGCTGGAGAAGCAAACCCCGATGTCGGAGTAGCAGCAAATTCACTTTCAGGTTCGGATGTTTTAGGTTCCTCACCTATATCACTGGTAGATGAAAAGCTACCAGTAACTTTGGAAACAGACACTGATTGTGGATTATAATCTACTACTAAAGCTTGAAAATCAGGATGTACCACCAAAGAAGACTCTCCTTCTTCAGGTGACCCAACTCTACTGCCTCTAGGAGTTACGAGGACTTTCAACCCTTCAGGCTGGCTCGGTGAAAACTCAGGAGGTTGGCCCCGAAGTCTATGGGACTTCGTCGATAATTCAGCCATGGTTAAAAAAATTTAACTACTTCACACACAAACAAAGTAAAATCTCAATGAAAACCACCTAAAGCCTCTAGAGAACCAAAAAAAATTGAATCACACGCCTAAAGAATCTAGGAGATCAAACACACACCAAATAGTAACTTTCCCTACTAAAAACACTAGTTGGTGATGAAATCCAACATCACAGAATTCAATACAGAAATGGCGGTTGGAACAGTTACCTCGGCAACCTGCTTAATGAATAGACTGGCACAAGTTCCTCCACTTAACCGTCTCGAGTGAAGAGAACCCCCCAGAAAGTCCAAGTGACTCTAGCCGACATCTGCTCTAGGTACAGTGGGATCTCCCACCACTGTCACCTTAGGAAGAATCCTAAAGAATATGGTCACTAAGGTTACCAATTGAAACAAATATACCTGGGGGAATAGTCTACGATCCGATACGCACGCAAGGGCAGAGTAGTAAGCTCAATCCCCTTGAAGGCTCCTTGACATAATCCAAGGTTTACCAACAAGTGACCCCAGGCTCCTCGACAATGGTTAATCTGAGGTTTACCGTTTTTAATACGTGAATATCTGGCGTCGTTCCCAATGAGGAAGGATTGATTCTCACACTGGTTCGGACACGATCTCGTGCTTCTCCTTTAAGAGGAGCTTTCCCAGAGCATAAATGTACCAATTGGATTTCTTCCCTACCACAAGATACAACTACTTGTTTTTTTTTACTATCTTGGAGAGTTAATTACTCTCCTACTCCAAGACACTAGCCTAAGCTATGTTGGTGTATCAGAGTCCTAGAAATAAAAATATTACTAGATGAATTTTACTTTAAGCGTTATTTTTATTGGTTTTTGTTTAAGTCAAGATGTGCGGAGATGAAACTCGTGGTATGAAGACTCGACTCAAAATCACTAAAAATGCACTTAAGATGATTAAACAATCTTTTCCCTTCAATGAACTTCTAGCTAGGAAAGAGTTTGAGAATGCAAATACTTGTAAACACAAATATTTCTTAACAAACAAATTAAAATAAGAGCTTTTGTCCTTTCCAATGCACTCAAAACAAGACAACTAGTTATTTTCACAAAAGTTTCCCTTTTCTTTTTCAAAGCACTCAACCACTACAAAAACAAACTTTTTCCAAAAGAGATTTTTTATTTTTTATAAAAAACTCAAAACTATGCAGACGACTAACTTTGAGATCTATAAATTATAAAAACGTATTTGAATTCAAAGCTTACAAGATGTCTTTTTTAAGGATGTTTTACTTAGCTAGATGTAAACTAAGGACCAATTTATGCAGAATCACAAATCAGTCAAAAAACAACCAATTTTGTTTTCTTTTTAAAAATGAAAATCCAAACTTTTAAACACAAGCTTTTCGAAGTTTTGTAAAGAGAAAACACAAGGCGGATTCCTCAACAAAGGTATATTTCATAAATGGTCAGACTCATAAGAAGGTTGGTAGAAACCAAGGTGATCTGAGGTTCCCAGCTTCTAAGCTCAGAGCTACTACAAGACCAAAATGAAAAACAAACCCAACAAGCAAAACTTCTAGGAATTTCACCTAAAACCCTAACACCAATGAAATTAACCTAAGGAAAGCTTCTGACAGGTTATATGCAGGTCTGGGCAGTGGATAATAATTTCTAACGAAAACTAAGCTGACTAACAGAGAAAATCTTAGGTTTTTCAAAATTTTGACAGGGTCCGCAGGCCCACAGTTAACACAGGTGTGGTATCGCTCTGTGCTAAAAGCAAAAGTGCGGATAAGTACGCACTGTGTAAAAAGGCTAGGGTGCGGTCCTCTCCCAAAGTTATGAAAAACAAAAAATAACCTTGGATCTACTATTTCTACCCAATTCCACACACAACAAGCCAAAAACAGAAACAAAAACACAGTTTCTCAGGTCAAAGTAAAAACAAGGAAAAAATCAAGTCCCCAGCGGAGTCGCCATTTTGTCACACTGAATGAGTCGATCTTTCGGACAAGACAGACCTTCCTAGAATCTAAATAAGATCTAGTGACAAGCAAGCCAATCACAAACTATCTTTCTCTAAATATGCATTTATAAACAAAGGCAAACAATTGTTTTAGGCCTACCTTGGGTCCAACGCAAGTTTGTGGAAGCCTCACTCCTTCGATCCAAATGAGCTCCCTTGTCGCGAATCTGCAAACACAAACAAGCAAACAAATTAAATAGCACCTGAAAAGCCAATATCATAAAACATATTTAACATGAAAGTCAAAGAATTCATGAAACAAATGGCATAAGATAATTTGTTGAGAAAAATGGATCTGATTGTATTAATTCAAATCAAAAGAAGAACTTTACAGCCTGTGCCTTGACGCTGTACAAGCTCCTCCCAGGGTCCAGCAAGAAGTCTCCTCTACTTTGACAAGTTTCACTCTCTTCCCAATGAAGCCAAAAAGGTATGTGATCTCTCCTCTCAAGATTAACTAGGAAGTCTTAATTCCACCAGCATTTACCCTCAAAAATGTTCAGCTTCTAACCTCCCTAGCAACCAGCCCAATGCCTTAATTTATAGTGCAATGGAGGGAAGTTACTAGGTCCTCCTTCAAAGGGATAAAGCCCTCCTTCAAAGGGATATCTCCTCTCATCAAGGGATTAGCTCCTTCTATTTTGGGATGCATGAACCACCTAAGAGCGGCCAATCCACGTCAAAATTCCTTCTAGAATCATCTAGAATTAACCCAAAGTGAGTTTTTTAGAATAAAATTGTGCCTTTTTTACTTTCACAGTGGTCCGCACCCACGCCTTTAGGGACAGAGCGGGCAGGTCCGCAGTTTTTGTAAACAGGAGGTGCGGGATCGCAGGCAACAGTGAGAGAAAGTGCGGAACCAGAGCTTTGTTGATTTTCAATGTCTTTCTCTCATTTTCAAAGCTTGACTTGAAGAGCTGAGGTCTGAGACTTGCTTAGGAGGATAGTACATTGATGATAAACCCATACTGACTGCAAATAATCATGGTGATGATATTTTTGTGTAACAATGTATTATTGATCATAGTCGTTAAATTATTGAATAGAGGTGTTGGTATTTCACCTTTGGAATGAATACGATGGAGCCACAGAGAAAGCAAGAAAACCTAATATATATATAGATATATATGCACATACACCCATCAAATATTCGATGATACATGGAAGCCATTGCATACCTGACTCTTATCCAATGGGACATATATCAAATATTCAACCCAAGGCCGGCAGAAGAAAGTGCCAGACATATGGCATTCCCGTCGGACAAAATTATTATCTCGTCGAATATTTGATGCTAAACCATTAGACTTGCTACTCTAAACTGATGGAATGATGCTTCTGAGATATAAAAATCCCGTCAAACTTATTTAATATCATGTTGAATATTTGACGCTAAACCTTTAGAATTTTCACTCCATACCAATGGAAGAAAGTGTAGAGAGCTAACACTCCCGTTGCTCAATCTAGGTGTATTGTCGATTATCTAATGCCACACTTTTATATGTTCCTGTTGGACTAGACGCGGGTCCCATTAGATATTTGATGCATGTGGGCATCTCTACCGACATATTTTGCATCAAATATTTGAAAAATTTGAGGGTCACAAAACCGACTTCAAAATGTCATATTTTTTATAAAAATTTCGACCATTTTTTGTGTTAGATAATTGACGTATGTACCATCAAATATCTGATGTTTAATAAAGTGTCGACTATTTGACACAATGCTAACGACGAGTTGCTTAGCTCCAATGTGTCAAATAACCGATGCCAATAAGTCGCATATTCGATGAATAACCATCCGATTTTGGCCCCATTTGTACCAGTGTGCTCTGTTTTATTCTAACAACATTCTAATCACACACAGTCACCTACTATAACACAACAAATAATCCATCACACGATGTTGAAACAATTTCAAAAAGGACACAAAATGTATGAACAAGCTCCAACAACCTATGGTTCCAATATACATATTCTTTAACACAAATCGACTTTACAAGTTCAAACTTTTAAAGACAATAATGCACAGGAATAAAAGGTGATTGCAACAATTTACAGGAATAAGTTCATTTTCCCAAATACCAAGGACTTCATTAACCATTTACAGATAGAGAGGTCAACACACACAAAGGAACATAAGAAAATTGCTCATTAATCAAATTAGAACATACATTAAACTGGGTAGATATACAATGCAGTCCAAACCTCTTTAGACCTATGTCTCTTCCTTATTTTGGAACTCCTCCTCTCTTCTTATCCACTGCTCCACTATTACTACACTCTCTCTTCGCAAACACTCTTTTTCTTTAAAAATGAAGCTAACATGGAACAACCAAGAGTCACAAGAGACGATTCACTTCCCCTTCTCACAAAATAAGGGAAACTGAAACTACATTTACATTAGGAAATATTTCCTCTGACTTATTCTAAAAACAAACTCACATCCTAATGTAAATATCTACAATTTCTTACAAAACATTTAAAATACCTCCCAACATCATCAAGTGACCATCCCATGACATTGGAAAGCTTCGGTCTAGTATTCATCAAACTTTGTGCCCCATCTATGCACCTGCATCAGACTCCCAAGGTATGAAAATTTATGAACTCCTGGTCATAGGCATTTAGTCTTACCGAACAAATTCAACTCATGAGCTGCAACATGCCTCTACAGTAACAAGTCTCCGCCTTGCTACATGGTAGCTCACCAAAATTTCTCTTGAGTTTGGGCTTTTGGCATCATCCTGGTTCTCTTCTCTGGAACCCTTCGAGCACTCCTTGCTCTAGGATACTACAAATATCCTCACCTTCCTCTACTGTCACCAACATAATGAAGCTTAAGAATCATACCAGATCTTTACTCAACTTGTACCTTCTTCTATTGCTTCCGTGTGAACTCTCATCTTTACTTGCTACCAAACTATTCAAACTTGCCAATACATTGCTCAAAATTTCCTTAGAATCATAGGTTGTCTCTCCATACAACCAACTATACCCTCCTTCTTTCCTTTTGTCAATTTCATCTTCTAATTCATTTCTTGGCTGAAAATTTTTGTTCTCAGGTTGCTCATCAAATCTTCAATTGCTTCATCCACTATAACAAAATCCTCATTAGCATCCACACACATATGTCCATCACCCTTAGGCCATCCTTCCATGGTTGCAAATCAACTCCTTTGAGCTTTTCCTCCAGCCAAGCATTTGATCTCTATCTTAACTTCACCTGTAAAAAATTCCATTTTACTTTCTTCTGGAGGGTTCATCTATAACCCTAGTTTTCCTCATCTTTTTGTAGCAGTCCTCTCATCATCTCTATTTGTATTTTGATATCAAGTATGTCCTAAATTGATCTACTATGGCTTCTCCCTAAACCATTACTATGACTCTCAGTAGTCACAAATATCCTTCTTCTATGAGCTTCTCCTTGCTCACTGTTAGCTATACACAAGCCACTGCAACACGCTAACTTCCCTAACATGTTTGTAAATGTCATACTAAGCTCTTCCATGCCTAGTCTTCTCCTGGTACTTTTTTTGACTCCTCCCTCTAGAATCTTCATCTAATCACTCTTTTCTGTTCTAGCTTATACATGCGATTTACTCACCTTCTTCTCTGAAAACTTTACTGTTCTTCACCACTTTCTACTACTAGGTTCCTTGCCATCATCCTTAACTACAAAACTTCATCACTACTACTTGTAATCAATAATTAATTAACTGAAAACAAAATAACATTACCTCCTTGCCCAATATTCACTTGAACACACAACTACTATTGTAGAATTCTTATAACTGTTGTCATCCCTTTGTTGTTGCATACCTTCCAGTTCTTTAAATCAACACCATTCTTTCTCTTGATTTCTCATTATCCAACCATAACTCTGGTTCCCTTGAATTTATTGTAGGAACTATTTCACATGATGGAGTTATGGGCTTATCTCAACCATCTCCTTCTCAAGTTCTTCATCACTCATTCCTTTGAGTCCAACTGCTTTGTCACTTTTCTCCTTCTACTTGTGACTTTCCTTTGAACCCCTGCTATGACTAATAAAAGTCATCTTCATCTCTTTCTCTTGCAAACACTCCTTATCTACTAGTGAGATGCAACAAGCCCTTCTTTTCTCTGTAACATGTCTGCTACTTGTCACCCATACCAAGTAATCCTCTTGGTATCTTCTCTTCTCTAGGTTCTCTGTAGTATAAACTCTTCTTGAGAATACTTGCTCCTCCACTTTCAAAGTTGTTGGCTTATGCATATTCAATTGCTCACTCTTCTTAGTTTTGTTGTTGGGTTCTATCACCATTTTTTCATCCAAGAGCTTCTCCTACTCCTTCTTATTTGACATAGCTTATTTGCTATGGTAGCTGCTACTAATTTAGTCCTACTAAGAAATCAATTTGTCTCCTTCTTGCTGTAAGGTTCTTATTCCCTAACTCTTTGTGACAAGTCTATTGCTTGCCTCAATACCAAGTTCTCTGCTTGGTGTATTTACTTCTCCTGTCCTCTATTCCTTTGTTTATCTTCTTTGCAATTTTTCATCCAATAGTGCACTTCCTCAAGCTGAAAATTCAAATATTTATATCTTGAAAAACTTAAACCCTGATACAAGACTTCCTCTAGGGCTTTGTCCCAATTGTCTCCTACTGCAATTTCTCTCATTGCTATCCTATAATTACGCTTTACTTTTTCCAAGGTCCCTTTTGATTCTTCCACTAAATCCTCTTCAAGAGATATTCTTATTCCTTGCACATCTTTAACTTCTTGATAGCCTGAACACTCTTCAAATGCTATCTCTTTCATGAAATAATTACAAATCTGCCTATCTCTGCAATCATCTCACTTACTTCCTAATTTTCTGCTTCTCCAACAAGTCCAATTTGCAATATTTTGTGCTCACAATATTTAATGCTCTCCCTGTGATCAACAATCTTCAAAATTGAAAAAAAAAAAAAATTTACCCTTTTTAGACTCTCTGTCACTCTAGCCTTGCTGTAGCTTAAGTCTTCAAACATCCTTTGTTCTCTATTCATTTCTTCTAAAGCGTCTTATATCCTCCACTAAGAGTTATAACCTAAAGATCTTTTCTAGCTCTGATACCACTTGATGATAGACCGAGGTAGGTTACCTCGACTGCCAATAACCCAAGATACTTCAAAAAAATACCCAATTCATTGTATCCAATTCGACAGTATTTTAGGAAACATTTACACTATGTAGTCAATATAGGAGTATGAATTCACTTCGCTAAAAAATGGCATGAGATATTCTCCATCTAACCTTCCAATCCTCACCTCATATAATTACATGGGATTCATATATCAAATGATGCGACAGGCAGGCCAAAATGGGAATTCAAAACCTAACATGGAGCCCTGAAAACTATTGGCTGTAGGCACTACGAGATGATTTCGTTGGCACTGTTATAAAATCTTGTAGGCACTCTGAGATGATTTCGTAGAGCTTCCAAAAAATAGTCTTTTCAAATTCTTGGAAGGTGAAATGACTCGACCATGCTACCAATCGATTCTACATGACCTATACTTAATTCCTGACATTACACATGACTTCATACACCCTCCTTCATGGGGATTTACAACTCTAACTTGAACTTACCAAGTAGGATCAAATCTGAAAGGTTTGGACGTCACTTAAGAAAACATGGTGCTATGTTTTTCTCCATATGCAAGCACTCTATGACCACCATGACTCAAACAAGGCTAGCACAACTATAACCTATAGGCGTGGTTTTTAAACTCTTGAGCACACTATTTATAACCTAAGGGGAACCAAACAAAGCATATTACATTCCAGTCAAAAGGGCATGACTGTATTTAAATAATGGTGCTCTCTTTTATTCTAACAACATTCCAATCACACACAGTCACCTAACAAAACACAAAAAATACTCCATCATGGGGTGCTTATACTATTTCAATAAGGAAAAAAAATGTACGAATGAAACCTAATGATATATGTTTCCAATAATCATATTCTTTAACACAAATCAAATTTACAAGTGCAGACTTCTAAATATAACAATGCATAGGAATAAAAGAAGATTGCAACAAGTTACAAACTGAAATTGATTTTCCCAAAGACAAAAAACTTCATTAACCATATACAAACAGAGAGGTCAACACACACAGAGGCACATAAATGATTTTCTCATTATGAAATTTGAACATGCATTAAACTAGCCAGATATACAATGCAACCCATGCCTCTTTCGACCTCTGTCTCTTCTCCTCGTTCTGGAGCTCCACTCTTCCTCTCCACTGCTCCACTACTTCTTCACTCCCTCTTCTCAAACACTCTTTTGAACCTAACATGGGACAACCAAGAGTCACAAGAGATGATTCGTTTCCCCTTCTCACAATATAAGGGAAACTAAAACTACATTTACATTAGGAAGTATTTCCTCCAAATTATTCTAAAAACAAACTGACATCCTAATGTAAATATCTACAATTTCCTATAAAACATTTAAAATATCTCCTAGCATCATCAGGTGACCATCCCATCACATTGACAAGCTTCAGTCTAGTCTTCATCGAACTTTGTGCCCCATCTATGCACCTGCATCAAGATGGAATATCACCTTGTCGCCAACTTGAAATTTATGTGGCACTGGTTCTGATCATGACATTGTTTATACTTGAAATTTGATTTATCTAGGATATCATGAACCTACTGGAAAATGTACTGGATGAGTTCAACAATGTTCATGGCTTTATCAGCTTCAGACTGTACATGTGTAGATTCTACCTGTGTAGTCGCAAGCGGCATGACAACATCAGTTGGACACAATGGTTAAAATCCTAGGCCCATATGAAAGGGGTTGTGTCCATTCGAGCTATGGATAGATCTATTATAGATGTGTTGCACATAAGGAATACTCTCATCCCATGTCTATGGATGCTTGGAGTTGTACGAGCATAGTATGTGCAATATCATCCTATTGAAAACCTTTGTTTGGCCACCAGTATGGGGTGGAATGCCACCAACTTGGTGAAACCGGTGTCCAAAGACAACCAGAGGCTTGACCATAATGAACTTAGGAACCTACTGTCCTGATATGATATAATGGTACGCGGGATCCCAAATTCACCCACACTCATTCGAGGATGAGTTTGGCAGTGTTTTCTCCTGTAATATTCTTCTTGCAAGCAACCAATATAGCCATCTTAGAAAATATATCAACGACCACAAATACACAACCATTACCATGCTTGGTATAATGAGGGCGAAACATATACTCCATTGAGATGGATTCCCATGGTTGGCTGGGAGTAGGCAGAGGAGTGTATAAGCATTGGTTCTTAATGGTTGGCATGGAAATGGCACAGGCAGTACAAAATTTGATATATTTTTCAACATCCTATCAGAGTTTTGGCCAATAAAAATAATTCTATAATATTGCCACTATTTTTTCCAGACCAAATTCTCTACGACACGACTTTAATGTGCCTCCCAAATTAGTTTGGCACTCTCACTTGAAGGAACATAAAGGTTCCCCATGTAGCATAACAATGTGTCATGAAGGTGGAAGTCTGGTACTTTCTTCCCATTTATCAACATATGGTATATGGTGATGAATTATAAATCATTTTTATATAGTTGTGGCCATCTAGAGATCTCGTGCCCACAAGAGTTGAGAGAAATGGTTAGTGCCACAACCGAGGGATGACTGCGGCAATCTGTAATGTTATTATTGTTTCCCTTCTTGTATTTAATGCTTGAATGAAATTGTTGCAGATATGTGGAACATTTCTGATGGAGATCATTTTGCAACTTGCCTTATGTTTGTATGAACATAGGAGGATGTTGATATGTGTGGATGATCATCTCCTTCCTATTGTAGTGGCTACAACCACCCTCCAAAATTTTACCTTAGCTTCGTTTTGGAGCCTCCCTTCCAACCTTCGCAACAACGTCCCTTGCTTCGTCAAGTTCACAAGCTTCAATGTCTCTCTTGCACAAAGGATGCATGTTGATCACAACTTAATCCATTTCCCTCATAGTTTGTTCACCCAGACTTGGTCTAGCTACAGGCTGAGCAGCTTCACCCAAGAAAATTGCGCATTTCTAGAGGGAAACTGGCCTTCCCTCCAGAAATTGCGCAATCCTATCTGGAAGCCTATTGGGCTCCAAGATTGTGCAATTCTGCCAGTGAACACTCCCAACAAGAATTGTGCAATTTTCCTCAACAGGAATGCTCAACCCAGAATTTGCACAAATCTGGGCAGCAGTTAGCTGTTCTACCTAGAAATTGCGCAAATCTCTTGGGTAGTCAGCCTATCTCCTAGCCAGAAATGCACTTTTCCTTCAAGCAGTCGAGCATTCTCTTGCATGTGTAGCTGAGTTGACTAGTTCCCTCCGAGAATGAGCAAAAATAACTTGCATGCATAGGCTTCTTTTCCAAAGGAAGCATGCAAAGGCATCCCTTGTTTCAGGGATCTATGTTTAGCAATTGGAGGTTACATGCAAGGATCATTTCAGAAACCTTCCACCAAGTGTCGCTTTCCCTAGATTTGTGGCATGCACGTCATAACCTCGATGGTTATCAAAAATCATCAACCGGACACTGCAGAGCTCATTCCTCACATCAACCTTTTAGATCTCACATCTCACATCGCATCTAGGAGTAGTCGGCACATTCAACTCAGTTGTTTTGGGGTAAGCCTGCTTCCCATGCCTTGTGTTGCATTTCTATCGCTTTTTGTGTTTTCGCTTGTATAAGTACTATTTGCTTGATTTATTTGAGCGCTTGCTGTCATTTACATGCATATTAGCTTGTCCTAGGACCGTTTTAGTTTTCATTGGCATCTCACTGTTGTCGCATTCATGAAACTGTTTTTCATGAACGGTCACTGATTCGACGACTCGCATCACCCACATGCATGTTGTTCTATTTTATGAATCTATCATTCACCATTTTCATGCATGATCATTCACTTATGCTTACACTCAGAATCAACATGCATTCGCACTCACATTCACTTTCAGTTGCACGTCGGCAAGTTTGGCCAACTTCGACCCAAACTCTACCTCATCAAGAGCCTCATCAAGGCATCCTTGCGCAATTCTAAGAGGAAAGGCTCTACCTTCCTCCTCAGAAATGTGAATTTCTACCCAGCAGCTTTTCCCTAGGACTGCTTTGCGCAATCCTGAGGGACAGTGACTGTTGGCCAAGAAAATTGCGCAATGCAGTCACTGAGCCTGCAACCATTGCCAGCTGAGATTACACATTGCGTAATCCCAGCACTTAGCAACTAGACTGTACTGTGCATTGTGTAGTTCCAACAGTTAGTCAGTCTCCCAGTAGCCCAGACTATGCCTTATATAGTCTTGGCAGTCGGTCTCCTGACCTCCCACCGAAATTGCGCAACCTTCATGATCAGTCACACAAGTATGTTGCAAGTCAGTTCTCAAGTTCACTTTGGTTTTCCACTGACAGATTGCTTGCTATGAGTGTTTCCATGTTTCTAGGTATTGTAGGTGCTCATTTTCCTCTTAGTAGTGCAGGTGCAATGGTTTCCAAGAGAGCAGAGTCAAAGACACCATTCAGAGCATACCTGGAGATGCAGTAGATCAAGTGTCTATGATATTGCCTACTCACGAAGACATAAAGTTGTTCGTAGACAAGGACATCAAGATATGACAGCAGCAACATCACTGCGAGTAGCATCATGAACATTAGCCGAAGGCATCATACCGAATGTAGTGAATTCAAGAGGACAATTGTTTCAAACACAGAGGCGGGACAAAGTTGCAAGATCAAGCATATCCACTGATAATGAAAGAAACTTTGGAGACTCAAGCTGTGAGGTGATGGCGCGACATGAAGGTCATGTGAAGACAGAGAATGGAAAAAAGAAGGAGTTTCATGTGTTGAAGCAACAACTGAAGGAAGAACATGAAGCTGCATAAATAGACGAATGAGTTGCAGCAGGATCAGAAACAATAGTGGGCACAACGTGCACTCACGATTGAAACTACACCCGTACAAGTTAAATATCCATCCCAGCAGTTAGCATGGAATAGACATGGTGAGCAGTGTTGTTGATCACATGCAAGGGATTCAACAACATTCATGTCATTGTTCGCACGCATGCAATCCAACCCATTCAACACACTCACCAAGGCGAAGACAAGAAGCAAGTCCAACTGGAGTTGAACATGTACTTTGGCAAGTTGATGCACATGACCACCACCACACACTTCAAGATCAGCATGGACTCTATGCATCAGTGTGTTTCTATTTAAACCACACCCATGAAGACCATGTGCATGTTAGCAGACGAGTTGGATGGAGGGTCCGAAACAATGCACTAGTTGTAATGGAGGCAAGAGTTCGCTTAAGCAAGATGTCACCATGAGGTGCATGCACACCATCATAGATGACCAAGCTTGGCATCAACTCACTACCTTCACCATCACAAGCATGTCAAAGAGTTGGTCTCATCGCAGAGATCTGAGTGTCAATGATGTCTTGCATGGCTGGCTCAAGCCATGTTGTCTCACATGAGTACATGTGCATTGTAATGTTGAGTCATGTCAAGTGTAAGTCAAGTGTCAATAGTTGGATGTAACAGTCATAGAGTAGGCGAAGACTCATGAGGGTAGTTGAACTGTCACAAAGGGAAATGTCAAGGGTCACCCCACCCTTTGCTATAAATAGTCTCTCATAACTCATTGTACGAGATTTTGGTCAACCAAGATTCTGATAAGAATATCTTGGAAAGAGCTTGGACAGTATTGTAACGTGCCTTGGCTTGTCCATTACACGGAGCTAGTTCATCTCTTTGGAGGAGTAGGAAAATGTTGCTGTAACATTCCACTGTTGGGGCTAGCGGGTTTACATGGATGTATTGTATGATTGGAACATAAACTTCTTTACATAAAAAGATCCAACACATTTTCACACATGTATTATATCTGTTGTAAGACTGATCTTTAACACTTGTAATGCATGTTGCTTTAACCTGTGTTCTACATATGAATTGTTTCATTTGTTGTAATGCATAATATATTAATGGAAATGTGTTGTATATGTTGTTAATGATGTCTTGTTCATGCCGATTACTCTGTCGGACATCAGACAGACCTTTCATATGAAGCTCACTGTAACAACCATTGAACTCATTTAGACTGATTCATGAGTGTTGTATGTGTTATCTTACCTTGTATGTTGCGACTACCGCATCCGTGTGGACTACTCCACTGGAAGCTGTGTATGTCTTGTGTGTTGTGTGTTCCTAGCTGAGTTGGGACTTATCCCTTTCAACCTGGAACTCACCTTCACCCTCATATCAACCCACCTATGTTAGAACCTCTCATGCACCTTCCTTGACTCACTGCAACAGTCACACCCTTCCTACTGACAAAGTTATCTTACTTTCCTCTCTGTGACATCACAATCAAGGCATTACCTTACGACCCACTATTGGGGCTCCTACACCAAATGGTCTGAGGTCTAATTGGGACTTCTTAATGGGGAGATCCCCTTGACATGTTGGCTAGTCCAGCACCATCAACATTTCTGGCACTAGAAGGAGGGCCTGATGACAATTTGTGTCCTCTCATCTAGTTTTGAACCTTTTCATATCTTTCATGGAGTCTTGCACCCTTCTTCCCCCGCGGTGTTTTTTTGAATCGTGAATATGTCTCTGTCATAGGGGAGTTTTTTGATCTCTTATCCACTTTCACATATGATAGAAGGCGAAGTGGCCTGGCCTGAGTACTTAGATGAATTTCTTTCCATGCTTCATGAGGAAGATGATTTTTCTGATGAGCAGGCTAGCTTGCTGCTTGCATACACACTTCAAGAATCTCCACTTCATTGGTTACTCAGCCTACCGGTTAACACCATGCACTCATTTGAGCACTTCTGTGATCTTGTTGAAGACACATTCCATCATTTTGATCCAGACCATCTTGACCGAAAACTATGACAATAATGGAGGGCTCCGCATGAATCAGTGATTGATTTTTGGCAACGTTTCCGTGACTTGCAGTTTCAAGCTCCAAGGAGCTAGATGAAATTTGCTTGTCTTTGCGACTGGTTTGAGTATTTCCTTGAGAAATATATGCGTCCCAAGAGAAAGTTTGAAATCAAGCCTCGCTCAACATTCTTCATTGATGGAGCTATACAATCTCATGTGGATGCGGTCACTATCTCGACTGACTGTCCACCTCCCTCTTATTCAATAGCTCCACCACTGCCCAATGATGTTGAGGATCATGCTCACACACCTGCTCAGTTTTCACATTCTCCCAACATCACTTCACTCAATTTTTGCATAGATTTGGTTGTGAGTCCTTCAAGTTCTCATATGCTTTCTTTTCTACGACCTCTGCCTTTGCACTCGGGTGTACATTTGAATGATGTTGTCTTGTGTTCGTCCATTCCAGACTCTTCACTTGTTGTGACCGAGGAAAAACCCACTGACTAAGTTGGTGTTGCACAACCAACATGCACTGTTATTCATGAAGAGTATGAGTGGGAGCTAGAACATCAACACTCGACGAAGGATGAGTCCCTTCTGTTCGTGCCCCCTCCGTTATTTCCTGGCCTCTTTAGTGAACCTGCCATCCATGATTTTGAAAGCGTGTCTTCATCCACAGATGCACCAATTGTTGATCACTCCCAGGACTCACCGAATGTTGTCCTGTCATTTGAAAATGGAGAGGATAAGGTATTCATTGAAAATCCACTTGATCTTTCATCTGTCTTTTCCTGAAACACATAGGACGAGTTTGTTCACTTTTCATCTACCCCTCTGTTTGATTTATCTGATCATGAGGATGCCGAAGAAATCATTGATTTTTCTGACCATGGCAGTCATGATCCATTTGTTTGCATGTTTTTATCACGATCATGAATCTATCAAAGTTGATCTTTCGAAGCCATCGGTTTATGATGATCTACCTGATGATGAAGTTGAAACACCCAAGACTGTCAAGGCACTTTAGCCCGAGCTGATGGTTATGTCAGGTCCTCGCTCTCTTGGGGTTAGTCTCACTTCTGATCGTGAAACTGTTCAATCACCCAAGGCTCCTCATCGCTCATCTGTATGCATTAAAGATCCATCTCACACACAGATCACACTTCCTTCACTCGAACTGCATGATCCCATTGCTCATGAATTGGAGGAATCTTAAATTGTAAACACTCATGTGTGACGCAAGTTATATTTGTTTCTTTCGTTTGCTTGCATGTCATAGTCAAGGGTGTGCTTATGGTTCAAAGTTACACGTAGTGTCACACATCACCATGAGAAGTCCACAGACTGCTTGCCATGCACTTGTACTCACTTATGTCCCGTGGGCACTTTGAAACACAAAGTGTGGTTGTCTTCATTGTTATATCATTCTTGCCTGCTGGTTCCCACAACTTAGCTACTCGCGGACCAAGCCTTCACCAACATGGGTCAACCAATGCGTCGGTGGCTGCATTGGAAATATCACTTCGCGTGATCAGGCCCATGCACCGTTAGTGTAGGAGTAGGAGTAGTGTTTGCTTTCAGTTGTTTGCTTGAATTCTTGTTTGCTTATATGCTTTGTTTGATATTTTGTTTGCTTACTTTCTTTGCTTTCACTTTCACTTTTGCTCTTGCTCTTGCTTTGTTGTTTGTTAGTTCACTTGTTTTGTTCATATGTTAGTTTTGCATGAAACAACGTATGACTCTTGAAACGACCTGGGTGAAGTACAAGAGGGCTTGTACATCCATCACTACTTGGTTATTTTCCATCTTGCCTTTGTATGATGGGCTTGTTACTTTTAGACCATGATACATCGAAGGAAAATACGTACTGTTCGAAGTGAACCTTAGTGAAAACACAATGCGTGCGTGCTAACTAGTGTCACCTTCTCTAGTCGATTGTTTTTGGGCTAACCCTTGTCATCTCAATCAAGTAGAGTAAGGTGAGGGGAAAAACCTTAATAGGCACGTTAGAGATACAATAAATTACTTCTCTACTGGAACAACCTCTTCTACTCTCAATAAGTCAGGATCCCTCTTCTGCCTCTGAAATGAATAAGTGCCATGAACAGTGAAAATAAATAAATAAATGAAAAGTCAAAAAATTCAAAATGAAAAATGAATAAGGCCAAAAAAGAGAAAGGCTTCTTGTGCAGAGAGGTGATGCAAGTAACTCTGCTGAGGTACTAACCAGGCTTGCTGGCAGTGGAGCCATGGTTGTGTTCCTATCTGACTCCACCGGGGTACTCTCCAGGCTTGTTGGTACCAGAGCAACACCAGAGATGAAACTAAGACTTTGACGACTATATTGCTTGTGGACCAATATACCCCTCAACCCCAATCGAAACAACTATGTTGCCTTGGCTTGGAATGTGTGTCAATCGACCAAGAGCTTAGCAGATGCTACATCTTACAATCAAGCTAGTGTGAAACCAAGATGAGCTGAGAGCTGAACAATACTTCCGAAGGTGTTAGACTTGTTGTTCATGAACAAGGTCCATTCAGAGAGCTGGAGTTCTACTAGTGTGTCACCAAGTGTTGTAGCGGCTACAACCACCCTTCAAACTTTTACCTTAGCTTCATTTTGGAGCCTCCCTTCCAACCTTCGCAGTAGTTTGCCTTGCTTCGTCAAGTTCACAAGCTTTAGTGTCTTTCTTGCACAAAGGTAGCCTGTCGATCACAACTTGATCCATTCCCCTCATAGGTTGTTCACCTGGACTTGGTCCAGCTGCAAACTGATCAACTTCCCCAAGAAAATTACGCAATTCTGGAGGGAAACCAACCTTCCCTCTAGAAATTTTGCAATCGTGTCTAACAGCCTGCTGGGCTCCAAGATTGCACAATTCTACCAGTCAAAACTCACAACAGGAATTGCGCAATTTTCCCCATCAGCACTGCTCAGCCCAAAATTTGTGCAAATCTAGGCAGCAGTCAATTGCTCTACCCAGAAATTGCACAAATCTCTTGGGCAGTCAGCCCAGCTCCCAGCCAAAAATGCGCATTTCCTTCAAGTAGTCGAGTAGTCTCTTGCATGTGCAGCTGAGTTGACTGGTTCCCTCTAGGACCAAGAAAAACTGACTTGCATTCATAGGCTGCTTCTCCCAAGACAACATGCAAAGGCATCCCTTGGTTCAGGGATCTATGTTTAGCAGTTGGAGGTTACATGTAAGGATCATTTCAGAAACCTCCCACCAAGTGTCGCTTTCCCTAGATTTGTGGCATGCACGTCACAACCTCAATGATTATGAAAACTCATTAACTAGATGTTGTAGAGCTCATTCCTCACATCAACCTTGCAGCTCTAACATCCCGCATCGCATCTAGGAGCGGTCGGCACATTCAGCTCAGCTGTTTTGGGGTAAGCCCGCTTCCCATGCCTTGTGTTACATTTTTGTCGCTTTTTGTCTTTTCACTTGTATAAGTACTATTTGCTTGATTTATTTGAGTGCTTTCTATTGTTTACATGTATCTTATTTGTCCTCTAACTATTTCAGTTTTCGTCAGCATCTCATTGCTATCACATGCATGAAACTGTTTTTCATGAACGGTCGCCGATTTGGCAACTCGCCTCTCCCACATGCATGTTGTTCCATTTTCTGAATCTGTCATTCACCATATTCATGCATGATCATTCACTTATTCTTACACTCAGAATCAACATGCATTCACACTCACATTCACTTTTAGTTACCCGTCAGTGAGTCTGGCCAACCTAGGCCCGAACTCTGCCTCACCAAGACAAAATTGCGCAATCCTAAGAGGGAAGGCTCTATATTCCTCCCCAGAAATGTGCATTTCTAGCCAGAAGCTATTCCCCAGGCCTAATTTGCACAATCCTGAGGGACAATAACTGCTGGCCAAGAAAATTGCGCAATGCAGTCACTGAGCCTGCAACCATTGCCAGCTGAGATTACGCATTTCACAATCCCAACAATCAACAACCAAACTGGACTATGCATTACATAGTTCCAGAGGTCAGTTCGTCTCCCAGTAACCCACACTGTGCCTTGTAGAGTTTTGGCAGTCAGTCTCCCGACCTCTCGACCGAAATTGCGTAACCTTCATGATTAGTCACACAAGTATGTTGCAAGTCAATTATCAAGTTCATTTTGGTTTTCAACTGACAGATTGATTGCCATGAGTGTTTCCATGTCCCGAGGTATTACATGTGCTCATCTTCCTCTTAGCGTGCAGGTACAATGGTTTCCAAAAGAGCAGAGTCGAAGAAATTGTTCAGAGCACACCTGGAGATGAAGTCGATCAAGTGTCTATAAGCTTGCCTACTCACGAACACATCAAGTTTTTTGTAGACAAGGACATCAAGACATGACAACAACAACATCACCACAAGTATCATCATGAAAAACAGCTGAAGGCAACATACCAAATGTAGCGAATGCAGTGAATGCAAGAGGAAGATTGTTGCAAACATAGAGGCAGTACAAAGTTACAAGATCAAGCATATCGACTGATAATGAAAGCAACTTTGGAGACTCAGGCTATCAGGTGACGATGCGACATGAAGGTTGCGTGAAGACAAAGAATGGAACAAAGAAGGAGTTTCATGTGTTGAAGAAGCAACTCAAGTAAGAACATGAAGCTGCATAGATAGACGAATGAGTTGCAGCATGATCAGGAACAACAGTGGGCGCAACATGCACTCATGGATGAAACCGCACCCGTACAAGTTAAAGATCCATCCCAACAGCTAACAGAGAACAAAAGATGGTGAGAAGTGTTGTTGATCGCATGTAATGGATTCAGCAGCATGCATGTCATTGTGCGCACACATGCAATCCAACCCATTCAACATACTCACCAAGGCGAAGACAAGAAGCAAGTCCAACTGGAGCTGAACATTTACTTCGGAAAGTTGATGCGCATGACCACCATCACACACTTTAATATCAGCATAGACACTATGCATTAGTGTGTTTCTAGTTCAGCCGCACCCAAGAAGACCATGCCAATGTTAGCAGAGGAGTTGGATGGAGGGGCCAAACCAATGCACTGGTTGCAATGAAGGCAAGAGTTTGCTTCAGCAAGATGTCACCATGAGGTGCATGCACACCATCACAGACGACCAAGCTTGGCATCAACTCACTACCTTCACCATCACAAGTATGTCAAAGAGTTGGTCTCATCACAGAGGTCCAAGTGTCAGTGATTTCTGGCATGGATGGCTCAAGCCATGTTGTCTCACATGAGTACATGTGCATTGTAATGTTGAGTCATGTCAAGAGTAAGTCAAGTGTCAATAGTTGGATGTAACAGTCATAGAGTAGGTGAAGAGTCATGAGGGTAGTTTAACTGTCACAAAGGGGAATGTCAAGGTTCACCCCACCATTTGCTATAAATATTCCCCATAATTCATTGTAAGGGCTTTTAGTCAGCCAAGCTTCTGATAAGACTATCTTGGAAAGAGCTTGGAAAATATTGTAACGTGCCTTGGCTTCTCCACTACACAGAGCTAGTTCATCTCTTTGGAGGAGCAGGCAGATGTGGTTGTAATGTTCCACTGTTGGGGCTAGCAGGTTTACATGGATATATTGTATGATTGGAACTTACACTTCTTTATATAATAAGAGCCAACACGTTTTCACACATGTATTATCTATTGTAACACTGATCATTAACACTTGTAATGCATGTTACTTTAAACTGTGTTCTACATTTGAACTGTTTCATTTGTTGTAATGCATAATCTATTAATGGAAATGTGTTGTATATGTTGTTAATGTTGTCTGTCTATGTCGACTGCTCTGCCGACCATCAGATATACCTTTCATATGAAGCTTGCTGTAACATACGTTGCACTCGTTCGGACTGATCCGTGAGTGTTGTACGTGTTATCTTACCTTGTATGTTGTGACTGCCACATCTGTGTGGACTGCTCCTCCAGACGTTGTGTATGTCCTATGTGTTGTGTGTTCCTAGCCGAGTTGGGACTGATCCCTTTCAACCTGGAACTCACCTTCACCCTCATCTCAACACACCTATGTTAGAATATCTCATGCACCTTCCTTGACTCACTGTAACGGTCACACCCTTGCTACTGACAGAGTTATCTTACTTGCCCATGTACGACATCATGGTCAAGGCATTACCTTACGACCCACTGCTAGGACTCCTACACCAAACGGTCTGAGGCCTAATTGGGAATTCTTACCAAGTAGATCCCCTTGACATGTTGGCGGGTCCAACACCATTAATACTTCCCTAGAATGTAATGTTTATAATGTTTGAAAACCTACACGATGGAATACATCTCCTTCTCATAGGTGGGGTATTTCCAAATCATATCAGAGAGTGTCTCACTGTGATAGGCCATTAGATTCCTTTGCTGGATGAGAATTGCACCAATAGCATAGTTGGAGGCATCTGTCTCAATTTCAAATGGTTCTTACAGTTTTGGCAATGTGAGTACTGGTGTAGAGCAAAGGCGATGTTTCAGCTCAACAAATTCCTTCTGTTGGGACTCAGACCAAAAACAATTTGCTTTCACTCCACCCTGGTAACTTGACTCAAATTCAAAGTGACATGGGAGAATCCCAACACAAACCTTTGATAAAAATTGGAAAGGCATAAAAAGCTACGAAGCTCTGTTAGAGTTGTCAGGACTAGCCAATCCCAAATGAAATGGATCTTAGTTGGATCCACATGCATGACTTGCTCATCAATGATGTAGCCCATATATTGGACTTGGTTCATGCCAAAGGGACATTTCTCTAAGTTGGCACTTTGTTTGTGCTACTGCAAGGTTTGAAGGACCTCCCGAATACGTTGCAAGTGCTCTTCCCAACACTTGCTAAAGATGAGGATGTCTTCCAGACATACAACCAAGAACGAGTTGGTGAAAGGCTGTAAGATGTCATCCATCAGCCTCATAAAAGTTGTAGGGGTATTTATCAACCCGAAGGGCATGACCAACCACTCAAAAGGGCCCTTCTTGGATTTGAAGGCGATATTCCATGCATTCGTGGGTTCTACTTTAACTTGGTGATAGCCAGACTTCAAATCAATCTTGTTCAGGTAGTTGCCCCCCTTGAGCTAGTCTAGAAGGTCATCAATCCATGGGATTAGATACCTGTTCCTAACAGTGATTTTATTTAGTGACCGATAATAAATGTAGAGTCTCCAGGTCCCAACCTTCTTCTATATGAGTAGAATTTAGCTCCCACAAGGTGAGAAACTTGGTCGGATGTGCCCTTTTTGTAGAAACTCCTAGATCTACCACTTGATTTTCTCATTTTCTAGAAGAGAGCGGTGGTATATTGGGCCATTTGGTAGAGGTGCTTTGGCAGATCGATTGAATGCTTTACCTGACAGTGAAAAGGTACCCCTGTGGGTGAGGAGAAGATGTTTCTGTACTCTTCCACGACCTTATCAACTTTATTTTTCTCTATGGAGGATCCCTTTTTGGGGGGCATGGATATGGCCATGATCTTCCCCTTAATTTGAGAGAAAATAAGAAAGAAATAAATTTACTGGTTTGGGAGATGATCTTAATACATTTCCTAGAAGAGATCAAAGAAATGGCAGTAGGCAGGGATACCTTCGATATCTTGTATAGTTTTCTACCTAAATTAATAATAACAGTGAGAGGTATGGACTCATACACAACATGACACTTCCACAAGTATGGCTGGCCTAATAAAACATTAAAAACTTCAAGAGGAGAAACATCACATAATACCTTGTCCATGAAGGGCTTGATGCTGTAGGGAAGGAGACACTATTGGCTAATGTGGAGATCTCATCCTTGGTGGAGCCACTTGATGGTGCATGGATGTGGGTGTGGTATGGTCACTAGTCCCAACCACTTAATGATATTTTCTGAGATGAGGTTCTTTTGGCTCCCATTATCAACAACAAAATGTAGTGGAAAACCCTTCACCCACATCTGTGAGGGGAAGAGACACTGTCCTCCTCTGGATCTTCGGGCTCAATCTTCTGGACCTTGGTGGTGGCAACAATGGGACTGTTTTTTGCATCAATAATCTTCTTCCCCTTCTTTTTTTCCCTTGTCGGGTTTTGGCTCAGAGTCAGAACATGCATCTGACTCTGAAGCTTTTAGCTCGACCATCAGTGACTGCTTGGTGCGATACTCATTTGTGTTGTGGGTGGCGTTCATGTGGAACTCACACCAATTTCATGTATCCTTCTTCATCTTCGTGGTGTTTTTATTTACTTGTGGCTTGGATGGGTTGCCCTGGGTCACTCCACCTTGGCTCTATCCTTTTTTCTAGGGTTTGGAGGTTCCTTTTCCCTACATTGGATTTGCAAATCCAAAGTATCTCTTCTTCTATTTAAATTTCTACTTAATCTTGACAACAAATCCATATGTCGTGACAAGTGAGGATATGTCTAGGAACTCCATTTGTGCCTATATTTATTTGTTTATACAACCACGGTACTTGAGTACTAGATGCTTCTCATAATCCTTGATACCCAAATTCATGCGTAGGGTATGAAAAATATTCATGAACTTCGACATGTCTTGTTACCTTTCCTAGCATAGTGTGATCCATTTTATGTACTTATATTCATAGCTCCCTACAGGGTAATATTGTTCCCCAATGACATGTTAAAATTAATTATAAGAGGGTGTAGCTAAAAGTAATGAGGGTTCCTCCTCGTCCCTCTGCTCATAATAAGTTTCCCACTAGTCCTTGACATTGGGGGCGACTTTGAGGACTGCAAAAGTAGTATTTTCTCTATCGGAAAAATTATGGACTGAAAAATATCCTTCCATAAGATTTAACCATTTATCTAGAGCATATACATCTATTTGACCTTCATATACGGGAATGTCAAATTTAACTTGTACCTTAAAGGGGGCAGTGCCTTCGAAGTGACTATGGGATGAAGATGTTTAGGCCGCTGATACCTACCGAAGGATCTGGGAAAAATTATCCATCATCACGTTACTTTATCAATCGAGGGCCTCTTAGAGAAACAATTTGAAAGGATATCTTGCTCCCTCATATTTATTTTCTTCCGCCATGGGAATTCGTCGAGGTCGATGAGGCCAGTCGTGTAAGGGTTCAACCAGGGCAAGTCCAAACTCTTTATACCCCGAACTTGTTGGGGACATTCACAAAAAAGCAGAGAAAGAGAAGATTGCTCTGATACCATGAATTTGGATTTATGAAGGAACAAAATGAAATAAAGATTGAAACAAAAACATAGAGATATAACAACACTAAACTTCAATTAAGAAATAGCAATTGTTGAAAATTGTTTACATGCAGGAAGGAAACAAACTAGCTTAGGCCATGGTAACTTATCTTTGAGAAGAGATGTGACAACTACATGCTTACTGAACTAAGTTGCAATGAGGCTCTCAGGCCTTTTTATCATCAATAAATAATGGAAAACCCTAAACATCCAAAAACCTAACTCTAGGAGATGAAGTGCCAAAAGCTTGTGGGCCTCGTTGTGGTTAGTTGGAATGTCAACTTCCCACGGTTGTAACTTTGGCATACGATCTCTGTTTAGAACACAATATCCCATTAGAAATGTATATTCGAGGACAAATTTTTTTGATTACAAATATTTTCCATTGACCACACATTTGCTCATTTCACCAAAAAACACCATTAAGGGCCTCAGAATGGCTACAGAGGTTTAGGGCTCAAAAAGCTGCCAAAAATAGGAAAATGAAAGGAAACAATGTTGGGGGTCCAAGTGGAATAGACAAGTGGCCACTAATATCCAGTTGGATAAATAACTCAAAGGGATTTCCCCCTTAGTTAATATAAACTGTAGTTTCCTTTTTCTCTGCAATTTAAAAAAATGGCAATATATGTTCTTGAGAGTTTTTAGTGTTTTCGTACTTTAATGAAATTCTAGGATAAACGTTATAGCATAAATCTTCTTGTTAACGGGTTCCTTTCTATTTCATCTAAAACTATAGAGGTTGGATACTACCCCTCATTTTCACACCTATTTCATCTTATTAGACTTTCCTATGCTACCTGTAGAAAAAATTTCTATCGTTCTCTAAATTTTAATCCAAATACATTTGTATGCCCATATATTTTATAATTAAATTTATGTTTGTACTAGGGCCATTAATCAAATTCCATTTTTTTATGATGTATTAGGCCAAATCGACCACACCTTTGGTATTCATTTATTTTGTGGTTACAATCTTGTCTTAACTAGATTTACCTACAAGAAAGGGACATTTCTAGCATACCCAAAGTAGATTGTTTTATACTTGTAACTTTGGCATATGATCTCCATTTAGCACACAATATTCCATTAGAAAGGTCTATTCTAAGACAACAACTTTCAACTACAAACATCTGCCACTGGTTATGCGTTTGCTCATTTCCCCAAAAAACACTATTCAGGGCCTCAAAATGGCTCCAGAAGTTTAGGACTCAAAAAGATGCCAAAAATAGGAAACTGCCGAAATAGGAAACTTTGTTGGAAATTATGAAACTGAAAGTAAAGATTTTTGGGGGTCCAAGTGGAATAGACAAGTGGCCGCTAATATCCACTTGGATCAATATCTCAAAGGGATTTTTCTCTTAGTTAATATAAACTGTAGTTTCCTTTTTCTTTGCAATTTAAAAAATTGCCAATATATGTTCTTGATAGTTTTCAATGTTTTAATACTTTGGTGTAATTCTAGGATAAACATTATAGCATAAATCTTCCTTTAAATGTGTTCCCTTCTATTTCATCTAAAACTATAGAGGTTGGTTACTGCCCCTCATTTGCACACCTACTTCATCTTATTAGACTTTCCTATGCTACATGCAAATTTTTTTTCTATTGTTCTCTAAATTTTAATTTAGATACATTTGTATGCCCATATATTTTATGGTTAAAGTTATGTTTGGACTAGGGCCATGAATCAAATTCCATTGTTTTATGATTTATCAGGTCAACTCGACCACACCTTTGGTATTCATTTATTTTATGGTTACAATCTTGTCTTAACTGGATTTACCTACAAGAAAGGGAGTTTCTAGCATACCCTAAGTAGATTGATTTATACTTTTACTCAAATATATCATTCTTGCTTTAATTATTTTTTTTCATGTTTATACATACACTAAAACTCTAATTTTAAGTTATTATCAATGCATTCAAAAATATAAACATTTATCACACGGTATTCTAGAAAATCCTTACATAACAAATAAAATACGTATTTATTTAAGATATTTGTAACATGGTCTTTACTACTCTTCATATACATGAAATACTTGAACAAATTTTCAAAATACTTAAAGAATATAGTTCTATATTCCTTTTTCATCTGCATGTATAGACATTCTGAAAAACTTGCAAACTGTAACAACACTACTGCTATACATATATTCAACAATAAAATACTTAGCATGTAACAACTAATAAAAAATTATGAATTACTTAGTATATTGATTTGTCAAATTCTTTCGAGGAAATAATGATGGAGCTGCAACACTCTTCCCAACCTTGACTCTTCCTCCTAGATGACTCCCCCCGAGCTTCAGTGGACTGCAACAAAAAATTCTATTCCCTTTTTCCTTTTTTCTATTATACCTCCTCACTTCAGCTCTACATTGCGTGAGTCTACCTCAAGTATAAGACAAAAGTCCATTTTTCATAATTTAGTTATCAGTTAGTAACTACCTCCTCCCTTATCCCTTAGGTGGTAGGTATTTACTTTTCTCATTAATGAGCTCCACTCTCCCCAACTTCCTAAGACAATGTCCTATCTATTTGGGGGAGTTATTGATCAATTTAATATTCCATAATTAATAATCTAATCCTCAGATTAGATGCTCATCCAAGGGTAAATAAATCCAACCATTGGTTTGCAGTCCATAACTTCTCTTTTGCCTCAACATTATTTTCCATATTTCTTTATTAATGACTTAATAAAAACATATTTACATAAAGTAACTATTAGTAAAAACATACTTTATGTTACTATAAACCAATTTCATTTAAGTCTTAAAGTCACAACATCATCACACTTGACATATACAAATTCAAAAGTAAGACTAAGTTAGGGGATATCACATTATTCATATAAGTAGATTGATATTGGTATATTGAAATAGTTCATTTATATAATTTATGTGGTTAAACCATCACATCTTACTAGTATTTATCTTTTCTAACTTATGTAAATTGCTATTCACGTTTTTGTTAGTTGTATCATCATCATAACTAAAGGTTGCAAGCTTTGTTATGATTACATAAGTTCTAAAGGAAATGGTTGACATACACATTACGTGCCCTTTGAGATGTGAAATTGAATATTTTTGTTTATAAGTATGTAAAGAGCTAATCGCAATGGTGGAAAGTCTTCTTAGATGTGACATATGAACTCCACAACATATAGTTAATGAAGTATGTATCAAGATATCAATTTATGTAATACACATTGTACTCCATGGCATCTTACCACAATAATTAAACTCTTTAATGGTGTGAAATAATTTTAGGGTTTTCAATATTCTAAGGTTGCTCACTTATGAAGTGAAGTTATGGGTTCTTGTGACACACCTCATGGCTATATTTCTCCAAGGTGTAATATAATAACCTTTGTGTGATTATGAAACATGGACTTGTCAAAAATGTTCAAGCTTTGTTTGTCGCGGTTCAAGATATTCTCATTGTTTCTTTCTCACATGCACACATAAAGTTTATTTACATGTAATCCACAAAAGCTAATGCACTTTATGATGTCAATTAAGGTCTATGGTTATAGAAGAATAATGATATAATACATTAAAACCTAATTCAAGAGAACCTTATCTTGGAAATTGTGCAAATTGAAGCATAATTATATCGAAATGAGATGGTAGGGTATGAATGCCTCCTCTATTTTGATGTAGTGTCCTATATGGATGTGGAAAGAGAGAGAACATGATTAATGTAACCCTTGAAGGAGTGTCATCTTGTTCTGAACGTTACCATAGAAATCAAAAATTACTTTAGGATCATGTTTAGAGAATAAAAGACCAAAAACACCCCACTTGTTAAGGTCACTTGGTGACTAAGTAGGTTACAAGTTCCTAGTGTACTTAGAAACTTTTTATTATAATTATATTTTACACTTTTCATCACATATTTTGTAATTTCCACATCTCTTTGTAATCAATTCATAGGTTACTTGGTCAAAAATTGATCCCTCATCTACGTTTGAATATTATAAGTGATTCAATGACACTTGGTGATATAGAATGGATTATTATATAATTTTATATCTATCATGGTACTTTATGGGTGGAAAAATTGGAGGAATGGGTTTGTAGGGTCAAATTTATTAGTAGGTCCCAATTTGGAAATTTAGGGTCTAGAAACTTATTGAGCCATTTTTATTCATTTTATCCCCTTGATGTTTTTCTACACAATGAAACCTTTCTAATGGTGCAAAGCTCACATGAATTAGATCTCGTATGCAAAAGTTATATCTCTTGCAAGTTGACCTACTTTTTTATGCATCATGGTACACGTGGATGCCATGTTAACCCCCATTAATTACACATGTGAGGATATCCATATGTGGGGTGTCAAGAATATTATAGAATACCCAACCATTATAACTAATTGAGGATAATTTCATGTATAAACCTAACCTTATATGGCTACAGACTATGTTAAATACTAGACTACTAGAAAAAATGGCTTCCATTCTTTGGTGTTGTACTTGTTCCATAGGCTTGTAGTGAATCTAAGAGTGAGATTTTATAAAATAAGAGAGGAGGATGTAGATACTATAACAATTATTCATGCCAAAATGGCATAGGCAATTCCATATCGAGTTCCCATTTCTTTGTATTTGCATATCATAACTGAAGAAAATATAGTAGAGCATAAGCTTCACCTTCTAGATAGGTTTTCTACCATTATGGGTTTCCTAGAATATATCTCTTGTTCATTCATGAGGCAGGTGTGTACATTTGCTTATTATTTCATTTTCACTTTTAGTTATTTTCATAATCCAAGAAATAATATGGTAACAATTTATCTTAAATATAAGGAAATTAATTGCATAATCTAAGGTTTTAGAATTCTATTAGATCCATTGTGACATTTTTTTCTAGTGGAATATCCATGGCAGTTTACACATCATATTGGTATCATCACAATTTTCTTTGGGATACTTTTTGAAAGTTGTAAGATACAAGAGTTGGTATAAGAAGGAAGTTGTCGAACCTTAGCCATGATGAATGAGTCCGCTCATCACAACCCCCAATATGCAGAATAAGAGACCATTTTGAGGTTGGAAGAGCAAGTTGTTGATATCTTGCACAACATGGCCTTCTCATGAATAAGTTCAACCCTTTTGAGGAGGTTTTTGGCTCTAACTTAGAAGCTGGATCAAATGATAAATCAACATATAATGAAGACCAAGAAAATTAGTCAATGGGCTTGATAAACAACAACCAAGTTCTAGTGCCATCACTCCTTCACAATCTCTATTCAAAATGGAAGAAAAGGTGGACATCTAGTCCTATAAAGGTGAGATTGATGTTTTTAAGTTGAATAAATGTAATGACATGACTGGCCCCCTCAAGGTATTTTTAAGAGAATGGTTGTTTATACATGATCTCCACGGTTATGTAATGTTCCCGGTTTCAGTTTCCTTTATAGTACAACCAGGATGGATTTCCAGGGTACGTGATGGCCAAGTCATTGGAGCAGGAGTATGCCATTAAAGGTTTCAAAGGGGTTTGGAAGAGTTTTATGGGACTCGACGACATTTGCTTGTCGTATTCTATCTTTTGTACAACTTGCTTTTGGTTCCATTGCATTTCGATAGTTCTTGTAATATAGGGTTATTATTGAGCCTAACTTAATTAATTATGCTTAAGGTGGCATTCTGGGAAGAATATTTGATGGAACACCCTAGTGTAATAACTCGTTGGAGTACGAACTAGAAGATCTAAAAAATGGGATGATGAAAAGTGATTTATTTTGGCCAGAGAAAGTATGGTCGACAACATACCATTTTCCCAAATGAAAAGTAACTTTAATTAACCACTTATTTAAATAAAATAAGGGGGAAATGATTAATTAAAGGAACAAGGCCAAAAGTGACTTAAGTGAAAAATAAAATAAAATTAAAAGTCAGTTAGATGAAGTCAAGGGGGAGCTTCTAGAATAATAATAAAATACTAAAATAAAATGCTTCTAGAAGATTGGAGATCATCTATTGGGCCTTTAAAAGGAGGAGGAGGAGATCATGTGAGGACATCTTGATTTGTGCATTTGTCTTGTTGAAGGTTGGAGAATCAAGTTCTCTACTTCAGTAGCTCCAAGATGAAAACCTTTGGGTGATTTGGTGAGAGTGGATGAAAACCCACCTCATCTCTTAGTGAATTCATTTAGAATTCACAAGAGAGCATATTGGTTGCATATCTATTTTTGGAGGCCAGATCCAGTGTTAAAATGGGTATATCTTGAGGCTAGATTTGGTTGGGAGGATCCCATCTTAGTTATCCTCAAGTGTTTTGCAAAATCAGTTCATATTAATATAAATAAATTTGATAATTCTTGCATGTGTTGAATGTATATTTATCAATTTCAATTTATATTTCCTTGTTTGTCGTTAATTTATGGTTTGATCTCTAAAATTTGTTTAACAAATTTATCAAAATATTTTTCTTAAATATTTATCCTGAGAAAATTATTAAATTGAGTAATCAGGATATCATAGTGGTATCAGAGCATGATTTTGGCCAGCTATGAGTTAAAATCCAAGTGCTGAAGAGAATTGTATTTGTCAGAGTCATTTTATTCACAAGTGCTGGGATTTTATTTATTCCCCAAGAATGTCAAGTTGCTTCAACCATTGATATTTATTTTAGGAGGACGATTTCATAATTAATGAATATTATCAAGGCCGAGTTTGCTTATTGTGCGGGCCAAAGTGTAAACCCAGGTCTCTCATTATTTTTTATTGTGATATCTCTCCTCAAACAAAATATGGAATTGCCCTCTATATCCTTGCTGGAAATATTCCTTTATTTGCATGACAAGTGTTTGACGAAAGTATTGTTCATTATCTATTTGTTAAAAAATCTCCAGAGAAAATTATTTGTGAACTAAGTGTTTTAAGAAGACCGTCAAAGAAATTTTTAATATTATGGGGTTGCATTAGAATTATCTTGGATTTGATACATTAATATTCATTTCCAAAGGCTGTGGGTGCCATTTGTTGGAAAATTCAATGTGGCAACTACTAATTCAGAGTTTCCTTATTCCTTAATGATTTCTTGTGAATCTTATTTATATTCTTTTGTTTCTTTATTAGATATTTTCATCAAACAAATATCAAGATCAAAATGATAAAGACAATGGACACAAATATTAGGCTCCAAGCTAGGGCAAAACCCCTCCAAGGGTAAAACCCATAAAATCTATTCTCTTCTTATAGAATCTCCTTCAACTGAGAGAAAAAATATCCAAACCCTAGACCAAGTCCACCAAGTACCAAGTCAACCCTTCCAATATAATTAGATCACCACAGCTCAATCTTGCATTAACCCGCAACTTTTACCAAAACTTCGACCCTACAACTACGTCTTGCAAATTTGGCCCTGTAACTGCTATAGAAACCTTAATTCAACTTATTAAAGAGATCCTTTTCTGAGCAAGAAAAATCTTCCCAAGGTTAATGAAGTCAAAATAAATTATTTCATCTTCCAGTAACTTGATACTGCAAATCGTCCTAATGAAACTTAGACATGCAATTTCAACCTTCCTAGAAGTTGTAGAAACCTTAATTCTTCACACATTTGAGAGAGATAGAGCCCAAAAACATTTTTTATTCCTTCTTTTCTTCTTCTAGACCTTCAATCTTCTTGTATTCTTGCTTCCCAGCTACAGACCGAAATTCCTTTCTTGAGATCGAACTTGTGAGAGAGTGAGTGCCAAATGAGGTTGAATATGCTCCTTTGTATAACCTGTTGGCATTATGATTCTGGTATGACTTTATGATACATATGTTGTACTTGATGGCAACCCACTCATCTCAGATGATAAATTCTATGTAGAGAAAAGTTCACGCACTTATATGCAGAGAAACGTTTATTTCATGTAGAGAAAAGTTCACGCACTTTTATGCAGAGAAACGTTTATTTCATGTAGAGAAAAGTTTCTTTCATGTAGAGAAAAAATTCACGCACTTTCATGTTGGAGAACTTACCTTTGGTCCATGGTAGTTAGTCCTTGGTATTTGAACCTATGGTTTTGGACCATGGTACCTCATCAAAAGTGTTTATATGTTGGAAAACTTACCTTTGGTCCATGGTGGTTAGTCCTTGGTATTATTCAGCCCCATGTTTTTGGGCCCCTTGTATTGGTTATCTATGGTATTGATCCATGATTTTAGGAAGAAGCTTGCCTATATAAAGCAAAGGAGATCACTTGGCTAATTCATTCTTGCAAATCGAATATCTTAAGATCTGAAATATTGGGTTATTGTTTTAAAAGTTTGATCTATGAAAGGGAAGTTGAAAGCGAATCTGTGAAGGGTGATCTCTTGAGCGCTGCAGCTGCGGAAGTGCGGAGGCGCCACAGAAGGCGCAATGCGGAGGCGCCACAGAAGGTGCAGTGCGGAGACGCCACAGAGGTGCCACAGAAGGCGCAGTGTGGAGATGCCACAAAGGGGCCACAGAAGGCGCAGTGCGGAGGCGCCACAGAAGGCGCAGTGCGGAGACGCCACAGAAGGCGTAGTGCGGAGATGCCACAAAGGCGCCACAGAAGGTGCAGTGCGGAGGCGCCACAGAAGGCGCAGTGCGGAGACGCCACAAAGGCGCCACAGAAGGCGCAGTGCAGAGGCGCCACAGAAGGCGCAGTGCGGAGACGCCACAAAGGCGCCACAGAAGGTGCAGTGCGGAGGCGCCACAGAAGGCGTAGTGCGGAGGCGCCACAAAAGGCGCAGTGCGGAGATGCCACAGAGGCGCCATAGAAGGCGCAGTGCAGAGGCACCACAGAAGGCGCAATGCGGAGACGCCACAGAGGCGCCACAGAAGGCGCAGTGCGGAGGCACCACAGAAGGCGCAGTGCGGAGACGCCACAGAGGCGCCACAGAAGGCGCAGTGCGGAGGCGCCACAGAAGGCGCAATGCAGAGGCGCCACAGAAGGTGCAGTGCGGAGGCGCCACAGAAGGCGCAGTGCGGAGGCGCCACAGAAGGCGCAGGTGTGGTGGTCGCGGCGCCACAGAAGGCGCAGGTGCAGAGGTAGTACAGATATCCGCAGATCTATACCAATGAAGTTGTGATCCCTGCTTAAAATTTGTTTTAACTGCCTTTGACTATTCTGCAGGGTTTTGGGTGCATAACTGATGTTTGGTTACTGGTATTAAGTTCAGATAACAGCATGATTAATGACTTATCTTTATGTACTAGATCTGGTTGATAACTCTCATAATATCATTGTATATGTATGGATCTGGTGATTGGGTGATTCAGAAGGTTGTTTGATTATGAGCTTCATTGTTGTTGTTGGATCCAGTTTGAAAATTTATGAAAAGTGGTCCTTGAAAGAAAAGAAGTAGGGGGTTGTAGCTCCCTTCCAGGAGAGACTAGAAAACGAGAGAGAGTTGTAGCTCTCTGCAGGTTGTAGCCTGCGTACTGGTAAAGGACTACACCAGTACAAAATCATTGTAACAGGAGTTTCTAATTTGAAAGAAGATAGAGACATATTGCATCAGGTGGTTTTCACCCACATTGGGTTTCCACCTTATATTTGGTGTTCTTTGGTGTGACTATCTGTTTTTCTTGTTCATGCTCATTATTTTATGGTACTGATATGCAAAAATAATTCGAAGTGTAAATAAGGAAGATTTGTTAAAAGAACTTGATAATACTGATTCACCCCCCCCCCTCTCAGTATTATTTTCAACAATTGGTATCAGAGCAGGTCCTTCAGAGAAGCTTGATCGCTTGAAGGTAGATCATTCATCATGAGCAACTACGAGAGAGAAGCATCAATCAGGCCACCAATTTTTGATGGGACGAACTTCAATTATTAGAAGATAAGAGTTACTGCCTATCTTCAATCTCTTGGTATAGAAGTTTGGGATATCATAGAGACAGGCTACACTTTTCCTTCAGCTACTCCTATAGATTCGGCCGAGAAGAAGAAATATGAAACAAATGCGAAAGTAGTCAATACTCTATTGGGATGCTTATCCCAATCGGAATTCGTGAAGGTAATGCACTATAAATCCGCAAAAGAAATATGGGACAAAATTGTCACGAGCTATGAAGGAGACGAACAGGTAAAGCGTGTTAAACTTCAAACTTTCAGGATTCAGTATGAGAATCTCAGAATGTATAATGATGAAAGTGTGGCTAACTATTTCCTTAGGGTAGATGAAATTCTTAACTGCATGAAAAACTTGGGTGAAGAGATAAAAGAGGCTATTGTGGTTGAAAAAGTCCTAAGATCCTTGTCCCCCAAGTTTGAATCTAAAGTGTCCGCTATAGAGGAAAAAGCAACTCTACAAACTCTCACCATGTCTCAACTACATGGAAATCTAACTGCTTATGAAATGAGAAAGGGAGGTCCATCAGACAGAAGAGAAGCGGCTTTCAAGGCTTCAGGCAAAGGAGATTACTATGAAGCAAGTCACGTGCCAGAAGAAGAAGAAGAAGAATCAAATTTTGTCAGAAATCTTCAAAGGGGTTCTGGAAGGTTCAGAGGTAAGTTACCTTTTAAATTTTTTTCTTGTGGAAGAGTAGGTCATTATGCTGCAAAATGTCCTTATAAGGATAAAGGAAAGGAACTTGCTATATGGAACAAGAAACAGAGTGCAAACAAGAAAAGTTACTACACTCATGAAGATAGTGATGGTCTATCGATTAGTGATGAAGATGAACAAGGTAATGACTATAAACTGTTAATGGCATTTGAAGATGATGATTATATGGATGCTATAGATGTGGATAGCCTTTTTGAAGAAATTACTAGACTCAAGAGATGTATAGAAGAAAAGAATATGATCATTGATACTCTACAATTTCAAATTGATGAAAAGGAAAAACATCTTGAAAAATTAGAAGGTGAAATTGTTGGTCTTAGAAAAGAGATTGAGAAAACAAAAGCTATTAATCTTAAGTTTGTCAAAGGATCTGAAACTTTGGATGAGATTATCAATGTACAGCGTTCTCCACTAAACAAGACAGGTCTAGGCTATAATGGAGAAACTTCTCAAGCAACCACTTCAAAAAGTTATCTTGATGCAGCAAGAAGGAATGAGCAAAAGCACAATGAAGGCCATCAGGCAAGGCAGGGACGAATTGCAAACAGAGACTATCAAGGGCAATCCGTTTTAAGGGTGAACAAAAGCTACAACCAGCCACAGGTAAAATCTTCTCAATTTAGTTCAATAATGGATGACAATAGAAATTACAATCATTTGGCCGGTAGATTTGATAACCGTAGAAATTTCTTCAATGGACAATGTTTCTCTTTCCATAACTTTGGTCACAAAGCAGCTCAATGTGTTGCATATAAAACAATCATGACTAGAGAAGCTCAAAAACAAAGAAGTATGATCGGGATTACAAAAAGGACCTATAACAACTTTTCGGCTCTTGAAAATGAAGTTGAATGTTCTATTTGCAATAACTTTGGTCATGAAGATTCTGAATGCAGGAGCAGGTTTCAGCAGACAAAGGAACAAGCCTCAAACACCAAAACATGGAGAATAAAGGAACCAAAAATAGAAAGATGTGGGATAGCATTCTATGCAGAGGGACAGGAAAATCTATGGTACATTGACAGTGGATGTTCGAAGCATATGACAGGTGATAAAGAAAAACTTGAGTCATATTCTGCTCTAGAAAAGGGAAAGAAAGTTTCTTTTGGAAATGATACTCCTGCAACTATAAAAGGAAAAGGCACTGCTCAGTTAAAAGAAAAGGTCAAGGCTGGAAATGTTTTGTATGTTGATGGATTGAAACATAATCTTCTAAGTGTCAGCTAGATGTGTGATCAAGGAACCGAGGTGATATTTAGAACAAATGGATGTCTTGTTCGTGATCTTGATACAGGTCAAACGGTGATCAAAGGTAAAAGAACTCCAAATAATCTATACGTATTTGAAGAAGGACAACAACAATGTTATCTAAGCAAGGATGATGAACATTGGCTATGGCATCGGAGGTTGGGGCATCTAAGCTTTTCACAAATAAGGAAAGCATGAAAATATCAGGCAGTTCGCGATCTCCCAGATATCAAAATTCCAGACAACACCATATGCAAATCATGTCAGTTTGGAAAGCAAACCAGAACTAATTTTCCAGAGAAGGAAGGATCAGCTAGCATGCCTCTTGAGCTAGTACATACATATACATGTGGTCCATTCAGAAAAAGAACACCTCGAGGAGAAGAATACTTGATATTATTCATTGACGATTTCTCCAGGTTTTTCTGGTTAGGACTAATGAAGCACAAAGACGAAGCATTCGAAAAATTCAAATCCTTCAAAGCCTTGGTTGAAAATGAATCAAGATACAAAATTAAGTGCCTCAGATCTGACAAAGGTGGGGAGTTTACCTCGAATGAATTTTTCGATTTCTGTGAAGAACATGGGATAAGAAGAGAATTCTCTACAGCTAGAACTCCTCGGCAAAATGGAGTTGTGGAAAGAATGAACAGAACAGTCCAACAAATGGCTCGTGCTATGCTTGATGAGTCGGGTACTCCCACAACTTTCTGGGGTGAAGCTGCACATGCTGCGGTTGTTATTCTCAACAAAACAAATGTCCGTGTTAACAGCACTCAAACCCCTCATGAGCTCTAGTGTGGTGAGACTCCTTCGGTGAAGCACTTCAAAATCTTTGGGAGAAAATGTTATATTAAGAATACTGATGAGCAACTTGGAAAACTTGAACCTAGAGCAGATGAAGGCATTCTTCTTGGTTATTCTCCACATAGCAAAGCATACAAGTGCTACAATAAAAGACTTGGCAGAATTGTTGACAGCATTGATGTAGTGGTTGATGAGAAGGGATACATTCCTAGGAAAGTACATCATGAAGACATCGAAGAAGATGAAGGCTACCCTCAAAGACAGAATGATGAAGAAGAAGAACCTCAAGAAGAACCAGAGGAGCAGACAAGAATAGAAGAGAAGACTCCATCCAGATATGTTCAGAAGAATCATCCAGAATCTCAGATTGTGGGGCAGAAAGAAGCAGGTGTACAAACAAGAAGAACAATTGCAGAAGCTTCAAGCTATTTGGCATTACTCTCTTCCATTGAACCACAAAATGTGAAAGAGGCATGCAAAGATGAATGTTGGGTCAAAGCAATGGATGAAGAACTTGAGCAGGTCGAAAAGAACAACACTTGGGAGTTGGTTCCTAGACCAAAAGATAAGAATGTTATAGGAACAAAATGGGTCTTCAAAAATAAATTGAATGAAAATGGAGAAGTAATTAGAAACAAGGCTAGACTTGTTTGTAAAGGGTATGCGCAGCAAGAAGGAATAGATTTTGAAGAAACCTTTGCTCCTGTTGCAAGACTTGAGGCCATCCGAATGTTCCTTGCTCTCTCAAGCTTTCAAAACTTCAAAGTATTTCAAATGGACGTGAAATCAGCCTTTCTGAATGGAGACTTAGAAGAAGAAGTATATATTGAGCAGCCAGATGGTTTCATTCTTGGAAATGATCCAAATCTTGTATGCAGATTGAAAAAGGCTCTCTATGGTCTCAAACAAGCTCCAAGGGCTTGGTACTATCGTTTGGACAAATATCTTCATCAACAAGGTTTTTCAAAAGGATCAGCAGATAGCAATCTTTATATAAAAGTTGAAAATGACAAATTGCTAATACTTGTTGTGTATGTAGATGACATTATCTTTGGCAGCAATGAAGAGGCTATGAGTCAAAGCTTTTCCTTGGTCATGCAGAAAGAATTTGAAATGTCCTTGTTGGGAGAACTGACATATTTCCTTGGTTTGCAAATCCAACAAAAGGAAGGAGGAATCTTTTTGTCTCAAACCAAGTATCTCAAACAAATTTTGAAGAAATATGGCATGGAAGATGCAAAACCAGTATGTACACCCATGGTCACAGGATGTAGCCTCAGTGCAAATGATGAATCTGCAGCAGTACATCAACCAACCTACAGATCTATGATTGGAAGTCTACTTTATCTGACAGGTACCCGACCGGACATCATGCATGCAGTTGGAATAGTTGGAAGATTTCAGGCAAATCTGAAGGAGACTCATCTTCAGGCAGTGAAGAGAATTTTCAAATATCTTCAAGGGACTCAAAATTATGGTTTATGGTATCCTAGAGATACAAATCTCACACTTCATGCTTATACAGATGTGGATTGGGCCAGAAGCGTGGATGACAGGAAGAGCACAAGTGGTGGCGCATTCTTTATGGGTTCAAGACTAGTATCTTGGTTCAGCAAGAAACAGAGTTCGATTGCCTTATCTACAGATGAAGCAAAATATGTTGCTGCTGCATCTTGCTGCACTCAACTCCTTTGGATGATGCAGACCTTGCAGGATTTTCAAATCACTTGTACACCACCTATCTCCATCTTATGTGATAACACAAGTGCAATCAGCATCTCAAAGAACCCAGTCATGCATTCAAAAACCAAGCACATATCAATCAAGTATCATTTTCTTCTGGAACAAGTGCTTGAACAGAAGGTCAAGTTGGAGTATGTTCCTTCTAAGGAACAAGTTGCTGATATACTCGCCAAACCATTGCTCACGGAGACTTTTGAACACCTCAGGAAAAAGCTGGGGGTTGTTGATGCATCATCTTGTTGTTGAATCTCTTCTGATTGTTGGTTGTACGGGAATATTCGTACATGTGCTGGGTTGCAGATTGGTTGAAGATCAAATAGCACTTGTTCAGGGGGAGCTTATAATGCATTGTTGGCATTATGGAGGATGTACAGAAGGCGATCATGGATGCTGATCTGAATATTACTGAAATATGTCTCTATCTCTTTCATGGTCATTTATGGTGTTTGGTGGATTATGTTTCTTCTTTACAGATCTGGTTCATATTCAGGGGGAGCATGCTCTTAGGGGGAGCATAACCCTTTGCCCTTGTGTTACACTAAAAAATGTCACCATGACTATTTACAGTTAGGATGACTCTATCAACAGTCATACTACCCTCTTAGGCAAGTCTTATGCCTCTGCTCTCCATGTCAAACTCCAAAAAAGAGAGAAAGTCTTTCTAAATGTATTTATCTCTGGGGACGCAGGTTCTCTCAACCTTACCTGCGGGGATGCACCCAAGGTTCACAAAAGCTGTGTCTTTGGACGCTCTGTATGTAAAGGTGCAGGTGCGTCCCCTGAAAAGGTTAAAATGCGCAAGTTTCATCTTTAAAAATTCACTTGTGGTCATTTCTAGAGCATTCTAGAAGGTTGTTCGACGTGTATTGAGCGCCTCCAGATGGTTCATGCACTCCTACCAAAGAGGAACTTATCCCATCAATAAGGGAGCTATCCCAACCAAAGAGGGGATTATCCCATTGATGGTGGACCTGATTAACTTCCTCTTGAACACTATAAATACAGGCATTGGGCCAGAAGGAGGAGAGGTTGAAAGCTATACATTTCTAAGGGTAAATGCTGCAGGAATTAGTACTCCCATTTAGAAGCTTGTGAGGAGAGATTGCCATCTTTGCTTGTTCTATTTGGAAGTGGGTGAGCTTTGTCAAAGTAAAGGAAGACTCTTGTGGACCCTGGAAGGAGCTTGCACAACACCAAGGCTCAGGTTGTAATGGTTTCTTTTGATTACCTTTAATGCAAATTGGTCCATTCTTCTCAATAACTTGTTGTTTGTGAGTTATTTCATGTACTCCTTAGTCTATATGTTGAATATGCTTTGTTTTATGTTATAATCAGGTGCTATTTAATTGTTTGACTGTTGGTGATTGCAGGTTTTGGAGAAAAGGAGGAGCTCATCCAGATCAACAAAGCTTGGACTTCTACAACAGCGTTTGGACAAAGGTAAGAACGAAACACTTGATTTCTCATATCATAATGCATGTTTAGAGAAGGATAGCTCTAGTTTGTTTTGTTTGTCATTAGAATGTCTTAGACTTCTAGGAAGGTCGGTTGTGTCCGCACTATTGACCGATTCCGTGTGACAAATTGGCGACCATACTGGGGAATCCATTAATGAGAAAAGTCTTTTCCTTTGTGTGAACTTTGCTTTGAGAAAATTGGTTTATTTTTCTGGTTTTGGCTCTGTGACTTTGTCTGTGGGTGGGTTAGCTTAGGATTAGATTCATTTTGGTTTTTCTTGAGTTTTTCAGTAGGACGAACCCTCTGAGTACTGCACAGTGCGTCCCTGGACGCACTTTTGCTGTGTGCACAGAGCGGGCCCGCACCTGTGCTAACGGGTTGCCTGCGTCCCCTGCTAAAATTTGAGAAAATTCCATTTTTTGCATTTTTGCTCTTAGATTTTGTTTTTTCTTAGTTTTTACTGCCCATATTCATTAGTCCCTTGTCAAAGATCTTCACCTGAACTTGTTTCGATAGCATTGAGTGTTTTAGTGGATTTCATCGAAGTGTAAGCCCTAGGGTTTGATTTTGAGTAGGTCTTGTAGTGACTTTGGCGGTAGAAGTTGTCAAGCCTTAGATCTCTCTGGTTTTGTCAGTATTCTAAGAAGTCAGACCTATCATAAAGTCTACCTATGAGAGAAACTTACCATTGAGTTGTTTCTTTGGACAAATTTCGAAGTGCTTGTTGATTAAGTCTTGAATTCCATTTTACAAAAAGAACAAAAAGATTTGAGTTTTGTTTTGACTAGTCTTTTGATTCTGCATTAGCTGGTCCTTGATTTGATTTTGATCAAGTAAAACAACCTAGAATCATCTTTGTGAGCTTTTGCCTTGTTAGGTTTGCTTAGAGTAATTTCTCTTTTGATTTGCTTGTGAGTCAAGTTTTCATAGTTTTTGTAGCTTTTGAGATTGTTTTTTGTTAAGATAGGTTTATATGCTTTATTAAAAAAAGAAAATACAAAAATATCTCCTTTGAAAAGTTTTGTTTCAAGTAGCTTTGAAAAGTTTTGAAAGAAAAAGAGTTTTTCGTGCAAGTAAAGAGTGGTCATGTTTGTGTGTTTGAAAAGATAAAGAGAATTGTTTCTTTGATTGTCTTTATTAAGGAAGTTGCTTTCTATAAAATTTGCATCTCTCAACTCTCTTAGTCAAGAATTTCATTGAAAAAAGCAAAGTAGCGTAAATCATCTTAGGTGCATCTTTTTAGTGGTTTGAGTCAAGTCTACACACCATTGGTTTCACTTCCACTACCTTTTGTCTTTAAAGAAAAACCATAAAAGTAACGCTTAAAGTAAAATCGAAGTAGTAACTTTTATTTACTAGGGCTCTAAAACACTAATTTAGATCAGGCTAGTGTCTTGGAGTAGGTGAGTAATTAACTCTCCAAGACAAAAAAACCAAACAAGTAGCTTATCTTGTGATAGAATAAATCCAATTGTCTCACTTGTACTCTGGGAAAGCTCCTCTTAAAGGAGAAGCACGAGCTCGTGTCCGAACCAGTGAGGGGATCAATCCCCCCTCGTTGGGAATGATGCCAGACACGCACGTATTACAAACGGTAAACCTCAGATTAACCATTGTCGAGGAGCCAGGGGTCACTTGTCGGTAAACCTTGGATTATTGTCAAGGAGCCGGCAAGGGGATTGAGCTTGCTACTCTGCCCTTGCGTGCTGTCGGAGTTTAGACTGTTCCCCCAGGTGCATTTGTTGCGGTTGGTAACCTTAGTGACCATTATCTTTAGGATTCTACCGAGGTGACGGTGGAGGGAAGATCCCACTGTACCTGGAGCAGACGTCGGCTAGACTCACTTGGATTTTCTAGGGGGTTCACTTCACTCGAGACGGTTAAAATGGAGGAACTTGGTCCAGTCTATTCATTAAGCAGGTTGCCGGGGTAACTGTTCCACCCGCCACTTCTGTACTGAATCCAGCGAGGTTGGGCTTCATCACCAACTAGCGCTTTCGGTCTGGAAGGCTACTGTTTGTGTTTGGTTTGACGCCCTAGATTCTTTAGGCGTGTGATTCAAATTTGTTTGGTTCTTTAGAGACTTTAGGTGGTTTGATTTGAAATTTTATTTTGTTTTCGTGTGTAGTAGTTAAAAGTTTTTAACTGTGGCGGAATTACCGAGACAGTCCCGTAGACTTCGGGGCGAGTCACCTGAAATTGTTACCGGAACAGATTTATTAAGAAAACTCCGTAGATCGCGGGGTGGATCTCCTGAAGACATTCCGGGTCAGTACGAAGAGTTGAAGGTCCTTGTAACTCCTCCTAGTGGCAGTAGAGTAGGTTCACCTGAAGAAGGAGAATCTTCCTTGGTGGTCCATCCAGATTACCAAAGTTTAGAGACAGGTTATAATCCCGAAGCTGTTACAGTTTCTGAGCTTGTTGGTAGTTTTTCGTCTGCTAGTGATACAGGCGAAGAACCAGAAATATCTGAACCTGTTACTCCGACTTCTAGTGTTCCTGATTCACCGAGAATAGAAAGAATTATCACCGAAAATCTTCCTACTGGTTTGATTGCTATCGAAGAACTTGCTCCAGAGGAAGAAATAGGCGTCTCTAATCCTGAAGATCAACTTACCCTTGATCTAAGGGAGCGTGAATCTATCTTTTACAGTCCTCCTAGAAGTACTACTTGGTACCTTTCGTTAACCAATTATTTAGACAATTTTGGGCTAGGTTTTTCCACACCTTGTACTCCTTTTCCACCTGGAGGTATTCACACTCCTGTAAATATGTCTGGTCAGTCGTCCGTGTTTACACAAAGTCCTGAATCTTTCTTACATGGCGGTCCTTCTGTTCCCACTGGGTATCAATCTCTTTCTGGTACCTTTGCGGGGGCATCTCCTCAACCCGTTGATCATGAGTTATTAGTTGGAAACAATGGTAATGTACCATTGGGTGTAGGAGACATTTACATGATGTCAGGTTCAGTTCCCGTTTCCCAACCTCAAGGTGGCCAATTACCGCCTGGGGGGCAGCCTCAGTTAATGCCTGGGGGGCAACCTCAAGGTACTTCATTCGTGTCTGGGGGGCAACCTCAAGGTCAGTACGCTCCTATGGGGCAATACATACCTCAAGGTCAACCCCAGCCTCAATATGTACCCGAAGGTCAACCTCAGTATCAATATCAACCTCAAGGGTACCAACCTCAAGGTCAAGGTCAACCCCAGTATCCGTATTTACCTCAAGGTTATCAACCTCAAGGTCAATACTCAAGTCAAGGTTATCAACCACCTCAAGGTCAATCATATGGTCAAGGTATGGGAACTGCACCTTATACTTATCAATCCTATCCTCAATCCGGCTATGGATCTCAGTATCCTCAACCTGTTACGGGTCAATACCCTAGAATGTTAGTGTGGGATCCGTCACAGGGTCAACAGATGTTGCAGCCAAGTATACAGTCGGTACCTCAAGCTGGACAACCTGTAGTTTCTGGTCCACCCCAGCAACCGCAACCTGTCCAGTCAAGTGTTCAAACTTCTGTAACTTCGGTAGTTACTCAGCCACCAATTGCACCTAGTACTCCATCTCAAATGGCTGCTGCAACTACCGCCACATCTACCATACTTACTTCTGGAGTATCGACGGCTCCGGTTTCTACTGTCTTTGTAACCACTCCTCAGACATCTTTACCGTTGTCCGGATCTACGATTCAAACCACGGTCCAGATGCCGGTAGGCCAGCCTGGTATAAGTACGGTTGTCACTACTCAACCTCAATTTGTTTAACCTCCGTACCAAGGACAGTATCAACCTGGGCAAGCTGCCCAACAATCGGTTTACCAGTATCAACCGTATCCTGGGTACACTTATCAACAACCTCAGCAACCCCAGTACGGTCCGGTTAATCCTGGTTTTCCAGGAGGATATAATATCCCAAATGCGACTCCTGTTCCTAGTTATCCTGGATATCCTCCTCCTGGGGCCGGTATTGTGACCCAGAGTTTTAGAGATCCTAACCGGCAGTTACCGTTTATCACAACTTTGGATTTACCAGACTTGACGCGCTTAACAAACGATCCAATTCAATATCTTCCGTTCTGGCCGTCAATGCCAAATAAGTTGCCCAGCGATATACCCAAGTTCGAAGGTAAGTCTGGAGAGGATCCGTCCAATCACGTGATGACTTATCACCTCTGGTGTGCTTCAAATTCTATCTCGGATGATTCGATCCGCTTACATCTTTTCCAGCGTACACTCATTGGTCTCGCGGCCAAGTGGTACATTGAGTTACCACGGGCCTCTTTTTACAATTTTAGCCAGTTAGCTACCTCGTTCTTAACTCACTTTCAGTTGCCGGTCAGATACGATAACGGCACGGAGTTATTAACTTCACTAAAACAATCAACCTCCACGTATATTTCCGATCACATTCATGAGTGGAGACGTCGAAGAAGGCTAGTGAAAGTTTTTATCCCGGACCAAATCTTAGCTGAATGGTTTGTTAAATCATTATTACCAAGGATTACTGAAGATGTAGCTAAGGCCGGAGTAGTTACTGAGGAGCAAGTCATTGCTCAGGCGCAATACCTTGACTTAGTTTACACTCAGTCGGGTACATTACACGAGAAGATTCTGGATCTTCCAAAGTCGAATCAAATCGCTGCTGCTCCTTCGGGATCTCATGCCGCTGATGGTATGATTGGTATCGTGAATACAAAGAGCAAGAAGAAGTCTTCCAAGGCTTCAACTACTCCTATTATCACTTTGCCCGATTCCCCGACAAGAGAGTCTTCTCCTGAACTTACCGCCGATATTCACGCTGTAGAGTCATCTACGACCAAATCAAAAAACGGCGGAAAGAAGAAAGGAAAGAAGAAGGCTAAAGCAGACAAGGCTCCGAAGGAGAAAACAGAAAAGTCAGAAACCAATGACGAAAAGCGCAAACCTCGGTATCCTTGTCTTATTTGTGAAGAGGATCATTTTACGAGAGATTGCCCTCATCGGGCCGAGGTTGTGAAAATAGTCAAAGGTTCTCCCACTCTTGCTGTGTTAAAAAATCCATTTCCGGAGCAGGAGAATAAGATGATAGGTTCTTCCTAGAACGCCAGTGAAGAACCCATTTTGATGATGTCTCATGTGAGGATTGCGACTCGATCGCAAGATTATGGTAGTAAGAATCCTGTTGATGGTAAGGAAGCAGAATCTTCTCACTCTAACCCATCAACCTCAGCTCCTAGTTCCGATCCACTACAGATCGAGAAACCTAACCCAGACTTAGTAATTAAACCGCCCGCCAAGGGTGTACTTCGAAGGTCTGCTTTCAATCCACATGCGAGAGTGGCCCAGAATTACAACATTGTTGAGGACTTAGCTGTTTCACCCTCAGCAATGTCGGCGTTAGAAGTGCTGCAATCATGCCCAGCACAACGAAAATTGCTTTTGTCGGATATAGGAGCTGTTGATGTTCAGGACCCGAATCTAATAATCTTCGATCTAGAAAATAGTACACCGCGTCTCCCCCATCAAATGGCTTTCCAAATTCCAGTGATAGTCAAAAACAGGCCTATTCATAGGACTGTGATTGATGAGGGAGCTTCTACGTGTATTATGTCGATTCAATGTTGGAGATCCCTTGGTTCTCCTTCGTTGAACCAATCCCCCACCATCCTTAAGGCCTTTGATGGCCGTGGGTTCCGTCCGTTTGGTATTCTACAGGAATTACCTATAGGGGTAGAAGGTAAAACCGTTAGTCTGGATGTGGAAGTGGTTGATGCCCCTCTAGACTACAACCTTCTTTTGGGTCGAAGTTGGTCATATGCTATGACGGCGGTCGTTTCATCGGTCTTCAGAGTAATTAAATTTCCATATAACGGTAAGATCGTGACTATTGATCAGCTAACATACTTTTCATCCGACCCAGCCTCTTCAGAGAGTATCCAACATGTCGGTAAGACGACAATCCCTTATAGGGACGTTGGTGTAGGTTTAGTTAAATATTCTGGTTTACTGGGAACTTTTCCTCTCCCTCCACTCAGCATAGAACCTTCATTTGCAACAATTCATATGATTACATCAGAAAACATTATTTATGATGATCCTTGAATTGTCCCATCTGACTCTGAGATAGACTCATTCGGTGATGTTATGCCCTTGAGTCCATATGAAATTGCTTATGAAGCTCTCATGTCTTTTACCGACTCTCATTCAACCTAGATCGACCAAATGAATGTGGTCAGTGAAGAATCACTTTTCACCTCAACCTTAGAACGGATAGCGTTTCCCGAAGTCGTGTCATCTAACGAACAACTTCGCGAAATCCTAAGTGTAGATGATCTACCATGGGAGGATCTCCATCACAGATCTTCATTTTTACCTAAGGATGAAGCATTTGAAAATGATTTTTCATCTATCTTTACCGCTGAATATATCAAAGACGCTCAGGATCCAACGAAACATTCTGATTCAGAGTTGAATTTAGGGAATATTTCTCGTACTATTCCCATTGATATTTCAGTGAAGACCGGAATTGAGGAGAACATTCATATAGGTGTCACATGTACAGACGATGAAATCCAAACTTACAAGGCCCTATTCCAAGAATTCCGCGATGTGTTTGCCTGGTCTTACGAGGAAATGCCGGGAATCGATCCTGCCATTGTTGTTCATGAAATAAAAACCTACCCAGATGCTGAACCCGTCCAGCAACGGTTGCGTCAGATTCACCCTCGGAAAGCGGCTGCGATTAAAGAAGAAGTCGAAAAGCTGTTGAAAGCAGGTTTCATTTATCCGATCCCGTTAACGGATTGGGTATCGAATATTGTTCCGGTCAATAAGAAACAAGGAACAATAAGAATCTGTATCGACTATAGGGATATCAATCGAGCTTGTCCAAAAGACAACTATCCTACGCCTTATATCGATCAAATTATTGATGATTGTGCCGGAAGTGAAATGTTTTCCTTCATGGATGGTTTTTCGGGCTATAATCAAATCAATATTCTACCTACCGACCAACCAAAAACGGCATTCATTTGTCCATGGGGAACATTTGCTTATTGCAAATTACCTTTTGGGCTTAAGAATGCCGGGGCCACTTTTCAACGGGCGATGTCTTACGCATTTCATGACATCAAGCACATTGTGCAACCGTATCTCGATGATTTGCCTGCTCATTCATTACATCGAGCTGACCACCTTGTCCACCTACGAGCAATCTTTATGAGGTGTAGGCATTATCGAATTCGGTTGAATCCCCACAAATGTGTTTTTTGTATAGAAACAGGTCGATTGCTGGGATTTGTTGTTTCAAAAGCCGGCATTCGCGTCGATCCCTCGAAAGTCGAGGCTATCATCAAATTGCCTCCTCCTTCGAGTTTGCGCCAACTCCAAAGTTTGCAATGGAAAGCGAACTTTTTACGCCAATTCATCCCAAACTACGCCGAGGTCACTAAAGGTTTTACACGGTTGTTGAAATAGAACGTTCAATTCTTTTGGGACGAGATTGCCCAACAATCTTTTGATGCACTTAAACACGCATTGACCCATGCACCGTTGTTGCATCCTCCCAACTACAACCAGGACTACTTCTTATACCTCGCAGCTTCGCATTCCACCATTGGAATGGTGTTAGTTCAAGAAGATGAATTCGGAGCAGAGCATGTGATATATTATCTCAGTAGGACCTTAAATCCCACTGAGCTAAAATATTCGCATGTGGAGAAATTGGCCCTGGCAACCGTTCAAGCTGTCCAGCGTTTTCGTCACTACATTCTTCTCCGTAAAACTATAGTTATTTCGGATTACAACCCTATGATTTACATTTTGACAAAACAACTGCTAGGGGGCAAGTACTCTAAATGGATCGTTATCCTGCAAGAGTTCGACTTGGAGTTCGAGAAGTCCAAGTCTAAGAAATCCTTAGTTTTTGCGGAATTGATGTGTGATTTCCCGCGTACTGACACAGAGACTGTGGCAGAGGAGTCCATTGCGTACGAATCTTTGTTTCTTATCAGTACTTTAGATCCATGGTATGGGGATATAATCATCTATCTCCAAACCCAAACCTTTGGGCCTGAAGCTTCAAAGGCGGAACGTCGAAAAATTCGGTTTCAATCCCAGCAATACAAAATTATTGGAGATACACTTTATCGCTGGGGGGCAGACTTAGTTTTTCGACGTTGTCTAACTCACGAAGAGGCTGAGCGGGTTTTGAATGATTGTCACTCTGGAGCATGTGGCGGTCATATGTCTGGGTATGCCACAACTCAGAAGGTGTTGCGCGCTGTTTACTTTTGGCCATCTATGTTTAAGGATTGTATCATTGCAGTCCGGAAGTGCCACAACTGCCAAGTGTTTGATCGAAAGATGCGCGCACCGCCTGCTCCTCTCCACCCTATAATTGCCGTTGGTCCATTCGCCAAATGGGGTATCGACTTTATTACTTGTAACTCTCACTCGGCCGGGGGGCATGTGTATATCATCCTCGCGGTTGATTATTTCACTAAATGGGCCGAGGCGATGCCTACATTCGACGCAAGCGGCAAAACAACTGCAGTTTTCGTATTCAATCATATTATAACTAGGTTTGGTGTCCCACAAGCAATCATTACTGACCATGGGAGCCATTTTCGAAACATCATGATGACTGAGCTTACAAGCCAGCTTGGTTTGCGCCACGACAGCTCTACTCCGTATTATCCGCAAGCCAACGGTTTGGTTGAGTCTATCAACAAAGTTCTGGTTATCATGATCCGACGAACCATTGGTATTCATCAGTCGAATTGGCACAACATGTTATTTTCAGCGCTATGGGCATACCGAACCTCAGTAAAAACTTCAACAGGGTTCACTCCTTTCCAGCTAGTTTATGGCTTGGAAGCTGTGTTACCCATTGAATGCGAAATCCCATCACTTCAAATGGCTGTCGAATTACTCCCAGCTACTTCCGAAGAGGAGAAACGTTTATTGTACTTAGCTAAATTAGATGAGACTCGACGTGACGCTGCATTGGCAATCGAGACTCACGCAAAGCAAATGAAAGCTCAGTATGATAGAAATGTGACCCCTCGAAGTTTTTCGGAGGGAGACCTAGTGCTTTTATATGATCAAGCTAACGATAAGCTAGGTGCTGGAAAATTCGTTCCTATGTGGCATGGACCCTATATTGTAAAGCGAAAGCTAGCAAAAGGGGCTTATGAGCTGGTAGATTTTGATGGGGACTCTTTGGGTAAACCCAGAAATGGACTTTACTTAAAGAGGTATTATGCTTAAATGGTGGGTATGGAGAAGTTTTAGTTAGGTTGGGTTTTCTTTCTAGCTAGTATGTTTGTTAGTTAGTCAGTGTGCTTAGCTTAGCGAGTGTGTTTTTTTGTCGTTATTCTGGCTTATCTTGGTTTTACTCTTGATATTGCAGATGTCGACGCCTCTCCAAACATACATTGGATTTGTTGATGGTGCTTGTCGTAGTACACGGAATATCTCTTCCGCAGCTTGGGTTATCTATTCACCCTCTGACGAGTTAGTTTCTATGCATGGGGTAAGCCTCGGTCAAACAACGAACAACATTGCAGAATACAGTGCAGTGATTGAATTATTATCCGAATCTATTTCATTTGGAATTCGACGTTTGATAGTGAGGTTAGATTCTGAACTTGTTGTATTACAGCTTAATAGAGTTTATGCCATTAGGAATCCTGTGTTATTAAGGTTGTTTTTGAGAGTGCGTCTCTTGGAACGTGAATTTGATTACATTGAATATCAGCATATTCCAAGGTCCTTAAATACATTAGCAGATGCAATTGCTTCTCGAGTGTTGGACAGACATTTACGATAATCATGCAAGTAAATTTAAAAACATTTCATCATACATGTTAAACAAGATAAGCCGATAATAGTGATATATATATAGATAGGAGTGTGTCAAAAAAATATACATCGTCTTCGATCATAGGTTGAAAAACACCTTATGATCGGCAAAAATGATAAAGTACAAAAAGTCAAAAATGTCACATGTGTCTACAAAGTGACTAGCCAATCACTGGTGGTGCTCCCTATACGACACCACTGCATGGGCTACCTTGCGCAAAAATCTCCTAAACGGTCCAGGGACAGCGACTACATAGCGCTGAAGTCTGATAGGAATATCATCCATAGTAGTCTCAGGCATATCCACCGTCAAACGCTCTTGATCATGCTCCAAATCAGCTAGTACCTCTGCAGCCGCCGCGTCCTGTGGGGCCGGTACCGGTGCAACTGGATGTCTCCTCTCAAAAGGCCGGAGGTTGGCTGGGCGCTGTGGACCAACATCTGCATTTTGAAAATTTTACTGTCAGTTTTGACACGATATATATAAAAAACAAAAAAAAAAATACATAATTTGAAAACTTGTGAAAAATAAAGTACCTCTGTCATCCCATTGTTCTCCCTGTGGAAGAACCATGTTCGGATCACCTCGAAAATCTACTCCGGCATACGGAAAGTCCTGGATCGAGAAAACCTGGTCCTCCAACCAGTGAAAGTAACTATCAGAAAATCGAACAACTGTCGCGCCCTCGTCAGGATGTCGGGCCATCACCACAACCCATCGTATCAGCTTTGGCTCCCGAGGACCCAAGATATCAACAGTGAGTTGCTGAGGGATCAGCATCGGAACTCTCTCTAAGGTAAAGCTCATGACTAAAGGCCCATATCCAAAATTTTTCAGTCGTCCGTTCTTTGCCTTAGTCAGTTGGCTCTTCACGTTAGCCGACACAGCATCACACCAGTTGAAAATGGTGCCTTGGTAACAGTCAATTGCCATCCGCATTTGGGACCCGGAAGCAATGTGTAAAGCGGCCGCGCCGCAAATTCTGGTAACCGTGAATGCTATAACTTTGAGTTCGCGCAGAGAGATGTGTTTGATCTCCACGCCTTTCGAATGGTGTGCACCAGGTGTGCACCAATCTTCCCGGAGACTAACAAGGGATTGGCCACCCGGCCTAGTCCCGGCTAGATTGAGTTGCTCGCCTCTGTTTGGCAAGCCAGTGAGAAAGTATACATCCGAGGGCTCTATCTCGAGCTGGTGCCCTCCTATGTAAAAGCATTGCTCTTGAACGTTCCATCTCTCAACCAGCCATTCTAAGAATCTTACCTGAGCCCTCATGCCAGGTATGGCCCAGTATTTATATAGCCCGCATTATTTTAGGGCATCAATGGAAGGTTGATGTTCAATTGCAGCTAAATCAACGTCTTCATGCTCTCTTTCTCTCCAATCCAACATGGTGAGTGCCCTACACACCAAGAAACAATGATTAGAATTGATTTGGGGAAATTTGAATGGTTATTTGTGAAGATTGGGGTTTTAAAATCCGCCTTTCACGGAGGACGCACCCCGCGTTTACAACACAGGGCGTCCGGACGCAGCTGGCCTGAAGGTGGGCTGCGTCCCCCGACCATTTTCCTATATAGGAAAAAGTCGGGGGACGCAGGTCACCCGAAGGGCACCTGCATCCACCGAGGGGCGCATTCTAAAACCTAAACCCCCCCAAAAAACAAAACTAAAACCTAAAAATCAACTTTAATCGGATGAAATTGAAGAGTAGGATGTTGTAAAATACCTGGAAGAGACGGCGTTCGATTCTGACGGTCGGATTTTCCGTAGCGACCACGGGAAGTTTCTTGCCAAAAGCTCCTTTTTCAACCTCAACAGTCAAACGGTAAAAATGACATGGTAAAAAGTCTTTTTATAGGTTTTTTGGATGAATTTGTTCATTTTTCACCATGGAAAGATGTTTTTCGATGTGTTCTTGCCTATCTTAAACAGGTATGAGTAATGTGTCGCTTTTATGAAGGACAAAGGGACTTAGAGGGAAAAATTGTCATTTTTCACAAACCAAAATATCAGAGTCATCTTTTAAGCCCTTTTCTGACTCCTAAAAAATGAAAAGATTGCCGAGCGTTTCTTTTACACTCGTTAAAACGGAATTAAAAGACGGTCCCCTTATAGCTCTTTTCTGACCGTAAAATCAGGAAAAGATTGCCGGGTTTTTGTCGTTTCAAACTCGATACGGAAATAAAACGACGTGTTTTTTATCGCTTTTTACTTTTCAGGTCAGTGACACTAATTATGAAAGTACTCCTTGGTCGAAAGATCAAGCAGTTCCCCCAGGTATTATTTTATACCTTTTCGGGCTTGAGGGACACAAATCTACGAAAAAGTTCAACTTGGAGTCTTCTTAAGTTTTTCAGACTCTCTAAAATTGAAAAACACCGAGTTTCTCCTATACTGGGCTCGTTAAACATTTCACAGTAAAGGACCTGTTCAATTACAAACAGGAACGAACCACTCCTTCCTAGGGTTCGAATCAAAACTAGGTTGGACTCATCCGAAGGATGAGCTTATAATCAAGAATATGTTATCCTCCTCAAGCTTGTTAAAAATAAAGAGGTACTTGCCAGAAATGGTGGGGGAAAAGAGAGAAGAATGAGCCTATTTGTTACCTTTTGTCTCAGAAGAAGCTTTATTACCACTCTTGAACACGACACTTTTTCATTCACCTGGGTTGGGAAATCCTTTACCTCACAGCTGATCAAACCACTTTGAAAGTCTTCAGCCGGGTTCCGGGGATTAACTTTGAGTTATTCAGCACCAAGCCATCTGTCGTGTCGTTATGTGTTCAAGAGGTCTGCAAGCAAAAATTTCATCTGCAAAATACTTGTCATCCATTTGACCATCCCTGAGTCAGTCCTTACAGCAACATTTCTTCAACTTGAACAATGATTTCGTGTTGTGGGCTTGCCTGCAACGGGTCGCTTTCTATCGACATCAGCACATTATCTAGAGAAATGACTTAGAAATCGTCAGTACCTTGAAGTCTGCATGCATCAATGGCAGGTTTCTCGCCTTTGACGTCAGTTTACATCATTGACTTTCGATCGAAGGATTCCGTGAAATGTTCGACATCAACTCATTCATTCACATCTCATGGATTGTACTGGGTACTTTGAGAACCATTGACATTACTGGTGGTCTCTCTCACGCTTGTTAACAGTTTACATCATCGACTGGTAATCAAGTGGTTTCTACCATGTTCGACATCAACTCATTTATTCGCATGGCTAGAATCGTACCAATTCGAGAAGTAGAGATGAAGACCCTGGATCTAGTCTCTACCATCCAGGCTGCGAGGAGTTTTGTATTCATTATCTAAGTAGACTAATCATAAACAGATGGCTGCGTCCATACTGTGTCTACAAAAGTCTATGATTATGATGTACTGCAAAATCATTCCTGTATCAAAGTAGTTAGTCTGTTAGTTAAAGTTTTAATCTGAGTATGGGAATGCCTACCTCAGTAATGATATAATCTTATACATGTATTTTGTGTTGAAAATTGCAGGTTCTGACCAAGCTCTCCACGAGATAATCCTTGAAATGATAAAGCGCTTCACCCTTCCTAGATAATACAAAACCCTAATCTATTCTAGGCTTCGCACTTTAGGGGGCAATCTGTTACACTAAAAAATGTCACCATGACTATTTGCAGTTAGGATGACTCTATCAACAGTCATACTACCCTCTTAGGCAAGTCTTATGCCTCTGCTCTCCATGTCAAACTCCAAAAAAGAGAGAAAGTCTTTCTAAATGTATTTATCTCTGGGGACGCAGGTTCTCTCAACCTTACCTGCGGGGACGCACCCAAGGTTCACAAAAGCTGCGTCTTTGGACGCTCTGTATGTAAAGGTGCAGGTGCGTCCCCCTGAAAAGGTTAAAATGTGCAAGTTTCATCTTTAAAAAGTCACTTGTGGTCATTTCTAGAGCATTCTAGAAGGTTGTTCGACGTGTATTGAGCGCCTCCAGATGGTTCATGCACTCCTACCAAAGAAGAACTTATCCCATCAATAAGGGAGCTATCCCAACCAAAGAGGGGATTATCCCATTGATGGTGGTCCTGATTAACTTCCTCTTGAACACTATAAATACAGGCATTGGGCCAGAAGGAGGAGAGGTTGAAAGCTATACATTTCTAAGGGTAAATGCTGCAGGAATTAGTACTCCCATTTAGAAGCTTGTGAGGAGAGATTGCCATCTTTGCTTGTTCTATTTGGAAGTGGGTGAGCTTTGTCAAAGTAAAGGAAGACTCTTGTGGACCCTGGAAGGAGCTTGCACAACACCAAGGCTCAGGTTGTAATGGTTCCTTTTGATTACCTTTAATGCAAATTGGTCCATTCTTCTCAATAACTTGTTGTTTGTGAGTTATTTCATGTACTCCTTGGTCTATATGTTGAATATGCTTTGTTTTATGTTATAATCAGGTGCTATTTAATTGTTTGACTGTTGGTGATTGCAGGTTTTGGAGAAAAGGAGGAGCTCATCCAGATCAACAAAGCTTGGACTTCTACAACAGCGTTTGGACAAAGGTAAGAACGAAACACTTGATTTCTCATATCATAATGCATGTTTAGAGAAGGATAGCACTAGTTTGTTTTGTTTTTCATTAGAATGTCTTAGACTTCTAGGAAGGTCAGTTTTGTCCGCACTATTGACTGATTCCGTGTGACACCTTGGTGTCAAAGGGGGAGAATGAGCTGAAGATTTTGAAGTTGCCATCAAGTCCAAAGGGGGAGATTGTTGGCATTATGATTCTGGTATGACTTTATGATACATATGTTGTACTTGATGGCAACCCACTCATCTCAGATGATAAATTCTATGTAGAGAAAAGTTCACGCACTTATATGCAGAGAAAAGTTTATTTCATGTAGAGAAAAGTTCATGCACTTTTATGCAGAGAAAAGTTTATTTCATGTAGAGAAAAGTTTATTTCATGTAGAGAAAAAATTCACGCACTTTCATGTTGGAGAACTTACCTTTGGTCCATGGTAGTTAGTCCTTAGTATTTGAACCTATGGTTTTGGACCATGGTACCTCGTCAAAAGTGTGTATATGTTGGAGAACTTACCTTTGGTCCATGGTGGTTAGTCCTTGGTATTATTGAGCCCCATTTTTTTGGGCCCCTTGTATTGGTTACCTATGGTATTGATCCATGATTTTAGGAAGAAGCTTGCCTATATAAAGCAAAGGAGATCACTTGGCTAATTCATTCTTGCAAATCGAATATCTTAAGATCTGAAATATTGGGTTATTGTTTTAAAAGTTTGATCTACGAAAGGGAAGTTGAAAGCGAATCTGTGAAGGGTGATCTCTCGAGAGTTGCAGCTGTGGAAGTGCGGAGGCACCACAGAAGGCGCAGTGCGGAGGCGCCACAGAAGGCGCAGTGCGGAGATGCCATAGAGGTGCCAAAGAAGGCACAGTGGGGAGACGCCACAGAAGCGCCACAGAAGGTGCAGTGCGGAGGCGCCACAGAAGGCGCAGTGTGGAGACGCCATAGAGGCGCCACAGAAGGCGCAGTGCGGAGGCGCCACAGAAGGCACAGTGCGGAGGTGCCACAGAAGGCGCAGTGCGGAGACGCCATAGAAGGCGCAGTGCAGAGGTGCCACAGAAGGCGTAGTGCGGAGGCGCCACAGAAGGCGCAGTGCGGAGACGCCACAGAGGCGCCACAGAAGGCGCAGTGCGGAGGCGCCATAGAAGGCGCAGTGCGGAGACGCCACAGAGGTGCCACAGAAGGCGCAGTACGGAGGTGCCACAGAAGGCGCAGTGTGGAGACGCCACAGAGGCGCCACAAAAGGCGCAGTGTGGAGGTGCCACAGAAGGCGCAGTGCGGAGGCGCCACAGAAGGCGCAGTGCGGAGGCGCCACAGAAGGCGTAGGTGCGGTGGTCGCGGCGCCACAGAAGGCGCAGGTGCGGAGGTAGTACAGATATCTGCAGATCTATACCAGTGAAGTTGCGATCCCTGCTTAAAATTTGTTTTAACTACCTTTGACTATTCTGCAGGGTTTTGGGTGCATAACTGATGTTTGGTTACTGGTATTAAGTTCAGATAACAGCATGATTAATGACTTATCTTTATGTACTATATCTGGTTGATAACTCTCATAATATCATTGTATATGTATGGATCTGGTGATTGGGTGATTCAGAAGGTTGTTTGATTATGAGCTTCAATGTTGTTGTTGGATCCAGTTTGAAAATTTATGAAAAGTGGTCCTTGAAAGAAAAGAAGTAGGGGGTTGTAGCTCCCTTCCAGGAGAGACTGGAAAACGAGAGAGAGTTGTAGCTCTCTGCAGGTTGTAGCCTGCGTACTGGTAAAGGACTGCACCAGTACAAAATCATTGTAACAAGAGTTTCTAAATTGAAAGAAGATAGAGACATATTGCAGCAGGTGGTTTTCACCCGCATTGGGTTTCCACTTTATATTTGGTGTTCTTTGGTGTGACTATCTGTTTTTCTTGTTCATGCTCATTATTTTATGGTACTGATATGCAAAAATAATTCAAAGTGTAAATAAGGAAGATTTGTTAAAAGAACTTTATAATACTGATTCACCCCCCCCCCCTCTCAGTATTATTTTCAACATAACCTTTCCGAGGGGTCAAATTCCTTCCTTTAGGCTAACTTGTATGGAGGATTCTAGGACTTTGTAGACTTAAAATCAATTCTTTTACAAATTAATATATATTTTTATAGGAAGGGTCTTATAAACATCATGTTGACTCTCTTGTCTCATGAAAATATATCCTATGACCTAACAAATCCTAGAAACATGAAGAACATACTTTTACCTAGAAGACCATCAATAATGAGCATGAAACCCATGCTTTAAAATAATAAATTTTTCTTTGCTTCTTTTGTTTTTTTACATAAGATACATATTGAAATGAGTATAATAACAATTTTTAAGACCGAAACTACTTACATTTCCAACACTCCCTCTTAACTAGGGAGGTATTCATAATTGTACAACCAAAACAACATCATTCTCAAACTGAAGAGTTAGATTGATAAGCCAACTATAAGCATCAACATTATAACCAAAATAGTTTTTTGAGTCCTAACTAGACAAGCTCAACTTCATTCAAGTGCATTATGTTGGGTGGCTTTACTACAAGGCACATACCCCATCTATATGTTAACAAAGTATGTCCTTTTAGGACTATTCTTATATTGGATTCCCAATCCTCAAAGAATATATGTCCTCTTTGGCCACTCTTATCTTGGATACCTACCCCATCCTCAAAGAGTGTCGGTACCTTTCATTTCTTGGATGATTTATCCTCAAGGAAACCACAGGTGCTTATACAATCCTCCACCATTCTCTCTCCAAGGCCTTCACTTGGACTTATGACTGTTAGTCCTGGTTAAGTGGTTGACACATGAAGAAGAGAATGCACATATGATGTCCATCATCACTCCCTCTCAACTAGAGAGGATATATCAATTCCTTCTTGACTAAGGAATAAATCCTTGCTCCTATTCAATGAGACTCCTTTTCTCCCTATCAAATCTAGAAAAGATTCTAGAATTCCTTTCTATTCAGGAAGTCAACACCACAAGCCTTGTACCTTTTCTTCATAAGAGTATCAACTACCTATTCTTTATAGTTGAATGGATCCCTCTTTCCTTCGCATGTCATTGTCTTTAGATTCCTTCCTTCCAAGGTATCATGGAGCCATATTATTTCTTTAATCTTGTGACAAGATCCAAGTCATCAAGCTCTCACATCAGTTTCATATTGTCCTCATAAATGAAGGCATTATATTGAGCCTTTCTAAACTTCAAGCTGATCATTGCTTCTTCATGAAAGGGATCTCCTTATTATTGTGTGAACTTGACCTTCAGATTATCACCTCACACTGCTACCTTTTAATCCCAAGATGAGCACATCTTTACTTCATAATTTCCAAAATCATATTTTGAGCTTGCCTCAACAATAATCATATATTCCTGTAATATCCTTCAAGGTAGCAAAAGAATATGTTAACTAGATAACCAACCAAAAATATCATATTAGACTTACCTCATCGTGATGGATTTTTCATCAAGGAATTAACATCCTCATTGTCCTTCTCCACACAAAACTTCCTTCATGCATCAGAGTGCCCAAGGATAAAACTTTATTACCAAGTTACATTTTTTCTTCCAGAGACTACACTAGATGTTGATCAGTATTTTATATATTCTAGAGAGAAAGTCTTAATCCTTTATTCATTATAGAGTAAGTCAAATTCATATTTTAAGCATCATATAACCATACTAAGTGTATTTCACGACCAACTTCTTTTACAGGATTCTGAATGCTTGAATCCTACCCAAGAGTTACTTTAAATATGGAATGTTATGATTCTATTCAATCATCTATGTATGCTCCCTAAAATGAGTTCGCAACATGACCAACTGTATGCCTTCAACCTTCAAGAGTATTGTTTCCATAGAATATATACTAACCTTGTCACAATGCTTATTCCAAGAACCTTCCAAAATGATGGTTCTCACAGGATCACGATGGTCCATCTTAGCAAAATGACTACTTCTAACATTATGTTAGAATGCCTAGATGAAAAATAATATGAAAAATGGTCCCAATCTTCTCAATTAAAACACCAAATGATTCCTACAAAGCAACTCAATTCTACTATCACATGCTTCTATCTATGATGTTATGCATTTACAAAACCAAGATTCTCTTATAGCAAACAATAATGCATTATATTCTAAAGTAAAGACCAAATTCCTAAAGAACTTGACAGGGAGGATGCCTTATTCAATAGTAAAGATCCTTGACATCTTCTTTCTTTAGCTTCTTCTCAGGTTCTCCTATCTCCTCGGCTGTGTGAGCTTCGCTTCTTTCCTTTCTTTTGATGTTTTGCTTGTTTGGACATTCCCTCTTAAAGTGCCCATATTCATTGCTCCCAAAGCAATGAACCTTGGATATGTATCTTGCTTCTTCTTGGACTTTCCAAATCTTCCTTTCTTCAACTTCTTGGTCTTCGCTATGAAGGCTTGAGATTGTTCATTTGATTTGATATCGTCCTTTGCCTTGATTCATGTTTCTTCCAATATGATTTGAGCCCACAACTCATCAAAAGGAGTTGTGTCTTTCTTAGAGTAGATGCTCATTGCAAAACTGCTACATTTTGGTGGAAAATCATTTAGCACTCATATGGTCATTTCAGAATCATAAATTGTCTCCTTAAGCCCCCACAACTGATCTCTTATTTGATAGATCTTCATAAGAAAGGAGTCCATGTCCTCATTCTTTGATTCCTTAATTTTATATATCTTATTCCTCAAATACATCTTCTGTCCTAATGTAATTATAGAGTACAAGTTCACTAGCTTTTCATACATAGCCTTTGAAGTCTTCAAGTTAGAAACAAATGGAGTAAGACGATCCTTAATGGATTCCAAAATGATCCTTTGTGCCCCTAATTCCCCTTTATTGTCTTTTTCTAACTATTGAGTCTTGTATTTTCTAGGTTCAATGAATTCCCCAAGAACATATTCCATTACTTCATGTTTTGTAAGTGCTAGGTCAATCCTTTTCTTCCATGCTAGGAAATTTGTTAATCCAATGAGCTTATTGATTTCCTTGCCGATAGAACCCATAAGACCTGTAGATTTAGAAATAAAATAATATGAAACTTACTTAAAAATCAAGATTATTCACTTCTCTAATGATGTCTCCAAATATCTTTATGCATTCGAGATCTTCAAAGAGACTTCAATGATGTCCTAGAAAGATGTCTTCTAGGATACCTTTAGCAACAACTTCCAAGAGTGATGAAAGATGTATTTCAATGATCCTTTGAATAGATATCCTTCCAAGGGAGATCAAAAACCTTGTTGTAGTCTTCCTCTTTAGGATTTCCTTTGATGAGGGTTTGATGTAGTCTTCTGCAAGTGATTCCCCTTAGAAAACTCTTCTTTCGTCCACAATATGGTCTTTCCGCCTGCTTGCTTGTTCACCTAAACTTTGATACCATGTTTGAAAATGCAATGTGGAAGCTACTAATTTAGATTTTCCTTATTCCTTAATACTTGCTGGTAAATCTTATTTATCTTTATTAGATATTTTCATCAAACAAATATCAAGATCACAACAATAAAGATAGTGGACACAAATATTAGGCTCCAAGCCAGGGAAAAAATCCTCTAAGGCGAAAACCCAGAAAATATCTTCTCTTCTTATATAATCTGCTTCAAATGAGAGAAAAAGACCCAAACCCTAGACCAAGTCCTCTTCCAAGTACCAAGTCATCCCTTCCGATAGAATATGATCACCACAACTCAATCCCACATCAATCTACAACTTCGACCCTGCAACTTTGTCATGCAACTTCGGCCCTGCAGTTGCTATAGAAACCTTAATTCAACTTCTTCAAGAGATCCTTTTGTAAGCAAGACATACCTTCTCAAGGTCAATGAAGTCAAAACATAATATTTCCTCTTCCAACAACGTGATATTGTAACTCATCCTACTACAACTCGAACTTGTAATTTCGGTGTTCCTAGAAGTTGTAGAAACCCTAATTATTCACATGTGTGAGAGATAGAGCCCAAAAACAAGTTTTCTCCACTCTTTTCTTCTTCTAGACCTTCACTCTTCTTGTCTTCTTGCTTCCTAGCTATATATCAAACTTCCTTTCTTGAGATCGAACTTTTGAGTGAGTGAGTGCTAAATGAGGCCGAATCTTCTCCTTTATATAGCCTTACTAAAGGTCGAATCTTCTTGAATGTAGAGGTGAAGGAAATTCACTAAAGGCTGCCAATCACCTGATAAAAATGAACAATACAAGGCTTTTCTTTTCTCTCTATTTACCTCACTTTTTTTTAGACACAGACACACGCTCACATTTTTGCGGAAACAAGCGCGCACTTGTGTCTATCAGAGGAAAATGCACGCGGGCAAGAAAGATCAGAAAAATTTCACTTCCATGGGCTCAGGAAAGATCATGGTGGACTGTAAAAAATCCATAGGGGTGAAGAGCGCCTTGTAGGATGGTTGTGTAGAGAGGAAGTCCTGCAAAAAAAATCTCTAGATTAATGAAAATAGAGTAGTATGGTCACCATTCCAGTTGTAGTGTTTTTGGAGCACAAGTGTACCAAAAGACACCCTCTTAGTAGTGGATTGTTCCATACAAAGGATCACAGTAAAAATTGGTGTTTTTAGTGGGCAGACTCAAAAAAACACAACATTGTAAATAGTGGAAATAATGCATACATGAACATAAAATAAACAAAGAGGTACATAAAAAAACAATTCTCAAATGGAGAAAACACATCAATAATTTATGGAAAAATCTCCCTTTATTGATTGTTGGTGGTATAGGTTGAATACAATATACAAATATTAGACAGTTGAAGAGAATTCTTTAAGCTATGGAGCTAAAAAATCCTCAGCAAGGGAGTTTCTTTCCTCAATCTCTTTGCAAGTTTCTCCTCTCTCTAAAAGAAGTGTGAAGACTCTCCAATGGTGGATTCCTCTTCTCTCACTAAGATGATGGGTTTCTTAGAAGAAATATGACCAACATGCTAGTGCTCTTCACTTATTTGGCTTCAAAAATGCAATGGTGGTTTGCTCAAACAACAATTTGGCCAAAATAACAATGTCTCATACTTTGGTTCTCCCATGGCTTGTTTATATAGATTTTTTTTGAATCCTTCTTCCCTCTCTTGGTACATGTATGATAAATACACATGAGTAGGACAAGAGGATTCCATTGAGGGTTTCATATCTCCAAGGTGAATCAAAGTCGGTTGTAATGGATTGACCTCATGTCAGAGAATCGACCCCGAGTGTCTAAAGTGGTCCTAGATTGCTGAGTCATCATTTTCTGCAATCGCATGGCTTTTGAAGGTTATGCACCGTGCACGCATTTATTGAATAAATATACGTGCAACCTTAATTGTTTTTCATTTATAAAATTTGGACCTTAGGGGAAATTTTATTTTTTAAACTTCATAATGTATTCAGATGGAAAAATGTCCATCTATGTATTCTGCCAGACACTTTTAATGTCTTCTGGATTGTACTAACAGGTGTATGATTTTTCAATGTTAACACACAAGATGATCCTTCCAGCTGCCTTCTTGTTCACCTTAACTGTGATACCATGTTGGAAAATGCAATGTGGAAGCTACTAATTCATATTTTCCTTATTCCTTAATACTTTCATGTAAATCTTATTTATCTTCTTGTGTTTCTTTATTAGATCTTTTCATCAAACACATATCAAGATCAAAACAATAAAGATAACGGACACAAATATTAGGCTCCAAGCCAAGGAAAAAAATACTCCAAGGGGTAAACCCATAAAATATCTTCTCTTCTTATAGAATCTACTTCAAATGAGATAAAAAATACCCAAACCCTAGACCAAGTCCTCCTCCAAGTACCAAGTCATCTCTTCCAATAGAATATGATCACCACAACTCAATCCTGCATCAATCTACAACTTCGGCCCTGAAACTTCGTCGTGCAACTTTGGCCCTGTAGTTGCTATAGAAACCCTAATTCAACTTCTTCAACAGATCCTTCTCTGAGGAAGACATATCTTCCCAAGGTCAATGAAGTCAAAACATAGTATTTCCTCTTCCAACAACGTGATACTGCAACTCATCCTATTACAACTTGAACTTGTAATTTCGACCTTCCTCAAAGTTGTAGAAACCCTAATTCTTCGCATGTGTGAAAGATAGAGCCCAAAAACAAGTTGCTCCCCTATTTTCTTCTTTTGGACCTTCATTCTTCTTGCCTTATTTCTTCCCAACTACAGATCAAACTTCCTTTCTTGAAATCAAACTTTTTAGTGAGTGAGTGTTAAATGAGGTCAAATCTTCTCCTTTATATAACCTTTCCAAGGGGTTGAATTCCTTCCCTTAGATGACTTGAAGCTACCAGGACCGACTTGTACTTTGGAGGCTTCCATGACTTTCTAGACTTAAAATAAATTCTTTTACAATAGATATATGTATATATATATATATATATATAGATATAGATATAGATATAGATATATCTATATATATATATATTCCTGGAAGGATATTATAAACATGATGTTGATTCTTTTGACTCATGACAATATATCCTATGACCTAACAAACCCTAGAAACATGAAGAACATGCTTTTACCTAGAAGAATGTCAATAATTAGCATGAAACCCATGCTTTAAATCAATAACTTTTTATTTTCTTATTTTTTTGTTACATAAGATACATATTGAAATGAGTACAAAGGTCGAAACTAGTTACATTTCCAACACCATTCTAGCGTGGAGGTCAAATAAACTTTCCATTAATAGGCTAAGTAACAAGAAGAACAAGGTTAATTTATATATTAAAAGGAAAACTAAGGTTAGTGTTCTTAGAGGAGTATGAGGTTCCAGAAAAAGAGGGGCTCAAAATTCCTTCATTTGACTGATATAGGGCCACATATTGATGACAGGAGTGCTATAGTTTGTTGGTATGAGTTCCTCAAATGAATGTCCAAGCCTTTCCTATTGTAGCAATGAAAATGGGTCAAGATTAACCTCCAAGGCAGTCATATGATCTCTATTTTATCGATCGAATATTCACATCAAAAATATTTGCGTAGGGGTTCCATAACACAGAGGAGAACATGGATTTTGCTTGCTTAAGTTCACACTATAAAAGAGTTGAATATACTTCAGAGGAAACTGCTATTTCTTGGTCTATTCTAGTTGTAAGAGACTAATACCATGGTGAATGAATATATCAGGTTCCATTATTTTAACCTATGTTAATGATGTTTAATTCTCCGAGTTACATTTAATGAAGAAATAAATATTTTATGATTGCTCTATCATCTCAGACTTGTATACTTCTTGTTGGGTTTATTAAGAGCACCAAACTATTGTCTTGGAGTGATTTTAGAAGCATAATTTTTATTCTCATTTGATTAATTCATCAAACAAGAGAAAAATAACACCTATAACAGTTTGTCTTTAAATTGTCTGACAAAACCTTTTACTGAGAAAATCCAACAAAACTCAGAAAACACAGTTACAACTTTGGGTCATTTTTAAGAAGTAATCAACTTGAGGGCCACACTGATCATTTGATTGTGAAGGTAAAAGACCAAGCTTCTTTGGGGTCAATTTACAGAGGGCTTCATACATTTCTTGTGACTGATATAAACTATCTAGAAGGCTAATTTCTTGAGGAATATCATTGCTGAAGAGAAATACTCAGGTTCCTCTCACTTTTATGCATTATAATCTCTATTACGAGTTAATAGTTTGAATGATTGTAATCAAATCTTTCTTTCATAGTAGGGAGTTTCATGGTAAACATTATATTTCCGAGTTAAAATAACAATATATACATTGTTGGGTTGAGTTTATTGGTATAAACTTCATCTTGTGTATGTAATTCATTGAGAAACATACAAAAACACATTTACAACCTACCACACTCAAACTATTTGATGAAATTTCAATGCGACAAACTACACAAAATTCAGATAAATTATAGGTTATTTAAAATATCTCCAGGAAGGTATTGGTATTGTTGTTGCTCATTCACAGAGGTATGAGACTCATCCATTATTTCCCAAGGTATTCACCAGCTTTACTTCAACACTCAGGCTTGAAATCTTGGTGGCTCAACTTCTTTAACCACTAGTCTACAACGTCGAGTTACCTCAACTCCAAAAATATAAAGTTTTGACTTGCAATTATATTTTCAATGCGTTAGATTTTCCCAGAACTCTATTGGAGCGTGTACCATGTTTTCCACTGGGTTGTAAACATCTCAATAAGATTACATTTCCACAGCCATCACTTGATTATGTGTTTGATGTAGATGTCTCTTCTATGTTCATCAAGTGTTTGAGGAAAGTATTGTGCACCAACTGTTTGTAGAGAGTTGTTTGTTTCCATATCAGTGCATGTAAGTAGTTTGAAAGAGAGATTACAGGATAAGCCTTGTAACATTTCCATGTACTCCATATAAAAAATTGTAAAAATGAATCCTAGCTGACATAGTCATCAGCCTTATGTATTGGTAATCTTCAAAATGGTTGATTCGGAGGCCATACTAAAGACCTTGAATAGTTTAAAACTGAGTTTGAATCGACAACAATCCAAGGCATCTTGTGGTTCTTTAGACTACAAATACCAAAGGACAAAGCAAAACACCAAACACTTTTCAAAGGAGGTACATGCTATCCAATAACTAGAGAAAATAAGGGAACTACAGAAGGAATTGGAGGTAGGAAATTGGATTTATGCACTAGGATCAGATTTGAAGAATATGAGGGTAACCGCAAAAGCTCCCCCTCATCTAGATAAATTGGATTCACACCTTTCTAAGGTGGGCCAATCAAATTTGAGGGTTCTAAATTGGTAACTCAAACCAATAATGTTTGCGTTGATCCAATAAAGATTCTTGGAGCACACTTGTGAAGGGGACAAACCTACAATTGCCTCTTGTCTTAGTGAGATTATGAGAATAACTTCACTTATGCTCCCTTACAATGATGACATTATGAGGTATTTTTTCCAATTGATAGAAGAAAGTTTTCAAGGATTGCATGACATCGTGAGACCTACTTTTGGAAAGAGGCTCAAGAACTTAGAGGTCATGATTGGAGTTTTAAGTGATCGTGGGGACATCTACAAGTCATTACAGTCCAAGTTTCTATCCATTTGAAGGAAAGAGTAGACTGTCTCACTAGATGCTCATGAATTAGCAAAAAGGTTGATTAAGAAAAATATAAGACTATTCAAATGGAAATTGACCAAGGAAGAGCTAAGGAGGATGCAAATTTGTAGTAAAGACAAGGATGAGAAGACTCAAACCAACAACAAGAATGAGCTAAGGAAGAAAGGGATTTTCTTTATTTGTAAGAGATCTTGGGGGATGTTGACGGTGTTAGATGCCGCTAACATTGTAAGGGGATCTCCCCAATGTTAAGTCCCAATTATACCTCACACCGTTTGGTGTAGGAGTCCCATTTGGTCATATGTTCCGACCACCGTTGGAATGATATAAAAATATGCCCTGTGTATCAACCGACACAAGAGAATACACACTACCTTGGGGCAACAACAATGTGAGCTTTGTGAGACATCCGATGTAAGGTATATGAGGGAAAATTTCATGATAGGTGAGGGAAACGAGCCATCAGTTAGAAAAGTAGGAGTACTATCCTAAAGGGGGACTCGAGAATACGAAGAAAGACTTTCTGAGTACCTGTAGATTAGTCCACATAGTAAACAACAATCGTTAAAATATAACAACATTCATTCAATAATAGCCATAGCTAAGAAACAAAATAGTTCATTAACTTAGTATGTGAATAAAGCAACATATACCATAAACATAACAAAAAAGGTCCAACTACATCTACGTACATGTATGAAAGAATGCCAGCTCATTGAGATTTTGATTAAAATTGTAAGATCCCAAGTAGACTGTTACATGGATGAAACACTGTATCCAATAGTGGAAGATTAAGCCACAACTTGCTTCTCCAAATAGTGATCTATCTCATATGTCTTACAAGAGAAGCCAAGGCAAGACCTCTAGAATCTAAAACCTTCCAAAAGCCATGACCCAAAAAGTACTTTTCTTGAGTTATGAGAAGCTATTTATAACAATTTACAATGACTTTTGAGCTTCCTAATCACTCTTGAACTCCTAATACTATTCATATTCACTACATGTCTCTTTACATTCCAATGTGTGGCTTTTCATATTCCACATGTGTCTCTTGGACTTCATTACATAACATTTACTACATAAGACGATTTACAAATGAAAGAGTGGGCTAATAATATAAAACTGCTAAACGAACAAAGAATCATCAAATGGATAAATCATTTTCTTCTTCATGGAACTCGTTCATGATGTAAGTGTTCCATGCTCTGAACTCCTTTGTGATGTCTTTGATCCGATTTGGCAAGTCCCATTTGTAGTGCGTATTCACCTCCAATGCCTCAGTAAGTATGTTGTTGAAACTTGATTGTACAGTATTGCATATCCATGAGAGTTTCATGTGTGCTTTGATTGGTGCAAAGACATACTACTGAATAAAGTATTTGGTTACCTCCAAGCCTTCCCATTCTTTTTCTTGCTTGATTTGTTCAATGTAATCCCTGATCTCTTGGAAGATGACCTCTTTGCCTCTAACTATTTCAAGAGTTCTGATGGCGGGCATCCCATGCTTTTGTGTTAAAGATTCAAACCCATTATGTAGCTAGTTGTACGCAACCATAGTACTAACCAAATGTGATCTAGTATGAGAGTAATTATGTAGGTGGAGTCTCAATTTAACTCTATATATCTCGACAGAAACCTTGTCTTTACTTTACAAATGATGCGAAGCATACAAATATTGGGCAGCCCACTCCTACATCTAATCCACTACACTATTTTTTATCTTCGAGAGTTTCACCACTTCTTGTGCATTCTTCTAAATGCCAATGAGGGGAGCCATGACCTCATGTATAGTATGATCTCATCTTATAGTCCTGCCATGGTATCCTCCATTGGTCCTAGCTCTTATTTCATGGATGACTGCCATTCTACGGTATTAAAGTTCTGTGATGACAACCGCTGGTTTTTTGCTACAAGATGTTCTACCTGATGCTTCACTGCAACAATTTCTCTTCTCAACCTGGAATTCTCATTCAACAAGTACTCTGAGTTGTCCCATTCCATTGTAGTGAATAAAACATTTGTTGCCATGACTACCCTTGGAGTTATTCTAGTGTTGGCAGTGATCACCCTCTCTGAAGACACTGAGACTGGATTCTGAGGATCCCGTGGGAGGTACCTGTTCCTTTTTTGTATGATCCTCTTTTTCAGTTGATCAAATGTTACACTACATACATCCATGACTAGGTCTACTAGTGGAGGTGTAATCCCCATCTCTCCAAATGGAAGATGATTGTCTATGAGGGGATTCTTTCCTAGAGTATTTGGTTCTTCCTCCATTGGCTGGACAGTATCTTCTTCTTCATACTGCTCCTCTTCGAGCTCTTGAGTCAGCTTTTCTGCTTCCAATCTTTGTGCTTCTTACTCCTCCTAGGACTACCTCTGTTGTTCTTGTTCTATCCTCCTCCTCTCTTTTTATTTTGTCTGTTGCTTCTCAAGCAACTCATCCTAATTCCTGCTCTCCTCATCCTCCTCTTATTCTTCTTCTCCTTATCTCCTTTCTAGATTTTCTTGTATATCTCCTGATCTTAAGGGATTAGATTTCCATTTCTTTCTTCTCTCGCCTGTCGAGGAATATATGATCGTTTTATTGGGAGCTAATTTCCATACTTAAGGAATTATTTCCTCTTCCTCCTGCTCCTGCGAGTCCTCATCGGGTGGATCATGGGGTGAAATAGTCTCCATGGATGTATGTGTCTTCATTCTGGCATTGTAACAATTCTTTGTCTTTTCGTCTTTGACTTTATACATAGACTCATACCTCGTATTGTGACCGATCCTTTAACAATGTTGCATGACAATTCGCTGGGGATCATATCCATGGAAATATTTAGTGGAGAAGTGTAGGAGATACAACTCCTGTATCTCTATTTCCATAGCCTTATCACTGTTTAATTTATACAATTTGATCCTCACTGGAAAGATAGGCCAATGGGATTTCTTCCTCTTGTGAAGAATTCCTCATAATCACTTGTCCATATGATTTGCAATCTCTTGCATGACCATATATTTAGTCACATATCATGACATAATATGAGGGGATATCTGACAACCTAAAGATATGATGTATGCACTCTCTAGAACTACAAACCGGTCCATGATATCTCGAAGTGACTCCTTAACCTGATCAATCATGCAAGGAGGATCAATCTCAAAAATCATGTGAAAGATTATTGAAAATAAGTGTTCAACTAATTTTTCATATACGGATATGAAGCTCAAGTCAGATAAAACTATGTAGTAGAAGTAAACTAGGAACTTCTCCTCAGGAGTCTAGTTCCACTTCATTGCCAGGAACACATACTGTGCAAAAATTCCATCTAAGACAAATGCAGACATGTAGAAATCTGGTGCGTGGTTAGCTTGTAAAGATGCTTTTTCCCATCCCACCTAATGTTGCAACTCAAATGATAGGATATCTGCCCAATTGAAAACCTTCCTACAGGTCACCACTATATTGAGCATGTATATCTAGTTCTCTTGGAACACCTTAGTGTTCTTAAGCCCATATGATTGACAATACATAACTATCAGGTAGTGATAAACATCTTTGAGAATCTTCATTGGATACACTGCATATGGGCGATGGTGGAACCTTGTTGGCTCTCGATACCACATTTTGATAACATCAATAGTGTCAAGGGTTTCCCATATTGTGTAAAATTCATAATTGGCATATTAAGTGGGATTGAACATCTTATAATATGTCTGCATGTCTTCACTTGTGTAGGTGGAGAGCTGATTGCAACTCTTACTATGTAGCACAATGTGAGAATTATCCATCTGTGTAATGATCCATTTGATTACTTCTGCACATGGCATGACAGGGAATCTGCATGCGATCTTATGGCTCCTAGACTTATTAATATTAATATTTGCATGAAAATATTTTAAGTCCTGAGGAAACATCTCCTGCATGAATGTGTTATATATTTTTCTCCAAGTGACCTGTGCGCCTTTACCAATGTAGCACTAAGTATTTGCGTAATGGGAACATTAGTCCTTGTAACTTCCACAGGTTCGGCAATGCTTGCTTCTAAAATTTCTTTGGAGGTCAGTTTGTGAGGTGACATGTCTCCAACAGATGATGATGAAGTGGAAACACTTGTAACACGAGCACTTGTTTGGTTAAACACACTGATAGTGATATTATTAGCTTAAAACAATCTAATATGCAACATTACTTGTAAATGACGTTCAAAGAGCCATTATAGATGATAAATCATGAAAAAATATAATGAAAACCTAAAATAACTTGCATGCAAGAGAAAATACACATGAAAACTAGGAGGGCACACTTTCAAAGCATGAAGGGGACATGCATGGTCATTCAAAGCTTCATAATGTGCTCAAGAAAGGAAGAAAATCAGCAAGGGTGCATTGTAGCACCTTGAAGGGTCAAAGGGATGGGTAAATGGAACTCCAGGTCTTCCCTATGCACTCATGCACTCAAGGAAACAAGGAGGGTGCATTGTCGCACTCTGAAGGGATGAAGGATGAGAGAAACAAATATTTGGGTCTTCACAATGTGCCTATGCACCCAAGGCAAAGGAAAGTGTTGTCACATGCCGAAGGGTTGAATGAATGTTGCTTCGTGCCTTCGTGATGCACTCATGCACTCTAAGGAAAATAGGGTGCATTGTAGCACTCCAAATGGTCAAAGGGAAACACTTCGTGCCTTTGTGATGTGCTCATGTGCTTAGGAAGAAAACATGATCACACAAGGTGCAATTTCGAGGTTGATGGAGCCTCGAGCTCAAGAAGTGAGCTCTACCTGTTAGAAGATTGGAAATAAGTTTAAACAATAGATTTCAATGATAATATGAGTAAAATAAGGATTTGCAAGGATCTATAACTGATGTCACATGCATGGTGGACGATATAGGGTGTCAAGAATTTGAAGAGTCTCTTGCATGCGGCAATGGATTAACACTTTCAAGATGAAGATTCAACAAAAATTCTAGCAAACAAACCATAAACAAGAAAAGAAATATTTGGTAGTGAAATCATGAAAAGAAATGAAAATATTGAGCATGCAAACTTACTTGTTGCACTGGTTGATGAAGAGCTTCTTGATTCCCAAACTATACACTCAACTCAAATGAAATTATTATGCAAAGAATGATCAGCCAAGTTTATTTAAGGAAATTAGCATGCAAAACTGATTCATGCACGAGTGCCACTTGTTGTCGCATGAAATGGTTAGTTAAAAGGAGTTAAAAAGGCTCCTATTTTCTTAGAGTGCGCCCTCATGCAACAATTTTTCTCATGCATGGAACTATACACGTCTCATGCTTTCGACACGAAGTAGTGTGCCCAGGTAGGGCGCACTTGTTCAACCTGAAGGAATGCACGAAAGGAGGGCGCACTCCTTCAACTCGAAGGAGTGCACTCAACTCAAGTGGATCTTCTTCGTAAACTCAAAGTGCGCTTTTTATTTTGTGAGTGATTTCTTTCTTTTTGTTTGCTTTTTCCGCTTCTGTGTGCTTTTTTAGTGTGTGCATGTTAAAAAGGAAAGTTTCTAAGTCAAGAAATATTGTGAGTTCACCTAACCATAAAATTACTAGCTCAAATGCTTCTAATGGTTAAGTGATGACACTTAGGAATCATTGAGTTAGGAGGATGCGACATAAGGAGAAAACAAAAAAATAAAAAATCAAACCATATGACGACACAAGGGGGCTTGAAACAAAATTTAGTGTAGGATCTAAAATTGACATAAGCAAATATTTTGGAGGGTCATTTCTGCAACGACAACATTGGTGACACACTAGGAGAACCCCAAATTCTCTAAAATGGTTTAATTGTAACTGAAAATTTTCAATTCTCTAAAAAGTATTGATTTGATCGATGAGTTACCTTCAGCTCCCTACTCGACTTGGTTAAAGATATAGTCTTCCCTATTCCATTGCTCATTATAAATCAAACATTAACCAAGCCATATCAATATCCTGTTAAGGTAGGTAAGGGTAATATAGTACGAAGAACTAAAATAAATAAGAGTGTGAGTTTTACATCTCTGGCATTGTTCCTTTGCCATCAGACCTGGACAGTACCGTGACAGAGTCACTCCAGGAACACAAACGTTGCTTCACTGCTAGTGAGCCTGGACAATACCTCAATGAATTTTCTTGCTTCACCTCCCTATGCTAGAAGCCTTTCTCTTCTTTCACCCCTTTTATTTTTTCTTTTCATTGGACTGTGCATAGGCACTTATTATTTTGAACGAGTGGAAGAGGGATCCCGACTTATTGAGAGCAGAAGAGGTTGTTCCTTCAGAGGCATATTTTAGACCTATCATGCTTTAATCGCTAAAAATTTTCCCCTTATCTTATTCTACACAGATAGATAAGCAAGAACACACCATTCCTAACAGGGCCAAGCATGGGAATGAGAATCCTAAATAGATACGAGTTTCATGGTTTGCTTATAACTTCCTTGTTGAAGGATCGTATTTTCCATCAGAAAATCATTGACTTGAAGACCAAATAAAGGAAGAAGGTGATAGATAAGCCGAGGGATACATGTTGCTACAACATGCCTTTCACAAAAGATTAATCACATCAGCTTGAAGCTTGAAACTGGATTATTCAAAGACAAATCAAACTAAAATAATAAAATCACAACATAAAAGAAAAAAAAATAGTGCAATGCATCTAACTACATGCAACCTAAACTATCCTGAACTAAAGAATTCAAGGTCCAATCATGTAAAGTGGAACTTCCAATGCATCTATAGAATTTTCCCCTGACCTTTAGACCGAAGGATATGATAATGAAAAGTCAAAACAAAAATTAGTGCAATGAACAAGAAAAACTATGCAAGCATCTACGCTAACCGATGGAAACAAGAAGTGCAACCACAACAATGTATTACACTCGAATGCTCTATCAAATGGGGAACTTCACGACATCAATAATTATTGGGCCTATGACCATATATGACTCGATGAAATGCATGCAAATTGATGCCATGAAACATGGGCCCAGGCTGAAAATACCCTTCTAATGAATCTACAACAGGATCATGGATACAACCTTTAGGGAAATATAGATTAAAAAGACTACACAATTAAAAATCCATGTCATCAGCTTGACCATAATCCAAGCTATAGTGCGTGTAAGATTCTTTGATGGATAATGTAAGAGATTCACTAAGATTTTTCTCTGTTTCTACATTGCAAATTAGGGATTTGGTTGAAATGGGATGAAGTGGTGGAAGTTCAATAGTCAAATTAAATTTCCTTCCCTGAGGGTTGAAAAATTTTACGTGAAGAAAATGAGCATCCCTTAGGAGGGAGTCATCATCCCATGTGATGACATCGATGAAAAAATTGTGCAGAAAAATAAAAAATTGACCGAAATCACAAATACGTCGCTGACATAACCATCATCCTTGGTTGAAGTGTCCTACTCACCTAAAATTACTTTGAATTTTGAGACAACATGGTCAGCTGCTTATCAAATCAAGATTTAACATTTAACTCATGAGATCTAGAAACAAATAAATTCTCAATACTACTGCAAAAATATTCAATGATAATCATGCCATCTTCTTGATTGAAAGGAGGTATACCTGAATGAAAATATTCGATAATCGTGTTAGACTCCTTTTGAAACTCCTGCAAATCCAAATATTCATGTAGGCACAAATATTCATCCATATTACTTGAAAAACCATGCCCATATAATTCAGAGAGAAGAAAATCATTAGGGTCATGATCATCCAAGGGTTCATTTTGATTAATGAGTGAAAAATCGATGGGGGGAATATCCAGGTTTGAGGATGGTTGATTGATCAGGTCAGATGAATCACCATTGAAGGAGAGATGTGAAAGAAAGATAAGTTCTTCATCTGAAAAATGGACTTATTATTAAATGACTAGTCTAGGTCCAACATATGAAACATCAAAGGGAGGAGGACATGGGACAAAGAGCATATTTGGTTCCTCCTCCGGATGTTGAAATTATTTTTGATTAGGAGGATCTGATTCAAAATATTTCCTTGACATCCAAACTAGGAATAAAAAATTCTCATCCAAGAACTGTCAGTCCACATGCTCATCCGAAAAATGATAACAAATATGAAGGAACTAATCAGCAAAATGCTCAAGAGATCCAGTCAATTCCATTCTAAGTTGATCAATTTTATCAATAACATCCTAATATTCATATTTATAAAAAACTCGACGAATCTAATTAACAAAGTGATTGAAAGATGTGATAGAAGTAGTGGGTAGAGAATAGCACCATTGCTTCGCAAAACCATCCAATGTAGGGGTAAACAATCGCGCAAGGATTTATTCTGAATAAACACCTTACACGAAGAAAAATTCAACAAATTGAACAACATAATCAAGGACGGTTGCTTTACCCTCACCATCGATTTTAAATTGAGATAAGCTATGTAAAAAGTCCGCGGGGATTGAAAGATCTAAAGCTTTTATACAGCACCTCATGATAATGATTTGGGATGAATCCATTAGAGGTAAGAGATTCAAATAAACTTCACAGGCTCATCTTATCATTTGGCTCTCCTTCTAGTGCCAAAAATGTTAACGATGCTAGATGGTGCCAACATTGTAAGGGGATCTCCCCGATGTGAATTCCCACTTAAACCTCACACCATTTGGTGGAGGAGTCCCATCAGGTCAGAATTTCGAACCACCATTGGAATGATTTAAAGATATGCCCTCGGTATTAACCAACAAAAGAGAATACACCCTACTTTGGGGTAGCGAGAATGTGAGTTTTGTGAGACATCTAGTGTAAGGTATACGAGGGAAACTTGCATGGATGGTGAGGGAAATGAGCCACCTGTTAGAAAAGTAGTAGTACTATCCTAAAGGGGGACCCGAGAATAAAAAGAAGGACTTGCTGAGTACTTGCAGATTAGTCCACATAGTAAACAACAATCGTTAAAACACAACAACATTCATTCAATAATAGCCATCACTAGGCAACAAAATAATTCATTAACTTAGTATGTGAATAAAGTAACATATGCCATAAACATAGCTAGAAAATTCCAACTACATCTATGATGCATGTATGAAAGAATGTCGACTCATTGAGTTTTTGAATAAAAGTGTAAGATCCCAAGTAGAATGTTACATGGATAAAACATTGTATCCAATAGTGGAAGACGGAGCTACAACATGCTTTTCCAAAGAATGATCTATTTCCTATGTCTTACAAGAGAATATAAGGAAATACCTCTAGAATATAAAGCCTTCTAAAAGCCATGGACCAAAAAACCCTTTGCTTGAGTATGAGGATCTATTTATAAAAATTTACAATGACCTTTGAGCTTCCTCATGACTCTTGAATTCCTACAACTGTTCATATTCAATACATGTCTCTTTACATTCAACGTGTGGATTTTCATATTCCACGTGTCTCATGGACTTAATTACATAACATTTATTACATAAGACAATTTACAAATGAGACAGTGGCCTAATAATATAAAACTGCTAAACGGACAAAGACTCATCAAATGGATAAATCATTTGCTTCTTCATGGAGCTCATTTGTGATGTAAGTGTGCCATGCTCTAAACTCCTTTGGGATGTCTTCAATCCGATCTAAAAAGTTCCCTTTGTAGTGCATCTTTACCTCCAATGCCTTTGTCAGTATGTTGTTGGAGCTTGACTGTACATTATTCCACAACCATGAGAGTTTCATGTGCAATTTGACTGGTGTAAAGGCATACTGCAGAATAATTTCTTTGGCTACCTCCAAGCCTTCCCATTTTGTTGCTTGCTTTATTTGTTCAATGTAATCCTCGATCTCCTGGAAGATGACCTACCTACTTATAATTTCTTCAATATGGAGGGCATCCCATGATTCTGTGTTAAAGACTCAAACCCATTATGCAGCCGATTGTATGCAAATGTAGTACTAATCAACTATGCTCCAAGATGAGAGGAATTCTGTAGGTGGAGTCTTAATAGAAATCTATCTATCTCGACAGAAACATTCTCTTTCCTTTCAAAATTCTATGGATCATTCAGATATTTGGAAGCCCACTCCTACATCTGATCCATTGCTCTATTTTCTATCTTAAGGAGTTTCACCACTTCCTGTGCATTCTTCTAAATGCCAATGAGGGGAGCCATGAACTGCTCTATAAGTATCATCTCGTCGTATAGTTGCGCCATGGTATCCTCCATTTGTCCTCGCTATTCTTACATGGATGATTTCCATTTTGTTATATTAAAGTTCTATGATGACAACCCCTGTTTTCTGTTGCAAGATGTTGTGCTTGTTGCTTCATCACAAAAAGTTCTATTCTCAACCTGGAATTGTCCTTCAACAAATACTTTGAGTTGTCATGTGCCATTGTAGCAAATGCAACATTTTTTGCCATGAATGTTGTTGGAAATAATACTGAGAGGGGGGGGTGAATCAGTATTTTCAGATCAATAAAACTTTTTCAATGCTCAGAAACATATACGCTACTTCAGTTAAGTGAAACAGCGTGTACACGCCTCTGTGTCTAAAGAAACCAGCGTATAACCATAAATCTTATAATTCAGTTAGTTTATCTTCAGTTAAATGCATTAGAACATTATTCACCATATTAAGGGTAAACAGATGCAGTATAACAGAACAGATCATCACACAAAAGCCACACACATGAACACCATGATATAAGGTGGAAACCCAATGTGGGTGAAAACCACCTGTTGCAAGTCGTCTCTATCTTTCTTTAATAAGAACTTCAATTTACAATCTTTTGTACTGGTGCAGCCTTATACCAGTACGCAGGCTACAACCTGCAGAAGGCTTCAACCTTCTCTCGTTCTCCAAACTTCCTTGGAAGGGAGCTCCAACCCCCTTTGCTCTTATACTAGCTAAGATACTAGTACGTAGGTGCAGGCCTACAATCTTCTTTCCTTCAGGTACCACTTTTCATACATTTTCAGACTGGATATTCCTGAAGCACAACATTACAATCTGAAGACCACAATTCATTCAACTTTCATAGCAGATTACAAAACAACCAATACTCGCATCAACAATCTTTGAATCACTGAACCACTGAAACCCTGTCAAACCCAGTCACCAGAACACAGAGCAGACTACAAAACTCTGCAATAACAGTCAGACCCAGCTGTAACCCAAAAATCAAGCTCCAAAAGATATACGCTACTTCAATGAAGGCAACCCGCGTATACACGCGGTTTTACCGAAGGCAACCTACGTACAGATCTATAAATAACTTTTCATAACTTGCGGCTGTACCAGATATCAGTTATACCCAGAACATAACATTGTGTCAGTATGCAGATCTAGAAATACGCATAATTAAACATATAAAGATAGTTCATTTCAAACCATTTGATCCCGATCTCTCCTTAGATCTTGTTCTCCATCAACCGATGAGATCTCTCCTTAGCTCAGATCAAGCAATACATCATCAACCAATAACCTGCATACTGAATCTAATACTTCATCAGATATTCAAGCCTTTTCAGATGCAATTGCCTAATGATCTTCTTCTCCTTATATAGCCTTAGGCCTTGCTCAATACCTCGGGTCAAAACCATAGTAACACAATACCATCAACTTCAAAACTAGGGATCAACACGTCCGTCGAGTCACCATGGTCCAAAACCATAGGCACAACTTCCAAGGAATAACCGCCATGGACCAAAGATAAGTTTTCCACATACACGCTCTTTTAATGAAGCCAACTTGCATGTACACGCGACTTGGTATATATCGAACCTGCGTATACGCGACTTGGTATATAGTGAGCCTGCTTGTATATGCGACTTGGTATATAGTGAACCAGCGTGTATATATTTTTCTTCATACTTATAGACTGATCATCAATTCCTTGCTGCTATCCTTCTGCACTATGATTTGTCATCAGTGTGATTTGCCATCAAGGACAACACTTGTCTCATAATGCCAACAATCTCCCCCTTTGGACTTGATGGCAACAACACCAAATCAAATCACTCTCCCCCTTTGTCATCAAGGGCAAAGGGCTGTGCTCCCCCTGAGTACATGCTGATATCTTTGCTTGGCTGTGCTGAAACATGCTCCCTCTGACTGTAGGCAAGATCTGCAAAATATGTTCTTCAAAAGAACCAAGACTTATACACCATAAGGGACCTTCCTATCACCAAAAGACTCAATACATACATCCATACTCCCAACCAAGAGGGGATACATCAGAACCAACCAATTATATTACATCATTCATCCCAGGCATAGTGGGGAAACCAACATAGGCCGTTACATGACCTTGACACCATAAAAGAGATATCACAGAAGAGATACATGACATAGAGACAACAAATCTAGACCAAGACTTATGAAAGTCACAAGCAGCATCTGATACACATCTTTTAGATCAGCAACCAAGATTTCCTTCTGAGCTCCTTCTCCTGAAACCAACAACAGTTGTGTACTAGAACCAAAAGCATCTAAATGCCAACAATGCTTTATGAGACTTTAAGCTGCTCCCCCTGAACCTGTGCCTGCTGCACCTCCTGAAACTGTGCCTGAAGAATTCTGGCATACCCATCTCAGACCTTCTCCAACCAGAGTCTGCCCTAGCTGTTCAGAACTCCATATACGCGACTTCTCCTGCATAAAACAGCGTGTGCACGCGGATATGCTTTCTGCAACACGCGTACAACATACACGCGACTTTCCCAGCATAAATCGGCGTATATACGCGGATATCCCTTACGTAACTTGCGTATACCAACTTTTTTGTAGAACAGACAAGCTTCAACAGCAGGATGAAGCATCAACTACTCCCAGCTTTTGTCTGAGATATTCAAAAGTTTCCCTGGGCAGTGGTTTTGTGAGAATATCAGCAACTTGTTCCTTAGAAGGAACATACTCCAGCTTGACCTTCTGCTCAAGCACTTGTTCCCAAAGAAAATGGTACTTGATTGGTATGTGCTTGGTCTTTGAGTGCATGACTGGATTCTTTGAAATGCTGATTGCACTTGTATTATCACATAAGATAGAGACTGGTGGAGTGCAAGTGATTTGAAAATCCTGCAATGTCTGCATCATCCAAAGAAGTTGTGTGCAACAAGATGCCGCAGCCACATATTCTGCTTCAGCTGTAGATAAGGCAATTGAACTCTGTTTCTTGCTGAACCAAGATACTAATCTGGAACCCATGAAGAAAGCACCACCACTTGTGCTTTTCCTATCATCCACACTTCCGACCCAATCTGCATCTGTGTAAGCATGAAGAGTGAGATCTGTATCTCTAGGATACCATAAGCCATAGTTTTGGGTCCCTTGAAGATACTTGAAGATTCTTTTGACTGCCTGAAGATGAGTTTCCTTTGGGTTGGCTTGAAATCTTCCAACAATTCCTACTGCATGCATAATATCTGGTCGGGTACCTGTCAAATAAAGCAAACTCCCAATCATGGATCTATAAGTGGGTTGGTGAACTGCTGCTGATTCGTCATTTGCACTGAGGCTGCATCCTGTAACCATGGGGGTACAAACTGGCTTTGAATCTTCCATGCCATACTTCTTCAAGATCTACTTGAGGTACCTGGTTTGAGACAAGAAAATACCTCCTTCATTTTGTTGGATTTACAATCCAAGAAAGTATGTCAATTCTCCAAGTAATGACATTTAAAATTCTTTCTGCATAACCAAGGCAAAGTTTTGACTCATAGCCTCTTCATTGCTACCAAAGATAATATCATCTACATACACAACAAGTATTAGCAATTTGTTATTTTCAACTTTCATATAGAGATTGCTATCTGCTGATCCTTTTGAAAAACCTTGTTTGTGAAGATATTTGTCCAAACGATAGTACCAAGCCCTTGGAGCTTGTTTGAGACCATAGAGAGCCTTTTTCAATCTGCATACAAGGTTTGGATCATTCCCAAGAATGAAACCATCTGGCTGCTCAATATATACTTCTTCTTCTAAGTCTCCATTCAGAAAGGTTGATTTCACGTCCATTTGGAATACCTTGAAGTTTTGAAAGCTTGAGAGAGCAAGGAACATTCGGATGGCCTCAAGTCTTGCAACAGGAGCAAAGGTCTCTTCAAAGTCTATTCCTTCTTGCTGCGCATACCCTTTACAAACAAGTCTGGCCTTGTTTCTAATTACTTCTCCATTTTCATTCAATTTATTTTTGAAGACCCATTTAGTCCCTATGACATTTTTATCTTTTGGTCTAGGAACCAATTCCCAAGTATTGTTCTTTTCGATCTGCTCAAGTTCTTCATCCATTGCTTTGACCCAACATTCATCTTTGCATGCCTCTTTCACATTTTGTAGTTCAGTGGAAGAGAGTAATGCCAAATAGCTTGAAGCTTCTGCAATTCTTCTTCTTGTTTGTATTCCTGCTTCTTTCTGCCCCACAATCTGAGATTCTGGATGATTCTTTTGAACATATCTGGATGGAGTCTTCTCTTCTATTCTTGTCTGCTCCTCTGGTTCTTCTTGAGGTTCTTCTTCTTCATCATTCTGCCTTTGAGGGTAGCCTTCATCTTCTTCAATGTCTTCATGATGAACTTGCCTAGGAATATATCCCTTCTCATCAACCACTACATCAATGCTGTCAACAATTCTGCCAAGTCTTTTGTTGTAGCACTTGTATGCTTTGCTATGTGGAGAATAACCAAGAAGAATGCCTTCATCTGCTCTTGGTTCAAGTTTTCCAAGTTTCTCATCAGTATTCTTAATATAACATTTGCTCCCAAAGATTTTGAAATGCTTCACCGAAGGAGTCTCACCACTCCAGAGCTCATGAGGTGTTTGAGTGCTGTTTACTCGGACATTTGTTTTGTTAAGAATAATAACCGCAGCATGTGCAGCCTCACCCCAGAAAGTTGCGGGAGTACCTGATTCATCAAGCATAGCACGAGCCATTTGTTGGATTGTTCTGTTCATTCTTTCCACAAACCCATTTTGCTGAGGAGTTCTAGCTGTAGAGAATTCTCTTCTTATCCCATGTTCTTCACAGAAATTGAAAAATTCGTTTGAGGTAAACTCCCCACCTCTGTCAGATCTGAGGCACTTAATTTTGTGTCCTGATTCATTTTCAACCAAAGCTTTGAAGGATTTGAATTTTTTGAATGCTTCATCTTTGTGCTTCATAAGCCCTAACCAGACAAACCTGGAGAAATCGTCAATGAGTAATATCAAATATTATTCTCCTCGAGGTGTCCTTTTCCTAAATGGACCACATACATCTGTATGGACTAGCTCAAGAGGTATGCTGGCTGATCCTTCCTTCTCTGGAAAGTTAGTTCTGGTTTTCTTTCCAAACTGACAAGATTTGCATATAGTGTTGTCTGGAATTTTGATATCTGGAAGACCACGAACTGCCTGATATTTGCATGCTTTCCTTATTTGTGAAAAGCTTAGATGCCCCAACCTCCGATGCCATAGCCAGTATTCATCATCCTTGCTCAAATAGCATTGTTGTGGTCCTTCTTCAAATATGTATAGATTATTTGGAGTCCTTCTTCCTTTGATCATTGTTTTACCTGTATCAAGGTCACGAACACAACATCCATTTGATCTAAATATTACCTCTGTTCCTTGATCACACATCTGACTGACACTCAGAAGATTATGCTTCAATCCATCAACATACAAAACATTTCCAGCTTTGACCTTCTCTTTCAATGGAGCAACACCTTTTCCTTTTATGGCTGCAGAGATATCGTTTCCAAAAGAAACTTTCTTCCCCTTTTCTAATGCGGTATATGACTCAAGATTTTCTTTGTCCCCTGTCATATGCTTCGAACATCCACTGTCAATGTACCATAGACTTTCTTGACCTTCTGCATAAAAGGCTATCCCACATCTTTCTGATTGCGGTTCCTTTATTCTCCATGTTCTGACATTTGAGGTATGTTCCTTCTGAGTTGTCTTCCAGAACCTGCTCCTGCATTCAGAGTCTTCATGACCAAAGTTATTACAAATAGAGCATTCAACTTCATTTTCAAGAACCGAAAAGTTGTTATAAGTCCTTTTCATGGTTCCAGTCATTCTCCCTTGCTTTTGAGCTTATCTAGTCATGATTGTCTTGTAGGCAACACATTGAGCTGCTTTGTGACCGAAGTTATGGCAAGAAAAGCATTGGCCATTAAAGAAACTTCTGCGATAATCAGATCTATCATCCAACCGATTGTAGCTTCTATTCACATTCATTCTTGGAGCAAATTGGGAAGATTTTACCTGAGGCTGATTGTAGCTTTTGTTTGTCCTTAAGGCAGTTTGTCCCCGAATTTCTTGATGGTCTTTATTTGTTCTTGAGGTAAACTGTCCCTCATTCACCTGATGACTTTTATTTGGCCTTTGCTCGCTTCTCCTTGCTGCATCAAGATAGCTTTTAGAGGTAGATGCTTGAGATGTTTCTCCATTATATCCAAGACCTGTCTTGATCAGAGGAGATCGCTGCACATTGATAATCTCATCCAAGGTTTCAGATCCTTTAACAAATTTAAGATTAATCGCTTTTGTTTTCTCAATCTCCTTTCTAAGACAAACAATCTCACATTCCAATTTTTCAAGATGTTTTTCCTTTTCAGCTAGTTGACATTGTAGAGAATCAATAATAGCACTCTTCTCTTCTAAGCAAACTTTGAGATCTTTCATTTCTTCACAAAAACCTTCTACATCTATAGCATCCATATAGTCATCATCTTCAAAAGCCATTAAAAGTTTATATCTATTACCTTGTTCATCTTCATCACTATTTGAAAAACCATCACTATCTTCATGAGTGTAATAGCTTTTCTTCTTTTCATTTTGTTTCTTGTTCCATTTAACAGGTTCCTTTCCCTTGTCATTCTTATCTTTGTGAAGACATCTGGCAGCATAATGACCTACTCTTCCACAAGCAAAGCATTTAAAAGGTAACTTACCTCTGAACCTTCCAGAACCCCTTTGAAGATTTCTGACAAAATTTGAACTCTTCTTCATCTTCTGGCACGTGTCTTGCTTCATAATAATCTTCTTTGCCTGAAGCCTTGAAGGCAGCTTCTCTTCTGTCTGATGGACCTCCCTTTCTCATTTCATAAGCGGTTAGAATTCCGTGAAGCTGAGACATAGTGAGAATTTGCAGATTTTCCTTTTCTTCTATGGCAGACACTTTAGATTCAAACTTGGGGGACAAAGATCTTAGAACCTTTTCAACCACAATAGCCTCTTTTATTTCTTCACCCAAGTTTTTCATGCAATTAACAATCTCATCTACCCTAAGGAAATAGTCAGCCACACTTTCATCATTATACATTCTGAGAGTCTCATACTTAATCCTGAGAGTTTGAAGTTTAGCTCGCTTTACCTGTTCGTCTCCTTCATAGCTCGTGACAATTTTGTCCGATATTCCTTTTGCAGATTTATAGTGCATTACATTCATGAATTCTGATTGAGATATACATCCCAATAGAGTATTGACAGCTTTCGCATTTGTTTCATATTTCTTTTTCTCGGCTGCATCTGTAGGAGTAGCTGAAGGAAAAGTGTAGCCTGTCTCTACGATGTCCCAAACTTCTGTACCAAGATATTGAAGATAGGCAGTAACTCTTACCTTCCAATAATTGAATTTTGTCCCATCAAAAACCGGTGGCCTGATTGATGCTTCTCTCTCGTAGTTGCTCATGATGAACGATCTACCTTCAAGCGATCAAGCTTCTCTGAAGGACCTGCTCTGATACCAATTGTTGGAAATAATACTGAGAGGGGGGGTGAATCAGTATTATCAGATCAATAAAGCTTTTTCAATGCTCAGAAACATATACGCTACTTCAGTTAAGTGAACCAGCGTGTACACGCCTCTGTGTCTAAAGAAACCAGCGTATAACCATAAATCTTATAATTCCGTTAGTTTATCTTCAGTTAAATGCATTAGAACATTATTCACCATATTAAGGGTAAACAGATGCAGTATAACAGAACAGATCATCACACAAAAGCCACACACATGAACACCATGATATAAGGTGGAAACCCAATGTGGGTGAAAACCACCTGCTGCAAGTCGTCTCTATCTTTCTTTAATAAGAACTTCAGTTTACAATCTTTTGTACTGGTGCAGCCTTATACCAGTACGCAGGCTACAACCTGCAGAAGGCTTCAACCTTCTCTCGTTCTCCAAACTTCCTTGGAAGGGAGCTCCAACCCCCTTTGCTCTTGTACTAGCTAAGATACTAGTACGTAGGTGCAGGCCTACAATCTTCTTTCCTTCAGGTACCACTTTTCATACATTTTCAGACTGGATATTCCTGAAGCACAACATTACAATCTGAAGACCACAATTCATTCAACTTTCATAGCAGATTACAAAACAACCAATACTCGCATCAACAATCTTTGAATCACTGAACCACTGAAACCCTGTCAAACCCAGTCACCAGAACACAGAGCAGACTACAAAACTCTGCAATAACAGTCAGACCCAGCTGTAACCCAAAAATCAAGCTCCAAAAGATATACGCTACTTCAATGAAGGCAACCCGCGTATACACGCGGTTTTACCGAAGGCAACCTGTGTACAGATCTATAAATAACTTTTCATAACTTGCGGCTGTACCAGATATCAGTTATACCCAGAACATAACATTGCGTCAGTATGCAGATCTAGAAATACGCATAATCAACCATATAAAGATAGTTCATTTCAAACCATTTGATCCCGATCTCTCCTTAGATCTTGTTCTCCATCAACCGATGAGATCTCTCCTTAGCTCAGATCAAGCAATACATCACCAACCAATAACCTGCATACTGAATCTAATACTTCATCAGATATTCAAGCCTTTTCAGATGCAATTGCCTAATGATCTTCTTCTCCTTATATAGCCTTAGGCCTTGCTCAATACCTCGGGCCAAAACCATAGTAACAAAATACCATCAACTTCAAAACTAGGGATCAACACGTCCGTCGAGTCACCATGGTCCAAAACCATAGGCACAACTTCCAAGGAATAACTGCCATGGACCAAAGATAAGTTTTCCACATACACGCTCTTTTAATGAAGCCAACCTGCATGTACACGCGACTTGGTATATATCGAACCTGCGTATACGCGACTTGGTATATAGTGAGCCTGCTTGTATACGCGACTTGGTATATAGTGAACTAGCGTGTATATATTTTTCTTCATACTTGTATATTGATCATCAATTCCTTGTTGCTATCCTTCTGCACTATGATTTGTCATCAGTGTGATTTGCCATCAAGGACAACACTTGTCTCATAATGCCAACAAATGCCCTTGGATTTCTTCTAGTGTTTGAAGTGATCACCCTCTCTATAAACACTAAGACTAAATTATGAGGATCCTATAGGAAGCACCTGTGCCTTTGTTGTACGATCCTCTTCTTCAGTTGATCAAACATTACGTTACATGCATCCATGACTCGGTCTGTTGGTGGAGGTGTAATCCTCATCTATCTTAATGAAAGATGGCCATATGTGAGGGGATGCTCCTCTAGAGTACCCGGATCTTCCTCCATTGGCTGGATGGTATCATCTTATTTGTATTGCTTCTCTTCAAGCTCATGAGTCAGTTGTTCTATTTCCAATATTTGTGCTACTTCCTCCTCTTGGGATTTCCTTTGCTTCTCTTCTTCTATTCTACTCCTATCTTCTTCTTGTGCCTATTGCTTCTCAAGCAACTCATCCTGATTCTTGCTTTCTTCTTCTTCTTCTTCTTCTCTCCTTTCTAGATTTACTTGTATAGATCTTGAGCTTAAGGGATAAAATTTCCATGTCTTGCTGCTCTTGCCTGTCGAGGAATATCTGATCCTTTTCTTGGGAGCTAGTTTCCGTACTTGAGGTGTTATTTCCTCCTGATGCTGCTCCTGCAAGTCTTAAGCTAGTGAATCATGGTGTGAACTGATCTCCATGGATGAATGTGTCTTCATTATGGAATTATACTATTTCTTTATCTTTTCATCTTCGGCTTTGTACATAGATGCATAACCCGTAGACCGATCATTTGACAATGTTGCCTAACAATTTGTTTGGGATCATATCCATGGAAATATTTAGTGGCGAAGTCTAGGCGATCCAACTCCTATATCTCTGCTGCCATAGCCTTGTGACTCTTTAATTTATACAATCCAATCCTCATTGGAAAGATAGGCCAAGGGGATTTTCCTCATGTGAATAATTCTTGGTAATCCCTTGTCTAGCTGATTTACAACTTCTTGCATGACCATTTTTTTAGTCACATATCGCAAAATAATATGAGGGGATATCTAAAAACTGAAAATTTGATGTATGTTCCTTATGGAGCAACAAACCAGTCTATTATATCTCAAAGTGACTCTTTCACCTGATTGGTCATGCAAGGAGGACCAATCTCAAAAATCATGTGAAAGATTACTGCAAATAAGTGTTCAGTTATTTTTTCATAGATGCCTCTGAAGCTTAACTCAAATAACACTCTGCAGTGGAAGTAAATGGGGAACTTCTCCTCAGGAGTCTAGTTCCACTTCATTCTCAGGAACACATACTATGTACATATTCCATTCAAGAGAAATGTAGACATGTAGAATTTTTGCGCCTGGTTTGCTTGTAAAGATGCTTTTGCCCGTCCCACCTGATGCTGTAACTCAAATGATAGGATATTTGTCCAATTGAAAACCTTACTACGGGTCACCACTATATTGAGCATGTAAATCCAATTATCTTCGAACAACTCAACGTTCTTAATCCCATGTAATCGACAATACATAAATATTAGGTACTGATAAACATCTTTGAGAATTTTCATTGGATACACTGCAGAGGGGCGATGGCGGAACTTGGCTAGCTCTCAACAGCATGTTTTTATAACATCATTAGTGTCAAGGGTTTCCCATATTTTTTAAAGGTTGTCATTGTCATATTCAGTGGGCTTGAGCATCTTATAATATGTTTGCATGTCTTCACCAGTGTAGGTGGCGAGCTAACCACCACTCTTACTGCGTAGCACAATGTGATAATCATCCATGTGTGTAATGATCCATTCAATTACTTCTGAACATGGCATGACCATGAATCTACATGTGATCCTATGCATATTTTACTTCTTAATATTAATATATGCATGAAAATATTTTAAGTCCCCAGGAAGCCTCTCTTGCATGAAAGTGTTATATATTTTCCTCCAATTGACATGTGTGCCTTTATTGATGTAGCACTGAGTATCTGCCTATATGGGAACATTAGTCATTATAGCTTCCACAGGTTCCTCAGTGCTTGCTTATGAAAGTTCTTTGGAGGTTACTTTATGAGGTGACATGTCTCAAATAGATGATGATGAAGTGGAAACACTTGTAGCACGAGCACCTATTTTGGGAAACACACTCATAGTGATAGTATTGGATTAAAATAGCCAAACTATGCATCAATACTTTTAAATCACATTCAAAAAACCATTATAGACGATAAATAATGAAAAAATATGAATGAAAACATAAAATAACTTGCATGCAAAATAAAATAAGCATACAAACTAGGAGGGCGCAGTTTCAAAGCATGAAGGGGACATGCATGGTCATTCAGGGCTTCGTAGTGCACTCATGCACTTAGGAAAGGAAGAAAAATTAGCAAGGATGCAATGTCACACAGTGAAGGGTTGAAGGGATGGGTAAATGGATCTCCAGGTCTTCCTTCTATGCTCATGCACTCAAGGAAACAAGGAGGGCATAATGTCGCACCCTGAAGGGACAAAGGATGAGAGAAACAACGTTTCGGGTCTTCACAATGTGCCTGTCTGCCCAAGGAAAAGGAGGGTGCATTGTCACATGCTAAAGGGATGAATGAATGCTACTTTGTACCTTCGTGATGCACTCATGCACGCTAAGGAAAATAGGGCACATTGTAGCACTCCGAAGGGTTGAAGGTAAATGCTTCGTGCCTTCATGATTCGCTTAGGAAGAAAACATGATCACACAAGAACTCAAGAAGTGCACTCAAGAAGTGCACTTTTCTTGTTAGAAGCTTGGAAATAAGTTTAAACCATATAATTCGATGATAAGATGAGTAAGAGAAGGATTTGGAAGTCTTTATAGTTGTTGTTGCATGTAAGGCGGAAGATAAAAGGTTTCAAGAACGTGAAGAGTATCATGCCTGCAGCAATGTATTAGCACTTGCAAGATGAAGAGTGCGCCCTCATACAACAAGTTGGCTCATGCATGTAACTGGACAAGGCACATGTATTTGACATGAAGGAGTGCACCCAGGTAGGGCACACTTGTTCAACCTGAAGGAATGCAATCAAGGAGGGCTCACTCCTTCATCCCAAAGGAATGCGCTCAGCTCAAGTGGATGTCTTCGTCAACTCAAAGTGCACTTCTAGTTTTGTGAGTGATTTTATTGATTTTTGTTTGATTTTTACACTTTTGTGTGCATGGAAAAAAAGAAAGTTTCCAAGTCAAGGAAGATTGTGAGTTCACATAACCATAAACTTTCTAACTCAAACACTTCTAATGGATAAGTGACGACACTTAGAAAGCATTGACTTAGCAGGATGTGACATTAAGAGAAAACACACAAATAACAAATCAGACCATATGAAGACACAAGGGGGCTTGAAACGGTAGTTAGTATAGGCTCGAAAATTGACATAGAAACTTTTTTTGGAGGGTCATTTTCGTAGTGAAAACAAGGGCCGAACAACTCATGCTTGAGTGATACAGAGGAGATGACAGAGGTAGACCAAGAGGAGATTCCTTCTGACCCTTCTGATGAGGATTCATCTTTCATAGTTTAGTCCATTTATTTTCACAAGGATACATGTGAGGAGCATGAGAAGTCTTGTGGAGATGGTGGCAGCAACCCTGATTTTCATCCATGTTTAATGGGCGAGTATGATGAGCAGCAGCTTGAAGAAGGAAGTCATGGACAAGACATTCAGGGAGACTTGTGGGATGAGACACCAGTGATGAAACCACATGGAGATCACATAGAGGTGCATGTAATTGAGGAGGATGATATGAATAGTAAGCATGATGAGCCATATTTGAAGAAGGCTTGAGTTGGAGACATGATGGAGGTGGTTGAGCAACCACCTTTGCATCCACCCATCAATGAGGTGCAAATAGATGCAAAAGAAACCAACAAGGCAGTAACACTTTCAGTTAGTAGCCACCAGGAGAAGATTGAGTGTGACATATCTTATGGTCTTGAAGAAGGATATTCAAATTGTCTGATGCACCATCTTGCAATAGAAAAATAAAATCAAGGAGCTTCAAATGAAGTGTGCTGAGTTAACGAAGAAGATGTCAAGTGCTCAGTGTCGACTAAGGTTCCTAGCATGGAAACAAGAGGAGTATACTTTGGAGCTTCAAAGAAACCCTCTTTAGGAGTACATTGATAGGGCTTGCAACAATATCATGCCACCTCTATACATTGGAGAGAGAGGGGAAAAAAATCATAGGAGGATATTGTTGATTGATCGGTTGGATCAACATGAGTTGAGGATAAAGCAAATTCAACATAGTAAACTTGTTCCATGTGCAGGTACTCATGCATTCAATCCTTCCCACATGATGGATTGGCAGGAGGTTATAACTTGGTACTCTATTGATGGGATGATTCTTAGGAGTATATCCTTAGGCAGGGGCATGGCACAACATGAGCCCTTAGGCATGGACAATGATGGAGGGCCAAGGTGGTATCATAATCCACAAGTCCCATAGTTTAAGTGGCATTGGGATCCAGGCAAATCTATTGATGGCAGGATTAGATGAAGGTTTGTGTGGGATCTAGGTATTGACAAATCCATTTATACTTCGGTGGCACAAAGGCATGGTGTGGCCCAATGATTCATATTGGATCCTGGTATCAATGTGAAAATGCCTCTATAGTAGACATATGTGGATTGCTTGAGGTAAAGAAATATTGGGGTGAGAGGACTTGTAATGTACCCATATTCAATTTCCTTTATAGTACAATTAGGATGGATTTCAAGGGTATGTGATGGCCAGGTCACTGGAGCAAGAGTACGCCATGAGAGGTTCCAGAGAGGTTTTGAAGAGTTTTATGGGATCTGAAAACACTTGCTTGTCGTATTCTATCATCCACACATATTTTTTTTCCATTACATTTCGATAACTCCCATAAATGAGGTTATTATTGAGGCTAACTTAATTAATTATGCTTAAGGTGGCATTCTAGGAATAATATTTGATGGAACACCTTAATGTAATAGCTCGTTGAAACTAGAACGAGAAGATCTACAAAATGGGATGAAGAAACATGATTTCTAGTGGCCAGAGAAAGCATGGTGGAAAATTTATAATTTTTCTAGATTAAAGGTGACTTTAATTAGCCACTTAATTAAATAAAAGAAGGGGAAAATGATTAATTAAATGAAAAAGGCCAAAAGTTACTTAAGTGAAAAATAAAATAAAATTAAAAGTCACTTAGATGAAGTCAAGGGGGAGCTCTTAGAATAATAATAAAATAATAAAATAAAATGCTTCTAGAATATTTGAGATCTATCTATCAGGCCTTTAAAAGGAGGAGGAGGAGATCATGTGAGGGCATCTTGATTTATGCATTTGTCTTGTTGAAGGTTGGAGAACCAAGTTCTCTATTTCAGTAGCCCGGGACAGAAACCCTTGAGTGATTTGGTGAGAGTGGATGAAAACCCACCTCTTCTCTTGGTGAATTCATTCAGAATTCACAAGAGCACATATTGGTTGCATATCTATTTTTGGAGGCTAGATCCAATGTTGCAGTGGATATACCTTGAGGCCAGATTCGATTGGGAGGATTCCATCTCAGCTATCCTCCAGTGAATTGTAAAACAAATTCATATTTTTTTTGTAAGAAATCATACTCACATTATATTAACATCAAATAAATACACAATTTAGAGTTTAGAGATCCTGAGGGGACTGAGCCTCTCACCCATTGGGAACCTCTGTTCCTGTGCAGGGAAACCAAGGAGAAAGTCCAAAAGTTTTCTACCCTATGCGGGGAAACCAAAGCCAAAATATTTGTTGGTCATGTTTACATCTGGTAAAGAGTTGAGAAAAATCAAAATTTAAAATAGTGAGCCTAGCGGCTCTATGTCATTTGCATGAAAACTGAACCAAAACACTAAGATGAACTGACCTGGGAAACACCATGGAGTCCAAGGAGCTAACGCCAACCTATAGAGGGGCCAAATTGGAGTTACATTGAAGCCATGCTAGAGATGCCATGCACCTAGGCACTGCCTTGAGCCTGGGTGTTGCCAGAGACACTCATTACTTCTTCTGGAATGTAGCAACCATAGGGGTTGGGATGAGGAGGTGAAGAGGGAGGGGGAGACAGAGCATGGGAGTGATCCATAGACTTCTGTGGATATTCCACAGGACAATTCATCACAACAAATATGATAATATTATATTAAAAAACTGAGATTCCGCACTATTACAATTTTATTAAACTCTAAGATGTGTACATTTAATTGTAATTAGTGCATGCATGCGAATGAAAATTATGTATAAAAGTAGAGAACAAAAAAATAAACTCACACACACATAAGGCACAAGATATGCTCTTTGGTAAACCCTTTCAGGAGAAAACCCAGCTGGAAGGTGAGGTTGCTTCACTCTCTTTCTCTGTCTCAAAATATGGCTGTAGGTACAAAGAAGTAATGCCTGTGTGATCCAGGTGGATGTTGGTGGCCACCTACCTATCCCACTTGGACCCCCACAACTATCTCTTTCAGTTTTTCAGTTTCCGTAATTGTAGCACAATTTACTATTTTTAGCAATTTTTCGGGTCTTGAACTTCCGAAGCCGTTTTGAGGCCCTAAATGACATTTTTTGGGAAATTTGGGAGTAGCATGGGACAATGGATTGATGGTGCTCTTCCCAAAGTTGTAGTGCTCGGATAGATCTTTCTAACTAGCTATTGTATGCATCAAATGAAGATCAGGTGCCAAAGTTATGACGCCGGGAAGTTGATGTACCAACTTAACCAAAACGAGGACCACAATTTGGCGTTTCATCTTCTAGGGTTAGGTTTTGGGATGTTAAGGGTTTTTCATTGTTTCTCAACAATAAATAGGCCTTCGAGCCTCATTGTAACACAGTTCATAGGCATGTAGCCGCCACATCTCTTCTCAGAGATAAGCTACCATCGCCCTAACTGGTTTATTTCCATTTCTGTTTCTAAGCATATTTCAGTATTTTACATTAATGAAATGAAGTATTATTTCCATTGCATTTCTGTGTTTATGGTTACCTCTGTAACTTGTTGCATTCCTATTTAAATCCGGATCAGTGGTATCAGAGCAATCTGCTTTTTCCCTGTTTTTCTTTGCATGTACCTAACGAGGTCAGGATATAAGGAGTTAGGGATTGAACTGGTCGAACCTTTGCAAGACTAGCCTCGCAAATCCCAATGGTCTCCCATGGTGGATGAAAAGAAAGATGAGGGGGCAGGAGATCCTATCAAAATCTTGCATGAAGAGGCCCTCGAGCGACAAAGGAATGCGACAAAGGAACACGATGATGGATAGCTTCACCCAAATCCTTCAGTGGCTACCGAGAGGCGACGCATCGACTTCTAGCAGCTACTCTGGAAATGCCATGCCCTTTAAGGTACAAGTTAATTTTGAAATCCCCATCTTAGAGGGTCAGATAGGCACAGATGTTGTAGATAAATGGTTAAGTTTTCTATAAGGGTATCTTTTTGTTCATGATTTTTCCAGTCAGGAAAAGATTATTTTCGCTCTTCTCAAAGTAGCTCCCCACGTCAAGGATTGGTGGGAAACCTACTGTGAGCAGAAGGATGAAAGTACAGGCTCACTATTTTCAGCTGCACCCACTTGGAATTCCTTTCAGGATGCCATCAAGGAGCAATACTACCCTGTCAAAAGCTATGAGGACAAATACATAAAGTGGACCATGGTGCGGCAGGGAAGGGACCAAGATGTGCCAGAGTTCACAAAAAGTTTTCATACCCTTCACACACATTTGGGTATTAAGGATTCTGAGCTGCATTTGGTTACTCAAATACTGCAGTTACCTACACCATTACATTGAGGAAGAGATGGAGTTCCTGAACATCCCCTCACTCGGCACGACGTACCAATACACCGTCAAAATTGAGCAAAAGTTTAAACAGAAGAAGCAATGATTTGGATCTGCAAATCTCAAGATCAAAGGATAAAGCTAAGGCAGGGTGACCCAAGGCAACCCGTCGAAGCCGCAAGAAAATAACAACACCATGAAGTCAAAGAAGGACACATGAAAGTGGTGTGAGTTCCATAAGAGCCCCAATCACGACACAAGTGAGTGTCAGACCAAGCAGTCGCTGGTGGCCGAGTTGAAGGCTTCAGAATTAGATGCATGTTCTGACCCTGAGTCAGAACCTGGCAAGGGGAATGGAAAAAGGAAGCAGAACGTTGACGCGGAGCCCAGCACCACTATAGCCCCACCAAGATCCAAAAGAATGAGCCTGAAGATCGAGAGGAGGGGGAGCATCTTTTCCACTCACAGATGTGGGTGAACTGTTTGCCGCTGCAATTCATTGTTGACAGTGGGAGCCAAAAGAACCTCATTTCAGTAGAGGTCCTAAAGTGGTTGGGCCTACTGACTACAGCACACCTGTAGCCGTACAGTATCAGGTGGCTTCACCAAGGATGAGATCTCCGAGTTTTCCAGCAGTGCCACCTTCCCTATAGCATCAAACCCTTCATAGACGAGGTATTGTGTGATGTTACACCTCTGGATGTTTGTGATGTATTATTAGGTCAGCCATACTTGTGGAGGCGACATGCTGTGTATGAGTCAAGGCTTCACGTTGTTATTATTTCTTTGGGTAATTCATTATACAGGATACCAGAGGTAACCCCACCTACCGCCACCTCTTTGATCACTGCTAAGAAAGGCAGCAAGCTCATCTCACAGACTAGGAAATTTATTTTCTGTATGGTTCACACCCAAAGTAAGGGGAAGATCGTTGCCACATCCATGACCCCCACGAAGGGTTCCTCCATGTAGCAGCAGCAACAAAGGGATACGGTCATGACAAAACATACGAACAACTTCTCCTCACCCATAGGGGTACCACACAAGTTTCAGGTTGGCAACAAAGCTCGGTTACATCTGCAGAAAGAATGCCTTACAAGAGCCCATCAGAAGCTCAGACCACTCCGACATGGTCCTTACAACATTACCAAGGCTATGAGAAACAATGCTTTGGATCACAACATTCCTCCATTCCTTTTCTTGCACCAAGTGTTCAATATGGAACACCCTTTACCATGCTTCCCACCATTACTGGACACATCATAGATTGCAGAATAGCTCACCAGAGACCCAGCTCAGCAAAGGTTTCCTCATCTCAGGGAGGAACTCAACACAACGGGGACCATTGCTTCCTAAGGGGGGAGGAATGATCCAGGTGGATGTTGGTGGCCACCCACCTATCCCACTTGGACCCCCACAACTGTCTCTTTTAGTTTTTCAGTTTACGTAATTGTAGCACAATTTAATATTTTTAGCAGTTTTTAGGGTCTTGAACTTCCAAAGCCATTTTGAGGCCCTAAACGACGTTTTTTGGGAAGTATAGGAGCAACATGGGTCCATGGATTGATGGTGCTCTTCCCAAAGTTGTAGTTCTGGGATAGATCTTTCTAACGAGCTATTGTACGCATCAAATGAAGATCGGGTGCCAAAGTTACGACCCCAGGAAGTTGATGTACCAACTTACCCAAAATGAGGCCCACAATTTGGAATTTCATCTTTTAGGGTTAGGTTTTGGGACGTTAAGGGTTTTTCATTGTTTCTAAACAATAAATAGGCCTTCGAGCCTCATTGTAACACAGTTCAGAGGCATGTAGCCACCACATCTCTTCTCAGTGATAAGCTACCATCACCCTTGCTGGTTTATTTCCATTTCTATTTGTAAGCATATTTCAATATTTTACATTAATGAAATGAAATATTATTTCCATTACATCTCTGTGTTTATGGTTATCTCTATAATTTGTTGTTTTCCTATTTAAATCTGGATCACTATGGCCTGTGGGCTACTACAGTGCACAAATCCTATCTATGTGCTCTACCTCCTATCTCTCCTCGCTATCTTTGCTTAGCTATGGAACATAACCCAATGACCTACTAGTGGTTAATTTTGACTACATAAACTCTTAAATAGAGTTACAATATAGACATTTACACGGAATTGGGGGTGACGCGGCATCCTCTCGAAATATAGGTGTGAAAATAGGAAGGTCAACTTATGAGTGGCATAACTTTTGCATACAAACTTCAATTGTAGTGATTCTTGCATCGTTGGAAAGATCTTTGTGTGTAGAATAACATGAAATGTTGTAGAACAAAAGTGACAATTTTTTAGCCCCAAAAAATGTCGTTTGATGCCTCAAAACACTCCCAAAAAGTTTCAGACCCCATTTTGCCAAATTGGGTCCCGCCGATAAAAATGGTCTCGTGAACTAATTCCACCACGTTTTCGACTCCAAATGCATCACGATGGATGAAAAATTATATAATGATCCAATACGGATCACACCTACCCATTTTGGGAGGCTTTTAGTCCCAAAAATCTTATACTGAATGAGGTGAGGAAAGTTTTCCTCCACCTTCTCTCTGGTGTACTATTTAGATTTTCCTAGAAGCTATCCCTTCAATCCAATCTACCAAAGGTCATGCTGCTCCTATCTTGTAGTTATAGACCTCTTTTGAAAAATGATATCTTCTATCAACTCTGCTTGAGCATCTAGTTCTGAATCCTCCATAGAAGGTAGGACCTATTCCTCTTCTTGATCTAGCATGGAAGGTTCATAGAGTTTCAAATTATCTACATTGAAAATTGATTAAATGTGCATATATAGTGGTAAACTGAGTCGATAGGAATTATCACCCACCTTTTTCCTGTATCTTTTAAGGGACCATACCTCAGAGCCTTGATTTTATTACCAAGACCTTGCAGCCTCTCCTTGTTCAACTATTACCATACTCTGTCTCCTACCTTGAATGAATTATATGTTCTATGTTGATCATGCCTAGCGTTATACTTCTCATGTGACTTCTGCAGTGTTTCTTGTACCTGTAGATGGATCTACCTGATATTCTCTATAAAATTTTCAATCCTCAAAGCATCTCACTCCTCCTTGTTGCCCATATGCAATATCCAAAGGTGAAGGTGGAAAATATCCAAAACAAGTCTCAAATTGGGACTTTCCTGTAGAAGTGTGGACAACTATTTTGTAAGAATGTTGTATATATACCAAATTTTCATCCCACATCTTCATATGCTTTTGGTTGTATCCCCTTAGAAACTGCACCAAATTCCTATTGACTACTTCTGTCTGCCCATCTATCTATGGATGGAATGCAATAGATCTCTTCAACTTTATGTCCATCTTCTCCCACAAGGTAGTCTAGAATGCATTAAGAAATCTTGTAACCATATCTGAAATGATACTCCTTGGTATCCAAAAGTGCACCCAGGCCTATTCAAAGAACATGTTTACTATTTCTTGCTCACTGATGGTCTTTTTACAGGGCATCAGAACACACATCTTGCTAAACCTGTTAACTACCATAGACATGTAGTCATGTCCCTTCCTGGTTGTTAGTAAACCTCCCACAAACTCCATGGAAATTCTTTCCCAAGGACAAGTAGGTACAAGTAAGGGATGATATAGACCTTGTTTTCTATTGCTAGGCTTGCTAGTACAACAAAACATGCATGCTCTTATGAACCTAACTACCTTCTCTTGCATCTTGGGTCAATACACGTACCTCCGCAAGTTAGCCACAATATTTCCTACACCAAAGTGCCCTGCAACCTTAGAGGTGTGAGCTTCTTCGATAAGATGAATTCTCTCACCTTTAGAAACACAACTGATCCAACCTATAAATTAACCCATCATGGAGATGGTTTTCAACTGTCCTATTGCCATTGTTGGGTGTGGAACCAAATTATCTTCTTTATTTAGAGGAATCGCCGCATTGGACCCCAATTCATAACAGGCCGGCAACGCCACCCATTGTTTAATCACCATCAGGGGGGTCCATGGGGGGGGTGACAGTGATTTTATGAGCCCCCCCATGGTAGGGGTTCAGGGGTAGCACCCTCGAAGCTAAAAATAGATGTAAAATTCCCTTATAAAATATTGTAATTTCGTAGTCAATCTGAGTTGTTCATTAGGCAAATGATCTAATGGTAGAAGTTATGTTTAATTTAGGGTTTTGGGCCCTAGAAGGCAACCCCTCACTATATATGAGGGAATTGTATTGTGGCTGGATATATGTGTATTCTGAGTGAGAAAGAGAGAGGAGATTATGTGAGAGCGAAGAAGAAATTACTGCAAATCAACTATAGGTTGTATCTCTTCATTTTCCTAGATAAAATAAACGAAGGGATGGTTGTTTCTCCATGGACATAGCCCAAATTGGGTGAACCATGTATATGTGTCTCTTTTGTTTTATTCATTTTCTGTGTTTATATTTATGCAATATTTTTTGTGTTTTATTGCTCTGTAATATATAATTTTCTAACAACTAGTATCAAAACAGAAGGTCTATTTGACTGATAAACTCGCAGGATAAAAGGTTTCCTGGTTCGAGTGCGAGCAATGGCGGAAGATGGTAGGTTTAGGGTTGAAAATTTAACAACCAAAACTACCAATTGTGGAAGATGCAGATGGAAGATTATTTGTATCAGAAATATCTGTACCTACCATTGAGCGGAAAGACAAAGAAACCGACGAGTATGACATACATACAATGGAATATTCTCGACAGAAAGTAACTTGGAACAATATGGTTGTGCCTAGAAGCATCAGTAGCCTTTAATATTTCAAAGGAAACAAAAACAAAGGGTTTAATTTCAGCATTGGCCAAATTATATGAAAAACCATCGGCCTCAAATAAGGTATTTCTTATGAAGTGTTTATTTAATATGAAGATGTGAGAAGGTGGATCGGTTGTTGATCATTTAAATGAATTTAATACTATTACCAGTTAGTTAAGTTTTGTAGGGGTAACTTTTGATGATGAAGTTAGGGCTCTATTATTTCTATGCTGATTGCTAGAAAGTTGGATTGGTTTAGTTATGGCCATTAGTAACTCTATCTCTGGATCTAGTACTTTAAAAGTTTGATGATGTTGTCGGTGAAATCCTTAAGGAAATGTGACGAAAAATATCTGGTGAAACATCAGGTAATGCTTTGATTGCAGAGACTAGGGGAAGAAAAATGGAAAGAGGAAAGAGACTAGGATATCACAGTAAGTCAAGGAAAGGCAAATCCAAGTCTAGATCAGGGATAATGTGCTGTAAATGTGGGAAGAAAGGACACCTGAATAAAGACTATAAGTCCATGAAGGGAAAAGAAGGAGACACACAACAAGAAAAGAATCATGAAGCGAATGTGACAGGTGATGTGTTGCAAGATGCTTTGATTCTTTCTTTAGAAGATATTATTGATGCCTAGGCGGTAGGTTTAGGGGCCTCATTCCATGCCACACCTGATAGGAAACATTTTCATGATTATGTTCAAGGATATTTTGGACAGGTTCGTTTGGATGATGATAAACCCTGTAAAATCATTGGAATGGGTAAAGTTTTCATAAAATAGCAGAATGGAAACCAATGGCTATTGAAGGAGGTAAGGCATGTTCCAGATTTGAAGAAAAATCTAGTTTCAACAAGGTTGTTGGGAGGTGAAGGTTGTGTAACTACTTTTATAGATAAAACCTGGAAGGTCACTAAAGGAGCCCTGGTAATAGAGAAAGGAGAAAAGGTTGGTACATTGTATTTATGCAATGGTATTTATAATTTTGTTAATGCTTTAACCTATATAGGAGCAGATACAACATTGTGGCATCATAAGCCTGGGCACATGAGTGAGAAGGGGATGCAAATTCTTCACTTAAGAAATTTGTTGCCAGTTCTGAAGCATGTTGATTTAGAATTCTGTGAGAATTGTGTTTATGGAAAAAAAAAAGTCAGATTCCTCAAAGTTGGGAAAGAAAAGAATAGTGAAAAATTAGAGCTTGTGCATACAAATGTATGGGGACTTGCGCAGGTATCATCTCTCGGTGGCTCTCACTATTATATTACTTTTATTGATGATGTAACCAGAAAAACATGGATTTATTGTATTCGAAATAAATATTATGTATTTGATACTTTCAAGAAATGGAAAGCTTTGGTTGAGAATGAGACAGGAAAAAGGTTGAAGTGTCTCAGAGCAGATAATGGAAAAGAATATTGCAGCAAAAAGTTTGATAAGTATTGTTTAGAGCATGGAATTCTCATAGAGAAGACAGTTCCAGGAACACCACAAGAAAATGGTGTGTCAGAAAGAATGAAAAAGACAATTATGGAGCGTGCAAGGTGCATGAGATTACATGTAGGATTGCCTTTACAATTTTGGGCAGATGCTATAGATACTATTGTTTATCTAATAAACAGAGGGCCTTCAAGTTCCTTGGATGGTGGTATTCCAGAGGAGGCATGGACAGGGAAAAAGGTAACATACTCATTTTTAAACACTTTTGGTTTTGAAGCCTTTGTGCACATTAATAAAGAAAATAGAACAAATCTTGAGGCAAAAACAAAGAAATGTACCTTTATTGGATATGGTGTTAATGATTTTGGTTATCACTTTTATGATTATGAAAAACACAAAATCATTAGTAGCAGAGATGTCATATTCAATGAAAAGGTTTTGAATAAGGATTAGATACAGGAAAAGAAAGAGGAAAAAGAAAACAAAGAATACATAGTGCTTAATGAGATCACATAAAAAGTAAATGTGCCTAAAAATCATAATGCTCAATAGCCAGAACAACAACAGCAACAACCACAACCACAACAACAACACGCACCTCTAACACCTGAGAGTGGTGTTAGATGATTTACCAGGATAAGTAGACCCCCTGAATGATACTCTCCTTCATTATATTATGTATTGTTGACTGATTTTGGTGAACCAGAATGTTATGAAGAAGCAATGCAGGTAGAAACCAAGAAGAAGTGGGAGCTAAACATGAAAGAATGAATGGACTCCTTGGTACATAACTAGACTTGGGACTTGGTCAGGTTGCCTACAGGTAAAATAGCATTGCAGAATAAATGGGTTTATAGGTTGAAGGAAGAAGATGGAGGTAGAAAAAGGTATAAAGCTAGACTTGTGGTGAAGGGGTTTGCACATAAAAAAGGTATAGACTTTAATGAGATATTTTCTCTTGTTGTTAAAATGACTTCAATCAAAACTATTTTAAGTCTAGTAGCAGCAGAAGATTTGCATCTTGAGCATTTAGATGTAAAGACAACCTTTCTCCATGGGGATTTGGAGGAACAAATCTATATGTAGCAGCCACAAGGATATGAGGTCAAAGGGAAGGAGAAACTAGTGTGTAGGTTGAAGAAGAGCTTGTATGGCATAAAACAGGCTCCAAGGCAGTTGTATCTAAAATTTGACAAGTTTATGTCTGAGTAAGGTTATACTAGATGTCACTCTGACCATTGTGTTTATCTCAAAAGGAAAAATGATGGAAGCTATATTATATTGTTATTGTATGTAGATTACATGCTTGTTGTAGGTTCTAACATGCATGAAATAAATGTGCTCAAAGGAAAATTGACAAATTCATTTGCAATGAAGGATTTGGTTGCTGAAAACAAATCCTTGGTATGAGAATAACTAGAGACAGGAAAAATCGCAAATTAACATTGTCTTAGAGTGAGTACATACAAAGGGTGTTGAAAATATTTAATATGCAGAATGAAAAACCAATTACTACACCTTTGGCTCGCCATTTCAAACTAAGTAAGGAGATGTGTCCCAAGACTTAGGAAGAGATGGATTATATGTCTAAAGTTCCATATGCATCAACAGTTGGAAGCTTAATGTAGGCAATGGTCTGCATAAGGCCTGATATTTCACATGCAGTGGGAGTTGTAAGCAAGTACATGAACAATCCAGGAAAAGAACAATGGATGGCCACAAAGCGGATTCTCAAGTATTTGAGAGGTACCACAAATCAAGCATTATGCTTTGGTGGTTCAAACATTGCTCTATAGGGATATGTTGATGCAAATATGGCAGGTGATAGAGATAACATGAGGAGCACCACAGGGTATGTGTTTACTGTAGGTGGAACAACTATCAGTTGGGTTTCAAAATTGTAGAGTGTTGTTGCACTCTCAACGATAGAAGCAGAGTATGTTGCTACTATAGAGGCTAGTAAAGAAATGATTTGGTTACAAAGGTTTCTAGATGAATTGTGTAAGAAGTAGGAGTTGGGCAGGTTATATAGTGACAACCAAAGTGCCATTCATCTTGGAAAGAACTCAAAATTTCATTCTAAGACTAAAAATATATAGCTCAACTACCATTTCATATGGTCAGTGTTGGAGGATGAATAGTTGAAGCTGGAAAAGATACACACTAGACAAAATCTTGCAGATATGTTAACAAAATTTGTAACCAGGGAGAAAATGAGATTCTGCTCAGTTTCAATTGGTCTTCAAGTATGATGATGAAGATGAGAAACAACTAGGTCCAAAGTGGAGTCATTGTCCAGTAAATCAAGCAGTGATGGAGTTGCTATCATTAGTCTCCAAGTGGGAGATTGTTGGGTGTGGAGCCTGATTATCTTCTTTATTCAGAGGTATCGCCACATTGGACCCCCGTTCGTAACGGGGCAGCAACGATGCCTGTTGTTTAATCACCTTCAAGAGGGGACGATGATTTTATGAGCCCCCCTAGCCGGGGTTCGGGGAGAGCAACCCCGAAGCTAAAAATAGATGTAAAATGTAAAATATTGGAATTTCATAGTCAATCCGAGTCGTACATTAGGCAGATGATTTGACGATAGAAGTTATGTTTAATTTATGGTTTTTGGAACCTGTTACTATATATGAGGGAATATCATTGCGGTTGGATATATGTGTACTTTGAGTGAGAAAGAGAGGAGATTGTGTTAGAGTGAAGAGGAAATTACAACGGATCGACTATAGGTTGTATCTCTTCATTTTGTTGGATAATATAAAGGAAGGAAAGGATCCTTCTCTTTGGACATAGCCCAAATTGGGTGAACCATGTATATCTATGCCTCTCTTGTTTTATGTGTTTTCTCTGTTTATATTTCTGAAATATTTTATGTGTTCCATTGCTCTGTAATATATAATTTTCTAATAGCCATCGTGCACATGACTCTGACTCTGCAACTGTTGGTACACCTCCTTGAAGTTCTCATATTTTGAATATGCCTCTATGTATGCATCATGGGTGAATAACTCCATGTGCATAAGAGTCCCCAAAGCTGTGATATTTGATGTGGGTGGCCTTGAAAGCATGTCAGCCAACTTGTTTGTGCTTCCATTCTTATACTTGACCACCAAATGAAACTGCCGTAAAAACCCCACCCACTTGTAATGCCTAGTATGTTTTAGCTTGCTCTGAGCCTGCAAGTACTATAATGACTAGTGATCTGTGTGGATTACTATCTCCTTTCCCATCATATAGTGCTTCCACTTATTCAAAGCTTGCACCATGACATGGAGCTCCTTGTCGTAGGTAGGGTAGTTAAGGACTGCCCCATGAAATACTTTAGAATGGTAGCATATAGGTCTTCCTCCCTACAACAAGACAACTCCCATAACATACCCACTTGCATTTGTCTCCACTTTAAAGGGTCATTACAAGTTTGGTAATGCCAAAACCGGTGCTTGACTGATCTTCTTATTTAGTTCCTCAAAATCCTTCTTCTGACCTTTTCCCCACTGGAAACCCTTGCCACTTGTTGTTATGGCATGGAGCGGTGCTACTATCGCTGAAAATGAGGCTATGAATTTCCTAAGGTATTGTGTTGCCCCAATGAAACTCCTTACCTCAGAAATATTAGTAGGCACTAAAAATTTCATGATGGCCTCCATCTTGGAAGGATCTATCTTCAGCTCTCCTCCACCGATCACATACCCAAGATACACCAAATATTGTTGCATAAACTCACACTTCTTGAGTTTTTCTAGCAGCTGGTGCTTCTTCAATGTTTCCATCACCTACCTCAAATGTGAAATATGATCCTCTTAGGTAGCACTATATACCAGTATATCATCCAGATAGACAATAACAAATGAATTTATGAAAGCGCGCATTATATCATTCATTAATTTCATAAACATAGCTAGTGCATTACATAGGCCAAATGGCATGACTAACCAGTCATACAAACTTTGCCTAGTTTTGAAGGCGGGCTTCCAGGTATCTTCTTCTTTGACTCGAACCTAGTGATATCTAGACTTAAAGTCCAGCTTGGTGAAGTATTTTTCTTGTTGCAACTGATCCAACATATTATCTATCCTCGGTAGGGGGTATCTGTTCTTGAGTGTGATTTTGTTCAATGCCTTGTAATATACACACATCCACCAAGTCCCATCCTTACTTGGTACAATGATAATGGGTGACCCATATGGTGACATACTTGGTCGAATGACACCCTATTCCAGCAGCTATTGCAACTATTTCTTTGATCCAAGTGGATATCGACGGCCACCTGCCTATTCCACATAGAACTCCAGTCAGTTTCATCGGTTTCCTTGTTTATTGCAACATTTACTACAGTTAGCAGTTTTTCAGGTCCTAAACTTCGGAGCAGTTTTGACCCCATAAATGACATTCTTTGAGGTCTACAACAGACCCATTGCCACATGCAAGGGCTTATCACAAATCCTATAGTACTCAGATAGATCTTTCCAACAAGGTATCGAATGCACCAAATAAAGATAATATGACCAAGTTATGACCCTGGGAAGTTGGCATCCCAACTAACCCCAACGGGGCCCACAAAATCATGGTGTTACATCTCCTCGGGTTAGGGTTTTGGTTGTTTTGGGTTTTCCCTTGTTGTTAAATAGGCCCTTGAGCCTCATTGTAACACAGTTTAGAGGCATGTAACCGCCACATCTCTTCTCAGAGATAATCTACCATCGCTCGAGCTAATTTTATTTCCATTCAGTTTGTAAGCATATTTCAGTATTTGATATTAATGAAATGAAGTGTTATTTATACTGCATCTCTATATTTATGATTATATCTGTAATTTTTTGCGTTCCTTTTTACGTTTGGATCAGTGGTATCAAAGCAGTCTTCTCTTTCTCTGTTTTTATTTGCATGTCCCCAACGAGGTTAGGATATAAGGAGTTAGGGCTCGAACTGGTTGAACCTTTGCAAGACCAGCCTCACAAATCCTGACGACTTCCCAGGGTGGAAGAGAAGAAAGATGAGGGGACAGGAGATCCTTTCAAAATATTTCTTGAAGAATCCCTCAAGCGACAGAGGAACGCGACGATGGAAAACTTTTCCCAGATCATTTAACGTCTACCCAAAGGCAACACATCTTCTTCCAACAGCTACTCTAGAAGCGCCCACACCCTTTAAGGTACAAGTTAACTTTGACACACCCATATTTTAAGGTAAAATAGATGTAGATGTTGTAGATAAATGGTTAAATCTACTATAAGGATATTTTTCTGTTCATGATTTTTCCAGCTGGGAAAAAATTACTTTTTCACTTCTATAAGCTGCCCCCCACGTCAAGGACTGGTGGGAAACCTACTGTGAGAAGAAGGATGAAAGTGCATCCTCACTATTTTCAGCCACACCCACTTGGAATTTGTTCTGGGATGCCATTAAGGAGAAGTAATATCCTGTCGAGAGCTATGAGGATAAATACATAAAGTGGACCACATGGCGGCAGGGAAGGGACCAAGACGTGCCCGAGTTTACCAATGTTTTTCATACCCTTTGCATGAAGTTGGGTATCAAGGACTATGAGTGAAATTCGGTACTCAAGAATCATAGCTACCTACAAAGGTACATCTAGGAATAAATGGAGTTCTTGGACATCTCCTCGCTCGGCACGATGTACTGATACACTATCAAGATTGAGCAAAAGTTTAAACAGAAGAAGCGAGACTTTGGATCTGCGAATCCAAAGCAAGGGAAAGGTTCCCCCAAACCGTAGATCAGAGGATAAAGTGAAGGCGGAGTGACACAAGACAACCCGCTGAAGTCAAAAGCAAATAACAACACCACGAAACCAAAGAATGACATGGGAAAATGGTGTGAGTTCCAGAAGTGCTCCACTCACAACACGAGTGAGTGTCGGGCCAAGTAGTCACTGGTGACTGAGCTGAAGGCTTTTGAATCAGATGGATGTTTTGACTCTAAGTTAGAACCTGACAAGGGGAATGAAAAAGGGTAGTAGATCATTGATGCAGAGCCCAATGCCACCATGGCCACCACCAAGATCTAGAAGAATGAGCCTGAAGATATATAGGAGGGGGAACGCCTCTTCCACTCAAGGATGTGGGTGAAGGGTTCTCCACTACAATTCATTGTCGACAGCGGGAGCCAAAAGAACCACCTTTCAGCAGAGGTCATGAAGTGGATGGGCCTATTGACTACAACACATCCACAATTTTACACCATTAGGTGGCTTCACCAAGGACGAGATCTCCGTGTCAGAAAGCAGTGCCTCTTTCCCTACAGCATCAAGCCCTTCATGGATGAGGTACTGTGTGATGTTGCCCCTCTTGAAGTTTGTGATGTATTATTAGGACAACCATACTTGTGGAAGCGGCATGTTGTATATGAGTCCCGCCTATTAGGACAACCATACTTGTGGAAGCGGCATGCAATAATTTGTATAGGATACTAGAGGTAGCCCCGCCTACCACCATCTCTTTAATCACTGCAAATAAATGTAGTAAGATCATTTCACATACCAAGAAATTTGTTTTCCTTATGATTATCCCTCATGGAAAGAAGAATATTGTGGCCAAGACTTCTAGACAGATCTCCTCCTACACAATAGGAACAGATGGACAAGGTCGTGGAGGAGTATAGGGACATATTCTCCTCACCTACGAGGGTGCCTCTACACTGTCATGTCAAGAACTCCACCAATCTGACCTCGGGTGTGCTGCTGCCCAATAGACCAATCTATCGATTCTATGTTCTAGAGAACGATGAGATCAAGAGGCAGATTTAGGATTTGTTATAGAAAGGGCACATCAGGCCAAGCACATCACCCTGTGGGAGCCCGATTGTATTGGTACATAAGAAGGATGGGACCTAGAGACTCTGTATTTTCTATTGGGTATTGAATAAGATCATTGTACAGAATAGATACCCAATCCCATAGATTCATCACTTTCTAGACCAACTCAAGGGGGCAAATATTTTAGCAAGATTGATTTGTATTTCGGTTATCACCAGGTGCCTATCAAACCCTCCGATGTGTGAAAGGCTACCTTCAAATCCAAGGAGGGAATTTTTGAATGGTTGGTCATGCCTTTCGAGTTGAAAAATGCCCCCACAAACTTCAAGGTATTGATGGCTGACATCTTGCGACCCTTCACCAATGCATTCGTGGTGTTGTGTTTAGATGACATCTTGATCTTCAGCCAGAATTGGGAAGAACACCTCCACTATATTCGATAGGTCCTCCAAACCCTACAACAACACAAGGTGTGTGCCAATTTAGAGAAATACACTTTTGGCATGACGCAGGTTCAATATTTGGGGTACATCATTGATGAGAAGGGTGTGCATGTGGAACTAGCCAAGATACAAGTCATTTGGGATTGGCCAGCCCCAACCACTCTAATGGAGCTCCACAGATTTTTGGGACTTGCCAATTTCTACTCCAGGTTTGTGTTGGAGTTCTCTCATATCAGTTGACCTTTAAGTCAAGTCACCAAGGGCAGAGCGAAAGAAAAGTTCTTTTGGTCCTAAACCAAACATAATGAATTTATCGAGTTGACGCATCACCTCTTATTTTAACCAATACTCACATTACCATACCTAGAACAACCATTTGAGATTGAGACAAATGCATCCAACTATGCTATTGGTGCAGTTCTTACACAGTAGGGGCATCCTGTGGCTTACCATTGTGAGACACTTTCAGACACAGTTTGGAAGTATCTGAACTATGACAAAGAAATGTATTCCATTGTGCAGGCCTGTCATCAATGGAAGCATTACATTTTGGGGAAGGAAACAATCAACCACATAGAACACCGACCCCTACAGTTCATACAAACACAAGGGAAGTTGTAGAACGATCGCCATTAGAAATGGTCCACATACTTGAAACAATTCCATTTGAACATTAAGTACAAGGAGGGAAACACCAATAATGTTGCAGATTGCCTCAACCAACCAACAGTCATGGTGTTGATCACTGTGTTCGAACCCTGTGAGCACGAGACTTCAGGGTCGCTGTATATTTACAAGAGAAATCTAGAATTCAACAATACATACCAAACACTTCTAGAAGGTAAGAAAGTTCCAAATTTTCACCTCCAAGATGCATTGTTATGCCACTTGGGACACACCTTTGTTCCTTCAAACAAGCGTTCCAAGATGATTTTGGAGGCACACTACAATCGGTTCGCTGGACATTTTAGAGTAGAGAAAGTAGTGGCTTTACTGCAGAAGTATTTTTGTTGTCCGAACATTCATCAGGATGTTGGGAAGTACATTAGATCTTGCACGACATGTTCCATTTCCAAACCAGCAATCAAGAAGCAGGGCCTATATACTCCTCTCCTAGTTGACCTTGGGAATCCATATTCATGGATTACATGTCAGGCCTTCCTTCAACTCAGCATGACAATGATTGCGTTTTCGTAGTCGTCGATAGATTCTATAATATGGCCATTATGGTGGCCAGCAAGAAGAGTATAACAGAAGAGGCCACTACTAAGCTCTTCTTTGAGTGAGTGTGGGTGCACTTTGGGATCCCACAGTCCATTGTCTCGGATCGAGACAAAAAATTCTTAAGTGCATTTTGGTCAAGTCTCTGGTCGATGCTGGATACCAAACTTACTAACTCCATGACTTTCCACCCCCAAAATGATGGCCAAACAAAGGTCATCAACATGATGATCGTACAAATTCTGCACATGTAAAACTTGAAGCATCCACACACATGGCATGAAAGCCTCCCCTATGTCTAACATAGCTACAACAAATCTCTCCATATCTTGACAAGCCATAGCCCCTTTCAGGTAGGGCTTGGATTTCAACCATTATGTCCCATTGATGTGGCCATACCATTTACAACCACTCAGGCATATTCGGCTCTTGTCTAGTTTGAAGCCAACAAAGCTAACAAATTAATTGAGTGCATTCAACACATCTACCAGTAGGTCCATGATATATTTGAAAAAGCCAATGCTAAGTACAAGCAGCGCCATGATCAACATTGGGTGCCGCACAAGTTCCAAGTGGGCGATAAAGTTTGGCTACATTTACAGAAGGAGCGCCTCACTAGACCCCACTACAAGCTTTGCCCTCTTCGATATGGGCCATACACCATCACCAAGGCTATATGGGACAATGCCTTCAAGCTCAACATTCCACCTTTCCTTGGTTTGCACCCAATGTTCAATGTAGACCTCTTGCGGCCATACTTTCCACCATTGCTAGAGACATATGACATTACAGAACAACTCACACCAACACAATTAAAACCAAACTTCATGGAACATGCCACAACTGGTCAAATCATGGACATGTAGATCAAGAACACTTGCCAATAGAGGGTCCAACTATATCGAGCTGTCAAAGCAGGCCAACTCCTTCACCAGGGCAAGTGGTTCACCAGGGACTAGGTTCAAAAAAAAATTCCTCACCTCATGGAGGCTCTACACACAATGTGAACCATTTCTTGCTAAGGAGGGAGGACTGATCTAGGTGGATATTGGTGGCCACCTACCTATTCCACCTAGACCTTCAGTCGGTTTCATCTGTTTCCTTGTTTATTGCAACATTTACTATTTTTAGCAGTTTTTCAAGCCTTGAACTTCCAAAGTAGTTTTGACCCCCTAAACGAAGTTTTTTTGAAGTCCACAACAAGCCCATAGCCTTAGGAAAGTTACGACCACAAATCCTATAGTACTCGGAGAGATATTTCCAACAAGATATGTGCCAAATGGAGATAATATGACCAAGTTACGACCCCAAGAATTTGGTTGCCCAACTAACCCCAACAATTCCAACAAACTCTTTGTGTTCCATCTCCTGGGGTTAGGGTTTTGGTTCTTTAGGGTTTTCCCTTGTTGTTCAATAATAAATAGGTCCTTGAGCCTCATTGTAACAAAATTCAGAGGCATGTAGCCTCCACATCTCTTCTCAGAGATAAGCTACCATCGCCCAAGCTAGTTTTATTTCCATTCAGTTTGTAATCATATTATGGTATTTGATATTAATGAAATCAAGTGTTATTTCTATTGCATCTTTGTATTTATGATTATATCTATAATTTTTTGCGTTCATGTTTAAGTTCAGATCATTCTTCACCTCACTTACTTCTATAACAGACAACCTCTACAACTGAATATTTGTTAATGAGGAGTCTGGCAATAGTTGTATCTCATGCTCCACTTCTCTCTTAGGTGGTAACCCAATAGTCTCTCAGAACACATCCTTGTATGTCTGTAACAACTCCTCTTATTTTTGTTTTTGTTCCTTAGTACATTGCTTCAGGGATGCCTTTCCTCTTAATGACTCCTCTTCAGACCGAGTTTCTCTTAAAAACAATAAAACACACTTCTTGTTGGAACTGATCAATTTCTTGGCTTGTTTGGCACTTACTAGTGAGATTTTTGACTTGCCTTTGTGCATGTTGATGATGAAATATTTTCCATCCTTGATGAGATGATACTGGTTGGCTCTACTCATGAATATTTCCTCACACATGTCCGTGTATGGACTCCAAACATGACTCCACATACATCAAGGGAAACCACATCTAGGTAAACTTCATTAATAAAATTAGCACTGATAGCAAATATAATTTTACACTGTATTTTTACCTTCAACTTTGCATCCTTATTTACCCATCCCAATGGATATGGGTTTGGATGATCATGAACTTACAACCCCAACTCCTTGACCAACTCTACTTCAATGAGATTCGCCTTCGATGCTAAGTCAAATATAGCATCAATATTTGTCTTCTTGGCCTATATCTTTATATGGAAGAGTTTGGTCATTTGTTTCTCTTCATGTTGTTGAAGGCTACACAAATTCACCTCCTTCTACACTTACGTGCAAATGATCTTCTCATCCACATCTGAGTTGGTTTCAACTTGGTTGCTCGAATTTGTAGCCATGGGATTCTTCTTCTTATTATGTTTCTTCTTGTAATTTGGGTTTAGCTTTGGATGCAACTTCCAACACTTCTCCTCTGCATGGCCATCAATGTTGCATTGGTTGTAGTGGTTGCTAGGATATTTGCAATTTTGTGCTATGGTCACTGTTTTTTTTATCTTCCCCCTTTTTACTTCTTCTTCCCCTCCTTAGAAGCTTCATGTTGCTCCTTTTGTTTCGATCCACTTGATTTCACTCTCTTCAAGCCTATGTTCTCCAGGTACTATTCTTGTACACAAGCCTCATCTACAGATTTGAGCTTAAAAAACAACACTTGCTCACGCAAATGACGGTGCATACCCCCCAAATACTTGACGAGTACATTTGGGTTCTTTGGAGAGATACCCAAAATTATAGCCATCTTCCTAAATTCCATGGTGTACTCTTACAGACTTTGGCTCGACTTTTTCCTGAAGTAATGTTGTTGGATCCACTGGTCCTCCACATACTCAATGAGATAAAACTTTGACTTAATGAGGGTTTTGAAATCCTCCCACTTATTCATTAGAGGTTCTCCCTCCAACCTTAGTGTTTTTGTGTGGATTTCCCACCAAGTCAAGCATGGCCTTCTAATTCTAGCCGTGAGAATGAGATATTTTTCCCTTCCTTGATCTAATGGACATTGAAATAAGCTTCCAGTTGCTACAATGATTGGTTCAGCTTTAGGGCGTAGATATCGACATGGTATGACTTGATATAAACTTTTTTCTTCCATTTTAAACATCGATTGATTCATGACACTCGAACTAGTTTGATCTTTTCTAGATTCTTTCTTCGGCTAGTTCTTCATGTCTTCCTGACCTCCCGATCCCCCTTCTGATTTTTCCTTTGCATTCGAACCCCCCATATTCTCGGAATATTCCCAGCTTATCACTTAGGGCTTCCATGAGGAGGTTTACATTTCGGTTTATATTGGAGACTTTTTGTCCAAGTTGTGAAAACCTCACCTTTATAGGATCACGAGGTTTGTTTACAGATTCATCGACCATGATTAGGGTTTTACGATTTTTGACCCCACCGACCTAGATCCCCTATAAATTTCCACAAATACCCAAATAAATATGCCCTGATACCAAATGATTCGTAAACTTCTATGGATATTCCACTAGATAGTACGTCACAACATATTTGATAATATTATATTAAAAATCTAAGATTCTACACTGTTACATTTTTATTAAACTTTAAGATCTGTACATTTAATTGTAATTAGTGCATGCGTGCAAATGGAAATTATGAAAAAAAAGTAGAGAATGAAAAAATAAGCTCACATACACATAAGACATAAGATATGTTCTCTGGGAAACCCTTTCAAGAGAAAAATCAACTGGAAGGTGAGGCCACTTCGCTCTCTTTCTCTGCCTGGAAATATGATTATAGGTACAAATAAGTAATGCCTATGGCCCATGGGTTGCTACAGTGCACAGATCCTCACTGTGTTCTCTACCTCCTATCTCTCCTGGCTATATTTTCTCATCTATGCCAATAAAATTCTCTTGAAAGAATGGAAGCCCTCTTCCTCCTAGTGGTTTGGTTATAACACAACCTGATAGCCTACTAGTGGTTAATTTTGACTACATCAGCTCTTAACTAGAGTTACAATATAGATTCTTCTATAGTATTTACATCATAATCACATGGCTAGCCCCTTTTCCATGAACAATGGTGATTGACGCGACATCCTATCGATCTATAGGTGTGAAAACAAGAAGGCCAAATTCTGAATGACATAACTTTTGCATACAGACTCTGAATGACGTGCTTCTTGCACCGTTGGAAAGATATCTATGTGTAGAATAGCATGAAATAGTGTAGAAATTATGCAACAAAGTTTTACCCCCAAAAACCATCATTTGATGCCTCAAAACACTCGCAGAAGGTTTCAAACCTTGTTTTGCCAAACTGGGTCTCGTCTGTAAAAACGGTCCTATGATATAATTCCTCCACTTTTTCCACTGCAAATTCATCGAGATGGATGAAAAACAATATAATGGTCCAATAAGGATCAACGAGAGATGGGGATGAACCATCATAGATGGGGTGATAACAGGCGAAGATGAACCCACGGGAAGAGAATGCAATGTTGAGAGAGCTAAAGAGGAGGGGGATGGCATGTTTGGCAGAAAAACAATTTTTAAGTCCTTAGCTAGTCACTTGAGGGAGGAGGAGGAATGGCTATGATAGGCACAGATCTAAACAATCCACCCTATTTCTCACAATTTCTCCTACTCCCTTTCATTAAACTGATGAGAAAGGAGGTTGCAGAGAGCCCAAAGTGTGCATTGATCTTGACTCGTCTCTTCCTCCTTTAAAGCCAACATCTGACACCTAATGTGGGTGAGAATTCCATAGTCAAATAGAGCAATGATAGTCGCATCGTCGAAGGTGGTGGGGGAAATTCCACAACCCCTCCCTCTACCTGGACAACGACCACGACCCCTGTCCTGATTCATGGCAAGGTGACAAAGGTTAGAGGATGAAGAGCTGGAGTCAACAAAAGCAAAGGAGGCCCTTACTAATACAACCAAAGGAATAACATGTTGGGAGATCATAGTGCAGAGATTTATACTCCCAAGATCAACATGGAGGAAAGGTAGACATGCATACGAAGACATCATTCACTTGGTGGGATATTTAAGGCACATTGATTCCACTTGGAGGGATATAAGTGCCAGGTGGGGAGCGTCGTTGTTTGGTCTGAGAGCTCGTGTCCTCATCTCGTCGAGCACCTAGATCAGTGGAGTGAAATTATTTCATATTAATATATATATAAAGATGAAAATTCTTACATGTGTTGAATGCCTATTTTTCAGTTGCAATTATATTTCCTCGTTTTTTGTTAATTTATGGTTTGATCTTTGACTTTTTTTAATCAAATTTATGGAAATATTTTTCTGAAATAAAAATCTCGAGAAAATTGCTAAATTGAGTAATCGAGATATTACAGGTTACTTTATGGAGATGAGGTTATCAAAGTTCCTCTTCCATCAACTGTCGTGAAACTCCTCCTTGAGATTACCATCATCTTCCTCTCAGTGATAGATTTACAATGGTATAAATTTTTATGTTGAGAGTTTTTTTTGGAACATTGTGTGTTGTCATTGAGGTGTCCGACGTTTTGAGCGAACATTTCACCCATCTTCAAGGACAGAAAGATAAGAATCTTGATACTAAGAGTGCATGACCAGGAAAAGGATATGACCATTAAGAAATGTGAGAAAAATGAGAACACTAAAGTTATATTAATTAATAATTTAGGAAGGGTGAGGTAGATTAGAGTAAAAGAATATATAACAAAGTAATAAAATAAGACAAAATAAATATAAACTAAATAAACGAATAAAATTAAAATATTTTATGAGAAAAATGGATCGAGGTCAAATTGAAAAGAGTTATTTTTAAGTGCAATTTTTTGAAAAGTTTGCGGTTTATAATAAGATCTAATTTGTCTAGATTTTGACAAGGATTCATTGAAATCACAAGTTTGATGGGTGAAATCTATAGAATTGAACTGCCCCAGGGGTTTTTTTGGGGTGTTGAATCCATATATGCAGTCAACAAATAGTTTAAACAATACAAATCAACATTTCACCACAAATTTTTCCGCTAGATTCCTACCAGAAGTCCACCTAAAACTCCGAATAGTCAAACTTAAAGACAACTCCAAATTGAAATAGTAAAATAATAATCTAGAATAGTTAATTATTTATAATAAAATATTAGATAGAGTTAACTCAAATAATAAAAATTAATAGATTTGGTGAAAGAGAGTTAATATTAAAGAGATGGCAATTACTTATTTGTTTTAAAAAGAATAAAAATGATATTAATAAAATAAAATAATAAGAACAATTGTAATGATAATAATATAAAGGTTTTATATGAGAGTAAAAATGATATCGATAATCCTAATGGTGAATTTATTAAGGTATGTAATAATAATAATGGTCGGCCTAATATTAGTAATAACAATTGTAATGATAATAATATAGATAGTTTATATAAAAGTAACAATGATATCGATAATCCTAATGATAATAGTGGTCTTTATATTAAAGTATTAAAGGGGGTTGATCCCATAAATTGTAAGGCTGGTGTTAAGAGTTCGTCGGAGTTAAATTCAAGTTCCCTCCCTCAGGACAATAAGGTGGTGAATTTGTCGAGCTCTTCCTTTCCACCTGCGGTTTTTAATCTCTTAGGAAAAGGTCTTAATTTTGCCCTAACGCCTAGAAAAATCCCAGTTGAAGACATCATTTGCGATATAGAGTATGGCATTAAGAACCTTCCTGAGAAGATTAAAGACACGATTAGGCAGGATTGTGCCGTTACCCTGAGGAGGGCTAAGCCTCCCCGTAGCAATATCAGCAAGGCTGAGTTTGAAGCTCTAAAGAGCTTGAACCAGAATCGTGACATTGTGGTCTTAAAAGCTGATAAAGGTGGGGCTGTTGTTATCTTGGATAGAAAAGATTACAGAGATAAGATGCTTGACCATCTTTGTAATAGTGATAGTTATAAGAAGCTTTCGAAGAATCCCCTCAAGAAGGTTTCCAGAGCGGTCGCCCTTGCGATCAAGTCGTGCAATTCCACGATTACTCTAGCCCAGAAACTTATTGAGGGAAACCCCATCACTCCTAGGATTTATGGTCTTCCCAAAATCCATAAGGATGGGGTCTCCCTGAGACCCATTGTCAATACCATCGGTGGTCCAACTTACCTCCTGGCCAAATTCCTCGCCGCTAAGTTAAGACCCTTGGTTGGGCAAACTGAGTCCTTTGTCAAAGACTCAGCTTCTTTTATCGAGGATCTTAAGAGAATTAATCCTGAGCCCGAGGACATTTCGGTTAGTTTCGATGTGGTCTCTCTTTATACTTGCATTCCTATCAATGAGGCCATGGCGGTAATTAATAAGCTGACCGACCCTGATACGGCTAAGTTGGTTGAGCTTTGCCTGACCTCTACCTTTTTCAGCTTCGAAGGAGAATTCTATGAGCAGACTTGTGGGGTTGCCATGGGCTCCCCCTTGTCCCCTGTTGTCGCTAATCTCTTCATGGAGGTTTTTGAGTCTAAGGCTTTGGCCTCCTCTCGTCTCTTACCAAAGCTTTGGAAAAGATTCGTCGATGATACTGTTGTTGTCTGGTCTCATGGTCCTGACGAGCTGGATCGTTTCTTTTGTCACCTCAATAACCAATCCGCCGCCATTAAATTCACAATGGAGAAAGAAGAGAATGGTTGTCTTCCGTTCTTGGATGTTCTCATCTCGAAGAAGGTGGATGGTTCCTTTTCTCATCAGGTGTTTAGAAAGAAGACGCATACTGAGCAATACTTGCATGCTTCGTCGCATCATTTCCCCGCTCAGAAGTTAGGGGTTCTTAGCACTCTTCCACCCATGCTGTGAGAATTTCGGATAAGGAGAGCCTGGAAACGGAGAAGGCTCACCTCCTAGAATTGTTTGAGAAGAATGGTTACAATAGGCACCTCGGTCAAAAAGCCTTCCTCAAGGCCAAGAAGGAGCCTTCAATCCGAAAGGTTCCTAAAGATCATGTCCTGGGTGTGAACCTTCCTTACATCCAAGGGACCATGGACAGGATTGCGAGGATTCTAAGGAAGTACGATGTATCCGCATCTTTTAGACCTCTCAATACTATCTGTGGCTCCCTCAGGTCTGTAAAAGACCCGGTTGACCCTAAGAGCATGAAGGGTGTCTATGTCATTCCCTGTTCCTGTGGGACCCCTTATATCGGTGAAACTGGTCGTTCTATCAATCAGCGGATCAGCGAGCATTCGGCTGACTTAAGACATGGTAGGACCAAGTCCTCGGCCCTGGCTGAGCATGCAGGGAAGACTATGCATCATGTATGCATAGAGGAGGCTCAAGTCATTGCCAAAATTGTGCAGTTTCACCATCGCAAATTTAGAGAGGCCCTGGAGATTGAGAAAAGGCCAAACAATCTTAATAGGGATGATGGCTGGAAGATTAGCCGTTGCTAGGTCCCAGCCCTGTTTTCCTAGCCTCCTCATTCCCCTTTGTGTTAGGTCTTAGGGTTTCTATCCTCCTTTAATTTCTCTTTTGGCAGGTTTGTCCTATTATTATGGAGTGTTTAAGTCATTATAGGTTTTGTTTTAGTTTCGGGCTTCCTGGTGTATTACCTTAACTTGTTTTTGATTCTATTGGGCAATTTATAATTAAATTTGATTTTTCCATATTTCATTATTATTTCTATTACATCTTTAGAATCGAGTTTCCCTTTAACTTATGTCTAATAATTAATTTTTGGAAGAATTAATATTTAAATATATATATGGATTATTAATGAATATAGAATATTTAAGGGTATATTATGATATACCAATATTATTAGTGTTAATATATTTAAACTTGAAATATTGAATTAATATTGAGTATTTGACCATTTGTTTAATAGATATTTACGATATACCATTATTATTAGTTACACTTTGATTATGGACTTTAACAACCCTATAATCTGATATTTACCTTAAGGAGCTAAATTCTAGGAATAATTATGATTTGGTTGGAATTATAAATTATTAAGTAGATTATTTAATAAACATATATAACTTACTAAATTTAAATTTGAACAGACCATTATATTTAGATAATAGATAAAAATAATATATTCTTAAGATCTATCTTACCATTATTACCAATTACCTAATAGTGTTTATTACCTTAATATCAAATATAAATAAATGTGAAATGACCAATATAACTAGATTATTAAGATATGGTATTACCTAGGAATTCTCTTAATATTTAATATTAGATTTATTTATTTTTAAATTAACTCCGTTATTAAAAAAAAAAATTAAATATTAACTAATTTGACTAGGGTCATTGGTCAAAATTAGCCGTTGGAGTCTCTGCACCTCTATTTAATCAAGCTTAGCCAGATTGGTTCTTCAACTTGTCCTGACGATGAACCACACTGGTTGGTTCGAAACGCGTCGACAAAAGATTGGTTATGTGATTTTGCCGAAGATTATCTAAACAATGTTATGGATCACAGAAGTCTAAATTCCTTAATAATATAATCTTATTACTTTATGCTTTCTTAATCTATATTGTTTTAATATTTATTAATTAATTCAATTTTAATCTTTTCATTATTCACATTAATATCTTTCTTTTACTCACCAATATAACTATTTGGCATAGTCTAACTTTTAGCCTTTTTCACCGGAATAGGTGATACAATTTCAAGTAAGAATGGAATTTTTTTGTTGTTCAAAATAATTTTTTTGAATGCATAATGGATTCAAAATTTCGAAATTTTTAAATTTTACAAATTAAACAACTTAAAATTAATCAAAAATGTTGTTCTTTCATAAGTTAAACTATTCCTAATTATTTTCTATAAATAATTGAATTCTCTTTAATTTAATATAATTTTTATATTTTAATTCAAATAATTAATGCTAATTCACTTTGACCAAATTTGATATCATTTTCATGTTTTAAGTTAAATAATTAATGTAATTCCTTTCGACGAAATCTATTATTTTTATTATTTGAGTTAGTTGTTTCCAAAATTTGATTATAAATAATTAACTATTCTAAGTTATACTTTTATTATTTCAAGTTGACCTTGATTCATTTTCTCATAAAATCTTTTAATTATTTTATTTTCTTACTATATTAATATCATTTAAAAAAATCAAATAACGAATTCCTATGATTAATTCCCTTTGGCATTATATGTTATTTTTTATTATTTGAGCTAATTTTATCTAATATTCTATTATAAATAATTAACTATTCTAAATTATTTTTTCACTATTTCAATTTGACTTTGATCCATTATTCTCGTAAAATCTTTTAACTTTATTTATTTATTTATTTGGTTTATATTTTATTTCTCTTATTTTATTATATTTTTTTTACTCTAATCTATCTTACTCTTTTTAAATTATTAATAAATATAATTTTAGCGTTCTCATTTTTCTCACGTTTCTTACTAATCATATCTTTTCCTTATGATCATGTCCTTCCTAAATTTAATCATGATATTACACTATCAACATTCTTAGCTTTCTATCCTTGAAGATCGGTTAAGTGTTTGCCCAAAACGTTGGACACCCCAATGAGAACACACAATATTCCAAAAAAATCTCTCAACATCAGACTATTAATTGTGAAAATATTCATGCAAAAAAGATATAAATCTCATCAAAACCTAAGCTTTGAACACAAAGTTCTACATATCTGAAGATTTGCTCTCATACGCATCATGTCGGCATTTGTACCATTGCCATATGGTGGCCATTTTGACCATGTGTCCCCATTGTATGATGCTCTTTCATCTACACATGAATGACACATGGCAATCAATATCTTTGTGTCATCTCTGCACAGGGCCACATTTTAGAAGTCACATCGCCTCGATGCTCACATTGGGATCTAAGATTTGAAAAAATCCCCTTTACAGTGATTTTATAGGTCTTTGATCTTTCAAATTCATCTGAAAGTTTCATAACTTTTTAATCTAGGATTTTCCCTTTTCCCACTGTGGCCAATGGTCACATTCATTGCCACATTAACTTCTTTATACATCATGCCACATCTACAACACATAAGCATGCCACATCAACCGAAACTTCTCTACATGACACATCAACATGCTATGTTAGAAACTATCTACCTTTAGCATTCGACATTGCTCACATGGACTCCACATGACTTCTACTTAGTTTTTTAGGCTTGCATCCAGATATAGGTTTCTTCAATAAATTTCTCCTTTCTATTTTTTGGATGCCTGAACGTCCACTCCCTAGTAAAATTTGGTGCCATCTCTTGACAAACTCTAGGCTTATTTGCTGCACTTGATGAAATCTATATCTCTTCCCATTTTTGGTTTGCTTGACATATGATCGGGCCACTGGGAAAATTAAGAATGGTATCCAATGACCTAAGGTTGATCTGGTTAGCAGACCATCAAGACACTGGGGAACTAAGAAAGTATACAAAAACTTAAGACCAATCTAGTTAGCTGACCACTGGGCCACCATGAGGACTACAAATTTATGATAGCTTAAGGCTAGTACAACTAGTGTACCTATGCACTTAATCCCGATTTTAGCTAGCCCACTTTCATAACTCTTGTTAGACCATATGACTAGGGGTTGAGGCGAAGCACTCCTATTTAAAATTTTCAAACTCAATCTCAAAAACCAAAGGGACAACCCTGGAATTTGAAACTTCTGCTATGTTTTTTGAGCATGTTTCAAAGGTATACAACTAACTTCATAAGGAATAATTATTTCCAAATAATTATGAAGGATAAAAAATATTCAACATCCTATAAAGACAATCCAATAACGTTTCCTCAACTAGACATCTTCTAAAAAAATATTTTAGAGATGGCTAATATCCAAATCCACAACTTCACCCAACTAAGTGAAGTTCTTCTCACCCCTTTGGGATGTAAAATTCAAAGTTAAAACTCAAAATCTTACAAATAGAGATAACATCATTATAGCTTATCCTTTGAGGAGAATTAGGTCCCCAAGACTCCCAACCCACAAATCTATAAGCTATTACTTAGAACTATCACAAATAGGGACTTGACTACCTCTTTCCAACGTCTCCAATGAAGGGAAACCTCCGAGTCTTCTTATTTGAATTTAAGGATACAACAAAAATATTCCATACCATTGATGGACTTCTAATAACCAGGCACACCGAAAAAAAAAAAATACAAGAAGAGCCTTTGTATCAAATCAAGTTATGAAAATTACTTCACCAAACCATACATCTCATATTTAAAAAAAGTAACATACATTAAGGAATTCCTTTTTATTTGCACAGTTCTTTTCTAAAAGAAATAACAAGAAATAGTAGTCAGTAATCATACACATTCAACCATGAGTTCAACTCATCATTACACATATACATAATAATCCAACATGACAATACTTATGAAACAATGCATTATTATGCACAATACCCTTTGGGGAATTATAAAACTAACTTCAATAAGGAATAATTCCCTATTGAAGTTAGCATATGTTTTCTTATTGTATTTCATTTCTTGCAATTATGAATTTTTCCTGTAGCATAGAACAATAGAATTGTCTTTGAGTAACTAGATCTCATCTCAGTTTTTTCACCCATATAAAAATCATCAAAGGAAAAGGGTAAGTACATATTGTACACATAGTGCCGACGCATCTTAAGTTTGTATGAACCCCAGGTTGACAATTAAAGCTAAGACCCTTGGAAGTTGCAACATTATTGTTGCAATATTGAGGGCCATCGCATGGAAAAGATAAAAACATATACTGCTTTTTCAAGGAATCTTCTAGCTCCTAAGTTACCTCATCCACTCCGAATTTATTCTATTTCACCTTGACCTACATGATGGGTTGGTTCTGGAGTTGAGACTTTTTTATATATGGGATGTATTGAGGTTCTAGATGGAATTCTCCTTTTGGTTCCACCTGAATCATAGTCTAGTTAGTTACATGGTTAACATCATGTACATATTTCTTAAGGAAGGATGTATGGAAAACATTGTATGCTTTTATCTTAAGAGGTACAATATGTCTATATGCTACCAATCCCACTCTTTCTAGGATTTCAAATAGTCCACAATATATTAGGGCCAACTTGGCACAAGCCCCCATTTTCAAGGAACTCCTCTTTGGTTTAATTATAAGGTACACATGCTCTCCCAACTTGAACTGTTTATGGGTTTTGTTTTGATTAACATATATTTTTATTGATCTTATGGTTTCTTCTTGTTTTTCCTGATCTTTACCACTTCCTATTCCAATTATTTCATCACATATAGTCTAATTATATTCGTATCTATTGGGTTAATCCAATTGATTTCTATGTTACATTTTCTGCTAAAGAATTCCTCAAAAGGGATCATCTTCAATGACTCTTGGTAGCCATTATTATAAGAAAATTTCATTAAGGGTAGGCACCCTTCCCACTTCTTGGGATTATGCATTGCATACATTCTTGGCATATCCTCCAACACCCTATTCACCCTTGACATTTGCACATCTATCTGAGGATGATAGGTGGTGCTAAAATATAACTTTGTTTCAAGACCCGCCAACAAATATTTCCAAAAATTTCAAGTTAATTTAGAAACTTTGCTTCATATAACGGTCTTTGGCATGCAATGTAGTTTGAATTTAATTTCATGAATATATTGGAAATATCTATTGCATTGTAGGTGGACTTCATAACAGTGAATTGTGTGGCCTTAATTAGCTTGTCACCCACCACCTTAATTGCATAATGTTGTTTGGACAATTTAGGAAAACTAGTGATGAAGTCCATGGTTATGACCTCCCACTTCCATTCTAGAATTTGTACGGGTTGCAATAATCTAGTGGGATGCTTATGATCCACTTTTATCTGTTGACACTCCAAACATGTAATGATGTAATATGCAATCTCTTTCTTCATTCTAGGCCAATAATACAACTTCTTTGTAGTTTTCATCGACTTCTGATAACTAGGATGACCTATATAAGGTCTCCTATGAAGTCCATCTATTGTGAGCCTTTTAAGATCTATTCATTTAGGAATGTATAACCTACCCTCGTACATTATCAGGATGTCCTTTGTTCATTTACAGTCATAACACTTTATCCCCTTGGACTCTTACTCTAGTCATTGTTTCACATAATGGTAGTGCCCATCTCCTTGCTAAGAACTTTTAATTCTATCTTTTATATCTAACTCACAAGTTCTCATCGTTTCTAGATGTATATTCTACATGCTCCTACTAAGTGAATATGCTACTCAATTCCTTTTCCTTTATGTGTTGTTTTTAAAGCCAAACTTGTGGATGAGGGCCATCCATTGAGCTTGTTTAGTGTTCAAGTGATTTTGATCAAACAAAAAATATCAATCCACTATGACTTGTTAACAACATAAATTTTCTCCCCAACAAGTAATAGCTCCATATTTTGAAGGCGTGAAAAATTATATAGTTCCAAGTCATGCATTACACAACACTACTTGTGTTCATTTAGCTTCATAGATTCATAGATGATTACATTCCCTTATTGCATAAAAAATCCTTCAAGTCCTTCTTTATAGGAATTTGTAAAAATTGTGAAGTCCTTATTTGGATCTAAAATCCTAAGGATAGGTGCATCTGTTAAAAGGTACTTCAACTATCTAAAGCTTGGTGAACTCTAGTTTCCAATTAAATTTTACTCCTTGCTTTTGTAGCAAAGTAATTGGATGATTGATCTTCAATAACCCTTGTATAAATATTCTATATTATCCAACCAAGAACATAAATGAACTCACCTTAATCACATTTCATGGTGTTTTCTACCCTGCAATTGTTTTAATCTTTTTTAGGTCCACTGTCTATGATTACATGCCCCAGATAGTGTACCTGCTTTTAAGAAAAGTCACACTTGCAAATTTGTTCATGTAATAGATGCTCCCACAACACTATCCTAAGGTGTTCCTCACATTCTTCCTTTCTCATGGAATACACCATAATATCATCAATGAATAAAAAACAAACTTGTCTAAATACTTGCTAAGGATGTTTCTCATCAAGGACATAAATGTAGTTGGTGCATTGGAAAGTCCAAATGGAACCACCACAAATTCATAATGATCATATTAGGTTTTGAAGGTGGTTTTGTGAATATCCTCATCCTTTATTCATAGTTGATGGTGACTAGACCTTAAGTTAATCTTTGAAAACACCAAGGCCTTGTTTAGCTGATCAAAGAGATCATCCATTCTAGGAAAGGGATATTTATTTTTGATGGCCATATTATTCAATTTCATGTAATGGATGAATAGTCTAAGGGAACAATCCTCCTTTTTAGCAAATAGTGATAGTGACCCCCATGGAGATTTATCAGGTTTGATGTACCCTTTTTATCCATCATTTCCTTCAACCATGCTCATCATGTAGGGTCTTATACAGACAAGCATCACTCCAGGCATAAGTTCTACTAAGAAGTCCATCTCTCTTAGGTGTTAGTCCCGATGTTTCTTCGAGAGATACATATTTATACTTTTGTAGCAATAGGTAATCCTCATTGTTTTACCTTGTTCCTCAATAGATTTTAGAACATGAATAACATACAATTGTGATCTTTTTCGATAATATTTCTTAAACTATTACTTTGAAGTTTCCTTGATTGATATTGGATTTCACTTGCCTTGCATGCTTCTTTAATTTCCCTCTCCATCTTTACATTATAAAACTTTAATAAAATAACCCAATTTTTCCTTATGCATTTCTAGCCAATACATACCAATTAGTAGGTTGTATGAACCCAGTGGCATCACATTTATGTTGGGTTGAGTGTACAATCCTATCATTTGAAAGGGGCACCCTTCAAGTACTCAAGTTACCTTCCTCTTAGTTCTTGTAGCTAGTTGCACTGACCAAGTCTTGGAATGATTCCTTTAATATAACATACATGCTTCAAAAACTTGTGGAGAGATATAGATGAGGTTAGAACCAAGGTTAATTAGAATTTAAACATAGCATTTGGAAACTATACCTTCCGTCTCCACCACTGAAGCTTTGTGGTTTGATTCTCTATTTGACATTGCTAAATAAATCTTGGGTACGCTTTTGACCACATTGTTGAGAGTTGTAGCCTCTTGGACATATAAATTATTTTGTCATTGTGTTTCTTGTAAGGGAAATTGTGGAACATGTGCTCCTCCTTGTACCCTAATACTTCAAAAAATGTTTCTTTAGATATTATACCTCTTCCTTTGTTGGCCTAATTGGCTTATCCCCACTTTTAGCAGGATCATTTTGATGGTATTCACTCCTTTTTAAAACAATAAACTTGACACATTTTCCAGATTATTTGTAGTGTGAGGACTTGGATCCTTTCTTATTGAAGCCAACTTTCTCATTCTTCTTCGATACTATCTGGGATTCTAGCTTGTGCTTTGATTGGTCATAGCATTATTTTCTCCTTGCTAACAGTTTCATTAAGTTTTCTCGGTTAATTGAAGTCAATACAATCTTGAGAGGACTACGAAAAATTTGCTAAGAAAGTGTTTTACCTTTGTTTTCTCGTCTTTGATATATGGAACATAAATTTGTAGCTTTATGAGTCTATTTGTATAGGAATCCATTGATATCTGCTGCAATATATGCTCATGAATTCTATGATATTTCATTCATAATACCTTTTAGATAAGTATTTTTCCTTGAAGTATTTTTTGAATTTTCTTCATGTTAATTTTTTTCTCCTAAATTCCCTTACATTTTTGAGATCTTCCTACCATATATCATCCTTTTCCTTGAAGTTGAATATGTCTACTTTGGCCTTCATGTTTCCAGAGTAGTTATGTACCTTGAAGTACTTCTTCAGGCCCAACAACCCTGCTTAAACTTCTTCATTTTTCCAATTATCACCATCAAAAGAAAGAGGGTTTTCCTTGATGAATTCCTTAGGAAGGGTATTCTTTACAAGCCTTTTCTTCTTCTTCTTCTTATGTAATTGATATGGTTTTGTGCTAGAAAATTTGTTTGAACTAGTTTTTTCCTCATGAGAGGTGTTTGTTAAGGTGTCTCACAGAATGTAAACCTCTTGGAACTCTTGTGCTTCTTCCTTGAAACAATTCTTCATGTATTGTTGGTTGCTGGCCCATACTTTTGAATTTTTTATGGGATAAAAACCTTCTTTGACTTATGCTTGTCCAAATTATTGGTAGTTGGATGATGCTATCTTTGTCTTTGTAGCATTGTATTTACTTCATCCTTTTTCTTTTCAGATTTAATAATCCTTTTAATTAATTTCCTTATAGCTTGGAAATTATTCCCTCAAAATTTTAATTGTTCCCACCCAATCAGGAGGGGTCTCACCAACTTTTCTCTTACATGACTCATCTTTTCTATTGTGTGAAGTCTTCTCTGAACTATACTACAACATTTTATTGACCATTCCTCCCTTCTCTACTGATGTAGGTCTTCTTATGTGTTGAATTAACACATCAATGCTAGTTTAGGTAAATGGTAATTTTTTTTCATATCTAGTTGCCTTGGTTACACATGCATTGGCTTATCTAGGCAAACAATTGATGTTCTTCTACTACAAAACACTCAGTTCTGGGTTAGATAAATCAAGTAAATTGTAATTCAATTATTTTATTAACAAACCCTTATTCATAAAATAACCTTTAACATTAACATGACCAACTCAATCTATCTCTCCTAAGCACATTCACCTTGTGTGCTAAACCTTAGCTTTGATACCACTTTATAATGACATCAACCCCTTCAAGGTAATTTTAAGGGAAGAGGGAGTATAGATCGTATCTCTAAGGTTTCTTTATGGAAATCATGTTATCAAAGTTCTTCTTACTTGAACCACCTTGAAGCTCTTTTGTGAGATCACCATTGTCTCACAATATAAATTTCATCAAAGTTTAGAGAATTCCAACAATATAAATTTCATTAAAGATTGAGCTTTGGACACAAATTTCTGCCCATTTGAATATTTTCCCTCCTAAGCACCATGTCAACATCTACAAAATTTACACATGGTGGACACATGGTAACCCTTTTCCCTCATTTCCCCATCATATAATGCTTTTTTAGCTACATGTGGCTAACATATGGCAGTCCTTGCCCACATGTTAACATTGCATAGGGCTAGATCCTCAGAAGACACATTAGTCTGATGCTCATATCCAATTCTAAAATTTCCAAAAATCCCCATTATAATGATTCTTTAAATCTCCAGTCTTCTAAACTCATCTGGAATTTCCAGAACTTCTAGATCCATCCAGATCCAAGGTTTTCCTTTTTCCCACTATGGTCAATGGTCACATCCACAGCCACTTTTAATTCCTTTGTACACCATGCCATGTCATATTTCCATGTTGTTAGGTCCCTATACTACTAGTGTAGCCCCTTATTGTTATTAGTGCAACCCCCTTATCGTTATATTGTTGTGCCCATGTAGTCCCCATATTGTTATTGTGCCCCATAGAAGCCCCACTATTGTTATTTTTGTGCCCTTACAATATTATTGTTATGTAGGCACTAATTATATTGTGACTCCCTAGACTCCTATATATAGAAACGAGGTATTGGCATTTGTATCATCGAAGAATTTTTCATTTTTGTAATGTAAAGGAGGTTGCCTCCTCAAAGAGGCTGATTTTGAAGTTTTTGATCTATTTCTTCTTTTATATTGTGAGCTAGTTGCATAACATTTGGTATCAAAGCTTTAGATTATATGGTTTCGAAGAATTGTTCATTTGTGTAATGTAAAGGAGGTTGCCTCCTTGAAGAGGCTGATTTTGAAGTCGTTGATCTATTTTTCTTCTATTTTGTGAGCTAGTTGCATAACATTTGGTATCAGAGCTTTGGATTATAGGGTTTCGATGATTCAAATAGGTCATCATGAAATTTTTGCTATAAAGTTTTTCTACGAAGCTTCAAAATCGGAAATTAAAACCAATTTGACCCGAAATCTTGATGAACCTCGTGACCGAAATTCAAATCTTGTCTCACTATATTTATAGAGGTATGAATTGAGGAAGTTAGGGATTTTCAAGCTCCAGAATTCAATCTCAAATAGGTGACCTTGGGAAAATTTTAATAACCTTCTCTCTGAGCATCAGATTCAAATTTCATAAAATGTGACAGAAAGAGGACAAGATATAGTTTATTGGGTATCGTTTTCAAGGCCTAAGGTCGAAACAGTGACATGGAACTTTGTACATGTTCGCTTTATTGAAAACATCTATGATTGATCTAATTTAGAATATTAGTTTGCAATGCTAATATCTTCCTCAAATTATAAACAAAATTCTTTCATTATGCTTAAGGATTCATCAATTTTGCAAGTGAAATGAAGAGTTTTTATGTTAATTTTATGAGTAATTTAGCATAAATCATAAACTGAACAACAACATAAACATGTACAGAACATCATAAAAAACACATTACAACAAGCACATGATAAAGTAGTTCACTCCTCCTGGGCTACATCTCCTTGGTCTAGCTTCCAATGGCTTGGGCCTCTCGATTATGATCAAAAGTGTAAAAATATGTGTTTACGATGCTAAAATGCTTCTGAAACCTGCTCCAATTAGTCCAGTATGTCCAAAAATGGATATCTAGCCTCTTGTTGCATCCATTTTGGTGAAAAACCGAATAATTTATGACCTCTCCTAGTTTTCCCACTATTCATTCCACAAATTTCTCCACATCCGACAGGAACCCACAATTTCGCTCAAAAAATCCGCTAACTGAGAGAGAATTTGCAGCGCGGTGGGACATAATCCATCGGCACGACTGTCCATCATAGATCACAATCGGCGAAGTCATTCGGTCTTATGGAATGTGAACTAGGCGGGCGACATGCGATTGTGATTCGACGGACCGACGAAACTCTTAACTGGAGCTTATAAATGTATCACGTCTGAGATCCTTTCGTAATCGGCAGAGTACCACGGTCTTGTATATGCGAGACTTTTCACCATGTTGTGATTGGTGATTGCGATATCGCATCACAACCTGGTACTTTCCAAGGGCCGATTCTGTAACACCGACCTGCTTCCCTGTTGCGATGTGCGATATGCGATTGTCACATCGCAACCTTGATCTTGTTGTCGGTCGATTTTGTAACACCTCCCTTCACCAATGTGAGATTTGAAAAATGCGGGGACCAATGGAAACCTGCCACTTGCTGCCTCCCAATTCACTGATGGAACCTGCCACGTCATCCAATCCTGCCATTTGAGCAAGTCAAACCTAAACTTTGACTTGCTCTAACTTCTGTATACGAGCTCGGATTTGAGTGTCGTTCACACCGTTGGAATTAGGATGACGAGCTCTTCGATCTGAAACTAAGTTTAACAAGATTGTAACACTTTTATTTTTGAGCCTAATTTTGAGCACCTGATCACTCCTCCCCACTAGAAGCCTTTTGGACCCTAAATGATCCAGGTGGATGTTGGTGGCCACCCACCTATCCCATCTAGACCCCCACAACTGTCCCTTTCAGTTTTTTAGTTTCTTTAATTATAGCGCAGTTTACTATTTTTAGCAGTTTTTCGAGTCCTAAGCTTCCAGAGCCGTTTTGAGGCCCTAAACGAAGTTTTTTGGGAAATCTACCGCCAACGGTTTTTCTGTCTAAAAATCGTCTTTTCCGTCGTAGTCCTCGAACAGATCTTTCCAACGGGCTATCATGCGCGTCAAACGGAGATGAAACGCCAAATTGTGGGCCCCGCTTTTGGGTAAGAATGATCCAGGTGGATGTTGGTGGCCACCCACCTATCCCATCTGGACCCCCACAACTGTCCCTTTCAGTTTTTCAGTTTCCTTAAGTATAGCGCAGTTTACTATTTTTAGCAGTTTTTCGGGTCCTAAACTTCCGGAGCCGTTTTGAGGCCATAAACGACGTTTTTTGGGAAATCTACCGCCAACGATTTCCCTGTCTAAAAATCATCTTTTCCATCGTAGTCCTCAGAGAGATCTTTCCAACGGGCTATCATGCACGTCAAACAAAGATAATACGACCAATTCGCGGCCCCAGGAAGTTGATGTACCAACTTACCCAAAAACGGGGCCCACAATTTGGCGTTTCATCTTTTAGGGTTAGGTTTTGGAATGTGAAGGGTTTCCATTGTTTCCCAACAATAAATAGGCCTTCGAGCCTCATTGTAACACACTTGAGAACAGTTCAGAGGCATGTAGCCACCACCTCTCTTCTCAGAGATAAGCTACCATCGCCCTAGCTAGTTTATTTCCATTCCTGTTTGTAAGCATATTTCAGTATTTTCTATTAATGAAATGAAGCATTATTTCCGCTGCATCTTTATGTATATGGTTATCTCTGTATTTTTTTGCGTTCCTGTTTAAATCCGGATTAGTGGTATCAGAGCGGTCTTCTCTTTCTCTGTTTTTTTCTTTGCATGTCCCCAACGAGGTCAGGATATAAGGAGTTAGGGCTTGAACTGGTCGAACCTTTGCAAGACCAGCCTCACAAATCTCGACGACCTCCCATGGTGGATGAGAAGAAAAACGAGGGGGCAGGAGATCCTATCAAAATCTTGCTCGAAGAAGCCCTCGAGCGACAAAGGAACGCGATGATGGACAACTTTGCCCAAATCCTTCAGCGGCTACCCAGAGGCGACGCATCGGCTTCCAACAGCTACTCTGGAAATGCCACACCCTTTAAGGTACAAGTTAATTTTGAAATCCCCATATTTGAGGGTCAAATAGACGCAGATGCCGTAGATAAATGGTTAAATCTGCTAGATGGGTATTTTTCTGTTCATGAATTTTCAAGTTGGGAAAAGATTGTTTTTGATCTTCTCAAAGCAGCCCCCCATGCAAGGACTGGTGGGAAACCTACTGCGAGTAGAAGGATGAAAGTACAGGCTCACTATTTTCAGCCACACCCACTTGGAATGACTTCCAGGATGCCATCAAGGAGCACTACTACCCTGTCAAAAGTTATGAGGACAAATACATGAAATGGACCACACTGTGACAGGGACAAGACCAAGATGTGTCGGAGTTCATAAACATTTTTCATACCCTTCGCACACAATTAGGTATCAGAGATTCTGAGCTGCATCTGGTACTAAAATACCGTGGCTGGCTACATAGATACATCCAAGAAGAGATGGAGTTCTTGAACATCTCCTCACTCAACACAACATACCGATACGCTGTCAAAATCAAGAAAAAGTTGAAACAGAAGAAGCGAGACTTTGGATCTGCAAATCCGAAGGCCAAAGGACAAAGCCAAGGCGAGATGGCCCAAGACAACCCGTCGAAGTCGCAAGAAAAGAACACCACCACGAAGCTGAAGAAGGACACAAGAAAGTGGTGTGAGTTCCACAAGAGTCCCACTCATAACACAAGTGAGTGTCGGACCAAGTAGTCATTGGTGGCTGAGTTGAAGGCTTTTGAATCAGATGCATGTTCCGACCCTGAGCCAAAACCTGACAAGGGGAATGGCAAAGGGAAGCAAATCATTGATGCGGATCCCAGTGCCACTGTTGCCACTGCCAAGATCCAGAAGAATGAGCCTGAAGACCCAGAGGAGGGGGAGCGTCTTTTCCACTCACAGATGTGGGTGAAGGGTTCGCCACTGCAATTCATTGTCGACAGTGGCAGCCAAAAGAACCTTATTTTAGCAGAGGTCGTGAAGCGGTTGGGCCTACCAACTACACCACACCCATAGACATATAGTATCGAGTGGCTTCATGAAGGACGAGATCTCAAAGTTCGCCAGCAGTGCCGCATTCCCTACAGCATCAAGCCCTTCACAGACGAGGTATTGTGTGATGTTACACCTTTGGATGTTTGCGATGTACTATTAGGCTAGCCATACTTGTGGAGGCGACATGCTGTTTATGAGTCAAGGCCTCGCGTTGTCATTATTTCTTTGGATAATTCATTATACAAGATACCAGAGATAGCCCCACCTACTGCCACCTCTTTGATCACTGCCAAGAAAGGAAGCAAGCTCATCTCCTAGACTAGGAAATTCATTTTCTGTCTGGTTCTCTCCCAAAGTAAGGGGAAGATCGTTGCTACATCCATGACCCTCGCAAAGGATTCCTCCACACATCAGCAGCAGCAAAGGGATACGGCCATGACAGAACACAGGAACAACTTATCCTCACCCACAGGGGTACCACACAAGTTTCAGGTGGGCAACAAAGTTTGGTTACATCTGCAGAAAGAACGCCTTACCAGAACCCATCAGAAACTCAGACCACTCCGACATGGTTCTTACACTAGTACCAAGGCTACGAGAAACAATTCTTGGAAGCACAACATTCCTCCATTCCTTTGCTTTTACCGAGTGTTCAATGTGGACCATCGTCGACCATGCTTCCCACCATTTCTGGACAAATCAAAGATTGCAGAACAGCTCACCAGAGACCCAGCTCAACAGAAGCTTCCTCATATTAGGGAGGAACTCAACGCAATGGGGACCATTGCTTCCTAAGGGGGGAGGAAAGATCCAGGTGGATGTTGGTGGCCACCCACCTATCCCATTTGGACCCCCACAACTTTCCCTTTCAGTTTTTCAATTTCCTTAATTATGGTGCAGTTTACTATTTTTAGCAGTTTTTCGGGTCCTAAACTTCCGGAGCCATTTTGAGGCCCTAAACGACGTTTTTTGGGAAATCTACCGCCAACGATTTTGCTGTCTAAAAATCATCTTTTCCATCGTAGTCCTCGAAGAGATCTTTCCAATGGGCTATCATGCGCGTCAAACGGAGATAATACGACCAATTCGCGACCCCGGGGAGTTGATGTACCAACTTACCCACAAATGGGGCCCACAATTTGGCGTTTCATCTTCTAGGGTTAGGTTTTGGAATGTGAAGGGTTTTCCATTGTTTCCCAACAATAAATAGGCATTCAAGCCTTATTGTAACACAGTTGAGAACAGTTTAGAGGCATGTAGCCACCACCTCTCTTCTCAGAGATAAGCTACCATCGCCCTAGCTGGTTTATTTCCATTCCTGTTTGTAAGCATATTTCAGTATTTTCTATTAATGAAATGAAGCATTATTTCCACTGCATCCCTATGTATATGGTTATCTCTGTATTTTTTTGCGTTCCTGTTTAAATCCGGATCACTAAAATGATCACTTTCAATTGTTCAGTAGGTGAGAGTACAGTTCCCTCACATTTCCAATCTCTATCCATTTGGATTTTGAAGAAATTGTACCCTTGAGCCCCACTCGAAAATAATCGATACTTCCCCTTTTTGATGTCCTTGTTCTTCTGTCAAGTATAGTGTCTTACTGAAGCACATCAAGGAGTTATGGAGAAAAGTCTTCAATAGATGGAATTTGAATATTCTCTCCTTTATCTTAAATCAAAGGAGGCTCATACAACCTTAAATTCTCAACATTAACAACAACATAAATTTGTATATATGAAGGCAAACCCAACCTGAAGGCATTGTTACCAATTTTTGCCAAAATTCTGAATGGACCATATCTAATTGGTTTGAGCTTTTTACCTCCTCCTTGGAGCCTCTCTTTGTTAATGTGAAGCCAAATTTCATCACCAACTTTGAACGTGTGATCTTTACGATGCTTGTCGTGCCTTTCTTTGTACTTGCCTTGGCTTTTCTCAATCTGTTCTTGAACCTTTTGGTGTACTAATTGTATTTGTTCAATGAAATTTCTTGCTTTGTCTATGTTGTTATGACCTTCAATAGAAACATCTTTGCCAAAAATAAAATCCAAGGGAGATTTAGGCAAGTATCTCATGCATGCCTCAAATGGCGAAGTTTGAGTGGAAGAGTGCTTGGCTCGGTTGTAAGCCTGCTGAATATAGTGAAACTATTCATCTCACAACTTAGGATGCTTGCTGCAATACCCACGCAGAAGATGTATCACTGTTATATTCATTACCTTTGTTTGACCATCTGTTTGTGGATGAAAGGTTGTACGCTTTTTCAATTTGGTGTCCATGAATCCCCACAAGTTTGATAAAAATTTCCCCACAAAGCGAGAATCTCGATCACTAACAATGGATGTGGGCAATCCAAAATGCACCCAAACATTCTGAAAGAATAACTAAGCATTTTTTTCAGCTGTAACTTTCTTTTTACATGGAATCAAAATACACATTTTGTTGAACCTATCCAAAACTACATATAAATAATCATGACCTCTTTTTGACAATGGAAGACCTCCTACAAAATCCATAGAAATACTGAAGGAACCAGAAGTGGCGTGTACAATACTAACTTCCTATTACTAGGCTTACTGATTGCACATAATGAACATACCTTAATAAAATGAGACATACTTTCAATCATACAAGGCCAATAACAATACCTTTGTAGATGTGCCACCATCTTACTTACACCGAAATGACCAACGATAAGAGAAGTATGTGCCTCTATTATGATGTTAACTCTTTCTCCCTGCGGAATACAAAGCTTTCCAAGATGGTACAACAAGTTATCATGCAAATGATAATCCAATTCCTCTACTTGGTTACATTGACTCAAGCTTGCATAAACATCTTGAAAGTCGTTATTTAATGCACATTTCTCAATATAACTTTCATGTAAAACAAAATTATGCTTGAGTAAAGTAGTTGCACTAACAACCGGCCTAGAAAGCATATCAACAACTTTATTGTAGATACCTTTCTTATACCTAATTACCAAGTGGAATTGTTGAAGGAAACCCATCCACTGAAAGTGCCTTGATTGATGCAACTTTGATTGAGATTGCAAGTATTGCAATGGTTGATGATCAGTGTGAATGAATGTTTCCTTACCCATCAGGTAGTGTTTCCATTTTTTCACACTTTGCACCAATGCATACAATTCCTTGTCATGTGTAGGATAGTTAATCACTGCACCATTAAAAGTTTTCGAATGAAACAGATAGGCTCACCATGTTGCATGAGGACTGCACCCATAACGTAGTCACTAGCATTTTTCTGAATCTCAAATGATTGTCTCAAGTCTGGAAGTGTGAGTACGAGAGCTGTATTGATCTTTTCCTTCAATGCATCAAAGGCATTTTTCTGTTTGCCTCCCCACTGAAAAACCTTTTTCATGCTTGTGAACGCATGCAAAGGAGTGACTATAAGAGAAAAATTAACAATGAATTTCCTGCAATATTGGGTTGCTCCCATAAAAATTCTTACCTCTTTAATAGTCTTGGGCCTTGGCCAATTTACAATGACATCAACCTTAGAGGGATCTATTTTCAACTCACCTCCTCCAACAATATGACCCAAGTAAACTAAAGACGTCTTTCCAAACTCACACTTTGACATCTTAAGATACAACTGTTCTTTTTTCAAGACATCAAGTACTTTTCTTACATGCATGACATGTTCATCACATGATTTACTAAAAATTAATATGTCATCTAAGTAGACTATGACAAATTCATCAAGAAATGGACTCAGCACATCATTCATCGCACGCATGAATGTAGTAGGAGCATTACATAAACCAAACAACATAACTAGCAATTCAAACAAACCCTGTTTTGTTTTGAACGCTGTCTTCCAAATGTCTCATTTAGCTATTCTAATTTGATGGTAGCCACTTCTTAAGTCCAACTTAGTAAAATACTTTGCATCTTTCACTTGATCCAATAAATCATCTATTCGAGGCAGTGGGTAACGGTTCTTTACCGTAATTTTGTTTAACGCATGAAAGTCCACACACATGCACCATGTTCCATCCTTCTTTGGCACCAAGGCAATAGGTGAACCACAAGGCAAGGAAGATGGTCTGCTGATCCCTTTATTTAACAACTCTTGGATTTACGTATTAATTTTTGCGCTTTCCATCGCTGACATCCTGTACATGCCAATGTTAGGAAGAGGACATCTTGCTGCAACTATATCTCGTGTTGGATTCCTCTCGTGGGAGGTAATCCCTTTGGTTCCTGAAACATTTGGTCATATTGGTTAACTACATCAACCAATTCAGATTTCAAATTCGAATCACAACCTTTAAAAGCTTCATTATCAACATCATTTTTGGGTTTGATCATGAGAAGCACAAAATTCTTGCTCGATTCACCGGTCTTTTCATTTTCCCTGCATTAACAAACGAAAGATTTGTTTTCTTGCTGTGAGCTCTCATAATATATCCAATGATATTTATTTTCATGTCGATGGAAGATAGATTTTCTGTCATAAAGGTACGGGTTGTCCAAAACGATGCCACAGATATCTAATGGCACAATGTCAAGCTCCACATCATCTATGAATTTTGCAGTGATAGCGAATTTCAGTTTAAACTCTCTCATAACCTGCAATTTGCATTGTCACATACCCATCCAAGTGGATATGGTTTATGATGTGGAATAATTTCCAAATTTAGACTCTTTTCAATTTTTTTAGAGATAAGATTGGCTTGAGAGCCACTATCAAACAACGTATCAATCTTGTTATGTTTTGAGATCACCCTTATGTGAAACAGTTCTATTCTCCTCTTTTCATTTGGAGTTTCATTTTGCAAGTATGAAGAACTAGTGCTAGAAATGGATTCTTTTCCTTTTAATCCCATGGCTGTGATTTTAGTTTCATCACCTGAATCAAATCCCAAATCAGGTTGAGTGGTTGCAGTTGTCTTCTGTTTTCCCTTGTTGTTGTTTCTTTTTGGTCTTATTTCGGGATGCAACTTGCAACGGTGAGCTTCACCGTGACCCTCTCTAGAACAATGTTTGAATGTAATTTCCTCTCCTTCTTTTTTGATAGACACAGTTTTCTTTGCCTTCCCTTTTAAATCCTTTTCTTTTCCCTTACTCTTAAATGGATTTTTACTACCTTCTTCTGGAGTGTTTTTCCCTCTTGCCTCAAGATTAGTGGCTTGCACACACACATCATCTAGATTATTGGGATTAAACATTAAGATAGTATGCCTAAGGTAACTATGTAAACCCCCTATGTACTTTAGCAAAGTGTCCTGTGACTGCAAATCTACACCTAACATCAGAGACCTTTTTCTGAATTCTTGGGTGTAATCTTGCACATTTTGACCTTCAATCTGTCTAAAATCCTGCCAATTCATGATGGCTTTCTACATATAAGCTACAAGGTATAATTGTATTTTAATTGCAACAATGAAATCATTCCAAGAAATTGAGATATTACCATGTTTTTTAATCTCCTCTTGGGTCTTTGATTCCCATCATACTAGTGTTGCACCTTCCATTCTCAAGGAAGCTAACTGAATCTTTATGTCATATTCTTGAATTTTTTGAATCCTGCAATAGATATCCAATTGACGAATCCAATTATCAAGATTCTTTGCATTCACTTCACCATTATACATGGGTAGCTCAAATTTAACATCAAGTTTTAAAAAAGGTGATTTACCAGTTCCTTTTGAAGAATGACGATGAGTATGACTAAGGGTTGTGTTAGTGGAAGAGGGTGAAGATGCTTGTGAAGAAGAAGATGAAGAAGATGGTGGAGAGGGTGGAGGTTTGTCTCCATTTCCATTACCTCCTCTTGAAGAGCCTTCTCCTTTGGGAGGTTTGGAACTTTCTCCTTGGAAACTGGTATTCCTCTCTTCATAGTGGACCTTCACCATCTCTGTCATGTCAAAGAAAACCTTTCTGAAGGTCTTCTCATCTTCTGTCATGTTTCTTGGTTCTCCTTCATGAGACATGATCTTTCGAGTCTCAATTGTAACTTGAGGCTAAACTGGTGTTGGAGATTGTTGCAAACCTTGCTCTCCTTCCCCTTGACCCAACTTCATGGCTTCCAACTAGCGTTCCTTCACCTCTTTTGAGTTTTAACCTAGTTGCTCTAATAGCAAATTGATCTGATTTAGAATATTAGTTTATAGTGTTAATATCTTCCTTAGATTATAAACAAAATGCTTTCATTGTGCTTAATGATTCGTCAATTTTTGCAAGTGAAATGAAGAGTTTTTATGTTAATTTTATGAGAAATTTAACATAAAACAGAAATTGAACAACAACATAAACATGTACAAAACATCATCAAAAACACATTACAAAAAGCACATGATAAAGGAGTTCACCCCTCTTGGGCTACGACTCCTTAGTCCAGCTTCCAATGGCTTGGGCCTCTGTATTATGCTCAAAAGTGTAAAAATATATGTTTACAATGCTCAAATGCTTCTGAAACTTGCTCTAATCAGTCCAGAATGTCCAAAAATGTCTATCTAGCCTCTTTTTCATCCAATTTGGTGAAAAACCGAAGAAGTTATGACCTCTCCTAGTTTTTCCATTATTCGTTCCATAAATTTCTCCACATCCAATAGGAACCCACAATTTCGCTCCAAAAATCCGCTAACTGAGTGAGAAGTTTTCCGTGTGGTAGGCCATAATCCAATGACACTGACTATCCATCGAAAATCATAATTGGTGGAGTCCTGCAGTCTTATGGACTGTGAACTAGGTGGGCGATATGCGATTGCGATTTGGCGGACCCGATAGAACTCTTATTTGGAGCTTATAAATGTATCGTGTCCCGGATCCTTTCACAATCAGCCGAGTACCGATGTTTTGTATATGCGAGACATTTCACCATGTTGTAATTCACGATTACAATATCGCATCACAACTCGGTACCTGCCGAGGGCCGTTTCTATAACGTCGACTCGCTTCCTTGTTGCGATGTGCAATATGCGATTATCACATCGCAACCCTAATCTTGCCGAGGGTCGATTATGTAACATCTCCCTTCGCCGATATGAGATTTTAGAAATGTGGGGACCAATGGCGGCCTGCCACTTGGTGCCTCCCAATTCGCTGATGGAACCTGCCACGTCATCCAATCTTGACATGTGAGCAAGTCAAACCTAAACTTTGACTTGCTTTAACTTCTGTATACGAGCTTGGATTTGAGTTCTGTTCACATTGTTAGAATTAGAATGACGAGCTCTTCAATCTGAAACTAAGTTTAACAAGAATGTAACACTTTGATTTTCGAGCCTAATTTTGAGCACCTGATCAATAATTAGGTCATCGTGGGAGATTGGGCATAAATATTTCTTGGAGAATCCAATCCCAATTATAATTTTGGGGTTGGAAATAAGAGTCAGAGGGCTACAAGAGGAGGCAATTTTATACCTTTGAGTTTTGAAATTACAGAGATACATTAGATTCAATATCGAGCTAATAAAAAGAGAAAAAAAAAGGTGTGTAGTTTTTTTAAAATTTGCGTAAGTTTTGTTTGAGAAAGTAGTTTGAAGTGATTCAAAGGGAATTGTGAAGCATAATTATCATTATTTGATGACTCAAAGAAAGAAAATGGAAACACCTAGTAAGCAACCCAAAAATATACTATGGCACATGAAGAAGAGGAAGAAATGCAACATGATATATCAAAATTACGAGACCAAGTGCAACAAATTTCGCTCTCACAAAAAGTAGCTGAAGCTAAGATGGATAGTTTGAAGAATGGAATCAAAGCTAAGATTAATGGTTTGAATAATGGCATGGAAGCTAAGATCGATGGTATAGAAGCAAAACTGAAAGGCAACATAGACGATTTGAAGAAAGACATGGAAGGTTTGACAAAGTTGCTACAAGGAAGACTTCCTAATAGCGAAAAGGTAATAGAGAAAACGAATGATGAGAAAAAAAGATATGTTAATCATTATTTCATAGAATCTAATGTTGGATTGAATACCCACCATGTTCTAAAGATCGATATGAGGAAGTTTGATGGCAAGGATCTCGTAACATGGATACTACAGATGAAGCAATATTTCGATCTCCATAATGTGAAAAACACACAGAAGGTATGCATTGCAACTTTATATTTGGAACCCAATCAGGTTGTATGGTATCGATGGCTTTTCTCTTGAAAACAAATTCTCAATTGGTCAATTTGTACAGAGAAAATGATAGCACATTTCGAGGATACAAAGAACAACACCTTCTTTAGCCAATTGATAAATCTCAAACAAAAGGGTTCAATGGTGGAGCACATTGAGGACTTCCAAAAATTGAATATAAGGGTAAATGATATCCAGAGGATCATAGGATTGATTTGTTCATAGGGACTTTAAAGGATAACATCCAACATGAGGTTCGCCTTTAGGAACCTGATTCATTGGAGAAGGCATTCAAGTTGGAAAGGAAAATTGAAAGAAAAATTACGGCAACAAGAAAGTCTACCACTCACAACTATAAAGATGGAAGTGTTGCTACCCCTATCCTTCCACAACCTACAAGGCTGACACCACAACAATTGGAAGAAAAAAGAGCAAAAGGGCTTTGTTACAGTTGTGATAATAAATACACTAAAGGTCATAAGTATGCTAAGAAGAAATTATTCTACATAGATTGTGAAGAGGAGGAAGAAAAGGATCAAGAAACATCAAAAGAAGAGGATATACACCAGGTACCAACCCCATAGAAAGAAGAAATGAATCTAACCATATATTGTAATGCATTGGCAGGAATTACCACTCTGGAAAACTCTCAAGATTGATGGACAAACTAAGATAGTGAACAAATGTTTGGAAGGATATCTTCGTTGCTTTGTATCTAATAAACAAACACAATGGGTCAAGTGGTTACCTTTGGTTGAATGGTGGTATAATGCTTCAACAAAACTGACCCCATTTATGGCACTTTATGGATATCATCCACCATCCATCACATCATCTTTAAGAGAAAATTCTAAGATTTAAGCAGTGGAACATCAATTCAAGCATCAACAACAAGTTATCCAACTCTTAAAGGATAACCTCACTTTGGCGCAGAACCAAATGAAACAACAGGCATATCAACATCACAACAAAAGAAGTTTTGATATATGTGACTGGATATTTTTACGGCTACAACCATACAAACAAATGTCCCTCAAGCATGCTAAGAAGGATAATAAATTATCACCAAAGTACTATGGTCCTTACAAGGTGTTGAAAAAGATTGGTACAATGGCATACAAATTGGAGTTTCATGCATCTTCTCGATTGCACCCAATTTTCCATGTTTCATGCTTAAAGAAGGCTATAGGTGACAAGCTCCCAGTTCAAACAATTTTTTATCAAGGTGGATATTGGTGGCCACCTGCCAAGTCCACCTGGACCCCCACCATTGTTTCTCTCAGCATTTTCAGTTTCCTTAATTGTAGCACAACTTACTATTTTTAGCAGTTTTTTGGGTCATGAACTTCCGGAGCCGTTTTGAGGCCCTAAACGACGTTTTTTGGGAAATCTGGGGCCCCAAAGTGGCAGTGATCTGATAGATCTTTTTAACGAGCTATTGTACGCGTCAAACGGAGATCATATGCCAAAGTTACGACCCCGGGAAGTTGGTCTACCAATTTATCCAAACGGGGCCCACAGTTTGGCGTTTCATCTTCTAGGGTTAGGTTTTGGAATGTTAAGGGTTTTCCGTTGTTTCTCAACAATAAATAGGCCTTCGAGCCTCATTGTAACACAGTTCAGAGGCATGTAGCCACCACATCTCTCCTCAGAGATAAGCTACCAGCGCCCTAGCTAGTTTATTTCCATTATCGTTTGTAAGCATCTTTCAGTATTTTACATTAATGAAATGAAGTATTATTTCTGCTGCATATCTGTGTTTATGGTTATCTCTGTAATTTGTTGCGTTCCTGTTTAAGTCCAGATCAGTGGTATCAGAGCGGTCTGCTTTTTCTCTGTTTTTCTTTGCATGTCCCCAACAAGGTCGAGATATAAGGAGTTAGGGCTTGAACTGGTCGAACCTTTGCAAGACCAGCCTCGCAGATCCCGATGGCCTCCCATGGCGGATGAGAAGAAAGACGAGGGGGCAGGAGATCCCATCAAAATCTTACTCGAAGAAGCCCTTGAGCGACAACGGAACGCGATGATGGACAGCTTTGCCCAGATCCTTCAGCGGCTACCCAGAAGCGACGCATCGGCTTCCAGCAGCTACTCTGGAAATGCCACGCCCTTTAAGGTAAAAGTTAATTTTGAAATCCCCATATTCGAGGGTCAGATAGACGCAGATGTCGTAGATAAATGGTTAAATCTTCTAGAGGGTTATTTTTCTATTCATGAATTTTCGAGTCGGGAAAAGATTGTTTTCGCTCTTCTCAAAGCAGCCCCCCACGTCAAGGACTAGTGGGAAACCTACTGTGAGCCATCAAGGAGCAGTACTACCCTGTCGGAAGCTATGAGGATGAATACATAAAGTGGACCACGCTGCGGCAGGGAAGGGACCAAGACGTGCCGGAGTTCACCAATATTTTCCATACCCTTCGCACAAAGTTGGGTATCAAGGATTCGGAGCAACATTTGATACTCAAATACCGTGGCTGTCTGCACAAGTACATCCAGGAAGAAATACAATTCCTGAACATCTCCTCGCTCGGCGCAGCATACCGATATGCCATCAAGGTCGAGCAGAAGTTTAAACAAAAGAAGCGAGACTTTGGATCTGCGAATCCAAAGCAGGGGAAAGGTGCCCCTAAACCACAGAACAAAGGACAAAGCCAAGGCAGGACAGCCCAAGAACAGTGTCGCGAAGCCGAAAAAGGGCACGGGAAAATGGTGTGAGTTCCACAAGATCTCCACTCACAACACAAGTGAGTGTTGGGCCAAGCAGTCACTGGTGGCTGAGCTAAAGGTTTCAGAATCAGATGCAAGTTCCGACTCTGAGTCAGAACCCGATAACGGGAATGACAAAGGGAAGCAGATCATTGATGCAGATCCCAATGCCACTATTGCTACCGCCGAGATCCAGAAAAATGAACCCGAAGATCCAGAGGAGGAGGAGCGTCTCTTCCACTCCCAGATGTGGGTAAAGGGCTCCCCGATATAGTTCATTGTTGATAGCGGGAGTCAAAATAACCTCATTTTGGCAGAGGTTGTGAAGCGGTTTGGCTTATCGACCACAGCACATCCACAACCATACACCATTGGGTGGCTTCACCAAGGACGAGATCTTCGCGTGAGCCAGCAGTGTCGCCTTCCATACAACATCAAGCCCTTCACAGATGAGGTATTATGTGACATTGCTCCCCTTGAAGTTTGTGATGTATTATTAGGACAGCCATACTTGTGGAAGCGACATGCTGTGTATGAATCAAGGCCCCGTGTTGTTATTATTACATTGGGAAATAAGTTGTATAGGATACTAGAGGTAGCACCACCTACCGCCATCTCTTTGATTACTGCAAAACAATGCAGTAAGATCATTTCCAAAATCAGGAAATTTGTTTTCATGATGATACGCCCTCAAGGAAAGAAGAAGACGGTGGTCGTGGCCTCCAGACGGGGTCCCTCTGCACGACAACTACAGATGGACAAGGTTATGGAGGAGTACGAGGACATCTTCACCTCCCCTGCAAGGGTTCCTCTACATTGTCAGGTCAAGCACTCCATCGATCTGACCCCAGGTGCGCCACTGCCCAATGGACCAATTTATCGGCGCTCTGTTCTGGAGAAAAATGAAATCAAGAGGCAGATTAAGGAGCTCCTGCAGAAAGGTCACATCCGTCCGAGTTCATCGCCTTGTGGGAGCCCGATCGTGTTAGTACAGAAAAAGGATGGGATGTGGAGACTCTGTATTGACTATCGGGTGGTGAACAAGATCACTGTCCATAATAGGTACCCGATCCCACGGATTGATGACCTCCTGGACCAACTAAAGGGGGCGAAATATTTCAGCAAGATCGATCTGAAGTCAGGATATCACCAGGTACCAATCGAACCCTCTGATGTGTGGAAGACTGCCTTCAAATTCAAGGAGGGCATTTTCGAATGGTTGGTTATGCCTTTCGGATTGACGAATGCTCCTGCAACCTTCATGAGGCTAATGGATGACATCTTGCGGCCATTCACCAACTCCTTTGTAGTAGTATACTTGGATGACATTATGATCTTCAGCTAGAGTTTGGAAGAGCACCTCCACCACATCCGACAGGTTCTCCAAACACTGCAGCAACACAAGCTATGTGCCAATTTGGAGAAATTCACTTTTGGCATGGCCCAGGTTCAGTATCTGGGATACATCATTGATGAACAGGGGGTGCATGTCAATCCAGCCAAGATCCAAGTCATTCGGGATTGGCCATCTCCAACCACTCTAACAGAGCTCTGCAGCTTTCTAGGTCTTGCCAACTTCTACCGCAGGTTTGTGTTGGGGTTTTCTCATATTATTTGGCCCTTGAGTCAAGTCACCAAGGGAGCGGCGAAAGCAAAATTCTTTTGGTCTGAATCTCAACAGAAGGCATTCATAGAGTTGAAGGATCGCCTCTGCACGGCACCAGTGCTCGCGTTACCAGATTTACAAAAACCATTTGAGGTCGAGACAGATGCCTATGACTATGATATTGGGGCAGTCCTTACTCAACATGGACATCCAGTGGCATATCACAGTGAAACACTTTCAGACATAGTCCGGAAGTACCCCACTTATGATAAAGAGATGTATTCCATTGTACAGGTCTGGCGACAATGGAAGCATTACATTCTGGGGAAGGAAACGGTCATCCACACAAACTACCGACCCCTACAGTTCATACAGACCCAAGGGAAATTGCAGAATGATCGCCACCAGAAGTTGTCTACATACCTGCAACAGTTCCACTTGAATATCAAGTATAAGAAGGGCAGCACCAATAATGTTGCAGATTGCCTCAGTCGACCACTGATCATGGCGTTAACCACCGTGCTCAACTCTTGTGGGCACGAGACTTCTGATTGGCCACTTCTCTACAAAAGCGACCCAGAATTCGGCCACACATACTAGACACTCTTGTAGGGTCGGCATGTTCCAGATTTTCACCTCCAGGATGCCCTGTTATGCCACCTGGGTCACCTTTGTGTTCCTTCAAGCGAGCGTGCCAAGATGATTTTGGAAGCACACTACAGTCGGGCTGCTGGGCATTTCGGGGTCGAGAAAACAGTGGCAATACTGCAAAATTATTTATATTGGCCGAATCTTCGACAGGATGTTGGGAAGTACATCAAATCATGTACTGCATGTGCCATTGCCAAACCGACCATCAAGAAGCAAGGCCTCTATACCCCGTTGCCTACCCCTAGTCGACCTTGGGAATCCATCTCCATGGATTACATGTCAGGCCTTCCTTCCACTAAGCATGGAAATGACTGTGCTTTTGTGGTCGTCGACAGGTTCTCCAAGATGGCCATTATGGCAGCCTACAAGAAGAATATCACAGCAGAAGCCACTGCTAAACTCTTCTTTGAACGAGTGTGGGTGCACTTTGGGATCCCACAGTCTATCATCTCAGATCGGGACAGTCGGTTCCTCAGCACATTTTGGTCCAGTCTCTGGTTAATGCTCGACACCAAACTCACGAAGTCCACGGCCTTCCATCCTCAAACTGATGGCCAGACAGAGGTTGTCAATAGGATGATTGTGCACATTTTGCGCATGTATAACTCAAAGCATCCATGCACATGGGACGAGAACCTCCCCTATGTTCAGCACAGCTACAACCGAGCTCTTCACAGCTCCACTATCCATAGCCCTTTTCAGGTGGGTTTGGGATTCCAGCCACTATGCCCCATTGATGTGGCCATGCCACTTGCAGCTACTCAAATAAATTCAGCTCATGTCCAGTCCGAAATAGATAAGGCCACCAGCTTCATTGAGCGCATCCAACATATTCACCAGCAGGTCCATGAAATTCTGGAGAAATCAAATGCCAAGTACAAGAAGCGACATGATCAACATCGGGTGCAACACAATTTTCAGGTGGGCAACAAAGTCTGGTTGCATTTGTAAAAGGAACGCCTTACTGGAGCCTATCGGAAACTGAGACCACTCCAATATGGTCCTTCCACCATTACTAAGGCTATGGGAGACAATGCATTTGAGCTCAGCATTCCCCCATTCCTTGGCCTGCACCCAGTGTTCAATGTGGACCGCCTTCGGCCATACTTTCCACCATTGCTAGACACATCCGACATTGCAGAATAACTCACACCCACAGAATTAAATCCAGATTGCATGGAACAAGCTACAACTAATCGGATCATGGATACACAGATCAAGAACACTCGCCAACAGAATATCCAACTGTATCGAGTTGTCAAAGCAGGCCAACTCCTTCACCAGGGCAAGTGGCTCACCAGGGAACAAGTTCAGCAAAAGTTTCCTCATCTCATGGAGGAACTCAACGCAATGGGGACCATTGCTTCCTAAGGGGGGGGGAATGATCCAGGTGGATATTGGTGGCCACCTGCCAAGTCCACCTGGACCCCCACCATTGTTTCTCTCAGCATTTTCAGTTTCCTTAATTGTAGCACAACTTACTATTTTTAGCAGTTTTTTGGGTCCTGAACTTCGGGAGCCGTTTTGAGGCCCTAAACGACGTTTTTTGGGAAATCTGGGGCAACATTGGTCCATGGACCGATGTTGCCTCTCAAAGTGGCAGTGATCGGATAGATCTTTCTAAGAGCTATTGTACGCGTCAAATGGAGATCGTATGCCAAAGTTACGACCCCGGGAAGTTGGTGTACCAATTTACCCAAACGGGGCCCACAGTTTGGCGTTTCATCTTCTAGGGTTAGGTTTTGGAATGTTAAGGGTTTTCCATTGTTTCTAAACAATAAATAGGCCTTCGAGCCTCATTGTAACACAGTTCAGAGGCATGTAGCCACCACATCTCTCCTCAGAGATAAGCTACCATCGCCCTAGCTAGTTTATTTCCATTATCGTTTGTAAGCATATTTCAGTATTTTACATTAATGAAATGAAGTATTATTTCCGCTGCATATCTGTGTTTATGGTTATCTCTGTAATTTGTTGCGTTCTTTTTTAAGTCCGGATCAATTTTGTCGGAACTTGACAAGGAAGGAAAAATCATATTGGAACCTGAACCCAAAAGTTACGAAATCGATCAATTTCAGAGTATCTCATCAAGTGGAAGAACTTAACTACTAAGGATTCCGCATGGGAGGATGAGAAATAGAATTTTATACATAAGCATCCAAAACTACTCAAGCCTTGAGTAAAACACTTTTTGGAAGGATAGGGAAATGTTAGGTCCCTATACTGTTAGTGTAGCCCCTTATTGTTATTAGTGCAACCCCTTTATTGTATTGTTGTGCCCATTTAGTCCCAATATTGTTATTGTGCCCCATATAAGCCCCACTATTGTTATTATTGTGCCCTTACAATATTATTGTTATGTAGGCTCTGAATATATTGTGACCCCTTAGACTCCTATATATAGAAAGGAGGTCTTTTCATTTGTATCATCAAAGAATTGTTCATTTGTGTAATGTAAAGGAGGTTCCCCCTTCGAAGAGGCTAATTTTGAAGTCGTTGATCTATTTCTTATTCCATTTTGTGAGCTGGTTGCATAACACATGTTGACATGCCACATCACCTAATATTTTCCCTATGTTCCACACTAGCATGCCACATATCCATATACACTTAGTGCCCAAAAATTATCACATGGAATCCTCATGACTTCAACTCAGTGTGCTATGTTAGAATATGGATCTATTTTTTTTAATAAATCCCTCCTTTTGATTTATCAATGCTTGAATATTTTCTCCTTGATAGACTCTGGTTCCATCACTTGATAGACTCTAGGCCCATCTACTATAATTAATGAAATATGGATCTCTTCCCATTTTTTTTCAAGTTCGTGGATCACTAGGAAAACTAAGAAAGGTCTTTGAAAACCTAAGGTAGGTTAGGTTAGTGGACCACTGGACCACTAGGGAACTCATAAAGTCTATGGAAACTTTTGATCGATTTAGTTATTAGATCATCGGGCCACTGAGAGGCTTATGAAATTTATGATAAGTTAAGGCTACTTCAATTAGCGAACCTTCGAAGGCAAGCCCCCTTTCCACTAGCCGATGGTCATGGCTCCTATTGGACCATGTCAATAGGGGTTGGTGAAAATCACCGCAATCCCCAAAACTTAATCCTTGAAATCCAAAGGGACGACGCCAAAAATTTAAAACTTCTTCTAAGCTTTTTAGGCCTATTCCAAAGGTTTGAAACTCACTATGACAAGGCAGAAAACTTTCCCACAGAATTTTGATGGCTTAGAAATATTCCACATTGTATAATTACACTCTAATAACACTGCCTCAACTAGGAATATTCTCATAAAAGGAAAATAGAAATGGCTAATAGTAAAATCCATAACTTCACCCAATTGAGTGAAGTTCTTCTCAATCCTTTGAGCTACAAACTTCAAGCTTCAAACTCCAAAACTTAAAATTAGAGAGGCTAGTAGTTTGGCTTATATATTGAGGAGAACATGGTCCCCAAGAGTCCTTACCCAGATATATATAAGTTGTCACCCAGAACTATGACAAACAAGACATTGACTACCTCTTTTCGTGGTCTCCAATCAAGGGAAACCTCTTAGTCTTCTTACTTCAATTTAGGGATACACCACAGCTATGCAATCCTACTATTGGATTAACAATGACTATACACACTGTTAGGCTAATTTATGGGTATAAATTAGGACATAATATTTAGATCAATCGGAGTGTTCACAAACTTAGAAGCACATTGGTATATGTAGGGACTTAAGCTAGATTTTTTGTCATATTTAGAAAATGGGAATTAGATTTGGAATAAGTGCTAGAATTGATTAATAGATGAATTAACTAAAAAAAGTCCAAAATCCTAAACTGAAAAAAATAAAAATAAAAAATCAAGAGATATGTTTAGAAATCATGAAATAAAAAATTTAAAATAAAATTGATCTAATCACACTTCTCAAAATTAAAGTACACAGATACTCAAAATATGTTAAATGACTAGGCATGCACTAGTGTCCCAAATGCTGTAAATCCCTTGGTTCCAAAAGTTATAGTGGTTGAGTCCTATGCTTTTACACTACCATGTATGGTCAATTCTGAAGTATTCACTCTAAAATAAAATGATTGGAAATGGCAATGGCAAGAATTGAAAATGATGTTTGAAAAAGTCTAGTGTGATGGACTTTGCATGCACTAGGGCCTTTTCAAAAATAAAGAGATATTTGGATTGTCACTCCCAGTCTTTTACCTAATCCAATAATAAGCTATTTTTGCAAGTCATTGACTAATCTATGAAAGCAAGAACTACAATACATGATATAACACTAGTTTAATAAGCTATAAATGCACTAGGGCCTTTTCCACTTTAGAGAGATAAGGGACGGACACTCCTAGTTTTTTACTTAGCTTAACAATAGGTTTGTCTTCAAGCACATTAACTAACCTATGAGAATTTTTTCATGAACAATAGCTAATCAAATAAATATTGACATCATTAACTAACCTATGAGAATTTGTTCATGAACAATAGCTAATCAAATAAATATTGACATCAGATTGTAAACAAGTATAGACAACAAATTTATGAACAAGTATGAGCACATAAAAGCATAAAATTGCAAATACAAACAAGATAACTAAAGTCTCATGAAATTAAGAGTTTTCTAACATAAACATGAAAGAAATAACATAAAAAATATGTACCAACCTAAATAATCATAAACAAGAAATAAAACAAGTGCATAGGCTGAGACTATGGGTGCTCTCCACATCTTAGCATGCACACTAAGGTCTACCAATAATGGAAAATCACAAAAGATTACAAATTACTTGAAATAGAGGCTAAAAAAAGACTTCAAGACTAAAGTATCTAAATCTAAGATCACACAATAATTCTGAAGAGTTTAGAATTAAAATGCTACTCGGCAAGCTTGATTTACCTTGCTTTTATACACTATATGAGACTAATTTCTAAAAATCATCTTTGTTGATGACGATAAGCTCTTTTGAGGTGGTATATGAATCAAATTGATCTCATCCCAAACTTATATCAGGGAATAAATCAAGGAAAATCAAAATTAGGTGGATATAGTGGACTATTTTGCGTTTTTGCCTCAAAACCACTTCCGTTGGCCGCATGTTGATTGGGGCCTTTCACATGGATTTTTTCCAAACCAATGGGTATTTCACATCTCAGGGATATTGGGCGACAAAACCCATGTCTCGATTTTTTTACCAAGTGGTCTAAAAATATGGAAATGAATGACTAATTATGAGATTTGTTGTTGAGATTTGTTGTTGTCTAGTAAATTCATTTTTAAAATGCTACTATTTCATGAAATTTTAAAAATTAAAAATTATAGGAATGTAATATTAGCCAAAATATGATTAAAAAGTGTAAAAAACGATATGAGATGGTTTTTCCTAAGGACATAGTTTGGCAGTAAATTATAGCGAAAATTCGGCAAAACAAGGATAGACACACTTAACAAAATAAAAAAAATACAAGAAAAGTAGTGGCTCAAATCAATGCTTCTTACATCACCAAACCATACATCACAATGAAACAATAGTATAGAAGAAAGAAGTCAAAATTTTATGCAATTTTGTTCAAAGTGAATGATTTATAAAATGCTCTTCATTAAGATTCTGGAACCTTTATATGTAAGTGATTTAAATCAAATATTTCATAACAAAGTAATCTCATATCACCTTAATTCATAATACAATGGATAATAGTTTTTTTCATTAGAAATTGGTCTAATTTTACGAGGAAAGATTAATAGAAAGATTTTAGTAGTAAGGGAAACATTAATAAACTCCCTCATCATTTGTTACATGATGTTGTTAATTTAGTTACTTGTTTTTTTTTATCCTTATTTCACTCGTGTAAAATATGATAAGAATATCTAAAGTGTGATATGAAATGAGTTATAGAAAATATTTTTGTTGGTAGTAGTGACACATCAAAGTTGAAATTTATTCTAGAATAGTTATGTCATTTTTCTCCTTTTAATTAAATTAATTAATTAAAAAAGTGTAATATGGAATGAATTATGTTTTTTAGGGTATATGGTATTGATAACCCATGGTATTGTAACAAAATTTATTTACAGATTAAGAATACTCATAATAAAGTGAGAGTGAATTTCAATGATTAAGAATCTTGCTTCATATTTTTTTTAAATAATTATTAAAAAATATATATATATTTAAATCATATATATCAATTATTTTTATAATTAATAGTAATAATAATTTTAAATAAAGTTACAATTTAATTAGATTTTATGAACTTACTTTTTAAACCTATTATGAATATGAAATGTATTATGTAAAAATGTTTTAATTTTTATTACAAATAGATGCATATTTTAACTTTTCATATAAAAACTTTTATATAAATTAATGTTTATATATATTTATCAATTATTTAGTTATATTATTTATCAAAACCATTAAAATAAAATTTAGAATAAGTGTGAGCACACCATAGCATAGCATTGAGGATATATCCCATAATTTTAAAGATATAATGATATTTCTGGATAAACTGTATATGTTTCATTTTCAGATAAGAACAATTGCTTCCACTCCCATATACAAGTTAGATATATGTGATAATGACCATATACAGATATGTGATAATGAACACGTGCTTCCATATACAGTTTAGATATGTGAGCAGGCCGCTGTTCGTAGTGCCATACACCAATCATGCTCGATACAGAAAATGATATTGAATGACTTTGTACGAGGTTCCGTTTGAAAATTCTCATCCACACGATTACAGTAGCACAATGGCCATTCATACAAATGATCTGCCACGAGGCGTCGAGAAGGACAAATTACCTGTGTCCCACAGCCGAAACGTGATGCAAATAGGCAGCCATGCCCATTGGAGAAGTCACAAGCAATTCTCAGCCGATTTTAAACATAACATAACATAGACTAGGTTTTTGCAACACAAGGAAAGATGATTTCCTACGGCTACAATACAATGGTCATGGAACAAACGATGATTCTTGGAGAAGTGACCCTGCAAGAGGTACCAATTCTCAACGTCACTGAATTAAGAATTGCATTGTATCATATTACAACAAAAAAACAATAGGTTGGGGGCACCATAGTTACCAAGTTCGAATTCGAATTCGGATTCAAATTCGATACGATACGATAAAAATTCGGAAGAAAAAAATTCAATTCGGAGAAAATTCGGCACTATACATCTTTTATATATATATATATATATATACACATCATTTATATATATATATATATATATAACTTAAATACTTTTCTTTCATTTTCTTTCCATTTATTTTGAAATTTAAATAAATTTAATCAATATAATATACAAAACTAAAAAATATACTTTCCATTTATTTTGAAATTTAAATAAATTTAATCAATATAATATACAAAACTAAAAAATATATCCGTATTTAGTTTCTGATTTTATTTGAAAATCCTTTTTATAGTTAAGATATTTAAAAATTAAATATTTAAAACTTATTTTTTTTTTTTAATTCCTTTTAACAAAAATATATATGGAAAAATCAATTCTTAACATAAATATATATAAAAAAATCAATTAGTTTTTAGTCAACTTCAAAATTATCTTTTCTACTTATCTAAGCGTTTTAAACCATTAAAGGAAACATTAAAATTTTGAAATCTGAAAATTTCAGGTTGCCATTAGTTTCCATTTTACCTCTTATCTTGTTTCCATTGACATATATTTTGTCTAAATTTTAAAATCTTGGTAAATTTCCCGCCATTAGTTTCCATTTTATTTGCTATCCTGCCTTTATTGGCATCAGTTTCCATTTTACATTAGTTTCTATTTTACTGCTCTCTTGCCTCCATTAACATCTATTTTCAGTTTAAAAATAATTACATTTACCATTGGAGACACTTGAGATTTTTTTGTTTATCTAATTAGAAAAATTAGGCTTGCATTTTATGTAACCAGCAAGTAATAGTAAGTAATACTAATCTGCAAAAAATACTCCAAGATATAATAGGAATAGTCTGATTAGAAATGCACACTCTCACATTATGCAGCGATTCAATAGTAAGTAATAATAATATGCAAAAACAATAGTCAAGAAATAATAGGATGAGTCTGATTAGGAATGCACACTCTCACAGGGTGAAGCGAATATGAACCGGATCGAATTTTTATCGAACTATTCGAAATACGAATCGAACTCACGAATTTCCGTATTTTTTCCACCGATTCGGACGTATTTGGTAACTATGGGGGGCACTACAGAATTACCTCTTGGGCGTAATTTTGTAGGAACCAAAGCTCTAAAATACAACTATGAACTGACTAACTCTAACCAACTGGAGCAAAATCCCCATGGCTAAGAAAGAGATCCCTATGAACCAGTGACACCTAGTCGGCACGCCCTCGTGCTTCTCAGTTCAAATACCAACCATTGGCCATTAGACAGACATTGGGAGATGCTACTGACTATTCATTCAAACAAAATATAATACTTTTCCCTAGTTCACATTCGTTCCAATCTTCTATCCAATATGACTGAGAGAGATATTTACACGGGCCTTGCTAGAATCCAAAGTCAATAGGTGGCTTCAACCCATATTGACCAGTTGAACACATAAACCCTGAAACTGGCAAGCAATGATCGTACTTTTTTCACATGCGATGATTGAAGCCATTAGATACGGGGCACAACAGTTGAAGCAGTTGCAGAGGCAAAGACCATGAACATGGGCATCAACGAATTAGTAACTACTTTTCCTTTTCCTTGATTGAAAGGTTGAATTTTTCGTAATCCTCTAACATATAATCTTATGGCTCATGATGATGACAGGTGGGCAAGTGGAAAGTTGATTTCAAAGAGAAAGGCCTTATGGCCTAATTATACATATACTTAGTAACTTAACATGACAACGTTTATGAAACATTGAATAAAATTTGTATTTCATTTACACAAATATAGATACACTTAACTAATTCATTTAAGCCTTCTAGAAACTCAAGAAGGGAGATCCACTCTCCACCCAACAATAGGTTCATTTAAACTACAGATTTCTTGTAGTTGGCAACTCATGAGCTAGGTTTTTTACCTTAAGAGGAAGATTCACTTAGGGTTCAACAAGACTCAAATCAAAGTAGAGAACATGAATGTCACTCTCCTTTACACATATGAATCAACATGCTACCTTACAACCACTAATCTAGGACCTATTACACTCATAGTAATGCCACCACGGGCCTGTAAAACACTAGGGGAGTATTTCCCCAATCGATTAGTTCCTTAGTTCTTCACTTTTTCTCAACTCCTTACATGCTCAATTAAGAAAAATTATTTAGGAACATTTTCTAGCCCTTTACCTCAGGCTAAAGGTCTCAACATTGACTTCCTTATCCAAATTCAGTTAAAATCAGAATTCTCCACAATATTTTTATAGCTCATAATGATTTTTGTCTTCCTTTGTCTAGAGTCATAGTCCCATCACCCATGTGGGGTTTTGATTTCTTCTCACAGGATTCTCTGATTATTTTTCACACACTCCTTTATCTCTCTTACCCACTACAACTACATTTGGCTCCTCACTAATATCCTCAACTTCCCCCCAATCACATGCATACTACCCAACATGAGAATTTGGGATCCATCCTTGTTTTTCACGGTTAATTCAAGGGTCTTTAGAATGGGTATATAGTCCATACCTCTAGAGTAGTTTAGTATCAATCTTCATTCTTTCCCATAACTATTGGTAGTTGGGTAGTTCAAATACCAAATCAAAAAATTGGACATTAATTCAGGTAAGACATGAAACTTCCCAAAACATCCTTTCAACTTCCCTTCAGGCATTAGAATCTATATTGGCTGCTCTCTTCTTCAACTTTAGAAATATATTAAATATTTACATTAAATGAATTCTTTGAAAATATATAGGATGACCAACCTATATATTTTCAAAGAATTCATTTAATGTAAATATTTAATATATTTCTAAAGTTGAAGAAGAGAGCAGCCAATATAGATTCTAATGCCTGAAGGGAAGTTTATCGGCCTTAATTACAAATTACAAAGCTCGGGGATTAAAAAGGGGTGTTACAAGAGTGTAAAATTAGTTTGTCCAATAAAAACTCGAGGACCGTGCAATAACCTAGTGGGAAAGTCACATAAAGACACTTAGGCTAGAGGGCAATCCATGATTAAGTGGGAGGATTTTAAAAGCCTCATCATGCCTCATTTATACCCCATTAGGTACGTAGAGTACTAACGGATCTACTGGAATCACTTCAAGTAGAGGAAACGATAGAGTGTATAAGAGTACACCACCAAATTTAGGAAGATAGTAATCATACTAGGCATGTCTCCCAGAAACCTAGTCATAATCCTTAAGTATCTAGAGGGTAAACATAAACATTTTTGGAAGGAATTGATGCTCTTCAAACCCATGACCATTAATAAGGCCTATGTGCAATCAAAACACCTAGAAAACATTGGCCATAAGAAAGGACAACCAGACGGTTCTAAATATAAAAACCATCAACATTCTTCTAAGAAGGGGAAGAAGAAGTGGAAAGGAAAAGACAACAAGTTGACAACTACTACACATTAATGCAAGGATGAAAACAACCATTGCAACCATTTTAATATTGATATCACACCAAATTTATGTGTTGGAGGCTTCTAAATCTAAATCCCAAGAATTGTAAGAAGGATGTCAAGAAGAATAGCCTACTTGGAAAGGATAAAGGCAATAAGGTAGAGAGTAGCTTGGATGTGGATAAGAATATTGTTTGCACCTCAATGTAGAATAAGGTGAATTTGAGTAGCCTTCATGAGAAGGAAGAGAAGGAAATGAATAAACTCTTCCATTTAATATCTAGGTCAAAAGGGCCAAGATATATGCTCTATTCGATTTTGCTTCACAAACCATCCTTGTAGCAACCAATCTTGTCAACAAGCTTGGGTTGGAGGCTCATGATCATTCGAGCCCATATCCATAGGAATGGGTCAACAAGATTGCAAATATTAGATTCATTAAATAATGTAAGATAAACTCTGTTATAAGTGCAAATTTTATTAATAAATAGGAGTAATATGTAGTACCCAATGATGTTTGTGGTGTAGTGTTTGAAAGCCCCTACATGTATATGTGGGATGTGATTTTCATGCAGGGAGAGAAAAACTACCATGTAATAAAGGATGGGAAGTCTTACATCATTAATTCACACAAAGGAAAGTCAAAGGTCTCTTTTGCAATTGCTAATCAAGCAAAAAAAGTTGATTAATTCTAGTAATAAGTATGTATTTCTTTTCTTAAGAGAGACTTAACTAGAGGAGGAACCAGTAAGAGTAAATAAATCCCTAGAGGGATATATCAAAGAACAAAAACAACAATTGGAGGAGTTGTTGTAGGCATATAGAATAGTGTTACAAGAGCCTAGAGGGTCACCTCCTAAGAGGGAAGTGGAGCATGAGATATAGTTGTTGCTTGACTTCCCATTACCAAATATTGGGTTGTTATACAAATTGTTCTAGAAGTAAATTAATTGAAGACATAGTTTTAATAATTATTGGAGTAGGGAGTTATTCGACCAGCAACGTCACCTTGTAGCTCACTTTTCATCATACTACCCAAGGAGGATGGGATTTGGTGAATATGTATCAACTATAAAGCTTTGAACAAGATCGTACTCATGAATCAATATCCTTTGGCTAGGATATTTGTTTTGTTAGACTAGTTATAGCATGCCAAGTACTTCACCAAGTTGGATCTCAAATCATGATACTAGTAATAACATGTCAAAGAAGAAGACACTAAGAAGACTGCTTTGAAGACAATCCAAGGTGTGCATGAATGGTTGGTCATTCTTTCTGGTTTATGTAACACAAAAACTACATTTATGCGGTTAATGAATGATGTATTGTGCCCCTATTTATATTCATTTGTAATGGTATCATTCTTGAAAGGGGAACATCTCACATCTCATGCATGTGTTAGTGGCTATAAAAACAACAATCGCTGGAAAACCTTGAGAAATGTGATTTTTCTCAACTATCATTGGTGTATTTATGGTACATGATTAGTTGAGAGTAACTCAAGATAGATATTGGGAATATGGAGGCCATCATGAAGTGGAATATAATTCCTACTAATATCACTAAAGTTAGGAGTTTTTTTGGGGAAATGCAATGGTTATAGAATTTTATAACATCCTTTTTAATGGTATCTACATTGGCTTCATGCCATAATAGATAGTGGTAAGAGTTTCCAATGGGGAAAGAATCAATATAAATATTTTAGTGAGCTAAAATGGAAGGTGAATCAAGCACCGACTCTTGCATTTCCTAACTTGCATGATCCTTTTGCTAGTGGAGATAGATACAAGTTGTTATGTTGCGGGGGTAGTTTTGATGCAAGCATGTAAGTTATTATACTATTACTCTAAATATTTCATGAGGGAGTCATAAATTACCATACCTATGATAAGGAACTCTATGCCCTGGTCCAAGATGTTAAGAAGTGGAAGACTACTTGATGGGAAAGGAAACCATTGTCCATGTCAATCACTAACCACTATAGTATTTGTAGCCCCTAAGTAAGCTTCAACAAGCTAGACATTGTAAGTAGATGGTTTTTTTTTTAACAATTTCATCTAGTCATAAAATATAAGAAGGGAAACATTAATAAGTTGGAAGACATGCTTTCAAAGCAACCAACGTCCAAGATCACAACTTTGGAAAATCTTATGCACATGGATAATTTTACCCATGATGCATAAAAGATAAGGACATTAAAGAGGTATTTTAGTTGTTACAAGGCCAAAATCTTGTAGAAGAAATTGATGATAAGGTTGACTATCATCTCTAAAATAGGTTGATATACACACTAGACAAGCTTTGTGTTCCTAAAGGTGAATGCTTATGGTTTATCATAGAGGCTCACATTTATAAGTTTGCAAGACATTTTGGTGTTAGAAAGACAATTGTCGAGTTATAAAGGTGTGTGCATTGGCATAGAATTGAAGAAGATGTAGCATTGTATATTATAGGATGCATGCTTTCTTATGCCAATAAACCAATATAAAGGAATGCTTATCCCATATCTTACCTATACCCACTGGACCACACGAAAGAATTTTCATGGATTTGGTGGGTGGTGTTCCAATAATAAAGAGGGGACATGACTATCTATTTTTGGTAGTTTATAGGTTTAGTAGGATATACATTCTTATTCCTAGTAAAAGGACCATCAAAGGACATGAAGCAAAAAATGTGTTATTTGAATAGGCCTACGTGCACTTTGGGATACTAAGGAACATAATATTTGATAGGGATAACATATATCTCGGTATCTTTTGAGACCACAGTTTGGGAATGTATGAACATTAACTTAGAGATATTTACAACATTTCATCCACAAATAGGTGGGTATATAGAAGTAGTTAATAGCAATTTGTTTGAACACTTAAGGGTTATAATTAGAAGCATTCAAAGACTAAGGATGAAAATTTGATCTATATTTAGAACTCTTATAACAAATAAGTCCATACTTCAAACATTAAGTCCCAAAGCTTGCTTTAGATATTTTCCATCTTTGTCATTTGATGTTGTCTATGGACAACAATGAGGAGTGAGGGAAGACATCATAGGAGAAGTGTTGAAAGTGGGGAAGTTTGTTGAAAAGTTTAGGTGGATCCATTTGCAAATACTGGTGATGTTGAAGAAGTCATAGGAAATATACAAGGCTCGACATGATCAACATAGAACAAAGAAATCATTCAAAGTGGGAGATAGAGTTTGGTTATTATTAAACAAAGAAAGACTATAGGCTCCTAGGAAGAATATCAAGGCTTTATTATATGGTCCTTTTCAAGCATTTGAGAAGTGGATGATAATGCCTACATACTTAGTCTACCCTTGTATATTTGTGTTTGCTCAGTAGTGAATGTGGAGAATCTAAAACTTAGTGAGCCTTCCATGTTGGATTAAGAAACTGAGGAGTTCCTATCTACCATAGAGGACTTAGCAACAAAAGCTTAGGTTGAGTTGGAAAAACATGCAATTTCGCAGAAGTCCAAAACTACTAGATATGGGAAACATGAGCTTTAGCAGATCGGGTTGAAATGAAAACTTCAAGGGAACATGAAATGGTACTCTAGAGAGAAGGTAGATGAAAGATTTCCTCACCTCATTCAGTAAAAGATTTTGGGGACCAAAAGTCTCCCTGAATGAGGAGGTACAATTCATAATGGATCATTATATAATTTTTCATCTATCTTAGTATTTCTTTGTGGAAAACTTAGAGGAATTAGCTTGCAAGACCCATTTTAGTGGTAAGACCTAGTTTGAAAATTTGGGGTTCAAAACCTTAAGCCATTTTAAGGCATAAAATGGAATTTTTCTTGGTCAAAACTTAGCGAACATATCTCATGTCATATTGATGCTCTTCTATGCATTGAGACTTTTCCAATGGTGTAAAAGATACTCTGATCAAAGTTCATATGTAGAAGTTATGCCTCCCACAAGTTGGCCTACCTTCTTAACCACCATGGTATGCGTGGATGCCACATAAACCTCCATTACTCACACATGTTAGGCTAGTTACATGTTGGATTTCAAGATGATTGTATAAGATCGAAACCTTATCACTAATTAAGTGTAAAGACATGCATAAAATCTAACCCTAAATGGTTATTGGGCTATGTTAAATATCGGTTCACGTGGAAAAGAGATGGTTCCATTCATTAACATTGTACTTGCTCCATTTTTGAGAAAAGCATTTGGTAGTGAGATTTGAGAGCACACGAGAGGAGAAAATAGATTTTGTAGTAGACATTTATATCATACTGTCATAGGAATTTTTTATAGTGAGGCTCCTTTCTTTGTATTTACATATCATAATTGAAGAAAAGAGGGCAGAGCATAGGCCTCACCTCCCAACTAGGTTTTCTCTCATTACAAGTTTCTTAAAATATATCATACGGATTTTGTGTATATTTACTATTTCTTTCATTTTTTTTTTAACTATTTCATAAATTTGAGCAATAAAATAGTAATAATTAATCCCGAACCTTCAAAAATAAATACATAGTCTATGCTTTGAGAATATTAGAAAATTTGTTGTAATAAACTATTCCAACAAAATATCCATCACAATTTAGAGATCAATGAATCAATTACTACATGTGATACATGTGAAACATGATATGCAATCTTTCCAATTACATCATAAGCAATATATAACCATATTTTTTTTGTTTGGAATTTTTTTTTTTTTAAACCATGATTTACGTGTAAAGACTAATTTTAACCATGTAGTCGCAATGATATCTCAAGGATGCATAATAATGCTCTTTCATTTATCATGTTTTTTTAACGTACAAATGCACATTTTTAATTATCATTCATTTTTTTTACCAGCACAAATGCACACCTTCATTCATCATGTTTTTTATTATTATAATTTTGTGAATGAATTTTAAAAAACCTTTTAATCATGGTTATAAAAAGAAATAAGCCATAATATGGTAAACAAGAAATATTCTATTTTAATGAAGTAGACATGTGGTCCCGATGTTATGTCAAAAGTATACACAAATGCGTACCTTCATTTATGATGCTGTGAATGTTTCATGTAGCAAATGGTTTTTTTTTGGGTGAGTGGTATCTTCATGAATGAGTGTCACTGAATTTTTTATTTTTTATTATTTAAATATAAAAAAAATAATGAATAATGTGACTAATAAAATTATGGTAAAGAATAATGTGAAAATACAAAAAAATTATAAATATTAAAAACATAAATTAAAAAATATAATATATGAAAAATAAATATAAGTTTGAAAGTTAATTTAATTAGTTGAATATTTTTTTTAATTATAAATAATATAAAAAATTATGGTATTTCATTGAATTGGGTTTTTTGGTTTTGGCTCAGAGCTAATACCCTCCTGACTCTATACTATATATATATTTATTTGGAAATATTATTTAAAAAAATATTATTACTTTTATAGCTAAATTTAATTAAAAAAATAATTTCAAATATCTGATATATAAACTTAAAATCTTCTTGATTTGTAAATTTATAACATGGTGTGAAAGATATTAGTATTTATATATATTTGAAAAAATCTTTTCTTTTTCCTGACAAAATTTTCATTTCAAATAACTTAAATTATTTGGAAAAAATATATATTTATCTATTAATTATAATTATATATAAATATAAATATAAATATAAATAAATAAATAAAGTATGCGCGTATTAAGCATTAGCCCATCTGCGCCAATCAACAGAGCCACAAAATCGTATGTTATCTAAAAATTTTATCAATCTATTTCACAATGAGTTATTTCTAAGTGGGGTTGGTCCCTCCCAACGTTATGACATGCCAGATGCCACTTCACTTAAAGAGCACTGAATAGTCTTACAACATCTAATAAAAAGTCTTGGAAGGGAGAAGTAGTACTGCAAAATAAATTAAAATATTAGTGAATGCTTACAACACAATAAAGTTGAAAGAGAAAAAAGAGTAAAGAAATGATAAAAGAGAAGGGAATATCCTAAGGTTGAGGTAGAATAAATTTACCATTATATAATGTCATATGTGTGGGGCAAAGGAATAATTAGTGAATTTTTTTAAAATAATAAAGTTGAAAGAGAAAAAAAGAGTAAAGAAAGGATAAAAGAGAAGGGAATATTTTAAGGTTGAGTAGAATAAATTTACTATTAAATAATGTTATATGTGTGGTAAATAAATAGAGAATAAAAAAGAAGTAAATGAAAGGTAGTGATTACATTTTGAAATATTTTCTTTTTTGGTTGGAAGCTATGTTAATGGAATCTTATCAAGTGTGTTTTTCATTTATTCTTATAAGTCCAATGTTAGCTAGTTTATATGTCATAAGATTCAGTTGAAGTTCTTTACAACTCATAGAATAAATGAGAGACCTAATTTCCACCCTAGGGAATAACATATGGGTCACGTGTGCTCCCTAACAAGTTTTCCAAGTTGTGCTTAGTTGAGAAGAATTATAAATACTTAAGAGATAAGAGTAAGCAAATGTTAGTGACAGGGTGTGAGTAAAGGAAATAAGAAGGTTATTATTGATTAGAAATTAACACAAATGTACTTAATGATAATGTGTTATGTTTGCCTAAGTTTGTAGTTATCTTGGTAATTGATGTTATTAGGGTGCTTCTTAATCTCTACTGGAGAAGGTTTGGGTTGTGGCTTGAATTTTGGTTTTGTTTGAAGCAAATATGGTGGCATGGTTAAAGTGTTTGGCAATGGAAAAATTTGGTGGTGTGACTATGGCAGATGTTAGCAACATGTACCTTGAGCCTAATTTATATGGCTTACCTTGTTTGGAAAATATACAAAATTGCACAAGAACAACAAATCTCATTGACTCATTATTATAGGAGAGAATAATGTTTTTTCTTTCACATTCTTAAGTACATTTGACATAGCTTTTACATTGTGTGAAGATCGTTACGATATTCTCTTTGGTGCAATTTTTAGCAATTTTGTTTGTGACTCCATGGATGTAGGGTAAGGAGGAAAATTTTGGTGTTGTAACTATGAAAGATGTTAGCAACATGTTCCTTGAGCCTAATTTATATGGCTTACCTTGTTTGGAAAAAATATACAAAATCGCACAAGAACAACAAATCTCATCAACTCATTATTGTAGGAGAGGATATGGTTTTTAATTTTATTAAGGATGCTTGACATAACTTTTACATGGTGTGAAGATGGTTTCAATACTCTTTGGTGCACATTTTGGAATTTCTTTTTGTGACTTCATGGGTGTAGGGTAAGGGGGTGTGCCAATAATTGATTAGGATCTAAGGAGAGGGTATTATTTCAAGGGTATCTTTGTGCAAAATCACAAGGGTTTGAGTAGCCAATTTTTTGAAGCCTTTTTGAGATGATATTTTTTGGAATCAAGGGATTTTTTCATAAATTATAAGAGTTCTAGTGGCTAATGTGTTGACGATAATAACTTTTTTGGGTTAGGTGTTGATGAGATTGGGGGTGGAGATAATTGATATGGATTATTTTACCTATAAACTCAATGGACCAAGGAACCAAATTTTTGTTTGTAACAAGGACACTAAAAAAAGGGATGTTATTATGGTTTTGGGTCTCCATTCTATTATGGATATGAAAATAGTTTTTTTATTTGTAAGCAATATTTCATTAGATTATGAGAATTTACATAGAGTACAAGCATATAGAGTCATCAATGGACTGTGTCCAGGTTGAGCATATTCAAAAAACAAAAAATCCTATTTAAAATGGAGCTTACATTATGAAAAGTCTAGGGGTGACTATCTTCGAATAGATGGGAAACTAGATGGTCTCCCTAAGTGTCGTGAAGCCAATTTATAACAACAAAAAACCAAACTATCATGCAAAAAAACAACAAAGATTGAAAAATCTTATCCTGAGTCTTGATAGTGCTCCTATCCATGCTAAGAATTAACTGAAAGGAACTTCTTGACCTTCTTTCAGCCATGATGGTCTTTCCATCAATTAGCATCCCTCCCAAGCTAATTCTTGCATCTTGTTGTGCCAGGTTCCTCTTGCTTCTACATGTCTTTCGCTGCTTCCCTCCTTCTAGTGTCATGCTCCTTCTCACTACTTCCTAATGGACCTAGTTTTTCAGAGGCATTCTCCCCCATCACATAGACCTCAACTTTTCAGGACCTTGTGGTTTTTCTCCTTGAGAGATCTAATTTGGGAGACTCCAAAAAGAAAAGTTCGAGTTGTTCGAGGAATTGGAGGGTGCAAGAGGTGAGGGTGGTGGAGGGAACTTAATTCCTAAAGCACAACTAAATGCGCAATGCATACATGGCCTAGAAAAGATGAAAATCTAAGTCAATGATTCATCCCTCCAGCACACATAAAACTTCTTCTTGGTCCCTCAATTACCATCCAAGTAGGATCTTAAATGCCCATTTCCCATCCCTTGTGTTTCATATCTCCTCTACTTCCATTTCAACAATCATTCTCCGAATGCATCATGATAGGTCCTCTTCTAACTGTTCCATTCCTAGACCATTCTAGGGTGGAGGAGGTTGACGACCTCTTCCTCTCCCACCTCTCTTGGGACAAATACTCTCAAACCATGGTTAGCAAACATGGATTTCCTCTTCCGTCACCACAAGCCTCCTCTCCTCTCTCAAAGATTCAAATGGAAATTTGGACAACCACCGGTGGGATAAGACTCGACTCCACTTCCCAATTCAACATTGAATTTGAATTTACTGTTATCCATCCCTCCCAACTCATGAAATGTGTGGGGTGTGTGGTAATGGCAGGTAGGATGCACCGTCATACCCCTGCCATTAATTCTCTAGACCATATTATCATGGAGATCATCATTACCTTCTCTCATCACTTGTCCACTCAGATCTAGGGTATGGATATTAACATAGTTAGTATTAAGGTGCTTAAAAAATATATTGAGTCATGTTTTCCCATGGGGCTAAACTATGTAATATTCATACAAAAATGGTATTGGTATTTGTATTTTAAGGGAAAGTTTTTAAGGCATTTTTCTCTAAATACTCCATTAAAAGGTTGGTACGCACTAGTCGGGGTTAAGGGGAAAATTATAGTGATGCCCTCTATTTTTTCACAGAATTTGCCTCTTAAGGTAAATAAAGTAAACTTAGGGTATATTTTGACAAGCCTTGTGGTTTTGTGGTCCAAGAGTTTGGAGTTGATGTTAATAGCATTATTGGTTGAGATTTTGGTGAAAACAGGACAACATCAAAGTTGAATTGGATATTTGTTCGTTAACATGGATGTTAAAACGTTTTCTAATGAAATAAAAGAAAAACAAATAAATATTTAATAAAGGAAAAATTATGACCAAGGGTTGGAGCTTTTCAGCTGACAAGATAGCTATAACATAGGTGGAATAATTGGTAGTATTATAAGCTACATAAATCTACATTCCATTAAGAGAATGGTATGTTTAATGGTAGAACCATTATAAGGAATGGATTTTGTTTTTAATTCATCGATGGGAAAGGATTTTACAGGAAGAGATAATATTTTCATTCACAAATATATGTGTATATGTGTGTGACATTAACTATGTTAATGAGAAGGGTATATTTTCATTGGTGTAACATAAATTTGAAATGATAATGCGCAATCTAGTCCTTGTCTTGTACACCTTGAAGCTAGCTTTGGAGTGCAAGTTTTTGGGTTGATGTGATAGCATTCTCCCTTACTCTAGGCTAACATTGCTAACTATTTGGTGTCATGCCTTATAGGTGTTAGTTGGCTTATGGTTTTTTATCCACGTATTATTGCATTCTATTCGACTATAGGGGCACATCCTTGGATTTTATCACACATTTATTCTCCTTTATCACACATTTATTCTCCCCTTATAATTGTGTGTGTGTTTGTTGGGTGTAAATTAGATATGGTTTATAAGGAATTAATTGCAACATTTTTTTTTCCAATTTATAATTTCACTTGAGGCAAAAATACTAAATTTGTGTGTGATGGTGTCCTACCTTGTTCTACTACCAACATTTTCAATAGTTTTGGCATCACGCCTTATGGCTTGTCTTTGGCTTGTGGTTGTTGTCTACTTGATGTTGCAAGTTATCTTAATATAGTGGAATATACCTATTTTAGGATTTCACACCATATTAACGCTCCCTCTCTATCTAAGCTAAGGGTCTTCTAAGGAGTTGTACTTCTAAGTCCTATAGATTAATTACTTTGTATCAGAGCTACAATAGTTCGACAATAAAACCATGAGATAAGGTTAGTAAGTGGAAGGTTGTAGTTAGAGGTTATAATCCCTTTATAAGTACATAGTGTTAAGGGTTTCATACTAAAGAGACAAAGTTAAAATTGGAGTTTAAAAGTGAACTTAGTAAGATTTTGATATTGACAAAAACAAATTAACGCATGACTCATACTCCTAAATGAAAGAGTATCTTAGAGCTTCATCATCAATCATATTTAGTTTTTGTATTTCTTCTAAGCGAGCACATGTGTTATATTAATGAATTTTTGCACTTGCCTATGGTAGGTAGAGGATGACCTCCACCTAAGAATTTGAGTATATATTCTTTAGTGTGGTTTGGTATTTTCATTTTTTGCATCTTTCTAACCAAGCCACTTGTTCACAATGACCATTGCCACCAATTTATCCATGATATATAACAATACTTTATAGTATAAGATAAAATAAACCATTAACTTTAGAAATGCCAAATGCACTTACACCATAAAAAAAATAAGAATATAGAGAAGAACCCTTGAGGTAGGGTAACACCATTAAATACTCCTTATGGAATAAATCCCTCCATAAGTCATACTTGCTACAATACAAATCATGCAATACATATTATACAATGATACTCATGTATTTATAATTTCTCATGAGTATTAATAGGGGTCTATGACAACCACCCTTCATGATTATATATTTATTCTAACTACCTAGTGGGTCTATTTATTATCCACTAACTACTAAGCATGCATATTCCATGATTATGCCCATATTACTTTCATTATTCCCTTGGGTATTTTCCTAGTTACCACACATTATCCTCCTTAGGTATGTTACATTCCATGCCTTTTCACATGTTTCATCCTTGAAACATTTGTGTAACCTAGGTAATATGATCTTCTAAGCAATGAATTCAACAAGTACTAAGTATAAGCATCCCACGTCCATATTAGTAAAATGTGGGCATGGTTTCCAGTTGGTTCCCTACCACCTTGATCTTGGTTCTAGCTACTTTTTGGGTTCCATGTTGTTGTTTTTTATTCAAATATCTTGATGCATTACTTTTAGGGTTCCATGTGCTTCCATAATGAGTGCCTTTTCTAGTGCCACATTGATCCAATTGAGTTTGTTACAGTCATGACCTTGCCTTTATGAATATTGTTTTTTTGAGTGGTATGGGTGGAAACATACAACACAAGTATTCCTAAGAGTATATTACAACTACCTTTTATTATTATATTATTTTCTCTAACTACCTAGTGGGCTTGTTCCACAATGATGGCCATATCACACTCTTTATTCTAGGTACCCTATATTATCCTCAATATGCACATTCACTGCACATTACATGATATACATAGCTCATTTTGTTGGGTGTGGAGCCTGATTATCTTCTGTATTCAAAGGTATCGCAACGTTGGAGCCCAGTTCGAAATGGGGTGGCAATGCCACCCGTAAAATATTAGTTGCAGGGACGGTCCAAGGGGGGTGGGTGGAACCTTTTGGGAGTCCCCCTTGGAGGGGGTTTCGGGGGCAGCGCCCCTGAAGCTCAGAATAGATGTAAAATTGCCTTGTAAAATGTTGTAATTTAGTAGTCAATCTGGGTTGTTCTTAGGCGAAGAACTGATGGTAGAAATTATGTTTAATTTAGGGCTTTTGCCCTAGAAGGCAACCCCTCGTTATATATGAGGAAATTGTATTGCATCTATGTATATCTGTATTTTGAGTGAGGAAAAGAGAGGAGATTGAGAGCAAAGAGGGAGTTACAGCAGATTTGCTATAGGTTGTATCTCTTCAGTTTGCTGGATAATATAATAAAAGAAGGATTGGTTGTTTCTCCATGGACGTAGCCCAAACTGGGTGAACCACGTATATTTGTGTCTCTCTTGTTTTATGTGTTTTCTATGTTTATATTTTTGCAATATTTTATGTGTTCCATTGCTCTGTAATATATAATTTTCTAACAACTGGTATTAGAGCCGGAAGTCTATTTGGATGATAAACTCGCAAGAGAGAAGGGTTCTTGGTTCGAGTGGGAGCAATGGCAGAAGATGTAGGTTTAGGGTCGAAAAATTCAATGGCCAAAACTACCAGTTGTGGAATATATGCAGATGGAAGATTATTTGTATTAGAGAGGTCTGTACCTACCATTGAGCGGAAAGACAAAGAAGCCGACAAGTATGACAAACATAGAATGGGATATTCTCGACAGAAAGGCACTTAGAACAATACGGTTGTGCCTAGCAGCATCAGTAGCGTTTAATATTTCAAAGGAAACGACAACAGAGGGTTTAATGTCACCATTGGCTAAGCTATATGGAAAACCCTCAGCCTCAAATAAGGTATTTCTTATTAAGTGTTTATTTAATATGAAGATGTCAGAAGGTGGATCTGTTGCTGATTATTTAAATGATTTTAATACAGTTACAAGTCAATTAAGTTATGTAGGGGTAACTTTTGATGATGAAGTTAGGGCTCTGTTATTTCTGTGCTCATTGCCAGAAAGTTGGAATGGTTTAGTTATGGCCATTAGTAACTCTGTCTCTGGATCTAGTACTTTAAAGTTTGATGATGTTAATAGAGTTCAGGCTTCTGTGATCCATATCAAGTTAGAGAGATTTTTTCGGCGAAAATCACAAGGAATATCATTTGTCGACGCGTTTCGAACCAACTAGTGTGGTTCATCGTCAGGACAAGTTGAAGAAATAGATCCAGCAAAGCAAGTTAAATAATCTGAGCAGAGCACCCAACAGCTAACTTGACCAATGGCTAGTTTGACTCTGGGACCGGGGTCAAAATTATTTTATTAGTTTAATAAGAAAGAATTAGGACCAAAAAGTATAAAACAAATTTTTTGAAGGTTATTTAGTTAAAAAATATTATTAAAAATTAAAAGCTAATCATAATATAGAAGGAAATTTAGTTAAATAAGGGACCTTAAAATTTAATTTAAAGGTTTAGGTAATATACAAAAATTAATCATATTTAAAAATATTATTAAAAATCATAAATTAATTAATAATTAAAAGGAAAGGTAGTTACAAAAAAGACCTAATAAAGAAAATCAAAAGGAGGTTAGGTTCGATAGAAGATTAGTTAATAAACCAATAAATAAATAAATAAAAAGTCAATAAACAAATAAATAAATCAATAAATTAAATTAAATAAATTGGTTAAAATAAATTAGTTAATACTAAATAAATAATATAAATGAATTAAATGAATGAAATAATAAATAAAATTAACAATAAAGAAAATTAACTAAATAAATAAATAAATAACCTTAAAATCTTCAATTAAAGGCTTAAGAAATATATAAAATAATATTATTAAAACTTATAAAAGACCTAATCATAAAGAATGTCAAAAGGATGTTAGGTTAGTTGGAAAATTAGTTAAAAAGTCTAAACTAAAAATAAAATTAACATTAAAAAAAAAAATAATAATAATAAAAAAAATCAATAAATAGATATTAAATAAATATAAAACAGCTAAAATAAATATAAAACAGGAGCGAATTCCAGGTGTCCATCTTCCGTATGTGCAGGGGACCATTGATAGAATTGGAAGGATTCTCAGGAAGCATAGTATCCCTGTGTCCTTTAGGCCCCTGAACACCATTCGTATGTCCCTCAAATCTGTAAAGGATCCTATCGACCCTAAGGATATGAAAGGTGTTTATATGATCCCTTGTTCATGTGGAACCCCCTATATTGGGGAGACTGGTCGCTCCATCAATCAAAGGATTAGCGAACACGCAGCGGACTTGAAGCATAGGCGAGCTAAGTCTTCCGCTTTAGCTGAACATGCTGAGAAAACCAATCATCATGTTTGTATTGAGGAGGCCAGTGTTATTGCTAAGGTTTCGCATTTCCATCATCGTAAATTTAGAGAATCGCTTGAGATTGAAAAAAGGCCAAGCAATCTCAATAGGGAGGATGGCTGGAAAATCAGTAGGTGTTGGGTCCCAGCACTCTCTTCCTAGTTGTTTTTCCGCCCTCCTCTTTGGGGTTTTTAGTATATTTTTTCTTTATTGTTAATTTTATTCTATTTATTATTTTAGGTGTTATTATTTTTATTTATCTATTAATAACTAATTTATTTTAGTTGTTTTATATTTATTTATTTATTTATTTTTATTTTTTTATTGTTAATTTTATTCTATTTATTATTTTAAGTGTTATTATTATTTTATTTATTTATTAATAAATAAATTATTTTAGCTGTTTTATATTTATTTAATATCTATTTATTGATTTTCTTTCTTTTTTTCTTAATGTTAATTTTATTTTTAGTTTAGACTTTTTAACTAATTTTCCAACTAACCTAACATCCTTTTGACATTCTTTATGATTAGGTCTTTTATAAGTTTTAATAATATTATTTTATATATTTCTTAAGCCTTTAATTGTAGATTTTAAGGTTATTTATTTATTTATTTAGTTAATTTTCTTTATTGTTAATTTTATTTATTATTTTATTCATTCATTTAATTCATTTATATTATTTATTTAGTATTAACTAATTTATTTTAACCAATTTATTTAATTTTATTTATTGATTTATTTATTTGTTTATTGACTTTTTATTTATTTATTTATTGGTTTATTAATTAATCTTCTATCGAACCTAACCTCCTTTTGATTTTCTTTATTAGGTCTTTTTTGTAACTACCTTTCCTTTTAATTATTAATTAATTTATGATTTTTAATAATATTTTTAAATATGATTAATTTTTATATATTACTTAAACCTTTAAATTATATTTTAAGGTCCCTTATTTAACTAAATTTCCTTCTATATTATGATTAGCTTTTAATTTTTAATAATATTTTTTAACTAAATAACCTTCAAAAAATTTGTTTTATACTTTTTGGTCCTAATTCTTTCTTATTAAACTAATAAAATAATTTTGACCCCGGTCCTAGTGTCAAACTAGCCGTTGGTCAAGTTAGTTGTTGGGTGCTCTGCTCAAAATACTTAACTTGCTTTGCTGGATCTGTTTCTTCAACTTGTCCTGACGATGAACCACACTAGTTGGTTCGAAACGCGTCGACAAATGATATTCCTTGTGATTTTCGCCGAAAAAATCTCTCTAATTTGATGATGTTGTCGATGCGATCCTTAGCGAGGAAATGCGACAGAAAAGCTTCAGTGAGACATTGGGTAATGCTTTGACTGCAGAGACTAGGGAAGAAAAATGGAAAGAGGAAAGAGCCCAGGATATCGCAGTAGGTCAAGAAAAGGTATTTCCAAGTCCAGATCAGGGATAGTGTGCTGGAAATGCGGGAAGAAAGAACACCTGAAGAAAGACTGCAAGTCTCGGAAGGGAAAAGAAGGAGAAGCGCAACAAGAAACTAATCATGAAGTGAATGTAACAGGTGATGTGTTGCAATATGCTTTGATTCTTTCATTAGAAAACATTATTGATGCCTGGGTCGTAGATTCAGGAACCTCATTCCATACCACACTTGATAGGAAACATTTTCATGATTATGTTCAAGGAGATTTGGATAGGTTCGATTGGGTGATGATAAACCTTGTAAAATCATTGGAATGGGTACAGTTTTCATAAAATAGCAAAATGGAAATCAGTGGTTATTGAAGGAGGTAAGGCATGTTACAGATGTAAAGAAAAATCTGATTTCAACAGGGCAGTTGGGAGGTGAAGATTGCATAACTACTTTCACAGATAAAACCTGGAAGGTCACTAAAGGATCCTTGGTAATAGCGAACGGAGGAAAGGTTTATACATTATATTTATGCAATGGTATTTCTAATTATGTTAATGCTTTAACCTCTATAGGAGAAGATACGAAATTATGGCATCATAGGCTTGGGCACATGACTAAGAAGGGGATGCAGATTCTTCACTCAAGAAATTTGTTGCTAGGTTTGAAGCATGTTGATTTAAAATTCTGTGAACATTGTGTTTATGGAAAATAGAAGAGAGTCGGATTCCTTAGAGTTGGGAAAGAAAAGAAGAGTGAAAAATTAGAGCTTGTGCATACAGATGTATGGGGACCTGCTCAGGTATTATCTCTTGGTGGCTCTCGTTATTATGTTACTTTTATTGATGATGCAACCAGAAAAACCTAGATTTATTGTATTCGAAATAAATCTGATGTATTTGATACTTTTAAGAAATGGAAAGCTTTGGTTGAAAATGAGACAGGAAAAAGGTTGAAGTGTCTCAGATCAAATAATGGAGGTGAATATTGCAGCAAAGAGTTTGATAGGTATTGTTCCGAGAATGGAATTCGTAGAGAGAATACAGGTCCAGGAACACCACAAGAAAATGGCATGTCAGAAAGGATGGACAGGACAATCATGGAGCATGCAAGGTGCATGAGATTGCATGCAGGATTACCTTTACAATTTTGGGTAGATGCTGTAGATACTGTTGTTTCTCTAATAAAAAGAGGGCCTTTAAGTTCCTTGGATGGTGGTATTCCAGAGAAGGCATGGACAGGTAAAAAGATAAACTACTCTTTTTTAAAGACTTTTGGTTGTGAAGCCTTTTTCCACATTAACAAAGAAAATGGAACAAAGCTTGAGGCAAAATCAAAGAAATGTACCTTTATTGGATATGGTGTTAATGATTTTGGTTATCGCTTTTATGATTATGAAAAATTTAAAATCATTAGGAGCAGAGATGTCATATTCAATGAAAAGGTTTTGTATAAGGATCAGCTACAGGAAAGAAACAAGAAAAAGAAAAAAAAGAATACATAGTGCTTGACGAGATCACAGAAAAAGTGATGGTGCTTGAAAATCATAATGATCAACAACCAGAACAACAACTACAACAGCAACAAGCACTTCAAACGCCTGAAAGTCGTGTTAGAAGATCTACCAAGATGAGTAGACCCCCTGAATGATACTCTCATTCATTATATTATGTATTGTTGAATGATTATGGTGAACCAGAATGTTATGAAGAAGCAGTGCAGGTAGAAACCAGGAAGAAGTGGGAGCAAGCCATGAAAGAAGAGATGGACTCAACACATAGCCAAACTTGGGACTTAGTTAGGTTGCCTGCAGGTAAAACAACATTACAAAATAAATGGTTTTATAAGTTGAAGGAAGAAGATGGAGGTAGAAAAAGGTATAAAGCTAGAATTGTGGTGAAAGGGTTTGCACAAAAAAGGGTATAGACTTTAATGAGATATTTTCTCCTGTTGTTAAAATGACTTCAATCAGAACTATTTTAAGTCTAGTAGCAGCTGAAGATGTGCATCTTGAGAAGTTAGATGTAAAGACAACCTTTCTCCATGGGGATTTGGGGGAAGAGATATATATGCAGCAAACACAAGGATATGAGGTAAAAGGGAAGGAGAAACTAGTGTGCAGGTTGAAGTAGAGCTTGTATGGCTTAAAACAGGCTCCAAGGCAATGGTATTTAAAATTTGACAGGTTTATGTCTGAACAAGGTTATACTGGATGTCACTCTTATCATTGTGTTTATCTCAAAAGTAAAAATGATGGCAACCATATTATATTGTTATTGTATGTAGATGACATGCTTCTTGCAGGTTCTAACATGTGCTCAAAAGAAAATTGGCAAACTCATTTGCAATGAAGGATTTGGGTGCTGCAAAACAAATCGTTGGTATGAGAATAACTAGAGACAGGAAGGATCGCAAACTAACATTGTCTCAGAATGAGTACATACATAAGGTGTTGAAAATATTTAATATGCACAATGCAAAACCAGTTAGTACACCTTTTGCTAGCCATTTTAAACTTAGTAAGGAGATGTGCCCAAAGACCCAAGAAGACATGGATTATATGTCTAAAGTTCCATATGCATCAACAGTTGGAAGCTTAATGTATGTAATGGTCTGCACAAGGCCTGATATTGCACATGTAGTGGGAGTTGTAAGCAGGTACATGAACAATCCAGGAAAAGAACATTGGATGGCGGTGAAGTGGATTCTCAGGTATTTGAGAGGTACCAAAAATCAAGCATTATGCTTTGGTGGTTCAAACATTGCTCTACAGGGATATGTTGATGCAGATATGGCAGGTGATAGAGATAACAGGAGGAGCACAATAAGGTATGTGTTTACTGTAGGTGGAATAGCTGTCAGTTGGGTCTCAAAACTGCAAAGTGTTGTTGCACTCTCAACAACAGAAGCAGAGTATGTTGCTACTACAAAGGCTAGTAAAGAAATGATTTGGTTACAAAGGTTTCTGGATGAATTGGGTAAGAAGTAGGAGTTGGACAGGTTATACAATGACAGCCAGAGTGCCATACATCTTGCAAAGAACTCTACATTTCATTCCAAGACTAAGCATATACAGCTCAAGTACCATTTCATACGGTCAGCATTGGAAGATGGACAGTTGAAGATGGAAAAGATACACACTAGCCAGAATCTTGCAGATATGTTAACAAAAGTTGTAACCAGGGAGAAACTGAGAATCTGCTCAATTTCAGTTGGTCTTCAAGTATGATGAAGAAGATGAGAAACATTCAGGTCCAAAGTGGAGTCATTGTCTAGCAAATGAAGCAATGATGGAGTTGCTATAATCAGTCTCCAAGTGGGAGATTGTTGGGTGTGGAGCCTGATTATCTTCTATATTCAAAGGTATCACCACATTGGACCCCAATTCGAAATAGGGTAGCAATGCCACCCGTAAAATATTCGCTGCAAGGTGGGTCCAGGGGGGGCGGTTGTGACCTTTTGGGAGCCCCCCCTTAGCGGGGGCTTTCGGGGGCAGCACCCCCGAAGCTCAGAATAGATGTAAAATAGCCTTGTAAAATGTTGTAATTTCATAGTCCATATGGGCCGTTCATTAGGCAGAGATCTGACGGTAGAAGTTATGTTTAATTTAGGGTTTTTTCCCCTAGAAGGCAACCCCTCGCTATATATGAGGAAATTGTATTGCGTCTATGTATATCTATATTCTAAGTGAGGAAAAGAGAGGAGATTAAGAGCGAAGAGGGAGTTACATCAGATCTGTTGTAGGTTGTATCTCTTCAGTTTGTTGGATAATATAATAAAAGAAGGACTGGCTGTTTCGCTATGGACGTAGCCCAAACTGGATGAACCACATATATCTGTGTCTCTCTTGTTTTATGCATTTTCTATGTTTATATTTCTGCAATATTTTATGTGTTCAATTGCTCTGTAATATATAATTTTCTAACACATTTCTCATGAATGTAATTTATCATGTTTTGAATTTCCTCAATTAGCATGTGAATTAAGATTCTCATATTTCATATATTATTGATCCCATCCATTGCCATTGTAATGCTCTCTAATCCTCCTAATGGTGGTATATTTACTAAAATCAGAGTATTAATAGTGCAACGCATTACAATATCCACCAATGAGCTTGAGCTCATGATTCTTTTGAAAACTTGACAATATTTGTTTGCTTTCATACCAATATGGGAGAGAGATCAAATAAACTCGATTATCATAAATTGTCCATTTGATCCTTGTCGAGAAAATGTATCATATCAACTCTGGCAGATCCATGTTACCCCTTTAAATATTTGATCCCATGCAAGGTACTACATCAATATTATGTTTTTATTATCTAATCATGTCATGCAAAACATGGTTAATTTTTCCCACGAAGTTATGGGCTCCCGGAAAAGTAACCAAATATATTAATGTTATTAGTTGTTAAATTTATTACAATATATAATCTTATAAGGATCTTCATCTTATCCAAAAAAAATATTTTATTTTGAACCCATGACAAGGCTTAGTCCCTAAGTTCCTAGTGTACTCAGTGACTTTGTGTTATAGTTATATTATACACTATTTATCATGTATTTTTTTACTTTTCACATATCTTTGTATTTGGTTCATGGGCGACTAGGTCAAACATGATCTCTCACTTAAAATAAGAAGAAAAGAGGGAACAACTTAGGTAACTCTCCCACTAGGGCTAGGATTTTCCTTAGCCATGACCACCACATCTCATTGATCAAAAGAATGAACGTTCTCTCCCATTGGACCATCGATTTTGATTTAAATACATAAATATTTGTTTCCCTTATATGGGTTAGGATTTTTCACCTCCTTATGGTATTATAATATAAATTCATCTTTAAATCCATTAGAGGCAAGCTCAATTACTTCATCGGCCAAGATGAGATATCATTGGGAATTTAAACATGTGCCATAATTTATGCGGAAGTGGAATTATAAAACTGTCTTTTAGAAATGATTCAACTTAATCTAGAAATATAGAGTCATTTTCAAGTCCTACAATATGGTCATATTTTTTTTCATATGCGATGCTTACCATGAATATGACCACTTCATAAAGATATATCCAAGTAATCAAGAACCACTACCTTCTATAAAGCAAACTACATACCACTAGAACAACAATGATCAAGATGATTACCAAGTAGTGTCTAGAAGGTGCAATAAGTAGTAGTCCAAGGGATCCTCTCCTACAAAATTAGGTTTTATTAATCCCAACAATAATATATTTGGAAGATTTACAAATCAAGTGGAAGAAGAATATGATATTCCAAAGAAAATCTCTAAACTTGAAGAATATATTAATTCTAGGACATAAACAAAAGATAAAGAGGAAATATAGGTAACAAATCCAAAAATAAAGAATGGGACTTTAATGGGGGTATCGACAACCCCACAAGAAAATGGGATAAATTCAAAAGGGGAGGAGTTAATAGACGAAATGGAAAGAGAGGAGCAAACCAAGGGAAAGTTGAGGGCCTAGAGTATTTGAATCTCCTTCTTTTGTAGAATATCAAAAGACATATTCTCACCCTTCTTCTCTATTAACAAGAGGTAGGAAATCAAATAGAGAATGTAGAGAGAGAGAAGTATAATTATAAATCTTATGAGGTTCTCCATAAATGCTACATTTCATCATATTTAATAGGAGGAGAGTTTCACATTGAAGATAATTATGTCATTTTTCAAATTATTCTATGTAAGGAATTTGCAAGAATTATTATTACATTCATGAACCATTAATAATTAAGTCACAAAAGTTCTAGGATTGGATTTCTCCATTTCATCCTTTTGATGGCAGAAGGGTTGATCCTTCCTTTTGAAAAAATATGTATAAATGATGCATTATTTGGAAACCAGTGAGGCTTCAACACTTTTTCTAATATAGAAACAACCATTTCTATTACTAAAAAATGAAAAAATTGAAAAAGAACATGATCTCTCACCTCAATATGTATTATATGTGTAAATTGATAACATTTGGTCTAAGATGATCACTAGTTTCCACCAATTTTTCACTTCTATATATTGTTAATACAACACAATATAGAGTGTACACATGTACAGTAGGACAACAAACTTTTCACTTTCATGCTGATATTATTAGTTTTTTTCCATTCTTAGATGTCAATACCCACATTATTGTTTTGTACACATATTTATTGGAATTTAGCCTTAAGATCAAGGCGTTTCCAAGATTCATGACTCCATGCTCCTTTGCACATTTTCTTACATGAAATTTACCATTAATATCTCCTGAAGTTGTTTAAATGATTTGTTGGCACATTGACACCTCTCTTCATGATTTTATGGAATCAACATGCATGCAAATTATCATTGTTAAGACTACTATGTTTGAATTTCCATAACTAGTTGCATTTTTGTCATCATAGCTCGATTTGTTGATTCTCTTGAAAAATCTACAATATATGCTTATTTTCATACCAAAAAGGGAGAGATATTAAATTGACTTGTTTCATACATTGTCAACTTGATCATTGTAGTGAAATGATCTATATCAACTCCGAAATCCCATGCAAGGTTTAAAATCAACTAGATGGTTGTATTATCTAATCACATTGTTATGAAAAGAATCACTAGTTGTTTTAATGAAATTATTTCTTATGTAGGTCACCAAAAATATTACTGCTATTAATTACTAATGTTATTACATTCTACAAGTGGATGTTGAGTGACCCAATCATAGGAGACTAGGTCATAGTTTTGAATCATGGCAAGGATAACAAAAAACTTGGTGGGCCTTTATGATGAGAATTTCCAAGTGATTTTGTGTTCTTGTTTGTAAATTTATTTCTTGGAGGATTTAAAGAAAAACTTTTTGGACCAAGCAGTGTACTTGGACTATAATATTGTGAAATATTTTTAGTGAACAAAAATTGGGGTGCTTGAATCTGCTAGGGTATTTTCATGCACTCGAGCTTGGTTTAAAAAAAGGATGTAATTGTGGGGGGATTAACTCCCTTTCCTCCTTCTTGCTCCTCACCACCATATCCAGTGGCCATTGTTTTCAATGAGATTGTAAAAACTAGTATTGAGTCTTAGAAACCTAGACTAGAGAATTTTTTTAAGAAGTTGGATAGGATTCTGAAAGTGCAGATGAATCCAGGTAAATATCAAGAAATGGCTACCAATCTAGCTAAAACAGGTTTGGTTGGCCAATTTATGGGGGTTTAGACTTCTCCAAGAAATCTGAGGCTATGGGTGGAAAGAAACTAGAGACCCTTGGTCAAAGGCCATATTGAGTGTGCCTTTTGTGACAAAGGTTTCTTCACCTTTTTATTTGAAGTTAAAAGAAGACCAAGATCTCATATTCAAGAGTCGTCTTTAATTCATGGGTTCTTAGGGTCTTTACTTGGATTGTTATACCCTATATTTTAATCTTGAGAATGATTTTCCCTTAGTAGTTCTAGTGTGGGTAAAACTTTCTTACTTACCTCTTCATTGTTGGGATGAGGATATTTTGAGAAACATCATAAACTTACATAGATAGAGTAGAACCAAGAGATTCAATGTATGCATGTGCTCGTATTTGTGTAAAAGTAGACCTTGAGAAAGGTCTTCCGAAAGAGATTAAAATCATAGTAGATAATTGGTCTTTCATTCAACGGGTGGATTATGTGTTGGCATTATGATTCAAGTGTTGTCCTTGATGGCAACTCACTCAGAGGTTGGTACAGGTGATGGCAACTTAATCAGAGGACAGATCTTAGTACAGCAGGCCAAGAAAGTTCATACACGCAGGTTCATTAAGCCCAAGTCGCGTATACACGCTAGTTCACTATATACCAAGTCGTGTGTACGCAGGTTCGCTATATACCAAGTAGGGTATACACGCAGTTTCATGAAAGGAAAAGAGCGTACATGTCGGAAAGCTTACTTTTGGTCCGTGGTAGTTAATCCTTGGAATTTGTGCCTATGGTTTTGGACCATGAAGTCTCGACAGACGTGTTGATCCCTAGTATTAAGTTGATGGTATTGGGTTACTATGGTTTTGGACCGTGGTATTGTGAAGGGCCTAAAGCTATATAAGGAGAAAGATCATTAGGCCAAAGGGTGTATATATGAGTGATGAAGATCTGAGGAAGTGTGAGATCCAAGTGCTGGTTATGGGTTGGTAATCTGAACCAAGGTTTCACTCATGTGGAGGATTATGAATGATGGAACGAGATCTCAAGGCTTGGAATGATTATCTTCATATGGTTTGACTGTGGATAGACTAGATCTACTGACGCATGTTTATTATTATGATCTGGGTATGTTTTGATGTCTAATATAGCTGCGGAGTTTTAAGTTTGAATTTGTAGATCTGTACGCAGGTTGGTTTTGGTAAAAGAGTGTATACACGCAGGTTGGGTTCATCCAAGTAGCGTATACAATGTGAAGTATGATATTTGAAGATGGAGTTGGATCTGGTTGTTGTTATGTTGTCTAGTTGTTGTTGACAGGGTTTCAGTGATTCAGTATTGGGTGATTCAGAGATTGATGATGCAGGTTGTACTACAATGGTGATTGTTTCATGGATCCAGTATGAAAATGTATGAAACGTGGTCCCGGGAAGATCGTAGGCCGGCACCTACGTACTGGTAAACATATCAACCAGTACAAGAGCCAGGGGGTTGTAGCTCCCTTCCAGGAGCAGCTGGAAAACGAGTGAAGGTTGTAGCCTTCTGTAGGATTGGCACCTACGTACTAGTAAATGGATCGGCTAGTACAAGAGCTATGAGGGTTGTAGCCCTCTGCAGGTTGTAGCCTGCGTGCTGGTAAAGGACTGCACCAGTACATTGTAAAAGAAGTTTCTTATTAAAGAAGAAAGAAACGAATTGCAGCAGGTGGTTTTCACCCACATTGGGTTTCCACCTTATATCATGGTGTTCATGTGTGTGGCTTTTTTGTGATGATTTGTTCTGTTATACTGCACCTGTTTACTATTAATATGATGCATTTACTGAAGATAAGCTAACTAAATCATAAGATCTCTGGATATACGCTAGTTGCTTTAGACACAGTAGCGTGTACACGCGGGTTCACTTAACTGAAGTAGCGTATATGTTTCTGAGTATGAAATTGGAAAGGTTTTACTGATCTGATAATACTGATTCACCCCCCCTCTCAGTATTATTTCCAACATTATGAACACATCGCTTTCAAGTGTAAACAATGTCATGACTATGGGAACTTTGCTAGGAATTGCCCCAAAAATGAGGATGCCCTCAAGTAGCAGGAGGATTAGAGTCAATGGAAAATATAAGAGAGAAGAAGAGGAAAAACATGCTAAAATCCCCAAAGGAGACACCCCCCCCAAAGGCCCCCTCCTCCTCCATCAGGTCCTCATAATACATGGAAAAATTCAACTCCAGGAGTTGGGAAGGAGATTTATCAACATGCAAATTAGTTCACTGTCTTGGAAATTGAAGAGGATGAAGGAGAAGCTCAAGGGGTTGAAGAACCAAAGAAGACTCAATGAGAAAGTGGATATGGAAAATCCCATGATGATAATAAATTTCCAAAACCAGAAGATGACCTTGTGTGAAATGTCTCTGCAGAAGGTGTGGGTTTGAAAAAGGAAGAAGATTTTGAATCTCCACAAGAAGAAAAATCTCACCTCAATTTCTTTGTGTTAACTGATGAAAAATAAAAAAGATGAAATCGAAAGGGGTATTGATTGCCCGAAATCTATAAGGAAATTCAGCCAAAACACTAATTGAAAGCTCTGGTCAGCTCATGTAGAAAGGGATATAGAGAAAAGGAACTCAATTAGTGATTCATGTTCCTTCCTTCAGACTCCCTAAAAATAAAAATAATTTTGGTTCATTTGGCCCTCATCTTGGTGGGGGCACTAAATATTCTAGAAAATAATGAATATCATATCTGGAATTGTGGGGGGATGGGGAGTGAGAAAAGGGAAAATGAAATCAAAAGCTTAATTAGATAAGAGAATCCCCATGTCCTCCTCCTATAGGATATGAAATTAGGGGAGAGTGAAGCTATAGAAAAATAAAAAATAATTTGGAGAGGTAGTAAAGCAATGGTGATAAGTTCAAGGGGATTCAGGTGGAGTTTTCACTCTATGGGCATCCTCCTTCTTCAATCTTCTATAAGAAGAAAAATATTAACATTGGACAATCACTAGATTGATTCATCTTCATTCGAGAAATTTGAAACATAGTAAACATTTACATGCCAAATATGTATCATGACAAGGTGGAATGTTGGAATTCATTATTAGGACAAAGGGAAATCCTTCTCAACTCCAACTGAATTTTAGGAGGGGAATTTAATGTTATAATTCACCAGTGGGAGAAGAAATGTGGAAATATTGTAAGAAATCAATTTCAGGAAAATATGGAGGGTTTGATCTCCCAATTGGACTTAGTTGATATCAAGCCTAAACTCTCCATATTTAATTGGAGCAACAAAAGGAAGTAATCTTTTGGTTCATAAAATTTCTCCCTCTTCCCATAATTTGGCTTGGGGTGGTTTCGACCATCGACTATTCAAGATTCTTTTAGACTTGGAATATTTAAAGGGTCCCATCCCATTCCATTTTAACCCTTTGTGGATTAATGATGAGGATTTTAGGACATTCTTTCATCAATCATGGTCGAGGTGGGTTATTAGTTCTCCTATATTCATATGGGAGAATAAAATCAAGGGCTTAAAAGAGGTGATAAAAAATTGGGTGAAGGAAAGGTATACATCTTAGAAAAATAAAGTGGCGTAGATTAGATCCAATATGGAGGGAATCATTTTAGAAATGGAAGAGGCTTTTTCCATCGAGGATTTTCTTGCTAAAGAGTGAAAATACTTTTAAGAATAAAATAGGAAATTAAAGGAAGAAGAGAAGATTCAGAGATTGAAATGAAGAAGTTTATGGCTGAAATCGGGCGATCAAAATACTAGTTCCTCCATAAATGATAAAAAATAAGGGAATGGAAAAATAGAATCAAATATATGGAGCTTAATGGAGGGATGATTTTAGATCTAGATAGAATAAATGATGTCACCTCTTCTTCCCAATCTGATCTCTGAAAATCAAGGGGGTTTGTTAATAAGAGGCAATTAATTGACAACTTTGTTTTAGTACACGAAGCCATACACTACAAGAAGTCCAGAGGAGACAAAGGGAGTTTCATAAATTTATATATGGCCAATTCCTTTGATCGTGTGTGCCATTATTTTCTCTTTGTTATTTTAAGGAAAATGGGGTTCTCTTCTATTTTATATCTTGGATCAATGCTTGTGTTAGGGCCAGTAAGTTTGCATTTGTCAAATGTCTCCAAATGACTCAATGGTTAGTTTGAATAAAGTCGAACTTAATGTCATAGATTATGTCATAAGTTAGAGTGTCACAATCCATCATTTCAACATGGATTTGGTCATCAAGAGGTCTGGTCAAAAACATGAAGTTGTCGTGAGTTATTAGGAAAAATTGTCGAAGTCTGGAATAATCGAGTCATGAGTTAGGTATCAATAGTGGGTCTGTCATGAGATTTACATAAGTCAGAGATAGTTGAAAATATCACTGCTCCAAAGAAAGATAGATGTTAAAAATACCACCTTTCTTTTCCCTCCTAGTCTATTCATTTTCCCAAACACTATAACCTACATTCTACATTCCACATTTCCCATTCCCTATGTTTTAAATCCCCTATCCTATTCCCCTATGCATATAATAATTATTCAATCTTAAAACATATAATTATAATAAATCCCATTCCATATCCCCCCCCAAAATCTATGATTGCCTATCATGTATGACACTACCCATATAATCCCCCCACCACTTCAAGCCCTATAGCAATCAAGCCTTCTAATGATTATCACACAAAAACATCATATTTTGCAACAGAAAGCAATGTATAACATCACACATCAAGACACAGGTAAGAAGGTTGTAGTTGAAGAACAACCCAAGAAGCTTGAGATGGAGTCTAGCAAGCCTACTACAAGAGCAACAAAGTTGAAACAAGGATGGATAAAACAAATGAAGGACTCCGTTTTAGCCACAATTTTTCAGAACATGTTCTGACCATGTGAAAGGGAATTTTCAGAAACTAAAAGAGGTTTTTCTCAAGGACATGCCAAGGAACAATAACCTCTTCCATATTTTTCACAGGTATCACGGATCAGGAGATTTGATTGCATCTTCAAAGCCTATTTTTCGGATTGCACAAATACTTTGTTTTAGCCATGATTTTGCAGAGCCATTTCTAAGGCTCTGGGAAGAATTTGAGGAAAATGAGAGAGGTTTATCTAAAAAAAAAATTCTTATACAAAAAATCTCTCATTTTATTGATCTGAAAATGGGGCACTTAGGCTTCTTGTCTAACTTACAAGAATCTCTCCCACTTCCAAAGCTTGAATATTCCCAAGTCTTTAATGATTAACCAATGCGGAATTAAGAAATGCTTGAAAATATAGGTATATTCTTGTATTTATTGTTGGATGTTTATGTGCTTTAAAATCTGTTGTGTATGCTGATATTTAAATGTGATTGAACATATATATAAATGCATATAACAGTGAATAATGCAGTAGTAAAACAAACACATGAGACAATAGTTTAATTATGTTGGCATTATGAAATAGATTTGGCACTATGGCACAGATGTTGTCCTTGATGGAAACTCTCACAGATGATAGACCATAGTTCAGGCTCACATAATGAAGAAAGAGAGGTATACGCAGGTTCCCATTGACTAAGATGCGTTTACATGCGGGTTCGCAGACCAAAAGGCACGTATGGAGTACACACGCACTTTCACGAAAGGAAAGGCGTGTAGATGTTAGAAAACTTGGTTTTGCTCCATGGTATTTGGTCCATGGCATTGTGATCCATGGTATTGGTCCAAGGTATCTTGTTCGACGTGTTGACCCCAGGTATTTGGTCCAAGGTATTGATTCTAAGTGGTTTTGGACCATGGTATTGAGTAAGGCCTAAGACTATAAAAGGAGGAGAAGATCATTAGGCAAAGGCACTCTTGAATTGAATATCTAATGAAGAGCAAGATCTAGATTACAGGTTATTGGGTTATGGTGCACAGCTGGATCTGAATCAAGGATGAACCTGAGTGCTTGAAGAAGGATAAGTTCTATTTGTGGGTCAAGATATTAAGGCTTGAAGAGAAATATCTTTGTGTGGTTTTTGATCTTTTATCTTAATAATTGGCGCATTTCGTAATCTGTAAATATGATGATCTAGGTATAACTGACGTCTGAATAATTGTAAAGGTTAAATCATCATTTACAGATCTATACACAGATTCGTTATAGCAAAGGCACGTATACACGCTGGTTCGGAAATTCAAAAGTGTGTATACGCAAGTTTTCCTTGATACAAGTGTGTATGCACGCAGGTTCGTCACATTAAAGTAGTGTACACCTCATAAAACATGCTTTAGCTACTTCTAATTGTTGTTGCAGTGTTCTGGGTTCTGGTTATTATTACTGTATTCTGGTTACAACATTCAGAGAAGTGATTGTTTGATTCAGTTTTGGTTGGTACAAAGGAGATTGGTTGATGCATATATATTTGACATTTGATTGATGTTATTGATGGATCCAATCTAAAAATTTATGAAACGTGGTCCCTGGAAGAAAAGAGAAGGTTGTAGCCTTATGTAGGTCAGCACCTACGTACAAGCACATCACCTAGTACAAGAGCTAGGGGGTTGTATCTCCCTTCCAGGAGAAGCTGGAGAACGAGAGAAGGTTGTAGCCTTATGCAGATAGAAGCCTGCATACTGGTATAAGACTGCACCAGTACAAAATATTGTAAAAAGAAGTTTCTTATTGAAAGAAAGATAGAGACGATTGCAGTAGGTGGTTTTCACCCACATTGGGTTTCCACCTTATATCTTGTGTTCATGTGTGTGACTATCTGTTTTGTTTTTACTGCTCCTGGTTACTGTTTATATGGTTCTGATGCATAGATTAAAGATCAACATATGAAGAATTAACTAAATTATAAGTTTACAGGGTATACGCTAATTGCCTTATATACAGTTGTGTATGCACGCAAGTTTCATTAACTGAAGTAGTGTATATGAATTAGAATATGGAAATGAAATATTGTTGACTTGCTAATACTGATTCACCCTCCCCTCTCAGTATTATTTCCAACAATTGGTATCAGAGAAGGTCCTTCAGAAGAAGGTTGATCGCTTGAAGGAAGATCTATCATCAAGAGTAACTACGAAAGGGAGGGATCCATTAGACCTCCAATCTTTGATGGGAGCAACTTCGTTTATTGGAAGGTAAGAACCATAGCCTATCTTCAATCTCTTGGAACAAATGTTTGAGAAATCGTGGGAGGATATACATTTCCATCAGAAATTCCTACAGATACGACAATTAAAAAGCAATATGAAACCAATGCCAAGGTCGTCAATACATTATTGGGGAGTGTGTCACAATCAGAAATTGTCAAGGTTGTGCAGCTCAAAACCGCCAAAGAAATATGGGACAAGATCGTTCTAAGCTATGAAGGAGACAATCAGGTAAAACGTGTAAAACTACAATCTCTCAAAATTCAATATGAAACTCCCAAAATGCACAATGATGAAAGTATAGCTCATTACTTCCTACGTATAGATGAGATTGTTAATCACATGAAAAACTTGGGTGAAGAGATAAAAGAAGCTACTTTAGTTGAAAAAGTTTTAAGATCCTTATCTTCTAAGTTTGAACCAAAAGTTTTTGCCATAGAAGAAAAGCAGGATCTTCAGAGTATTACTATGACGCAACTGCATGGAATCCTAACTGCTGTCAAAATGAGAAAAGGTGGTCCATCAGATATGAGAGAAGCCACATTCAAGGCTTCAGGAAGAGAAGAACTCAATGAATCAGGACATATTTCAAGAGGAGAGGAAGAAGCAAACTTTGTCAAGAACCTTCAATGGGGTTTTCGAAGATTCAGAGGTAAACTACCTTTAAATGTTTTTCTTGTGGAAGATTCGGTCATTATGCTGCCAAATGTCCTCACAAGGATAAACTTGATAAAGGTAAGGAATCAGAAAAATGGAATAGACAACAAAGTGTAAGTAAGAAGAGCTACTATACGCATGAAGATAGCGATGGTTTATCAAATAGTGATGAAGATGAAAATAGTAATGATTATAGACTTCTAATGGCTTTTGAAGATGATGATTTCTTGGATGCTTTAGATGAAGATGGTCTTTATGAAGAAATCTGTAAACTTAAAATTTGTTTAGAAGAAAAGAATATGATTATATATACTCTGACATTCCAACTTGTTGAAAGGGAAAAACACAATGAAAAATTAGAATGTGAAATTGTGGGTCTAAGAAAGGATATTGAGAAAACAAAAGCTCTCAATCTTAGATTTGCTAAATGAATAGAGACCCTAAATGAAATTATCAAAGTGCAACATTCTCCTTTGATAAAGACAGGTCTTGGATATACTGAAGAAGCACAGAAATTGTCCACCTCCACTAAAATCTATCTTGATGCAGTAAAGAGTAGTGAACAGTTTGACAATCGTCAGAAAAGGCATAAAGCAGATCACCAAGTAAATTGGGGTCAATATACTTCAAGTATGAAAAGAAGATACAACCAACCTTAGGTAAATCATACTCAGTTTGCTTCAAGAATGAATTTCAATGGAAACTACAATCACCAAGTTAGTAGGTTTGATAATCGTAGGAATTTCTTTAATGGCCAATGTTTTTAATGTCATAAATTTGGACACAAAGCTTCTCAATGTGTTGCTTACAAGACCATCATGACTAGAGAAGCACGAAATCAAAAGAATGTGACAAGGATCATGAAAAGGACCTACAATAACTTTTCTCTTCTTGAAAACGAAATGGAATGCTCAATCTGTAACAACTTCGGTCATGAAGATTCTGAATGCAGGAGAAAATTTCGGCAAACATCGCAGAAGGAGAAAACTTCATTGGGTACCAACTTGGAAAAAGAAAGAGCCGCAAACAGAAAGATGTGGTATAGCCTTGTATGCAGAAGGACAAGAAAATTAGTGGTACATGGACAGTGGATGCTCGAAACACATGACAGGTGATAAGGAAAAACTTCAGTCATATAATGCCTTAGAAAAGGAAAAGAAGGTCTCATTTGGAAATGACACTCCTGCTATCATAAAAGTAAAGGTTCTGTTCCCTTAAAAGAAAAGATTAAAGCTGGGAATGTTATATATGTTGATAGCCTAAAGCATAATCTATTGAGTGTAAGTCAAATGTGCGACCAAGGAAATGAAGTAGTATTTCGATCAAATGGATGTGTTGTTCATGAGCTCGATATTGGAAAACAATGATCAAAGGTATAAGAACTCCAAACATCCTATACATACTCAAGGGAGGACAAAAACAGTGCTACCTAAGCAAAAATGATGAACACTAGTTATGGCACAGAAGATTGGGGCATCTAAGCTTCTCTCAAATAAGAAAAGCATGCAGATTCCAGGTTGTTTGTGATCTTCCTGATATCAGCATTCCAGAAAATACAATATGCAAATCATGTCAATTTGGTAAGCAAACCAGAGCTCATTTCCTTGAGAAGGAAGGATCAGCTAGTAAGCCTCTTGAACTTGTTCATACTGATTTATGTGGTCCATCAAGGAAAAAGTCACCTCATGGAGAAGAATACTTTATATTGTTCATTGACGACTTTTCCAGAATGTGTTGGATAGGACTTCTAAAGCATAAAGATGAAGCATTTGAAAAGTTCAAATCCTTCAAAGCATTTGTTGAAAATGAATCAGATCACAAAGTCAAATGCCTCAGGTCTGATCGAGGAGGGGAATTTACCTCAGATGAATGCTTCGACTTTTGTGAAGAACATGGAATAAAAAGGGAATTCTCTACCACAAGGACTCCTCGTCAAAATGGAGTGGTAGAAAGGATGAATAGAACTATTCAACAAATGGCTCGTGCCATGCTAGATGAATCTGGAACTCTTGCAACCTTCTGGGGTGACAATGCATTTGCTGCCGTCACTATTCTCAACAAACAAACATTTGGGTAAACAACACTCAAACTCCACATGAACTTTGGTATGGTAAGACTCCTATTGTAAAATACTTCAAAGTTTTTGGAAGCAAATGTTACATCAAAAGGACTGATGAAAAACTTGGCAAGTTTGAGCGTAGAGTAGATGAAGGCATTCTCCTTGGTTACTCTTCTCGAAGTAAAGGATATAAGTGTTATAATAAAAGACTAGGGAAAATTTTTGAAAGGATTGATGTTGTGGTTGATTAAGCGGGCCAAAATCCAAAGCAGGTAAAAACCGAAGATTATGAAGAAGATGAGGATTATCCTTCCACATCAAATCAGACTAATTCTGAAGAAGAAACCAATGAAGCACCAGAAGAACAGATAATGGTAGAAGAAAAGACTCCATCCTGGTATGTTTAGAAAAATCATCTAGAGACTCAAATTTTGGGACAGAAAGAGGCAGGGGTGCAGACAAGAAGAACTATTATAGAAGCTTCAAGCTATCTAGCATTGCTTTCCACCATCAAACCTCAAAATGTACATGAAGCATGCAAAGATGAATGTTGGGTCAAGGCCATGAATGAAGAGCTTGAGAAAATTGAAAATAATAATACTTGGGAATTAGTTCCTAGACCTCATGATAAGAATATCATTGGAACCAAATGGATATTCAAAAACAAGTTGAATGAAAATGGAGAAGTTATTTGAAACAAGGCTAGACTTGTTTGTAAAGGATATGCTCAACAAGAAGGTATAGATTTTGAAGAAACTTTTTCACTTGTTGCTAGACTTGAAGCCATAAGAATGTTCCTTGCTCTTTCTAGCTTTCAGAACTTCAAAGTATACCAAATGGATGTAAAATCTGCCTTTCTTAATGGAGACTTAGAAGAAGAAGTATATATTGAGCAACTAAATGGATTCATCCTTGGAAATGATCCAACACTTGTATGCAAACTCAGTAAAGCTCTCTATGGTCTAAAACAAGCTCCAAGGGCCTGGTATTACCATCTTGACAAATACCTCCATCAACAAGGTTTTTCAAAAGGATTAGCTGATAGCAATCTATATACAAAGCTTGACAATGATAAATTGCTAATGCTTGTTTTGTATGTTAATGATATCATTTTTGGTAGCAATGAAGAAGCCATGAGTCAAAATTTTGCTTTGGTAATGCAGAAAGAATTTGAAATGTCCCTGCTTGGTGAACTCAAATATTTTCTTGGTTTACAAGTTCAACGAAATAAAGATGGTATTTTTCTATCACAAACCAAGTATCTCAAGCAGATCTTTAAAAAATATGGCATGGAAGATTCTAAACCAGTATGTACCCCAATGGTAACAGGATGCAGTCTCAGTTCAAATGATGAATCAACAACAGTACATCAACCAACCTCTAGATCCATGATTTGCAGTCTGCTTTATCTAACATGTACCCGACTAGACATCATGCATGTAGTGGGAATAGTGGGAAGATTCCAAGAAAAACCAAAGGAATCACACCTTCAGGCAGTCAAAAGGATTTTCAAATATCTTCAAGGAACACAAAATTTTGGTTTATGGTATCCTAGGGATACAGATCTTACACTTCATGCATATATAGATGCAGATTGGGTAGGAAGCGTGGATGATAGAAAAAGCACTAGTGGTGGTGCATTTTATATGGGTTCCAGATTAGTATCTTGGTTCAGCAAGAAACAAAGTTCAATTGCATTATCTACAGTTGAAGCAGAATATGTGGCTGCTGCATCTTGCTGCACACAACTCCTTTGGATGATGCAAACATTGCAAGACATTTAGATTACATGTACTCCACCCATCTCGATTCTATGTGATAATACAAGTGCAATCAGTATTTCAAAGTATCCAGTCATGCATTCCAAGACCATGCACATACCTATCAAATATCATTTTCTCCATGCACAAGTGCTTGAACAAAAGGTCAAATTGGAGTACGTACCCTCCAAAGAAAAAGTTGTTGATATATTCACCAAACCACTACCCAGAGAGACATTTGAATATCTCAGACTGAAGCTTGGAGTAGTTGATGCATCATCTTGCTGTTGAAACTTATCTATTTTAGAGAAAAGTGGTTGTACGCGAGTTTCATGAAGCGTATCCGCGTACATATGCCGGTTGTTGTGGATACAGTCACGTATATGTTGGTTTGAAGAAAAACAGTGGGCCAGACTCAAGATGAAAAGGGTCTGATATGGGTCTGACAGTGATCATCTGGCACAGGTTCAGGGGGAGCATATACTTCTAATAATGCATTGTTGGCATTATCTTAGAAGATCTTGGTACAAATTCACAGATTCAGGTGGAACAGGTGCAGAGGGAGATCATGGTTGCTGATCTGGATGGTGATTGACAGATGTTGTTGATGACAGTTGTTGATAACTATCATAGTCTTGTTTTAGATATTTTGTCTCTATGTCATGTATATCTTTTATTATCAAGGTCATGAAATGACCTATTTTGTTTCCCCACTATGCATGGGATGGATGATGTAATGTTCTTGTTTTGTCATGTATAAACATTTGGTATATCCCCACTTGGTTGGGTGGATGAGTCAATCTTGGTATATCCCCACTTGGTTGGGAGACGGATGTATGTATGAGTCTTTAGTGAAAGGAAGGTCATTTACGATGTATAGAGTCATGTTCTTCTTGTAGAACATCTTTTTGCAGACCTTGCTTGTAGTTAGGGGAGCATGGATAACACACTTCAGCATATCAGAGAATTCAGCATGTACTCAGGAGTAGCATAAGCCTTTGCCCTTGATGACAAAGGGGGAGAGTGACTTGGGGTTGCCTTCAAGTCCAAAGTGGGAGATTGTTGGCATTATGACATAGATTTGGCACTATGACACAGATGTTGTCCTTGATGGCAACTCTCACAGATGACAGATCACAGTTCAGGCTCACAGAATGAAGAAAGAGAGGTATACATAGGTTCCCATTGACCAAGCCACGTGTACACGTGGGTTCGCAGACCAAAAGGCACGTATGGCGTACACACGCACTTTCACAAAAGGAAAGGTGCATACATGTTGGAAAACTTGGTTTTGGTCCGTGGTATTTGGTCCATGGTATTGTGATCCATGGTATTGGTCCAAGGTATCTTGTTCGATGTGTTGACCCCAGGTATTTGGTCCAAGGTATTGATTCTAAGTGGTTTTGGACCATGGTATTGAGTAAGGCCTAAGACTATAAAAGGAGGAGAAGATCATTAGGAAAAGGCACTCATGAATTGAATATCTAATGAAGAGCAAGATCTAGATTACAGGTTATTGGGTTATGGTGCACAGCTAGATCTGAATCAAGGATGAACCTGAGCGCTTGATGAAGGATAAGTTCTATTTATGGGTCAAGATCTTAAGGCTTGAAGAGAAGTATCTTTGTGTGGTTTTTGATATTTTATCTTAATAATTGATGCATGTCGTAATCTGCAAATATGATGATCTGGGTATAACTGATGTCTGAACAATTGTAAAGGTTAAATCATCATTTATAGATCTATATGTAGATTCATTATAGAAAAGGCACATATACACGCCGGTTTGGCAATTCAAAAGTGTGTATATGTAGGTTTTCCTTGATACAAGTGCGTATGCATGCAAGTTCGTCACATTGAAGTAGCGTACACCTCATAAAATATGCTTTACCCACTTCTGATTGTTGTTGCAGTGTTCTGGGTTCTGGCTTGGGTTCTGGTTACTATTACTGTATTCTGGTTATAGCATTCAGAGAAGTGATTGTTTGATTCAGTTTTGGTTGGTGCAAAGGAGGTTGGTTGATGCAGATATATTTGACATATGATTGATGTTATTAATGGATCCAGTCTGAAAATTTATGAAACGTGGTCCCTGGAAGAAAAGAGAAGGTTGTAGCCTTCTGTAGGTTAGCACCTACGTACTAGTACATCAGCTAGTAAAAGAGATAGGAGGTTGTAGCTCCCTTCCAGGAGAAGCTGGAGAAAGAGAGAAGGTTGTAGCCTTCTACAAGTAGAAGCTTGCGTACTGGTATAAGACTGCACTAGTACAAAATATTGTAAAAAGAAGTTTCTTATAAAAGAAAGATAGAGACGATTGCAACAGGTGGTTTTCACCCACATTGGGTTTCCACCTTATATCTTTTGTTCATGTGTGTGACTGTCTGTTTTGTTTTTACTACTCCTGGTTACTGTTTATATGGTTCTGATGCACAGATTAAAGATCAACGTATGAAGAATTAACTAAATTATAAGTTTACAGGGTATACGCTAGTTGCCTTATATACAGTTGTGTATACACGCAAGTTTCATTAACTGAAGTAGCGTATATGAATCAGAATATGTAAATGAAATATTATTGACTTGCTAATATTGATTCACCACCCCTCTCAGTATTATTTCCAACAAATTATGAGTTCACCCACAACTCTTGGGCTACATCTCCGTGAGCTCTAGTCAACTCAACTAGGCTCTCTAGGATTATGGTGTAAGTCTTTTTTTACAAGCTCTTGGACCAACTCCTACTGTTTGACACAAAAATAGTGGGTTTAGACACCATTTAATCCCCTAGCTCTTGAAGTTATAGCTCTTGGCTCTGGCTCTTCGCTTTGGATCTTTGGCTCTTGGTTTTGGCTCTTGGCTCTGTGTCTGGCTCTTTGGCTCTGGTTCTGGTTCTTGGCTTTGAATCTAGCTCTTTGGCTGTTGATTCTAGCTCTTTGCTCTGACTATGGCTCTTTCGCTCTGGTTCTGGCTCTTAGCTCTAACTCTGGCTTTTTGGCTCTCTGCTGCTACTACTTTCGGCATTCAACAACAAACAACAAATTGGCTACTATTCAACAACTCAACAGCCCCTGTTATCTGTCATTTTGTGGCTTTTAAGCCAAATCACGCTGCCTGTTCATTGTCCCTCTTGGGCTCCTTGTCTTCCAGCCATTCCTTTGTCCCCAATCATGAGGAATCATTCCCTTTTTGCCTTGGTGGCTCTCTGAGCTTCATAACACATAGGTGTAATGGCAGTTTCCAATGGAAACAGACCAGTGCATGGGAAACTGGTCGTTTTTCCTTCCTATTCTAGTTCGCTCGAATCCCTTCTTTGAGTGTTAGCAATCATTGCTAAACGCTCTCGGGGATGAATGCCACCTATTCCACAACGGAAGGAGCTATCGGCGCTTTAAATTCTCTAGAAATAGTGGTTCTGTGCTAACACAGGAAAACACTGAAATACACAAAAAAATCCGTAGAAAACAATGTTCTTGGACTTCAAATTTCCATAATCTCGCTTTATATCCCTCTCGGGTCCACCTGGGAATCGCTATCGCATATCGTAATTGGCCTACCCCTTTGTATTTTGAAATACATTAAACTGCGAAAATACATATAAAACATGAAAAAAACCCCGCTTGTCGAACTTGAAATATTATATAGAGGCATTTCGGAAAACTTTCGGGTCTGTAATAACACATCGCATATAAATATATATATATATATATATATATATATATATATATATATATATATATATATATATATATATATATATATATATATATATATATATATATATCCCTGCTCCACGGTAATGTGCCAACGTGATACTACGATGCGACAAGTCGCAATCGCAGATCGCTCATGCCCTGGGCCTATATAGCACTCTGTTATGGTCGCCGATTGTGTTAAGAAATTTACTGCATAACATAAATAGTTACTGAGAGGAATAAATATTAAAATAACCAGCAACAACCATAAACACATAAACGCAAATGTTTATTCGGGAAAACCCCAAATTCGGGGAAAAACCTAACCTAATAAGATCTCATTAGCATTGGCCAAAACCCTAGCCAGTCTGACCAAGTGAGCCTTCACTGCTCACCTCTAGGTCTTGCATTACAATGAAGTCCTTCCAACCTTTTATAAGCTCCATACATATAATACCACGGGCAGAATACTATGGGTGCATAATACCATGTGCCCCAAAACCATCACTATTTAACCTGGTCAACTTTGACTCTATCTTGAGTCAAGTTTACCTAACAATTCCCCCCTTACACTTGACTTTGGGTTCCTTGACTAATTCTAGACAAACCTGTTAAGTGAGACAATCCCACTCACTCTAGCTCTTACCCCCCTCAGAGTTTTTACCCAGGGTATTGTTAACCCGACATCCCCCCTATCACCTAGGTCTAACCCAGACTTTATCGGTGATCACTGAGGGGTACACATGCCTTACTAGGTCTTACAGTAGTATGCCCATTTACATGCAATAATTTTGACTTCATTAATTTTTTTTTGTTTATTGCTACTGCGATTCTGATCCATCCTCTCTTGATTTGCTCAAAAACTTCTATCAAACCACTCCAACTGCAAGCCCAATGAGAACCTCGTAGATTCCAGCACCGGTGGCCTCATGTAGCAGAAAACGAACAATTTTTGAAGCTGCATGAATCCTGAACAATTCGTCAGCATGTTCCAAACCGGTAAATATCACAAATGCACCGCGATCCTTAGCAGTTACGGCACTATCTTCCACACATTCTCCTTGAGGTTCTTCCGTGTACGATTGTTCCACCATTATTTTCAGACCTAGAACTGTAAAAAGACTGCATTGATCTCATCAGGCACTATAAACCCTTGGCATCAAAGAATTCCTTTGAAGCGAATATCTGGCTATGATACCAGTTGCTAAGAAATTTACTGCATAACATAAATAGTTACTGAGAGGAATAAATATAAAAATAACCAGCAACAACCATAAACACATAAACACAAATGTTTATCCAGGAAAATGACAAATCCGGGGAAAAACCTAACCTAATAAGATCTCATTAGCATTGGCCAAAACCCTGGCCAGTCTGACCAAGTGAGTCTTCACTGCTCACCTCTAGGTCTTGCATTACAATGAAGTCCTTCTAGCCTTTTATAAGCTCCATTACATATAATACCATGGGCAGAATACTATGGGTGCACAATACCATGTGCCCCAAAACCATCACTGTTTAACCTGATCAACTTTGACTCTATCCTGAGTTAAGTTTACCTAACAGATTGCGATCCACCTGTCACCGCCGATGCGATATGCTGATCGGATCTGGACCGTTGATTAGTCAGATCTAACAGTCCCTGTTCACTGTTCCTTTCACCTCCGATAGGCTAATTTTCATGGTTTTTCTTCATGTTTTCAGCCTCCGATAGCGTTATCTGCCTTCTCCATAACTTCTCCTTTTTCGGTGGTCTTGCCCTTTTGGGAGATTTGAAAGACTTAGAGGGTTTTTTAGACCCATTATTCAAGGGATTTTGCGTCTTTTTCCTTTGAAAAAGGGCAGCTTCATTTATGATATCTTTCCCATCTGAAGTCTGTTTTTTCCCATTTAAGTTGCGTTGGATTCAGAATGGAGGGATCCCTGCAATGAGACTATTTCTAAGAGCAGCCTGCGACTTTCATTTTCCTCTGATTTACAAAGGATTTGTGCCATTTGGAACCTTTTACCTCTTGCATGAAGTCTTTTAGACTTAGTGGTTTATCCAGGATCCATTTTTGGATCATTTATGCACATCTGTCACGGTTTGGGAATTACAGCTGTCAATTGGAGACCCAGTTTTCATGTTTTCCTACTACCAGAATTCTGAAATTAGTTTGGAAATTCAATTTATAAATTTGGATTTTGAAATTTTGGATGCATGCTAGGAGTTATAAGGAATTTTTGATGAATTTATGGACATTGTAATGCTTCTGGAGTAGCATGGTGGTGTTTTTTAAGATTGGAGGGCACCTAAGAGCCGGTTTTGAAAATTCGTTATGCAAGCGCTACGCAACTGTTGTGCAGACCATGCCCACACTCTTGCACGCATATTGGAAGGAAGCCACCTATTAGGATTTTAAGGGGTTGACATGGAGTAGATGTGGTATCCAGCTCAAGCCTTCAGCTATCAGCCACGTACCAGTTTTGAAAGCAAAAAGCATCGGTCGCTACGTAGCTGCTACGCAGCCTTTGCACAGTTAGCATTAAGCTTTTGAGATTTTTCTATTTTCATTTCATGATAGTCATATTCAAAAAAATTTTATTTTATTTTAGAAAAATATCTATGTTTTAAAGTCAAAAAACACTTTATTGTTTTTGTTTTTGAGGAAAAACATTTAAAATAACAGTTTTCCTCTTTTGATTTTGGATCGATCCATTGTTTGGATCAATGATGCAATGAATTCAAACTCTTATCATGTTTTGTATATGCCTATTTAAACTCATAAATACATATGAAATGGTTGTTGATGGTTCAACACTGTTTTGGCTTCAGTTTTTCAGAATTTATGTGATTGTGATCAATTCATGGTTATAATACTTATGACTTGAGGGTTATCGGTTATACTTTGCAAGGATTCTTATGGTATGATGTCTGGAGTTATATTTTTTTATTTCTCAGTTATTCTATTGTTCCTTTTCGTTTTATGAGTATAATGATCTCGACTGATTTAGAATTCAATTACGTTGCTCTAGTCAATTGTTTTAGTTGCAAATGCAATGTTATATACTCATGACTGTTATTTCTTCCGTTTAATTCTCTTTCTTATGTATGAATACCATTATTATTTGCATAGGAAAGATCTGTTTCTTTAATTTTTCTCCTCTATACTACAACCTGCTATTGTGTCCAAAGTCATGCCTAACAAGCCCTTGTAGAAGATGTCAATTTTACTTGCATAAGTAAAATGAATAAAAGGAAAATTGATCACATGTTATCACCCTTTCTACCATTTGTACTTCAACCAAATACATTAAAATCCCCTTTTCCAGAACTGATCTCAGTAAAAATCATGCTTTAAAGTCTTTAAAATTCATATTTTTCGAGTGAGGGAGCCCCCTGCAGTTGGAGAAGACTTGTCTCTCAACCCAAAGTGGTTTGTGGTTACCTATGGATTCCTCTCCTCGGCCTGGAGGAATTACGGTGTGCTAACATATTGGCGCCATTTTCCGAGGACTTGTTGGGCGTAATAAACAACCTAACATTTAATTGTCAATCCGGGAGTTCGTAAACTTAGAGGCGCAACACTAGAAATGCCGGAGAAGGACTTCAACAACCTGCACTAGTTAATACAATGACAACACACCATTCTGGAAACTGGATTCACTCAAGAAAAAAATTCTTGCTACAAACTTTGACTAAAAAATTAAAGCATGCCTTGCAATTAGCTTCAAAGAAATCTGGGAAAGAAATGAAAGAATAGATCCTTGTGATTGAGTCTCAGTGCTTTAAGAAACAAAAAGAATGATTATGAATATAGTTAAATCTGTCCCTATTACAAATGTTGCACTCCTGTACCGAAACAACGTTCCTATACCAGAAATTAATTAAGTTCCTGCACTGGGTGTTCTGACTTGGTACTGGAACTCTGAATTCCTATACTAGAATGCTCTGTTCCTGTACTAGAACATTTGTTCCTGTACTAAGAACTAGATGTTCATGTACAGAGAAATCGTTGTTCCTATACTAAGTTTTATTGTTCCTATAATGAAACAGTTGTATCTTCAACCATACATAAAATGTGCTTATCATTAACCAACTGAAAATAAATCAAAGCAGAAAGAGAAATCATAACTTAAGCGTTTAGGAACAGAGAGCCTTCAACCAATAAGAATTCAAAATAGAAGTATTGTGAAAAATGAAGGAAATATTTAACCGAAAAAAATACTTTTGCATGGAAACAATAAATGTCTATTTAAAAAGGCAAAGCATTCCCTTTCTTAGATTTCTATTACAAACATAAGTAACTCTGTTTCCTCATAAATAAATATTTAAACCTAGAAAATACTACAAATGATTCCCAACCTTTTGATAAGTTATTTATGTCTCTACAAGGAAATCATTACAATTATCTCATACAAAAGTTTACTTATGTTGTGATCAGAGTTCTTATTTACCCCAGGATGCATTCAAGTCTAAAAATAGATCGACTGAAAATAGATCAACTGGAAATAAATCGACTATAAATGCATTAACTGGAAATAAACTCACAATCCAATCTTCATCTTGCAGAAATGAAAGGAAATACTTGCATAAAGAAAAAAAAATCGTGTGATACTCAAAAAGAAAGGCTAAATGCAGTAAATGAAATTAACTAAACACACTTACAAACCATGAGTCCTCAGATCTGAGATGCATGCACCATTCCCACAAAGATTTCATCAATCTGCGATTTAAGTAAATGAAAGAAACACTCTTCTGCTCAAACCAACATAATAAAATATAACACTCCTACAAGATAGAGGAAGAACAAGCTCAGTTGGTTGGGACCTAGCCAACCAGATCGTTTCCCTCTACGAAAACCAGAGGACCAACTACGCAAAGGGATCTGTTGAAATTTGGTACCAGAGGACAGGTGGTTCCCTAAGGCTTTGATCTTTGGCCTAGGGAAAAGTGTCCAAAAGAATTTAATTTTTCTCCTAAAGTAACTTTATAATTTTTATAAAGTTAAATCTAATTTAAAAGTGACTTTAAGTGATAAAGTTATTAAGTCTAATTTTAAAGTGACTTTTATAAAGTCAATGAAAAATTAGAAAGGAAAAGAGACTTTGGAAATAAATGACTAAGTGGGTCTTTATTAAAGTGGGGTGAATTAAAAATAAAAAGTGAGATTTAAATGAGCATTTAATCTCAGCCTTAGATCTCAATCTATTTCAGCCATTGGATTTATGGATCACCCAAAAGTCACTTGGGGTTAGATTAAAGGAGGAAAAAGAGGAAAAGGTCATTCATTCTTTCATGAGCAGATTGGGAGAAGGAGAGAAAGAGAGCAAGAGAGATTTCTGAGCAGGGAGGAGAAGGAGACAGCAGCTTGGCACACATTCCAATGCAGCAGTTGAGCAGATTTGTACAGCTGATTCAGCACACAGTGAAAGGCAGATTTTGGCACGATTTTCGAGGAGTGGTTTTCACAAAAATCTAGGAGCAATTTGCTGATTTTTCTGCATGCAAAACGAGGGTTGTACAGCGCATTTGTTGCAGTATGTACAGTGCATTTAATGCTGTCCGTACATCATCATTTAATGTTCAAAGTGGGCACAAAAATCGAGGAGGCCATACAACATGTATTGCTGTCATGTTTGATGTAATTTCTAGTTTGTTGTGAGGCATGGGAAAAGAGATAAGTTGTAAATTTGTTTGCTGTAATTTCTAGTTTGTTGTGAGGCATGGGAAAAGAGATAAGTTGTAAATTTGCTTGCTGATTTTTTGCTGAATATTTCTCACTATAAAAAGGCAATTTTCAAAAATAAAGAAGAGCTCTCGAACTAGTTTTCCCCAAGAGTTGTAGGGGGTTTTTCCAGGGTCACATTGACCAAAAATCTCAGTGTTTAAATGTGTTTTAATGGCTGTTTATTACTGTTGATTTTTATTTCTACAATTTCCAGCATTTTGTAAAATTTCCAGAATTTGTGTTTTCAGCAATATTTATTTTTTCAGCTTGTTAAATGTATGGTTATGGGAAAGGGCATTTAACTACATGGGAGAAATAAGGTGAAACTGAAAACCGGGGTGGGAAAACAAAAATTTCTACATGGTATCAGAGCTTGAGTGCTGAAGGACAGTTTGGGGCAGAAAAAGGAAAAATTACAGCTGCTGATTTTTCACTCAGAAAGTTCCAGCAAGCTGATTTTTTCATAAACAACAGTTTTATCTTTACTACAGCAGTGTTATTTTTCAGTTTTAGGACAGCAGGATGTCATTGGGATTGAGGGTGGAGGATAGGCTGGATGGGCATACAAATTATAGCGTTTGGAAGGAGAGAATGCAGAGTATCTTTGAGGAGGCAGAAGTCTGGGATATCATGGTGCATACCACACAGAACCCTGTTGTTGTGCCTATTGATGCTACTCAGTTGACATCTTATAATAAAAATAACAACAAGGGTAAGAGGTTGATTCTAGACGGAATCAAAGACCATTGCATTCCTCATGTGAGAGGAAAGAGCAATGCCCATGAGATGGGGACAGCATTGTCCAATCTCTACCAGAGTACCAACGAGAACTAGAAGATGGTCCTGAAGGAGAAGCTGAAGAACATTAAGATGGGTAATGATAGTACAGCTGGATATCTCACAAAGATTACTAATGTGAGAGATGAGTTGGCAGTGATTGGAGAGGCCATTCCACCCACTGAGTTGGTGCGGATTGCAGTGAATGGCCTCCCCCATTCATGGTTGAACTTTGCTGATGGGGTTTGTGCATGTGAGACCCTTCCCACATGGGAGAGGTTTTGGGATGATTGCATTCAGACAGAGATCAGGAAAGGTCAGCTTGGGGCAGCCAAGCCAGTTGAGCAGGATGAGGATGTAGCACTGGTGGCAGGAGGCAAGAAAGGCAAAGGGAAGAAGCAGGCTTCCACAAGCAGTGGTGGGGGCAAGGGAAAAGGTAAAGGTAAACAGGGGAACACATAGAAAGACTATTCCAAGGTGAAGTGTTGGAATTGTCAAAAGATGGGACACTATGCAGTTGTGTGTTTGGAGAAGAAGAAGAAGAAGGGGAAGAACCAGGACGTGGCAGCTTTAGCAGAGATTGAGGACTTTGCAGGTCGTTTTGACCGGGAGTTTGCGTTCACTACGTGTGAGTCCTCTAGTGCAGGATCACCTGCCACACAGGTTCAGAGGGAGCATGCTTTTCCCTCGATTAGTGGAGCATCTTCAGGTATCTGGTATGTGGACAATCAGGCTTCACGTCATATGACAGGAGTCTGTGAGTACTTCTCAGAGCTTTCATAGAGTGGCACTGATATTGAGGTAGTACTCGGTGATGATAGAGTTGTTAGAGCAGTCGGGGTGGGGACACTGACATTTCAAAGGGAGTCCAAACCTCCCTTGAAAGTGTCAGATGTTCTTTATGTGCCAGGGATGAGGAAGAACCTCATATCCATCTCAGCTTTGGAGGACAGAGGATATGAGGTACTGTTCAGGGGAGGACAGGTGTTGATGTATCCCAGGGGCACTCCAGCTGATTCAGCTAGAGTGATAGGTGTACGCCATGCAAAGGTGTACAAGTTTTCATTCCAGCCCCTTTTGGCATTGAGCAATAGTACCGACAGCAGAGCTAGCAGTTCTGAGCTGTGTGAGATTGGCACCGCAGGATGGGACATATGTATCATGGAGCCTTGAGGACATTGCGGGAGATCACTACAGGTGTGCCATATTTCAGTACTGATCACTTTGATACTTGCAGAGGTTGTGCGATGGGCAAGTTTTCCAAATCCCCTTTTCCCAGCAGTGACAGCAGAGCGACTGGGATACTTGATTTGATTCATTCTGATGTGAGCGGTCGGATGTCTCATGTTTCCTTGAGTGGATATGAGTACTATGTTTTATTCATTGATGATCACTCCAAGAGGACCTGGATTTATTTCTTGAAAACCAAGAGTGAGGTCTTCAAGCGGTTTCAGGAGTTCAGAGCTCTTGTGGAGACACAGACAGGTCGAAAGATCAAGTCCCTGAGGTCGGACAATGGAGGAGAGTACACCCTTGGAGAGTTTGTTGACTATTGTGCGGAGGCAGGCATTAGGAGGGAGTTCATTGTTCCTTACAACCCCCAGCAGAACGGGGTTACAGAGAGGAAGAACAGATCCAGCACAGGGGTTGCCAAAGCCATGTTACATGATCAGGGGTTGCCAGTGTTCTTGTGGGCAGAGGCTTGCAACACAGTTGTTTACTTGTAGAACAGGAGTCCGCATCGTGCCTTGGGGCACATGATTCTGGAGGAGGCTTTCTCTGGGAAGAAGCCTGATATTATTCATCTTCATATCTTTGGATGCATTACATACTCCTATATACCCAAGGAGAAGAGGACCAAACTAGAGCCCACCGCAGAGAAGGGTATCTTTGTGGGCTACAGTGAGAACTCAAAGGCCTTTCGGATTTACATTCCTGCACAGAGGAGAGTTGTTGCAAGACAGGATGTGAAGTTCGAGGAGGACAGGGCCTTCAGGAGGTCACGGGAGTTAGAGTATCTAGATCAGCTAGACCCTCAGCAGCAGTTGAGTTAGTCGCAGGGATCCAGTGGGCAGGGATTAGGAGGATCAGGAGGATCAAGAGGTACATCTATGAGGATGTCAGGTCCGTGAGTGAGCAGTGGCTCACCAAGCCAGAGGGGTGGTGCGTCGGGCAGCATGCAGAGCAGTTCATAGAGCAGCTCACTAGGGAGTCCACTGATGGACAATTCACACGGTACCTCAGCTTCTACAGGTTCAGGTGCAGGCAGGAGGACAGCAGACAGACAGTTAGGAGTTCAGGCTATTGATGGTGATGAGGAGGAGGAGTTTCATTCTCCTATGGGAGAAGCATGCTCAGGGAAGAGAAAGCCCAAGTGGCTTCAGGACACCTTGAGAGATGCCACATCTGTTGCTGAGACGAAGAGGCCGGTCAGAGAGAGTAGACCACCTGAGAGGTTTTGTAGCTATATGGCGATGGTTACCAGCATCCTTGACTTTGAGCCTTCTAGCTATGAGGAGGCAGCTAGCCAGCAGGTCTGGAGAGAGGCCATGTAGGAGGAGTATTCTTATATCATGAAGAATGATGTTTGGGAGGTGGTGCCGAGGCTTGAGGGAAAATCCGTGGTTACTTCCAGATGGCTTTACAAGGTAAAGCATGATGCAGATGGCAGCATTGAGAAATTCAAAGCAAGGTTTGTGGCTAGAGGGTTCTCACAGGTAGAGGGAGTTGATTATGAGGAGACCTTCGCTCCCGTGGCTCAATATACTTTGATCCGCTCTATTATATCGATAGCAGCAGAGATGGGTTGGAAGATCCACCAGATGGATGTGAAGACCGCATTTCTCAATGGCTTCTTACAGGAGGAGGTGTACATTGAGTAGCCATAGGGCTTTGAGGTGCATGCGAAGGAGTCCCATGTGTGCAGACTCAAGAAAGCCCTTTATGGCCTGAAGCAAGCTCCCAGAGCTTGGTACTCCAGGATAGATACATATTTGCAGGGGATGGGTTTCACAAAGAGTGAGGCAGATCCGAACCTTTACTTTATTGTGATTGGTGAGGAGCCTCTCATTCTGGTGTTGTATGTGGATGACTTGGTCATTACAGGTGCAGAGAGATTCATAGAGCACTGCAAGAGAGATCTTGCGACGGAGTTTGAGATCAAGGACATCGGCTTGATGCATTACCTTTTGGGCTTGGAGGTGTGGCAGGAGGAGGGGCATTTCTTCTTGGGGCAAGGGAAGTATATTGTGGACATCCTTATCAGATTCCACATGGAGGATTGTAGACCCATGTCGACACCGATGATCACCAACTGGAAGAAGCTTCATGCTTCGGATTCCGAGTTGGTGGATCCCACATTGTACAAGCAGTTGATTGGTTCCTTGATGTATTTGGTCAACACTAGACCAAATATCTGTTTTGCAGTCAACACGATGAGTCAGTTTATGTGTGAGCCTAGGAAGGTTCACTGGGTGGCTGCAAAACACATTTTGCGGTACTTGCAGGGGACAATGGATTATGGTCTGGACTACAGGCAGGGAGATGGAGTGAGATTGGCAGGATACACTGATCCTGATTGGGAAGGTTGTGCTTCTGATAGGAAGAGCACTTCAGGGTGTTGTTTTGGGTTGGGTTCAGCAGTAGTGTCATGGTTCAGCCGGAAGCAGCAGTCAGTAGCACCGAGTTCAGCGGAGACAGAGTATATGGCAGCCAGTCTAGCTAGTTGTGAGGCTATCTGGCTTCGCAAGATGTTGTTTGGCTTATTTGGTCATCTGTTGAGACCTTCAGTGATTTACTGTGACAATCAGAGTTGCATTAAACTCACGAAGAATCCAGTATTTCATGACAGGTCCAAGCATATCGAGATCAGATATCATTTCATCAAAGACTATGTTCAGAAGGGAGCTGTGAAGCTTGAGTATATTTCCACTAATGAGCAGGTTGCAGATATTCTTACCAAAGCCTAACCACGGGGCAAGCATGTCTACTTCAGAGACAAGATGGGTGTGGTGAGGAAAACCTTCCTCGGTAAGAGGGAGTGTTGAAATTTGGTACCAGAGGACAGGTGATTCCCTGAGGCTTTGATCTTTGGCCTAGGGAAAAGTGTCCAAAAGAATTTAATTTTTCTCCTAAAGTAACTTTATAATTTTTATAAAGTTAAATCTAATTTAAAAGTGACTTTAAGTGATAAAGTTATTATGTCTAATTTTAAAGTGAATTTTATAAAGCCAATGAAAAATTAGAAAGGAAAAGTGACTTTTGAAATAAATGACTAAGTGGGTCTTTATTAAAGTGGGGTGAATTAAAAAATAAAAAGTGAGATTTAAATGAGCATTTAATCTCAACCTTAGATCTCAATCTATTCCAGCCATTGGATTTAGGAATCGTTAACAAAAAGCAAGGCACAATAAGAATATTTATCGATTATAGGGACATTAATCGAGCCTGTCCAAAGGACAATTACCAAACTCCCTATATCGATCAAATCATTGATGATTATGTCGGCAGCGAAATATTCTCCTTCATGGATGGTTTTTCCGGATACAATCAAATCAATATTCTACCTGCCGATCAACCAAAAACGGCTTTCATTTGTCCATGGGGGACATTTTCTTATTGCAAATTACCTTTTGGACTCGAATGCTGGAGCAACTTTTCAAAGGGCCATGTCTTATGCGTTTCATGACATCAAGCACATTGTGCAACCCTATCTCGATGATTTGCCTGCTCATTCATTACATCGAGTTGATCATCTCATTCATTTACGAGCAATCTTTATGAGGTGTAGGCATTATCAGATTCGGTTGAATCTACACAAGTGTGTTTTTTGTATAGAAATGGGTCGATTGCTGGGGTTTGTTGTTTCAAAATCCGGCATTCGCGTCGATCCCTCGAAGGTCGAAGCTATTCTCAAATTGCCTCCTCCTTCGAGTCTTCGCCAACTGCAAAGTTTGCAAGGGAAAGCAAACTTTTTACGACGATTCATTCCTAACTACGCCGAGGTTACAAAGGTTTTTACCCGATTGTTGAAACAGAATACTCCATTCTATTGGGATGAGATAGGTCAGAAATATTTTGGTGCACTAAAACACGTGTTGACCCATGCACCGTTATTGCATCCTCCCAACTACAAGCAGGATTACTTCTTGTATCTCGCCGCCTGTCATTCCACCATTGGAATGGTCTTAGTTCAGGAAGATGAATTCGGTACTAAACATGTGATATATTACCTTAGTCAAACTTTAAATCCAACTAAGCTAAAATACTCACATGTGGAGAAATTGGCATTGGCAGCTGTTCAAGTTGTCCAACATTTTCGTCACTACATTTTACTACGTAAAACAACAGTAGTTTCTAATTGCAACCCTATGATCTACATTTTGACCAAGCAATTGTTAGGGGGCAAGTACTCTAAATGGATTGTTATCCTACAAGAGTTAGACTTGGAATTTGAAAAATCCAAGTCTAAGTAATCTTTAGTTTTTGCGGAGTTAATGTGTGACTTCCCATGTGTTGACACGGAAACTATGGCGGAAGAGCCCATTGCAAATGAATCCTTGTTTCTAATCAGCACTTTAGATCCATGGTATGTGGATATCATCATTTATCTCCAGACCTAATCCTTTCGGCCAGAAATTTCAAGGTCAGAACGTCAGAAAATACAATTCCAGTCCCAACAATTCGGGATTATTGGAGATACTCTTTATCGCCGTGGGGCGGACTCTGTTTTTTGACGTTGTTTAACTCACGATGAAGCTGAAAGGGTTTTAAATGACTGTCACTCTAGAGCGTGTGGCTGTCATATGTCTGAGTATGCCACAGCCCAAAATATATTGTGCGCTGGCTACTTCTGGCCATCTTTGTTTAAAGATTGTATTAACGCAGTCTGAAAATGCCACAATTGCCAAATTTTTGATCGAAAGATGCGCGCTCCACCTGCTCCTCTCCACCCTATAATTGTCGTTGGTCCTTTTGCCAAACGGGGTATCGATTTTATTACATGTAACCCTCACTCGGCCAGGGGGCATGCGTATATAATCCTTGCAGTAGATTATTTTACCAAGTGGGCCGAGGCGATGCCTACATTTGAGGCAGACGGCAAGACAGCTGCAATTTTCATGTTCAATCATATAATTGCTAGGTTTGGTGTCCCACAAGTGATTATCACTGATCATGGGCGTCATTTTCGAAACATTATGATGATTGAACTTACAGGCCAGCTTGGTTTGCATCACGATAGTTCAACTCCTTATTATCCACAAGCTAATGGTCTGGTTGAATCCGTCAACAAAGTTTTATTCATCATGATCCGACGAATCATTGGGATTCATCGGTCGAATTGGCATAACATGTTATTTTCAGTGCTTTGGGCGTATCAAACTTCAGTAAAAACATCAACATGGTTCACTCCTTCCCAACTAGTTTATGGTCTGGAAGCTGTGTTACCCATTGAATGTGAAATCTCGTCATTGTAAATGGCCATCGAGTTACTTCTAGCTACTTCCAAAGAGGAAAAACGTTTGTTATACTTAGCTCAATTAGATGAGAATCGACGTGATGCTGCATTGGTGATCGAGACTCACGCAAAACGTATGAAAGCTCAGTATGATCGAAATGTGACCCCTCGAAATTTTTCGGAAGGAGATCTAGTCTTAGTTTACGATCAAGCTAATGATAAATTAGGCGCTGGAAAATTCGTTCCTATGTGGCATGGTACCTATGTTTTCAAGCGAAAGCTAGCAAAAGGGGCCTTTGAATTGGTAGACTTTGACGGGGACTCTTTAGGTAAACCCAGAAATGGTCTTTACTTGAAGAGGTATTATGCTTAAAGAATGGGAATGGAGATTTTTAGTTAGGATAGTTTTTCTTTCTAGCTGGTGTGTTTTAGTTTAAAAAGTGTGCTTAGCTTAGAGAGTGTTTTTTGTCATTATTCCTGCTTATCTTGGTCTTTCTCTTGATATTGCAGATGTTGATGCCCCTCCAAACATACATTGGTTTTTCTGATGGTGCTTATCGTAATACATGGAACATTTCTTCTGCAACTTGGGTTATCTATTCACCCTCTGATGAGTTGGTATCTATGCATGGGTTAAGCCTCGGTCAAACAACGAACAACATTTCCGAGTATAGTGCAGTGATTGAGTTATTTTCTGAATCTATTTCATTTGGGATTCAGAGTTTGATAGTGAGGTTATATTCTGAACTCGTTGTATTACAGCTTAATAGAGTGTATGCCATTAGAAATCCAGTGTTATTGAGATTATTTTTGAGAGTGCGTCTCTTGGAACGTGAGTTTGATTATATTGAATATCAGCATATTCCAAGATCTTTAAATACATTAGCAGATGTAATTGCTTCTCGAATGTTAAGTAGACATTTGCAATAATCATACATGTAAATTTAAAAACATTCCATAACATGATTTACAAGATAAGCCGGTAATAGTGATATATATATATATATATATATATAGGAGTGTGTCAAAAAATACATCGTCCTCGATCATAGGTTGAAAAACACCTTATGATCAGAAAAAATGATAAGTACAAAAAGCAAAAATGTCCTATGTGCCTACAATAGGCGATCATCCTATCACTGGTGATGATCTCGATAAGAAACCACTGCACGGGCCACCTTGCAAAGGAACCTCCTAAAAGGTCATGGGACACCAATCACATAGCGCTGAAGTCGACGAGGAATGTCATCTATGGTGGTCTCCGGAATATCTCCTGTCAAGCGCTCTAGATGACTCTCCAACTCGGCCAAAACCTCTGCTGATTCGTCCTGTGGGGCTGGCACGGCTGTAACTGGTTGTTTCCTCTCCTAAGGCCAGAGAGCGGCTGGTCGTTGTGGACTCACATCTACATTTGAAACTTTTACTATTAGTTTTGGGATGATAGAAAAATAATAAAAGAAATTAAAATAGGAAGAATGTTGAAAATGATTTTACCTTAGTCATCCCATTGCTCTCCTGGTGGAAGAGCCATGTCTGGGTCACCACGAAAATCTACCCCATTGTAAGGGAAGTCCTGAATAGAAAAAACCTGGTTTTCCAACCATTGGAAATACTCAGGTTTGAATCGAACAACCTTTGTCCCCTCGTCCGGATGATGGGCCATAACTGCAACCCATCGCATCAGTTTGGGCTCTCGAGGAAGCCCAGCTCCAACAGTAAGGTGTTGCGGGATCAACATGGGAACCCTCTCCAGACCAAAGCTCACAACCAAAGCCCCATAACCAAAGGTCTTCAGTTGTCCGTTTTTGGCTCTGGTCAGTTGGCCTTTCACATTGGCCAACACAGCATCGCACCAGTTGAAGATGGTGCCGCGAAAGCAGTTAACTGCCATCCGCATCGAGGATCCGGTGGAAATATGTAATGCGGCACTCCCGCAAAGTATAGTGACAGTAAATGCGATCACCATGAGTTCAGGAAGGGATATGGTTTTAATGTCTATCCCTTGGTCTCTAGCCTGGCTGTTGCAGAACTCTAGCCGGAGGCTATCGACAGACTGGCCACCTGGCCTAGTCCCGAATAGAGTCAAGTCTTCGCCTCTCTTAGGCAAACCGGACAAGAAATATATGTCTGCCAGCTCGATTTCGAGCTAGTGGCCACCAATGAAAAATCACTGGTCCTGTATGCTCCATCTGTCAACCAGCCACTGTAAGAAATCCACCTGGGCCCTCATGCCAGGTATGGCCCAGAATTTGTACAAGCCGCATGCCTTCAATGCATCGATCGAAGGTTGGTGATTCAACGCGGTTAGATCCACGTCCTCATGCTCTCGTTCATGCCAATCTAGCATGATGCACTCTCTGCATCCAATAAAAAGACAAATTAGAATGCTAGAAATTAATTTGTTTGGGCCAAATTTGAGAATTTTTGGGTTAAAAACCCTTGTTGCGGGGACCGCACCCTCTGGGTTAGAGACAGTGCGTGGGTCCGAACCTTGCCTACATGGAAGGTGCGGACCCCTGAATTTTTCCCCATTGAGAAAAAGTCGGGGTCCGCGGGCTGCCAGTGTTATGCCTACGAGCCCCTGCGCACGGGTTTTTAGCCTAAAAACCCTCCAAAAAATGAAATAAAAGCCTAAAACAAAAAATGAAACAGTTAAAAATGAAGAGTAGGATGATGTGGATTACCTGGAGAAGACGGCGTTCGATTCCGACGGTTGGATTTTCCGCAATCTTCACGGGAAGTTTTCTGAACAAAAGCACTATTTTCTCACCCAAATCTCAAACGGTAAAAATGAATTGACGAAAGCCCTTTTTATAAGTTTTTTGAGTAAATAAATTGCAAATTTGTTTATGTTTCACTTTGGAAAGGTAATTTTTGCAGCATTTTTATCCATTTCAAACAGGTATGAGTAATGTTTGCATTTTTGTTCAAGATAACGGATTATTCAGGCGAAATCTATCATTTTCGACGAAAAAACATTTAGAGTCACCTTTAAGCTCTTTTCTGACTCCTAAAACATGAAAATATCACTGAGTTTTTCTTTTTAAACTCGTTAAAACAGAACTAAAAAGACGGTCCACTTACAGCTCTTTTCTGACCGTAAAAACATGAAAAGATTGACGTATTTTTGTCGTTTCAAATTTGATATTGGTTATAAAATGATGTGTCGTTGATCGCTTTTTTACTTTTTCGAATCAGGGGCACTAATTACGAAAAGTACTCCTTGGTCGTAAAGATCAAGTGGTTCTCTCAAGCATTATTTTATACTTTTTCAGGCTTGGGAGACACAAATTTACAAAAAAGGTCAACCCTGGAGTCTTCTTAAGTTTTTTCAGACTCTTTGAAATTGAAAAACGCCAAGTTTCTCCTATACTGGACTCGTTACAGTAAAAGACCTGTTCAATTACAAACAGGAACGAACCACTCCTTCTTTGGGTTCGAATTTAAACTAAGTTGCACTCATCCGAAGGATGAGCTTATAATCAAGCAAATGTTATCCTCCTCAAGCTTGTCAAAAATAAAGAGGTACTTGCTAGAAATGGTGGGGGAAAAGAGAGAAAAATGAGCCTGTTTGTCATACTTTGTAACCACTCTTGAACATGACACTTTTATTCACCTGGGTTGGGAAATCCTTTGCCTAACAATTGATCAAACCACATTGAAAGTCTTCAGCCGGTTTCTGGGTATTAACATTGGGTCAATTGTCACCAAGCCATCTGTTGTGTCGTTATGTGTTCAAGAGGTCACTGCCAATAAGCCATTCATCTACAAAATATCTGTCGTCCATCTTGACCATCCCTAAGTGATTCCTTGCAACTAAATTTCTTCAACTTGATCTATGATTTCGTGTTGTAGGCTTGCCTGCGACGAATCGCTTTCTTTCAACTTCAGCTCATTATCTAGAAAGATGATCTAGAAATCGTCAGTACCTTGGGATATGCATGCCTCAATGGCAGGTTTCTCGCCTTTGACGACATGTTGCATCATTGACCTTCGGTCAAAGGATTCCGTGACATGTTCGACATCAACACATTTATTCACATCTCATGGATTGTACTGGGTACTTTGAGAGCCATTGACATCACTGATGGTTTCTCTCACACTTGTTAACAGTTTGCATCATTGACTGGTAATCAAGTGGTTTCTACCATGTTCAACTTCAATACATTCATTCGCATGGATAGAATCGTACTGTTTCGGGAAGTAGAAATGAAGACCCTTCTAGTTTCCACAATCCAGGCTACGAGGAATTTTGTATTCATTATATAATGGACTATTCATAAACAGATGGTTGCGTCCATATTGTGTCCACATGAGTCTATACTTGTGATGTCTTACAAGATCATTCCTGTATCAGAGCAGTAGTTAGTTTTCTAAGTCAGTTTTGATCTGAGTATGGGAATGCCTACTTGTTGATGCCCCGAAATTCGTTGCAACAACATCGGGGAAACCACCCGGTCCGGAACTTAGTGCAGCTCCTTTTCCGTTTGGGATAGTGGCTCCGACTGGGGATAATGGGACCAGTTTCCCAAGGATTATAAGTAAACGGGATGGATGAATGATTTACGATATAAGGTGATAATAAGTGAATAGCTAAACTACAAGAGAAATATAATAACTATAATCTAATCCCGGGACTTATCGATTCGTAGAATGCAGCGTTTGATAATCTGTGCTTAATGGCAGGCATATAGATGACACTAACACTAAAGCATAGATGTTTAAATCATTTAAAGATTGCTCTGCATAATTAGTTATGCAGAGCGATAATAGCGAATTACTGCACTTAATCATTTATATTATTGTTACACGCATGAGTAAGAGAGATAACAAATCACAAAACATTCAATAGTGATATGAAATGAAGATTTGTTGTTATATTGCATACATGTATTCAACAATAGCAAAGATAATAACACAGCAATTCATATAATAGAAAAGAGGACAGATACAGATAATAGTACCATGTAAGTTGTTTGATCAATCCAGTATATTAATCACTATGTCGCGGTCCTTCCTTCAAACCAGAAAGCATTCCAAGCAAATGACAGTAGTGCACAATTTGCATAAAACAGTCTTCTAAGCAAAATTAAGAACTAGTGGTCGAGTTTCACAAAAGTATATAGACTGAAGCACAATAGTGCAAACTCCAGCCTTTAAGTCTTTTACAAAATTTTACGACCCTTTCCAAAACAATGAAAGGATCTATAAATACTATGCTAATCTAAATATCTAAAAACTAAAAAGCTACTAAATTGGCATTAACAAACATCATCTTGTTTCCTGGTGATCTGGCAGTCGGCGGCGATGCTTCATTCAGAGGTCTCTTTGCCTTTACTCTTTCGCTGACATATCGCTAGCATTGGCTCTACTTCTGGTGGAGTATTGAGGCGTGAAGTTAGCTGGGCATCATATGTGGCATCTTGAATGTCGGCAATCAGATATCGGAGGGCATCTGTTAGACAGTTAAGAGCCGACCTTTGAGAATGTGGTTTAATCAGAAAGAGCCAGTATGCGTCGGCGGTCAAGGTATTTACTCCGGCAATTAACCGCCCTTGTTTCTCCAGATCAGGGTAATTTATGTGCTCTAGCATGTTTGCTGTTGTTATGTTTCCAGGTGTGCATTGGGAAATCATGTTTGCCAGATACAATGTATCGTTGACTAGATTGATCATGTTGCTGGCAATCATTTTGCATCTTGAGGCTGCCCTTTCTGCTTTCATCACCTGCGTGTTCCATTCCATGAAGAGTATGTCCTTGTATGTTACATGGATTCGGGACAAATTTGCCGCTTTCCCTTCTGGAGTGTCTTGCCATTCAATATATTCTGTTATATCATCTTCAACCTAATCTAGCTTATTCCTGGCCTTCTCTATTTTCTCACACACTACTGTAGATGTTTCACAAAGTGATTCAGCGTCAACAAGTTGTCGGCACAAGAGCCTGATCTGAGATATCAATGCGCTGTTTATTCGAGTTGCCTCTGCTCTGAAATCATCAATACTCTGGGCGCCCTTGATACCTTCGAGTTGTGCTGATAGCTGAATTATTTGCTCGTCTTTAGATTTTATCATCAGCTCATTCGATGCTTTTAACTGGGATAATGCCTCTGATAATTATTTTGCTTTCTGAATGTCACTTTGGTCTATCCTCTGTTTTTCGATTTGCTGGGTTAACAAATTATTTTCTTGCTATTGGGCTAGCAATTGTTCCTCTACCTGCGCTGCCTTATTTCTCTCCTCAATTACTTCTGCCTGCAATGCATATATCTCATGATCTTTAGTCTTCAACAGAAGACTTACTTCTGATGCTTTGTCAATAGTTGCCACCGAATAAGCTCCCGCAAATTTCGATAGCTTTGTCAGATCTTCAGAGGGATCTAATTCTCCCTTCCAGACCACATTGCTCGTGACTGTTTGCTCGGGTGAAATAGAAGGTTGATCAAGCCTTCGTCTTTTCCTAGAGCGCCTAACAACGGCTCTATGCTTTGGGCTGTAGAAAATGTCTAGGGGAGGAATTTCCTCCACCTGAAGATCGATTTGATCGGATGGGTCTTGAGTGATTACCTCAACATTCTGTACCATGGGTGGGCCGCTGGTTTCTTCTAGAACCTAAGAAGAAGTAGTATCGGGAGCATTACTTGTTTTAGAGGCGTCTAAGTCTTTGGAGGCTTCCTTACCACTGATAATGGAATCGAATTGGTTCCATTCTTTAATCAATTCAGGATCAGTAGAGATTTGCTCATTTTGTTCCGTGTGGGTTTTACTCTGTTCTTTCTCTTGTTCAATCCTCTGTTGTTCCTCGAATGCCTTCCGCTGTTGCTCCTCTTGTGCTCTTTGCTGCTGTTCTTCCAATTCCTTTTTCTGCTTATCTTCCAGTTCTTTCTTTGCTTTCTCTTCTTCTTCCCTCTTCCTCTGTTGTTCTAACTCCTTTTGTTTTCTTTGCTCTTGATCCTTTTGTGCCTTTTGCTGCCTTTCTATCTGCTCCTTTTTATGCTTCTCTGCTTGCAGCTTGTTTTGCCTTTCCTCCTGTTGTTTATCATACTCTTTAATTGTAATAGGAGGTGAATTTATTTGCTACTGACCAGGCTCGCTTGAGGAAGATGTTGGGGTTGTGGATAATAAATCTAGAGGCAAAGTTTGCAACCTTTGCTTTCTAAGTTTATTAAATTCAGTTAACTCCACATCTTCGTATCTCATTGCAGCAAGTTGTTTGATTTGGCTTATTGAATCGGCACTCATGAACAGGTCATCAAACTGATCTTCTTGATGAACAACCTTTGACAGTTTGGCCTGTTCCAAGGCAATGAAGGCAGTCTTTTTTGGATCATAGAGTCTATTTGGAATAGAAGCCAGGGATATCATTTGGATTTTTGTTGCTTCCTTTTCTGCATGTTTGTAATTTAGCAGCGTATAAACTCCAATTCTTAAAGGAAAAGAGGGCCATCCTCTCTTTTTCTCCTCTTTGAGAGTTTGTGTGACACCCTCAGACATAATCTGGTAGGAGATTTCCCGGGCTAACAATTTATCTGGGATGTACAGGGGGAGAACATGTGGCCTAGCCTTGCTTCCAAAAACTCTAATATAGGTAAAATGCTCTTCCCCGAACCAATGGGCTATGGCTGGTAGGTCAAAAGAAGCTTCATAAGAAATTCTTGGGATAGGTCTGTCGAAAATAGAATAGTGGACGGGCACCATGAAACCATTGCAAATTTGATACAAATGGTCTTTGTGAGAGGGTTTCCATAATTTCCGATGGTACAAGTGAATGGGTGTTGGGTCATGGGTGGTCCATCTCCAACCAAGGACAGGAAACTCAGAATTAAAACACAGGGTATCCATAATGTAAGCAGAGTAATAAAAGGGTGGGATTTTCCTCTCGATGACTCTGGTTTTGGCCCTAAACTCACGAATAGCTATGACCAATTTATCACACATAATAGTGGCCCAATCCATGATTGTACTATTGACGGCCGCTTCCATTAAGGGAACCATATCAATATGGATATTAGCAGAGTCATGTAATCCCCACAATCTACACATCATAATCCCAGCATAGCAATAGGGAGAAGCCAAAGAAGCATTGGAGTACTTACCCGAAATGTCATGCTTGTGTTTAGCTGGATTCTGCCTCCAATCTCGGAGAGGTTCGGATGGTGATTCATTCTCTTTCGCGAACTTCTCCACAAAGGCTCTGTTATAGACTAGCTCAGGTTCAGGTAAATGATACATTCGTCTCAAGTCATCAGGCTTGAAGGAACCGAAAATCCTTCCATCCTTTGTATGAAAGGTTCTATCAGTGAGGGTAATTTCCTCAATTGCCCAGCGTACCACATCAGTATAAGGCAGGACTTGCTCTCTGGCTGCTATTCTGTGCAGAAAGGAGTCGGCCAAGTCTTTGAGAGTTGCCTCGGACTTTCTTAGTTCATCCACACTAGCCTCAGTTACCGTTTTTTCTGGTTGCTCAGCCTCTAACAAATTATATGTACCTTGCCATGTAGTGCTAGGAAGACCAGTGCATGTAGTATCTGAGATTAAGCCTTTCTTTGAAACTATAGCAGCTTGGCCTGGGACAGGTGTCGCAGTAGAACCTGCCACCTTCTTGAATTTCTTTCCCATCATGTTCAGACTTCTCTCGACGGTTGAATTCTACACAAATGCAAGAGAAATCGTAACAAGGAAATAACAATGACAATCCATAACGGGATAGATATATAACTTGAAGTGTGGTGAGATTAATTTTAAAAGTGGCTGCGGATCTAATGATTTGAGAAGGCACCGCAGATGCAATGATGGTGATTTTACAGCCTGCAGCTCCATAAATGACCATTACTTAAGTTATTAAACCGAATGACCCCTTAAAGCGTGCAACAGATTTTTTCAAAGGTCTAATCGTAATTGTTCGTTAAATCGAAGGGGCAAAGCTTTAAATACGCATGCATTACCTTATCCCTTTATTTAACGGCATTTTGAAATCTGTGCTTTTGTCAAATCGGATTTAAATATAACTTTAAAGCTTTGAAATAATCACCTTTTAGGAATTCTGGTCATCATTAAGCGTCATCGCATCGCATCGGGGGTGTGAGTGACATTATCATTTGGGAGAGATCTTGGCGAATGCCGATTGCGACATTGCATCATATTAGCGTGCGAACATAATCCCTAAATGTATATCAATTGATTTACCGACTACCGATAGCGATATCACATCGCATCGGGAAAAGATCTGAACGTCTTATGAAGATGTATGGGATTCTGCCGACTACCGATAGCGATATCGCATCGGGTCGAAGCTTAAAACACTTTTCATAAGAAGCAGCGCCGATAGTTGATCACCGATATCGTGTCGCATCGGGAAAAGACATGTGCTTTTTCTGTGTGTGCATTGGCTATCGCCGATGGCCGATAGCGATATCGCATCGGAAAGAACCAAGGTAACAAACGATCTTGCGATTGCTTTTTTGGACTTAACCAAAAATTGCTTATTATTTGTTCAAAAAGGCTTTTATTCACAAATTCATTTGATTATCATACCTTTTTCGAACAAATTCATTAATGCCAATTAAAATTTTAAAAGGGACCCATTTCATATGTTAATCGTTTGTGATAAAAATGTTATGAAATGGGGGGTTGTTGTAGGGCACAACACTACCTCAGCGATGATATGATCTCATATATATATATATATATATATATATCTTGCATTGAATGTTTTTACAGGTTCCAACCGGGCTCTCCACAAGATGATCCTCGAAATGATAAAGTACTTCACTCTTCCTAAATGATAAATGAAATCCACATCTACTACAGACTTCGAACTTTAGGGGGCAATCTGTTACACAAAAATATCGTCACCATGATTATTTGCAGTCAGTATGGGTCTATCATCACTTGTACTGTCCTCCTAAGCAAGTCTCAGACCTCAGCTCTTCAACTCAAGCTTTGAAAATGAGAGAAAGACATTGAAAATCAACAAAGCTCTGGTTCCGCACTTTCTCTCACTGTTGCCTGCGGTCCCGCACTTCCTGTTTACAAAAACTGCGGACCTGCCCGCTCTGTCCCTAAAGGTGTGGGTGCGAACCCCTGTGAAAGTCAAAAAGGCACAAGTTTATTCTTAAAAACTCACTTTGGGTTAATTCTAGATGATTCTAGAAGGAATTTTGACATGGATTGGCCGCTCTTAGGTGGTTCATGCATCCCAAAATAGAAGGAGCTAATCCCTTGATGAGAGGAGCTATCCCTTTGAAGGAGGGCTTTATCCCTTTGAAGGAGGACCTAGTAACTTCCCTCCATTGCACCATAAATTAAGGCATTGGGCTGGTTGCTAGGGAGGTTAGAAGCTGAACATTTTTTAGGGTAAATGCTAGTGGAATTAAGACTTCCTAGTTAAGCTTGAGAGGAGAGATCACATATCTTTTTGGCTTCATTGGGAAGAGAGTGAAACTTGTCAAAGTAGAGGAGATTTCTTGCTGGACCCTGGGAGGAGCTTGTACAACGTCAAGGAACAGGTTGTAAAGTTCTTCTTTTGATTTGAATTAATACAATCAGATCCATTTTTCTCAACAAATTGTCTTATGTCATTTGTTTCATGAATTCCTTGACTTTCATGTTAAATATGTTTTATGATATTGGCTTTTCAGGTGCTATTTAATTTGTTTGCTTGTTTGTGTTTGCAGATTCGCGACAAGGGAGCTCATTTGGATCGAAGGAGCGAGGCTTCCAAAAACTTGCGTTGGACCCAAGGTAGGCCTAAAACACTTGTTTGCCTTTGTTTATAAATGCATATTTAGATAAAGATAGTTTGTGATTGGCTTGCTTGTCACTAGGTCTTCTTTAGATTCTAGGAAGGTTTATCTTGTCCGCAAGAATGACTCATTCCGTGTGACATACATAAATCAAAATTACTCAAAGTTTCAAGTGATTAAGCAATGCTCTAGATCAAAAAATTTAGAAACTTTTTGCTATATTTCTAAAGTGGCTTAAAAACCAAGAGTTGAAATGGTCTCTATAACACAAATTGTGAAGCCTTCCTCTGCAATACAATCCCAATTCTTAATTAGGTATGCAATTCATTACTCTTATTTTTGTCCATGATATCTACATGCATAATGTTCTCTTGTACTATTCTTCATAGTTTTCTCTATGGAACTAGAGTTATGAGCTTCTCTAAGGCACATAAGTAGTTTGCATGTCTAATGGATGCATTAATATACCATGAGGAGAAGTTTTCTATGTAAAATAGGATGTTTAGAGTTTCTTTTATGGTTTTTAGGTGTAGAGATGATATACCATTGTAACAATATGGATTTTGTTCCATACTAATACTCTCTTCCTTTTGTATTTAAGAGTTTGGGAAATGACTCATTTTAACCTTCAATAATAAGCACATAGGTTCCTAATAAATGTGTGTCGAAGTGTAAGTATTACAATGCTAATAATATAATGAGAGAAGATAATATCACGTAACTCAGATACCTATGTGCTAAAGAAAACCTATCGTCTATAATGTGTTAGTGTCAGTCTTTACAACCTTCCTCCAGTGATCAAACATGCTCTTACAAAGTGATTTTAATGTGTCAAGGTCAAATTTTGTCATTTCAGTGAGTCTTCAAGCAAAATTTGGTCACTAGGCATTGGATCTAGGGTTTGATTTTACCCTTGTCAAAGTTGTCCAAATGTCGGTCCATGTCATAGTTCAGCTGAGTGTGCCATCATTCAGAGAGTTTTCATTATCATGTCAATTCCCACTGGGTCATTTTACACCTTGTTCATGCTTCAGTTGCGCCTAGGTAAGGTCATTTCCCTCTCCTAGGGTTTTGAAGGCAATTTCTCTTGGACAGCCAAATCATCGGCAAAACTTGTATCCGGATGTTCATACACCTTCCCCTATCCTTAAATTACCTTATCAAACACTTCCCATCACTGAGATCCCCCAAATTCCTCATTTTCGCACAAACCCTAGTTTCTTGCTACAACCTAGCAATTTTCTAGGTTGGACCTGTGTTTTGCATTTTTGGACCCCTTCCCCTCACACAATTTTAGAGATTCCACTTTTTCCTACTTCCTAACATCCCTCCCTACTTCCCAAAATTTCCTGAAGAATTTAGAAGCTCCCTATCCCCTTCATTTTGCTTCATTTCGACAAATCCCTTGTTCCACACATCGGGGTAGGTTTCACTCAAATGATGTTTCTGAGCAATCAAAGATGAATTTATGAAACATTAGAGAGGTTTTTGTCCAAAACAGGCCAAGGAAGAAAAACCTCCTTCAATGTTTACACAAGTGTCATGGTTTTATAGAAATGTCAAAAATACAATTGCCTCAGGAGAATTGATGCACCTCTGAAGTGACCTTGGGAAAATCAAGTTTTCTCCTAGCTAAGTTGGCCAAATGACTTGTTTGATGAGTCAAATGATAACTAGACACAAATATCTTTCCAATGAGATATCATGAACTCAATTTGGAGCTGAGAAAGGCATTCAAAGGTTGATTGTAACAGCACCTAGCATTGAGGCAGCCTCACTGGGCACATTTTGACCAGTCTTGGGAGATTTGATTTTTGACAGGGAAAGTGAACTCCAAAATAAAAAATTCTGGTTGGGTTGGAAAGTAGACTCAAATACCTTTCCAAAGAGCTATATTTCACCCAATTTGGACACCAGGAAGGCCTCAAAAAGTCACCTGGAAAAGAGCACGACGCACAGAGGGAGCGCGACGCACTGGGAGAGATTTTCCAGTGTAAAATTTACACTGGCGCGACACACACAGAGAGCGCGGTGCACAGGGAAAAAATGGCCTTAAATTGTGCCAAATTGCCTCAAATTTCTTGTGAATCCCATTGAATTGCAAGGTAGGCTCCATAAACTCACTTGTGCATCAAATTTGATAGAGATATGATGGTTTATTGCCTGTGATTGAATGCAAAAAGTTTCATAAAGAAAACACAAGAAGACATCAAAGAAAGATTGTTCTGCTAGGGTTTTTGCTACAGTGTTGTTTCTTCCATGGTTATTCTTCCTACCCTACCCCTGATCCTTATTCCCCTATGCCATTGTCCCCATAATCATTACCCTAACATTACCAAGATCATACTCCCTTTCCCCTCCTCCTATTGCTCAATAAACACAAACCCTACCTTACAAACCCTAAAACCCTACCTTGCTAAAAACCCAAACCCTACCCTATCAAAATACCCCAAAAACCCCTGTATATCCCTAAACAAAATTCTCCTATAAACCCCTATTCCCATTATATTATCCCCATCCTAATGCTCCCTATTAAATTGTCCCCTTGGTGGCAGATTGTCAAAGCAACTTCTAGCTTCATTTAAATCAAAGGGCAGCCCAAATTCAACTTTTAAAATAGCAGTCATGGCATCTGAGGTTTCATCAGAATATGAGGAGGAGACCCACAGTGACACAGCTTCACGAGAACAGGCCCACAGGAGAAATCAATGAAAAGAGGGAGTTTTGGCTTAACAAAGTAAATTTCCATTTAAACAATCTTCTTAAGAAGGCAAAAAGAGATAACAAATTTCAAAGACGCATGGCTACTCATTGCTACACAAGGAATCAGGTCTCCAAAGTCAAAATCAAGTAGTTGAAGGAAATATTCCAGGAAACCCTAATCAGGAAAAAAGAGAAGGTTAAGTTGGATTTGCTTGTTGATGCTCCCCTCAGAGCAATACAGGACAAGGACAAGAAACCTATGCATGATGAGGGGCCATTAGGTGAACAGGAGGTCGATTTCATCCTCATTCAGGATGATGATGCAGATGTGGAGAGCGCCCGACTTAGGATGACTATTCAGGAGCAGAACACGGAGATTCAAGACTTGTCACTCAATGTGGAGAGGGCCAAATGGATCATCAAGTATTTGGAGCAGAGAAACCAGCAGCCTGAGGACCAGCATGAGATCATGGAGCTGCAAAACATCTGTGAAGACCAGCAGGCTGCCCAAAGAAGCCTAAATGAGAAGACACCTATTCAGCAGGAGATAGAGGCTGATTGAGAGATTTGGCTCGAGAGGATCCACATCCACTTAGAGAAGCTGTTGACAAAAGCACACAAGGACAAAGACATGCTCAGGAACATGAAAAACCACTATTGAGCACGGAACAAGGTTTTCAAGGCACGAATAAGGAATTTGAAGGCAAACCTAAGGAAGGCATAAAAAAGGCAAAAGAGGCAAAAGGAGCATGATCGACTCAGGATATTGGCCGAGGTAATCCTTGTCCCACCATAACACTTAATGAAGAAGCTCTAGACCAAATTTCAAGAAATTTGGAGCACATTTTGAAATTTTGAATTTTTTTTGTGCAAAAAACAGGGTTTTCCTCCCTGTGCGCCGCGCCACTGGCGTGACCCTAAAATTCTAGAGCTCCAAATGAGGAATGGCTTGAATATTTGGATTCAGCATTGAAAAATACGACTACTAGTGTCCGAGCAAGAAATTTTGACAAGATCTAGGTCTCCTAAAGGTCAAAAAACACCCAAAAATGGCCTCTCTGCCACTTTTTTGACACACAGAAAGCAGTCTTGGGAGAATGAAGATTTGGAGGGGAAAATGAGCACCAAATTCAGAAATTCTAGCTGGGTTGGAAAGTAGACAAGACATGCTTTCCATCAAGCCCATTTGGGCACATTTTGAACACCTGCAAGTGCCCCAAAACAGGCTCCAAAGTGGCGTGACACACGGAGAATTTGGTGCAGTGCACAGGGGAAAAAACGGCCAATTTGCTCCCGTTTCACGAAATTTCGAGTCACGACTTCTCCAAGTGGGCCCGGTCATCTACACTTTGGTTTTTTGGCACCAAAGGTAGCATTTAAAGAGTTTTCTCTCCAGATGGGTATCTATCCAAGTGGCAAAAGAATGCAAAGGGTCACCACATCCAAATGTCATGCTTGAGAGCGTTGCACCTGTAGCTGATGGTTGGCTCTCCATCTCCTTTTCGAAATGATTTGAGTAACTTCCCAACCCCTCGGCATTCCATCTCTTCTCTACACTTTCTATATATTGTATGCAAGTTATTTGAAAAGGGTTGGTTGGCTTGTAACTTCTGGGAGACTGTGGGAAAGAAACTATGTTTCTGCACTGTGTATATTTTGACAAAGAGTTAATGAAAGGCAGCGGCTCTGTTTCATGAGATTCTTGTGGTTGTGAGTGTAGTAAATGTGTTCCTATGTTCTATATGTATCTTGTTATGTTTCATAATTCATTTCATGTTTCATTTCAGTGAAATTTTCTAAGTGAGATTAGGTAGAATTCAATTTATATTGCTCTACCTGTGGGAAAATTTCATGTGCAGTGTCATTCTTCTGTTGAAAAGGATTCATGCGACCATGCCCTTTTCACCATCTTCAGCAATCTTTCCATTCCACGTCACCTAAAGTTGAAATTGCTGAGCTTCCCGCCTATCTTGCCTCACGGAATAATCTGTGCCTTCATTCTCAATTCTCTGTTCTTTGCTAAGCGCCAGTCCCATATACATCCCAGAAGCTCAGTCACTTTCAAAAATCTTTTCCAAAATCCTTTTTCACTTACTAGCCTAAGGTAAAAATCGCATTGCAAGTCATCTCAGACCATTTTTCCTATCCATTCACTGAGTGTGACTCGGAGAGAGCCCTCTCCTGCTCTAGTAGGGCTAGCTACCAGACTGAGCGTGGTTTGTGGTTACCCTAATTTTTGCCTTCCTTTAGCCTAAGGCAAATTTAGGTGCTAACATAATGAACCTCAATTGAAAAAAGTTTTGGATGTAAGCTTTGTTAGGCCAAAATAAACCACAATATGTGATGCTTTATGGGTTGATACTGTTAGAGCCTAGATTTACCTCAGGCTAAAAAATTAAGATCCAGGGCCAACATCAAACCACGCTCAGCCTCCTAGCTAGCCCTACGAGGACAGGAGAGGGCTCTCTCCGAGTCAATCTCAACAAAAGATAATCGATGGGGCTTGAGATGACTAAAATAAAAACTGATTTTAGGCTAGGTATGACGCACAAGGCTTTGATTTGATTTTTTGGGAGTTTTGTTAGAATCAAGGGGAAAGAAAATTTTGGGGTGCGGGGATTGAGGCTCAGTTCTGTAGAGATCTCTATGGGTCGAGGTAGGCGATCATTTTGGCACTTAAATTTTAATGAGATGGAGGGAAAATATAGGTGAGATGTTGAAGACGGCAAGGGCAATCATGAATCCTCCCCAAACAGCTGAAAACATCAAACAACTAAAGCAAACTTCAAGTAGAGCATTGTACTTTCAATGGATTCTACTTACACTCTTGTTTGTTTAGTTCAGAAGAAATAAGATATATGATGGCATACATAAAAAAAATCACAATTACAAAGAGAAGCACTGTACCAATACAAATTGCCACATGAATCCCAAAGAGTGCTGCAAATCCTAGTCTCAATTACTTAGCAAAAATGTTGAAAATGAATGTACAATGAAGCTCAAGGCTTTCTCAAGAGTCCAAGCTTCTACCAAAATCCAACCCCTACATTATGAAATTCATAAAATATATACATTTTCTCATCCTTGTACTAAGGGATTGAGCTCAACCATTTTCTTCAAAATAGAATTAGTTACATTAAACTTGGGCCGAATTTCTGAAAATAGGTGTTGAAGATGTACTCTTATATCCTAAACCATAGTACATGTTACAAAACTGAAAGAGGTTTTTGTATAAAAGGTCATTTTGGAGAAAAACCTCTCTCAAATTTGGGAAATTCATTTCCGGTAGCTCCCACTCTGTTCCACAAAATCATCTCTCAAACAGAAAATCATTAAAAATTTAAATCTGTGAAAATGAGCTGTAAAGATCTAGTCACATATCCCAATCCATGACACCTGTGAAAAAACTGAAAGATGTTTTTTTTATATGGCTCATTCTTAACAAAAAAAAATTTTGGGTTTTTCAAAATTACTTTCCATCTGTTGTAAAATGGGCCCGCACTAAAATGACTAAAACAATAAAAAATATGAAAATTTTGCTTTGTTTAAATGTAGGCTCCAAATATCACTATATATCTCCCACATAGTAGTACCTGTGCATAAATTGAAGGAGGTTTTTGTTATTTGATATGCTATGAACAAAAACCTCTTTCACTTTTGAAAAATTCCTTACCATTATTTCAAAAACTGATTTTGTACTAAACTTGTCATTGTGTGCAGCAATTGACCTCAAAACATGCATAACCAAGAATCACTCATTCATTTCTTCTAATCCAGGAACTGGTTACGGGAGTGTGATATACTGTTGGAAATATTTTTCTGAGCTTCTTCTGATGGACACACTTGTGACATGTTTTGTGTTGAACATCATGTGCAAAACATCTAACAAAACCAGACATAGTAAGAGCTCATGTTGATCCCTGGTGACAGGCTGTGAAGACTGGAATTAACAGATACCATCAAAGAGTTAGGAGAGGGGAAATTATTAATTTGCGTTGTAAGAATTATTAATGTGGAAAGAATCCCAGCACCCAGAAGGTCAATTTCAAATTAACAAACATTTTTGTCTATGCTTCACTATCTCAAAACAATCCTCAATATGTAAAGCATGAATATTTAATATTTACAACATCACATAAACATTGGCCATAACTCAAAAACAACTTATAATGTTGTGTTAAGATAGTTTTGAACATCACATAAACACTAACCATAACCCAAAAACATCTCACAACATATACATAAAAAATTGTTAACAATATTAATATTAAAACTAACATTATCATTAAATTATAAGTTTAAAAATATATCAATATAATAAAACCATTGACAATGCTACTAAAACTAATGTAACTTTGAACAACCATATATATGAAGCTTAATGGTTAGTAAAGACAGATTAGGAGGTCTGGGGGGAGTGGGTGTCTAATAACGTAGGATTCTAATAAATAGATAGCCACCCATAGATCAAAATGGCTTATAACATATAGTATTGCAATATTTATATTGTTAAATTTAAATTTAAATATAAATTTAAAAGACATAGATTATATAGAATTTATTTCAATCCTATCAAATCGTATTTTGAATAGTAAGTTACTAAGCCACATTGCAAATAAACAAAGGATTTACATAGATTCTTTGACCAAATTGCTTTGCTAAGGATGCTATGGGGATGAATATGGTATCCAAGGGTGTGAAGAATGTTTTGGATTTCCTTCAAAAGGAGTGTCATGACATGGATGTTAGTGAGTGTTTCTAGCAATTTTTGAGCAGACAAGAAAGCCATAGATGTGAACTAGATTGAATCGCATGGAAAATTAGTGGTGTGTGATGCTATCAACACCAAGGAAGTTGTTAGGAAGGTTTTGAACACAACTGTTCTAGTTTTTTTTTAAGCTGAACAAGATAAAGAACATAATTGGATCTGCACTAGCTAGTTTAATGTGAGCCTTCAATGTTCACACATCCATTATTCTATAGTATATTTATTGTAACTAATCTATACATTGGTTGCATTTTCTAATATATATTAGTCTAACAAAATTCTAACATATATTAGTTGTCAATTCACAATATTTTGTGATTATGATGACAATTTAAGTACATATGAGTGTAATGTCCATGATGGGATGTATGAATTTTCCTCCCCACATTGCCCATCAATGATTATAACCTTGAATGGGTTAGCATTGGTATGTGATCATCATCTCAAAATGACTCAGCAGATGAAAATTTACCGTGTATGTCATCATCACTTCACATTGTCTTATATATGACCCCTTCTACATATTATATGCATGAATTTATACCAAACCATCCCCTTTACTTAGCCCATGATTGATTATGACAATAGGTGAATAAAGGACAATTTATAAGTAGGGGATCTTGTCAACAAAGATACGGCAATTTTCCTTTATTCACATTTTTTCACAATCAATCATAGGATAGTTAGAGGGATGGCCTTTCATAAATTCATTCATATAATGTAGAAAGGGTAATTTATGAAAGTGTCAAGTGATGATGATAGAAATTGTAAATTTTCATCTATCAAGTCATTTTGAGATGATCAGATAGATCATTTCTAGTCCATTCAAGGTTATAATCATTGATGAGAAATGTAGGGAGGACAATTCATATGTACCATCATGGACATTACATGCATATGTACTTAAATTGGCATCATAATCACAAATTTTTGTGATTAGGAATTGAAGTAGGAGTAGCTAGCGCCTAAATTAGGAGTGTGGTAATGTATGGTGGGGTGGGATAGGGATACAAAGTAGTAGATGGTTGACTTATCATGGGCATGGATTGTGTAGAGGAATAGTTTAACATGGGAATCTGATTATAGGCTCTTGGTGTTCCTAATGGAGTAAATTGACTTATACCAGGAATTTATTAAATATATGTTATTCTACACCCTCCTTGTATTTGAGGTTAGTGAACATGGGTTTTCAATCCCAGATGGAATAACACATCCATGGTGTATAGCTAACCCTACTTGTCTCTCTATCTGTATGGACCAAAGTGATTATTATCCTATCCGTGCTAGCCAAGATGGATCATCCTATGAATCTATGATGATTGTATTGGGTTATAAATCTATGATCGACCCATCACATTGATCTGTAACCAAAGCCATGGAAGGATCTAAATCACGAGAAATTGTCAAATATTAAATAGAAATAGAGTTAATATTTAACCTAACTTTCTACCCTAGATTTCTAAATGTGGTAGCAAAGCCAAGTTTTGAAGTGAGGGAAGAAAAGAAGATTAACTTGGAACCATCTCATTTCAAGAAGAGTGAATTCCCTAGTCTGAATTTGTGAAGGAAAGAAGAACAAAAATATGGGCATAATTACTAGCCCTAATTGCAGAGAGAAGGTCGATAGTATACATAGAAAGGAGTAAGGGGTTTTGGATGGATATAAGTGTTTAGTCAATTTAGTGTTCCTAAATTGATGTCATTAATTGTCAACCCGGGGCTCGTAAGCTGATGAAGTGAAGGTGTACTATATGTACTTAAGCAACCTCTTAGAGCTTTTTGTCGTTTGGGGTGTTGTTTGTGGTTAATTTATCTTCCTAAGATGGAGTGGTGATTTATAAACAGATGAGTGATGGTGTGTGTAAGGTGAATTCTAGATGAGTGAGGGTGTGTGATCAGTGGTTTCTAACTACTTGCTGAAAAGGAAAAGCTTGAAAGAAATAAATAACTTGAAATGACTTGAAAGCAAAGAACCACTTTCTAATGGCATTAGACACCATTCATGCTGCTGCAAATAAAAAGTAAGAAAATCACTTTAAGAACAAATGATAATGTTTATCTCTTCCTAACTCCCTGCTTCTAACACATAGTACTGTGTAAAACACGATTAGGAAGTAGCTAAAGATGAGTTAGAAAAGTGATCAAAAATGAGAAAAATCTACTTTAAAGACTAGTTATAATGTTTTGCTCTTTCTAACTCTCTGCTTCTAACACATAGTACTGTGTAAAGCACGATTAGAAAGTAGTTAAGGATTAGTCTAAAAAGTACTCAAAGCCAGCTGTAAGTTATTAGTATTCTGATCTCTAAAAGATAAACAATTTGTGATAAAGAGACCATTCATATGTTAGCAGACAACTTTGAGAAATTAAACTAAAAATCAGCTATGAAAGTAAAGGCAGCAACTTTGAATTTGTCAACTGAAAATACCATCAGTTATAAAGCAAATACATAAACACAAAAACAATCCCGGGTTAAAAACCTGCAAAAGAAACAATGCTGATCAGCTTAAAATAAAGGCTGGAAATGAAATAACATGAAAGTGAATTAAGTTGTACATGTTTCAAGAAAAGGAAATGTTGAATGGAAAATGAAGAAATAGCAAAAATATAAACATGAAATACTATACAAGGGCATTCATGAACAGGGGCCCTCCATTCATAATACCCAAAGAAGACTCAAGGAATTGAAAACTTCAGAACAGCACTGCTTCTATTACTCCATGTGCAGAAAATTACAGTCAAGAGTGCTAGAACAGCACTATTAAAACAGAGTCTTGGAATGCGCTAAAATGATAACAAGTTCATAAAACACAGCAACTAAAAAGTAACCATAAGCGTACGCAGACGCAAGTTTTTATAGGCATCTGAAAGATGGCCTAATGCGTACAGCTAAAACTGAAAAATAAACTAACTGTCATGCGTAATTAAGGTTCAATAACACGTCATAAGCCTCGTGGATGAGCTGGAGGTTCTGGTCGTTATGGGCATTGAATCCAGAGTTGGATTATGTCCCCCACAACCTGCGTAACACGGACAAGTCACCGTTTGAACTGACGTGACCCAACAGCTTACGCATCACCGTTAAGCTACCTTTATTGACCGTAACTTGACCCTCGTTGACCGGAGGTACAGATGACGTGGTTGGCTGAACCAATGGCACAGGAACCTCGAGCACCTTGATTCCTAAGTGCCCATGTGGCTCGTTTGGCAAAATGACACGTGGAACCTTGAGATTAACAAAAAGGCTGCGGGATCATCAGATGGCTGCGGAATCATCAGATGGTTGCGGAATCATCAGATGGCTGCGGAATTCCTGTAAATATGTCAAAATCAAAACAAAACAGTCACACATTAGCAAAATTCCTTAATCATGCTTAAAGTCATCTAATGTAATGATCTGGGTTGGTTTACAAGGAAAATGAGGCAAAAGAGAGAGATGAATGAGGGAAAACTATAGGTAATGATGGATAATCAAGTGTAAAGTAGAGGCTCTACATACCCCCACTACGAGGGCATTGCATGTCCTCATGCAATCAAAAACATTGTTCAGTCCACCTGCTGGGATGCCTCTGCTAAGACATCCAGCCTTCTCTTCTTTCTCTGTGTGGCCACATTGACTCTTGGTCTTTTCATCAAACACCTGAATTTTAGATTGATCAAGGCTCTGTTTAATTTCCTGCATCTCTTCTTGAGCTTTTTGTTTTCCTTTTGCCACAGGACCATATGAAGCATGGTGTTATCTTGGACCATCTTGTCCACATTGCTCTGTATCTTCAGTTTTTCATTTTCTTGTTTGATGTTGCGATTTAGTACCTCCAGCTCAAATATTTCCTGCTTCAGTGATTGGACTTGCTGCTCCAAAGGTTGAGCAGTGCTTGGACCAGCAGCTGCTTGTTCTAGCGTCTCCAGGTAATTATAAACTTTCTGCTGATCCGGGTCAACCTCAGGTGACTTCTTAGGACTAGGCTCATACTGAAATTCAGATCCATGTTCATATTCAGGTTCATGCTCAAAAGGACTTTCCTCACGTGGAGGACTGGTCTCAACATACTCAGCGTGTGGAGGGCTTTTCTCAAAGTCAGGACTTGTAGCAACCTTTTCAGGTGTGCTCAAGTCAATGATGAGTGACTTTTTACCCTTTGTGGCCCCCACTTTTCTTTGTAACCTGCTGCTTCTTTTCACGGTGGCGATGTTCTGTTTTTCTTTTTGTGCCTTTTGCTTTTGTTTTTCCACCTTCTTGGAAAGGGCAGTTTCATGGAGTTTGGCCATTCTTTGTGCTAAGGGCTGAGTATCTTCTTCACTAGAGTTCTCAGGAGTAGCGTAAGTTTCTTGGGCTACAGCTTTGCCTTTATCTTTCTTTTGTTTCATCCTACTCTCTTTTCTCTTTTGAGCAACTTCTTGGGCAAGTTCTGAAAGGGTTTCTGTGATGACTCTTTGAGTTGTTTGATCAGTGTCCACAGCAGGCTTAGGATCAATTTCATGTTCAGAATGATGTACATCAGTTTCTTCTTCAATCTGTTCTTGGACAGTTTCCTCTTGGACAACAGTTTCAGGGGTAGCCTCTTTTCTTTTTCTTCTACTCTTTCTAGGCACAGAGGTTTCTCCTGCTTCTTCAAAATGGTTTCTCACAAGAAATCTCTCCCAGGTATCTCTTTTTGCTTTCAACTGTTCCTCAACTAGCATCTTAACAAGACCATGATGATACAGATGTGATTCAATGTTTCTTGGGTTCCTTTGGACAATTGAACACATTTTTCTAAGACTTGAGAGTAGAAAATATGGAAGGTTAATATCATCTCCTAAGAAATGCATCATGACTTTGGCATGGTAAACATATAAGACTCCAAACCTTCCCTCACAAGTAAAGAATTTTTGCACTAATAAAAGTAAATTTGTCCATTCTTTCTTGACATAAGTAACAGGAATCCCTTTTGTAAAAATGCTGGTATCCATACCTGGATTCTTTAAGATTTGCTTCCACTGTTGGTCTTGTACTGATCTATTTTTAAACCATCTTTCTCCAGTTTGTGGGAGTGAAGTGGCCTGTGCTATACTGCTCTCAGTGACTGTAAACTTCAGGTCCCCTATCTCCACTTGATTGTCTTTGTCTCTGAAGGAACGTGCAAAGGCCTTCGTAACCTCTTTGTGGTAACCTCTGAATTTCTGGATGCATTGGAGCCAGTTTTCTTTCTGCAAAGCTTCTTTAACTTGAGGATATCCCTCCAGAAATTTTGAACCCTCTGGTTCTACTCTTCAGAGTTTACCCATTGGCTCTACGGCTCTGTTCTAAGACTTTTGGAAAAAAAAAGGTTACACAGCTTCAACAGTGGCCCTAACACAGTAAATTTACGGCTCTACTGTAACAGCCGTAACATACGTTCACTGATACCCAAAATTAGCAGAGAGGAAGAAGTAAAACAGAGTATGGCTGAGGTAGCAGCGTAGTGAGCACAGCGGAATAAGGGAACTGTGGAAATGAAACAGCGTGAATGGAATGATATGAGAGCATGAGGGTTATGAAATGATGGGTAGAAATGGTTAGGTCCTTAGGTTTCGGTCATAGGTTTACACTTGGCTGCGAGAATTATGACGTAGAGAGACGTAGTACAGTAGTCTACGTCACTTAGGTACGAAAACCTTAATGGAAGAGCAGCCGCAATTGCGTTTCAAAATCGTGATGAACATGACCGATAAGTGTGGGGGATACGTGGATTTTTGGTCGCATGATGGGAAAGACTGGTAATCATTACATTAAATGGCAAGAAACATAACCCTGAAACTTTGCAAAATGAGATAACCGTAAGTTTAGGATTTAGATCATACCTCAGATTCGCGCTTGGATTTCCTTTGATCATTTTCCACTAACCCTTCATTGTTTTATTGTTGTTGCATGACTCTTTTCCTCTTATTGTTGATGACTTCTGAACTGTAAATTTCTTTTCAAACAGACTGTGTTTTTTTTATGCAGGTGCAGAGAGCTGCGGAATCGTTAGAGGGCTGCAGAATTGTCAAACAGCTGCGGAAACTGCAATGATACCCTCCGGCTGCACAAAACAACTTCAGTTATCTAAAAAAAATGACTTTATTGATGGAATGAAATGTAATGAATGGATGGATGGATGGAAAGAAATGAAGTGGAGTGAGAGTGATTAAATGAATGAGATGGCGAATGAAATGGATGGAATGGCGAGATGAGATGGAAGGGAGAGAGATATATATTTTTTTGGAAAACATGAGGTGTCAGGTGACCCTGATTTTCACCTTAGGTTTTCTGCATGAGACTGCCAATCAGAGATTGGTTTTCAGGCTCATAAATTTTTTCTTTTTTTTTTTCTTTTTTTTTTCTTTCTTTTTTTTTTTTTCAAAAACCAAAGATTAGGCTGATGGAGGAGAAGAATCCTTCTCCACCAACCTGATTGCAGAATCTTCTTTAAACAACTTGACAAACTCTTCTTTTGAGAATGGCTTTTGGTAGATTTTCAAGCGATGGCCATTCACAATAAGAGGAGTATGAAATTCATCAATAGTTTTCACTCGAACTGCTCCATTGCTAAAGACTTCATCAATCTCATATGGCCCAAGCCAATGAGTTTGAAACTTTCCTTTGAAGTCTTTGAACTTTGAATCAAACAATAGAGCCCAATCTCCTTTCTGAAACTTTCTTTCTTTGATATGACGATCATGCCATTTAGATCTTTGGTGCTGAACTAGATCGGTCCTTAGAATTGCATCTTGTCTTATTTCATCTAGTTCATTTAGCTGGTTCGTTCTGTGTCTTTGAGCTTCTGAGAGGCTCATTCCCAATTGGGCTGCCATCTTGAAGGTCTTGATTTGGAACTCAATGGGGAGCAGGACTTCCTTCCCATAAACAAGTTCATAGGGAGAATGTCCTGTTGTGTTCTTCCATGTAGTCCTATAGGCCCATAAGGCTTCAGGGAGCCTTTCCGCCCAATCTCTTTTATGAAGATGAACAGTCTTGGTGATAATGCCTTCAAGAACTTTATTGGTAGATTCCACTTGGCCATTTGATTGTGGATGGTAGGGAGTAGATGTTCTGTGCTTGATCTTATATTCCTCCATCAGCTTCTCCATCAATTTAGATGTAAACTGGCTGCCCTGATCTGTTACAATTTCCCTTGGGACACCAAAACGAGTGAAGATATCCTCAAAAAGAAATTGAACAACTGAATTTTCAGTAGCAGAAGGCAATGCTTTCGCTTCTACCCACTTAGTAACATAATCAGTACAAACCAATATATACTTCTTTTGCTTTGATGGAGGATTAATTGGTCCAACGAAATCTAGAGCCCATTTCTCAAAGGGTTCGATGCATACCTGAGGCTGTAGAGGCATTTCATTTGAAGGAGTTGGTTTCCCAACTCTTTGGCAGCTGTCACACTTTCTAACATACTGCTTTGCATCTTTAAAGAGAGAAGGCCAATAATATCCTAGAGAAAGGATTTTATAGGCTGTTCTCTTGTCAGCAAAGTGCCCGCCGCATGGGTCATCATGACATGCCTTAAGGATGTCAGGAATTTCATCTTCCCGAACACACCTTCTGATTATACAATCTGGCCCTGTTTTGAACAATTCATTAGAAATCCAAGAATAATGTGCACTCTCCTGAATGATTTTCCTTTTCTCATTAGGAAATAAGTGTAGAGGAAGCTTCCCTGTAACAAGATAATTAGCCATATCTGCATACCAAGGAGTCTTGGTAGTCACTGCAAATAAGTATTCATCTGGAAACTTATCTTCTACTGGAGAATCTTCATTAGTGTTTTGGATTCTAGACAAGAAATCAGCTACTGTGTTTTGTTTTCCAGGTCTATCTAACACAGTAATGTTGAATTCTTGTAAAAGTAAAAGCCATCTTGTAACTCTACCATTAGTGACATGTTTGTTCATTAAATATCTTATGGCAGAGTGATCAGTATGGACAAAGGTTTCATAGCCGGTTATGTAGTGTGTAAACTTGTTGATTGCATGCACCACAGCTAAGAACTCTTTTTCTGTAACAGTATAATTTAACTCAGTGGGAGTCAAATTCTTACTTGTGTAATAAATGGCATAAGGGATCAAATCCTTTTGTCCCAAAACAGCTCCTAGAGCTGTATCTGAAGCATCAGTAGAAATGTGGAAAGGGAGTTTCCAATTTGGCCCCCTTAAGATGGGTGCTTCAGATATTCTAGTCTTTAAAGCTTCAAAGGCAGATTGACACTCAGGATCCCATTTGAACTCACAGTCTTTGGTAAGCAATTTGAAAAGAGGGGATGCTATCTTAGTGAAATTTTCAATAAATCTTCTGTAATACCCAGTAAACCCAAGAAAACTCCTAACATCCTTCTGGCAATTTGGAACAGGTAACTTAGAGATGACTTCAACTTTGGATCTATCAACCTTAATCCCATCTCCTGAAATATGATGTCCTAAAACAATCCCTTCAGTAAACATCATAAAACACTTTTCATGACTTAAAGAAAGATTTGTTTCCTTACATCTTACCAGTACTTTTTCCAAATTTTCCAAAGCTTCTTCAAATGTATTACCATAAACTGTGAAATCGTCCATGTATACCTCTACACAATCATGAATCAGATCTGAAAAGATACCTAGTACAGCCCTTTGAAATGTAGCGGGTGCATTGCACAATCCAAAAGGAAGTACTCGGTAGGCAAAAGTTCCCCAAGGACAAGTGAATGTGGTTTTGTCTTGATCTTCAGGTGCTACCTGAATTTGATTATACCCACTAAAACCATCCAAGAATGAGAAATACTTTTTACCTGCTAAAGTGTCTAGTACCTGATCAATAAAAGGTAGAGGGAAATGATCCTTTAAGGTTGCCTTGTTCAATTCTCGATAATCAATGCAAACTCTCCATTTACCATTATTTTTGGGCAATATAACCAAGGGAGAAACCCATTGGCTATCTGAAATGGGGTAAATGAAGTTTACCTTGAGCAATTTCTGGAGTTCTTCTTTCACGATTTCCCTAAGGTTTGGATTCATCCTTCTTTGTGGTTGCCTAATAGGTCTGCTATTTTCTTCAATATAGATGTGATGAATACAAGTCTTAGGATCGATTCCTTTCATGTCAGTGTATTCCCATGCAAAGGCAGTGGAATGTTTTTGCAACAGTTTAGTTAATTCTTCTTGTTGTGGTCTTTCCAAGTTTTTGTTAATGTTCAATGTTTTTCCTGGAAGGATTTCAACTGTAGAACTACCAAACTCTTCCATTGAGAAGAGAGACATCTGTCTAGAGGAGAGATATTCAATGTCTGCATTTAACTGAAACTGTGTAGAGTCATATTCTAAAGGTATTTCAAAATTTTCTAATGTATTTAGAATTTGACTATCCTCACTGATTTCAGAGATGGTTAGAACAGGTTGAATAGTATCCTCATCATCAACCCACTCATCTTCTCCTATTTCTGTTATTGCCTTTGCTGGAGGATACAAGTTGAATTTCTTGGTGGAATTACCATATGATATATACATGTCCCCAGACCTACAACTTATGAAAGCATCAGCTGTGGCCAGCCAAGGTCTTCCTAAAATAAGAGGATGTCCTCCTAGATTATTCTTGGGAGTTAAAATCATAAAATCAACTGGATATTCCCAAGAATCTAGAGAGACTGGAATATCTTCCAATACACCATCAGGTTTAATGATTGATCTATCTGCAAGTTGCAGTAAAGTAGGTGTAAATAGAAGGTTAGGAAGCTTTAACTGATCCATGGTCTGTCTACTCATGATGTTGATCGCGGCTCCTAAGTCAATCAAAGTATTTGGGATTTCAACCCCATTAATATGAGTTTTGACAATAGGGCTACCGGGATCTACATATTTTTGCATGGTAATCTTACCCATCATTATGTCTGCAATTTTTCCAACTAGATGTATCCTTTTAGTATCTCTGGTTCTTTTTCCTGTTTTCTTCAAACTCAACTCCTTTATTGTCTTCGCTAGAATGGGAATTTCTTTAATGGCTTGTAACAAGGGGATCTTGATACAAACATTCTTCAATTCATCTAGGAAACTATAGTCAGGCACCCATATCTGCTTTTCCACCCCTTTGTCAATTTGCAACCTTTCAGGAAAAGGAGGTGTAGCTACAGGTGTAGGTTGCTCAACTATGGGAGTTGTAGAGGTTGATTCTTTTTCTTTTTCTTTTTGGATATTTTGGTTTTGAAGTGATACTTCAAAACCCTTATCGACTTTGAGAGATTCTTCCTCGGAAATTCTTGGTTGTTGAACACTTGTAGAAGGTTGATCTAAGATTCTACCTGATCTGAGTTGTACTTCATTGAGAGGAACAACCATATAGGTAGGGAATGGTTGACCTTCCATCATGTAAGCATTTTGAGGGTTCCTATTATTTGGATTTGGTAATGGCTGAGAGGGAAGTTGATTTGATTTCTTCTGGGATTGAAGTGATAGTTGAGAATTTTGATTTTGTGGAGGAGGTTGTTGTTGTTGAGGGTATGGCAATGATAGTTGTTGACCTTGGTTTGGAAGTTGTGGAGCTTGCTGATTCTGAAATGATGGAGGATATTGATAGAATTGAGCAAATCTCCCATAAGGGTTTTGCATGCTTTGCATCCATGCTTGAAAATCATTTTGAGGTTGAGGCCAAGGTTGTTGCCAAGGATTCCAATTTGGTTGGGATTGAGAATTCATAGAGTTGTTAAACCCTTGATTCTGTTGTCCTTGCCAAGGTCTCCTTGCAATAAAACAGAGAGATTCAAGTGTATATGGATCCTCTTGAAAGACTGCTTTGAGGCCAGGAATTGAAGGACAATCCTTGGTCTCATGAGTTTCTGAGCAAATTACACATGTTTCTACAACATGTGCATCTAAGGGACATTCCCTTAAAGCATGTTTCTTTCTGCATTTCGGGCAAAAGATAGCCAAAGCCTCAGCTTCTGCTTTTTGTTTATTGTGAATCTTAAGGGTATCAAGTTGTTCACTAAGACTCCCTAAGATGTCAGTTTTAAATTCATCAAGCATACTGCCGATTTCAGCCCTACTCACTAATCTTGTTGCAGATTTATTTGTCCTAAGGAGAGAAGGATCTCTAGGCCCTTTTTGAGTTTTTGATTTGCCCCTTGAGAGATGGATACAAAGTTCTGCTATATCATTGAGTGAAAGTTGAGAAATATCCCCTTTCCCCATCATGTTTAAGATGTCTATCCATTCATCCCTAATGGCTTTTAACAAGAGGGATTTTAAGGTCTCTTCATCCAAGGTACTCATTTTTGCTCTTTTCAAGTTATACTGAAATCTTTCAAGTAAATCTTCTAAGCTCTCATCTTCTTTTTGTATCATTTTAAAAACCTCGTCCTTGTGATTAGTAGGCATACAATAATCCAAATACCTATCCAAAAATGTCTGTTTCATTTCATCCCAAGTCCTAATGGATTGAGTGAGTAACCCCATGAACCATTTCAAGGCTTGATCCTTCAGTGTTGAAGGGAACAATTTGAGTTTCTGAGAGTCATCCAGGTAGTCATAAGTTCGACATACCACTTCAAACTCAAATAAGAATGTTTCAGGGTCCTCAGTCCTTAACCCATGGAAGTTAGGGAGGACAGATGGTGATATGTTTTTCATGGTGGCTCGGGAATCCTCATTAACAATGGGAAACCCAAATGAATTATCCCCATCTCTATTTCCTCCTCCAAGGGGACCTCTTCCTCCATTATTGTTATTGTTGTTTCCTCCTCCTCCTCTACCTTTACCTCTACCACCTCCTTCTTCCTCTGCCATGATGATTCTCCTAGGGATTTCAAAATCTTTTGGTTCCTCTACAAAAGGTGAATGAGAAGAGATTTCTCCTTCTTCTTCAGATGATTCCAATTCCTCAATTACAATTGGTCTTTCTGTAGGAGAAAGAGAAGAGTCTCTTCCTGGTTCAAACTCAATAGAAGGTGTAGGAGAGTCAACTCTTGGCTCTTGAATTCCAGGAATTCTAGGACTAGGAGTTTCGGTTGGAGATAAGGGGGGTGTCTCTTGTCTATCCCTTGAAGCAGATGGACTTGTAAAAATTGAACTTCGAGCTCTAGCTAAAAACCTTCCTCTAGAATCTCTAGCTCTATGCATGTCATTTTTTATTATTTTTCTTCAAGTTAAGTTAATAGTTCTTTTTCTGATCTTCCAGTTCACTCTAGGTGCAAGAAGAGAGCATACTCAAGAAACTATCAAATCAATAACTTTCTCTTTTCTGATCCTCCAGATCACCTTGCAGTGCAAGAGGAGAGCATACTTTGATAGGTTATCAACTTCTTTCCTTGAAATTTTTATGTTTTTTTTTCTAAGAATATGGCTACTTAATTTCACTCCCCCGGCAACGGCGCCAAAATGTTTAGTCAATTTAGTGTTCCTAAATTGATGTCATTAATTGTCAACCCGGGGCTCGTAAGCTGATGAAGTGAAGGTGTACTATATGTACTTAAGCAACCTCTTAGAGCTTTTTGTCGTTTGGGGTGTTGTTTGTGGTTAATTTATCTTCCTAAGATGGAGTGGTGATTTATAAACATATGAGTGATGGTGTGTGTAAGGTGAATTCTAGATGAGTGAGGGTGTGTGATCAGTGGTTTCTAACTACTTGCTGAAAAGGAAAAGCTTGAAAGAAATAAATAACTTGAAATGACTTGAAAGCAAAGAACCACTTTCTAATGGCATTAGACACCATTCATGCTGCTGCAAATAAAAAGTAAGAAAATCACTTTAAGAACAAATGATAATGTTTATCTCTTCCTAAATCCCTGCTTCTAACACATAGTACTGTGTAAAACACGATTAGGAAGTAGCTAAAGATGAGTTAGAAAAGTGATCAAAAATGAGAAAAATCTACTTTAAAGACTAGTTATAATGTTTTGCTCTTTCTAACTCTCTGCTTCTAACACATAGTACTGTGTAAAGCACGATTAGAAAGTAGTTAAGGATTAGTCTAAAAAGTACTCAAAGCCAGCTGTAAGTTATTAGTATTCTGATCTCTAAAAGATAAACAATTTGTGATAAAGAGACCATTCATATGTTAGCAGACAACTTTGAGAAATTAAACTAAAAATCAGCTATGAAAGTAAAGGCAGCAACTTTGAATCTGTCAACTGAAAATACCATCAGTTATAAAGCAAATACATAAACACAAAAGCAATACCAGGTTAAAAACCTGCAAAAGAAACAATGTTGATCAGCTTAAAATAAAGGCTGGAAATGAAATAACATGAAAGTGAATTAAGCTGTACATGTTTCAAGAAAAGGAAATGTTGAATGGAAAATGAAGAAATAGCAAGAATATAAACATGAAATACTATACAAGGGCAGTCATGAACAGGGGCCCTCCATTCATAATACCCAAAGAAGACTCAAGGAATTGAAAACTTCAGAACAGCACTGCTTCTATTACTCCATGTGCAGAAAATTACAGTCAAGAGTGCTAGAACAGCACTATTAAAACAGAGTCTTGGAATGCGCTAAAATGATAACAAGTTCATAAAACACAGCAACTAAAAAGTAACCATAAGCGTACGCAGACGCAAGTTTTTATAGGCATCTGAAAGATGGCCTAATGCGTACAGCTAAAACTGAAAAATAAACTAACTGTCATGCGTAATTAAGGTTCAATAACACGTCATAAGCCTCGTGGATGAGCTGGAGGTTCTGGTCGTTATGGGCATTGAATCCAGAGTTGGATTATGTCCCCCACAACCTGCGTAACACGGACAAGTCACTGTTTGAACTGACGTGACCCAACAGCTTACGCATCACCGTTAAGCTGCCTTTATTGACCGTAACTTGACCCTCGTTGACCGGAGGTACAGATGACGTGGCTGGCTGAACCAATGGCACAGGAACCTCGAGCACCTTGATTCCTAAGTGCCCATGTGGCTCATTTGGCAAAATGACACGTGGAGCCTTGAGATTAACAAAAAGGCTGCGGGATCATCAGATGGTTGCGGAATCATCAGATGGCTGCGGAATCATCAGATGGCTGCGGAATTCCTGTAAATATGTCAAAATCAAAACAAAACAGTCACACATTAGCAAAATTCCTTAATCATGCTTAAAGTCATCTAATGTAATGATCTGGGTTGGTTTGCAAGGAAAATGAGGCAAAAGAGAGAGATGAATGAGGGAAAACTGTAGGTAATGATGGATAATCAAGTGTAAAGTAGAGGCTCTACAATAAGCACTTTTCTTGATGATATAATAGCTACAATACCTTCTCTCCCTAGACCGAACCTATAAAACAAGAAATCAAATTTTTGGGCTCATTCTACTAGCCCTCTTCTCTATGAAATAAACTTAGACTTACTCAAGAATAGCGATAGCTTAAGGACTTTGATCTTGACGGATCAAAAGTTTATTTGAGGAGATCAAGAAATGCCAAGCATCTTGACAAAGTAAGTGAAGGTATGAGGTAATTTTACAAGATCTGAAGTCTTCAAAATTATATGCTATCGTAGTCAAGGCAAGAGATGAGGTTGATGAATTGTATATGGATCCCTTGGTCTAGGGTTAGCACTTGAAAACCCTAGGAGTCCATCCTCTAAGTTTCCATGGTAACCCTAGATTGATAAATTAACATCATTCTTTTGTTATTGTATACTTTGCTTGGGTGTACTTGTCAATGAATACTACAAGTACAGGAAGTAAAGGAAGAAGGATGAGAAGATCCTCTGTTTTGGCAAGCATGATGGAAGGAGGGAACTGTAAGGACCCTTGGATCCTTGGGCACTCTAATAGATTCATGGTATAATCGTGCGATTGTGGATTCCTAGAAGAGAAGAATTAATAGCATCATACAGAAGGATTCATGAACTTGATATAGTAGTCAACTAGTTAATATAAATATGCTTTTGCAAGCCGATAATAAGGATCATTTATGGATCCTCCTTTGTGATGTCATGGAGTGATTTCTTGTTAAAATGTGCAACTTTGGTCAAATTCCACCTTGGATAACTCATTTGCAGAAGATGATTATTGGAATGAATTCCTATTTTTGAGAGGACCAATTTTGACCTATGGAGCGTTGGATTCTGACAAGGGAAAGTTTTTTTTTGAGGTCAAGACCACACATGTGGTTTTGGTCAAGGTCGGCCCCACCAGTCATGTAGGCTCATGAAGCCCAAGAGACATGAACTTTGACCCACATTGACTTGTATAAATAAAGTTCAAGGAAAATTCATTTTTGCATTTTCACATCATACATCTTTCTCTCTCCTCTTCTGATTGGTTCAACCTCCAAGGGAAGTTATTCTCTTCACACATGCGAGAGTTTGACTAGGCATTTCTGTGATGACTTCCTGTTTAGCCATCTTTGACTGAAATTCATTTGACCTATTTTGATTTCGATTTTTGGAGGGTTGACTCTATTTGACTAGGTCACAATGAATGGAACAAGAATTGAGGAAAATTGGGTAGGTTTGACCTGTGTTGACCACAGGCCTAAGGTGGTAGTTTGACCGCAAGGTTGACCTTTTGTTTAACCAAGTTTGACCTCTCCAAACTTGGATTTTTTGTTGTTTTTTTACGGTCAAGAAAGGTTGAGTTCCTCTCTCCTTTGATCGAGTTGTTTTGGAAGAGTTTGACCAACCTTTGAATTTCTGGTTAGGGCAGAGTTTGATTGTTGTTGACTGAGGGAAAAATTGTAGACTTTGACTCAGCCATCTATTTGACTATGAGCAGTGGTATTGTATAATAATATGGGAAATTCAATTTGACTATTGACTTTTACTTTGTATCATTGTACTCTTTTGGATTTCTCTCTCTCTGAACATTTGATATTATCAAGAAGAAAAGATCTGTGGGTTTTCCCCCTTGTGGGGTTTTTCCTTGGCTTCAAGCCTAAATCTCAATGTCCTCTTGTCTTGGCTTGTCTTCTGCATTTGTGTTTATTGTTCTTTCTTCAGTTACTATCAATGTGATAATGGTTTATGTGATTTTTATTGGAAATGAAATGAAATTGTAATTGGGATAATATGGAACATTGAAGTAATTGTTATAAGAAAAGAACATGTTAACTAAAATTAACATGGTATCAGAGCCCAAGTGAGGACAATCCCAAGAAAGAGAAGAAAATCAATCACCAAGGAATTTGTTGTCAAATGGTTTCCACTTCAAGTATTGGACTATGTGGGCATATTTTGCAAACCCTTGTTTCAATGATTATGAAGAGAAGGTCTCTAAATCTTCAAGATAGAGAGAGAGGAAGTAGGTCATCTAGGACCAAGTGTTGAAGAATGTAACTATATTTTGTATTCATAATTGTATTTGAGTCATGATTTGTCAAAAGAAAATAATATTATTTTTTTTATTTAAAGGGATTGACTTATTAAAGCATGGATTTCATGCTTGTGTCAATGGTCATTAGGTCATAGCACCTATTTTGTGCTCTAGGTTATTTCATTGTATCAAAATCAAAAGTCATAAAATTTCGTTTGTGTCAAATAGAAATCCTCCAACGAGTCATCCTTTTTCTTCTAGAAAATATTGTTGTGTATCCTTCAAAATCTACCTCCAAGAAAGTATACAAGTCAACCTCAAGACAGTTGTTCATGTCGACCCAAAATATAGTGAAAAACCACTATAAGTGGCAAAGGAAGCTTGACCAATTTGAAGATACAAAAAGCCCATACCTACAATACAACAGAGGGTTCGGACCTGCAATACAACAGAGAATTCAATAGAGAATTCAGATTTGTAATGTGAAAGAGAGTTTGGATCTACAATATGACAAGAGAACATTTGATTTGCAATTTTTCTAAAGCAGGAAGGAGCCATGCAAAGTTCTATAGAGAGGAGTCTAATCCAAGAAATGAAGATCATGGAGAACCTAATTTCTGAAGTTAATTATAGAGGGTTGAGGATCCTAGAGAATGACAGTTGCAAAAAACAAGAACAGAAGTTGCAGGAAGGATCAAGAACTTAGTAAGGGCTGACTTGGTGGATGGAATGGGTCTCTGGTCAAAGGGTCAAGTTTGTCTTAAATTGATATAATCTACTAGAGAAAGAGTTGACTAGGTTTTTCCCCTTCATAGGGGTTTTTCCCTAGCCTTGTGCCTACATCTTGTGTCCTTGTTTGTTTGGAATTTGTCTTGATGAACATAACAAATTGAAAGAAAGAACTAATAAAGAGATAAGAACAATCACAAGAAAATGTCAAAGGTAAGAGAAATCCACTTGAAGAATCTAATTCACATAATGCCCTAAATTTCTCAACATGGTATCAGATCTTGGTTCTTTTGCATAAGGGCAGTAAGAAGGTCACTAAGGCCTCAAGACAAGAAGAGGAAGATAAGTCTCCTATGATCAAGCTTCTAGAAGATACAAAAGAAAATTCTAAGCACTGTAGTAAGCCTTGGTTGTAGTAATTAGGCCACAAAACTTTGACTCAATAGCGAAAAAATATTAAAGAAGATAGGATCCTTATTTAGGAATAATAAAAGGCTAGGCTGAGCATTCTAATGAAAGAAGTAAAGTACTTAAAGCCTACAAATTTCATCAAATCAAAATCTGAACTATGTGCTATCAAAATGACCTGAAGTCTCAGAACTTTAGGTGATTGAGTTAATGTTTGGGGTTTCTCAAGGAACAATACTTACAAGAGAGCAAGTGATATTGTTACATTTATCTTGATAAAACTCAAACCTATGCAGTGGTATAGGAACCTCAAACTAATGATAGCTCTGTAACATGAAATCAAAATTTAAGCAGTCACCAAAGGGGCTAAAAATTCTAAGCATAAGTATCATTGAAGACTGAAACATATTCCTCATAAAGTTATAAGTTATATCTACCATCTTCTCAAAGAATATGAATTAATGAGCATGTTTAGGATCCATCCTATAGTCTTATTTGGAAGACTAGAAGAAGTGACATCAGTCACCGTGGAGAAAGGCCACCTTCTGAGCATAGGTGTATTAAAAGACCTCAATAATAGGAACCAAGATTTCACACCTTATTTCTTTGCATAAAGGAGACTAAGATCTAAAGTTCATTAGGCATATCATCAAGCTACACTCACCTTATAAGACAAGAATCTATATTGTGTAAGTTCTATGCATAGTTACAATGTCAATATTGGCATATATATATATATATATATATATATATATATATATATACACACAGTTAAAGCCTATACAAGTTAATGAGTCGACCTACACTAAAAGAAGCAAAAAGTTACAAGTATCCCTCTTGAAGAAAATATATAAGTAAGTAACAATATCTAGTAAAACGTTGAAGAGTAGCAACATCAAAATAATCCTTCGTGATGTTGAAATGTAACTAGTGTTAGTCTTCATAATTGTTCTTGAGTCATGACTTGATGTAATTATTCATTTACTTGTCAAAAGAAAAGAAAAGATTTTTTTTTGTAAAAAGAAAAATTATTTTTATTGAAATGGGTTTCTTGCCCAAAATATTGTGGTCCTATGTCAAAGCACTCGTTGAGTGCTTTAGGGGTCTTTGGAGGGTCAATGTAACAAGAAGAAGAAAAAATATTTAATGTAGAATTTCATGTCTAGAAACCTCCAAGTGATGGGTCAGCCATCCCTCTTCATGTCAGCTTAGAGATGCTTAATTCACCTCATAAGAAGCCTATAAAAGAACTAGCTATCTTCATTTGAAAGACACACAACAAGTGATATAAATTTGATCCATATGAAGAAGAAAGGAGATCTGATCCAGTGAATTCTGTGGAAGGAAGAACAAATTCTGTAGAGGCCAGTTAAGTCTGTGGAAGGAAGAACAAATTCTCTAGAGGCCAGTGAAGGAGGAAAATATGTGTTTGAGCAGCTCACATGTGCAGATCTGTTGAAGGAATTAGGGTTTCCTTAGTCATCATTTTGCAGAGAATTGTTTGGGGTTCTAGTTGTCTCATCACTTGGAAGTTTTGGTCTAGGGTCAAGGTCATGGTCTTGGAATTATTCATTGAACAGATTCTATAAGAAGAGATTTTGTGGGTTTTCCTCTCTAGGAGAGGTTCTGGCCTAGGATAGCAGCTTGCATCTGGTATTCTTGTGTTGAAATTGTGGTATTCTTATTGGCATTTATCTTAATGATGAATAGAACTAAATAATGATATAAATCATGAGAAAATGTCAAGGATAAAAGAGAAATCAAGTTAAATAATAACCCTAACTGTTTGCCCTAGATTTCTCAACAGGTTAAAGAAGTCAATATCTTGAGACCTGTACACCACAAATCCAAACAAGAAGGATGTCTACAGTTAGAAATTTTGGCATGACATTAATGAAAGTCATAGTACTCCTTGAAGGTAGTTTTTCTGATCATGAGTAGGCCTTATAACAGTCTCCATGATCATAAAGGATAAAGGTATGAATTCATGAGGTATGTATAAGTTGTTTATTAAAAGTATAACATTAGATGTTGAGTTGGTTATTTGATTCTAGGGTTTATAGTTGTCTATCTAGGTTTGTAAATAGTACATGTGAAACCCTAACTATATAACCCTGAAACCCTAACCCTTGGCCTCTAGGGTTTGTGAGCTAACTAGGGTATATGTCAAGTATGATTAGATGAGAATAATAAGTTGTATTTAACATTAAGTACCTAGTCCTAGATTTGGCATTTGTTAACCCTAGGATTTCATCCTCCATTATTGCTTAGAAACCCTAGATTGACAAAATTAACATCATGCTTTTAGTATCGCCTATTGTGTACTTGTAAATAAACGTTGCAGGCATAAAGATTAAAATCCAGAGGGAAAACGTCGATAAAGGAAACTCCACAATGTTTGTAAAAGGAGCAACTCTAGGTATGTCTAAAAGTATAAGATTTGTAGTAAAAAAAAAAATCATTAATTTTTTTTAAAATTTTCCTTGTATTACTATCTTATGTTTATGGTTTTGAATCGTAAAGATTTGTATTAGGAAGACCAATCACTATATTGAATCTACCTTTGTGATTGTTCATTTTTTTAAACCCAAACCTTTAGGTTTCACTATAAAAAACTAAGTTTTGATGCTTAGGGTATGTTGTCATGCACTAGACTAGGACTCATAGTTGTAAGTCTTAGTGAAGGCCATGACGAGATAATGGCATCCAGAGGATAGGGTAAGCATCTGAGACTGATACTCCTTGAGGATTATAAATCGAAGATAGTTAGTAGCCCCATAACTGACACTCTTTGATGATCTGACAGGGTATCCATGACAAGAGTGGTCGAAGAGGATCGATGTTTTTTTAGGATTGGTAATCCAAGATAAGAATAGTCCTCAAGGGACATATATGGTGAACATATGGGTGGGGTGTGTACCTTAAGAGATACTGTAAAAAGAGATTTATTTTGTGTAAAAAGTTTCGAGAGTCCACCAACTGATCAGGTTGGCCAACCCTTCAAGTGGTCATGGTGTGTTGGTCTTTGGGTCTATGGTCTTGGAATATTTGCAATGTAGAAATAAAAAATTGCTTCAAATCAAATGCAACGCAAAACTAAATCACGCATCCATTAGCCAAGTGATTGTGGGCTAAAGTTGAGTAGTACTTTCGATGAGTTTTTTTTCACATAATGATTCCAACTTGTCAGGCCAGGCAGAAAATTGATTCGTGTATTCATTCAATCAGGTAGGTCTGTTATATACATGAGGGAGAGATTGTTCAGTTCATCTCCCGATGACTGTTCACATTTCTCATTTATTTATTTACATATATTTACCCAATCACAAGGATTAGGTGTCAACATTCCCCCCCTTAATCTGAAGGGATGTTGGTGAGTCCAAGCATCGTTCTGAATCGTTCAAGCTTTTCTCTTCCAAGTGCTTTGGTGAAGATGTCTGCAATTTTCTCATTTGTGGAACAATGACGGAGATGGATTGTTTTGGCCTCAACATGATGTCAAATCAAATGATATTTAGTATTGATGTTCTTTGTTCGATCATGGAACTTTGGGTTCTTGGCAAACTTTATTGCAGAGGTGTTGTCAATCATGAGTGGAGTTGATTGTACTTGTTTTACCTGCAAATCTTCAAGAATTTTCCTGAGCCACACAATTTCTTTTGTTGCTTCAACTGCTGCCACGTATTTTGCTTCTGTTGTGGAATCTGCGGGAACTGATTGTTTGCGTGATCTCCAGGAGATAGCTCCTGATCCAAGACTCATAGCATATCCTGAAGTAGATACCCCAATTTCTTTGTCTCCATTGAAGTCTGAATCAGAGTATCCAATCAAGCTGAAGTCATCCACCTATGTGTACTTGATTCCAATGTCTTGAGTTCCCTTCAAGTACTTTAGAACTCTTTTTGCAGCAGACCAATGTCCCTCACAAGGCTTTTGCATAAACCTGGAGAGGATTCCAACAGCAAATGAAATGTCTGGTCTGATAGTAGTTAGGTAGTTGAGACTTCCTACAAGCTGTCTGTACTTTGTTGCATCCTCAAATTCCTTTCCTTCAATAGATGTGAGCTTTAAGTTTTGTTCCATTGGAGTAGTAAGAAGATTGCACTCTGTCATGCCAAACCCGTTCAACAAATCTCCAATGTATTTCTTTTGAGAAAGAAATATGGAATTTGGATGTTGGGTTACTTCAATGCCAAGATAGTAATGAACATAGCCCAAATCAGTCATTTCAAAACTTTTCCTCAATTCCTTCTTTATGGATGCAATGTAGCTTTCATTGTTCCCTGTCATTAAAAGATCATCTACATATACCACAATATATACAACTATTTTTCCAACTTTATTGACAAATAAAGTTGCATCATCAAGATCAAAATGATTGAAATTGAGTTTCAGAAGATGCTCAGTTAGTTTTTCATACTAGGCTCACAGTGCTTGTTTGAGGCCATACAAGGACTGCACAAGTTTGCATACTTTATGTTCATGTTCTTTCACAGCAAATCCTTCAGGCTGGGACATAAAAACATTCTCTTTTAGATATCCATTCAAGAAAGTAGTTTTTACATCCATTTGATGGACTTTCCAACCGTTCTGAGCTGCTAGTGCAAAGAGTGTCTGGATGGTAGCCCATTTTGTTATGGGGGAAAAAGTCTCCTCATAATTGACCCCTTCCTTCTATGCAAAACCTTTTTCCACAAGCCTAGCTTTGTGCTTGTCAAGTGAGCCATCAGCTTTATACTTGTCCTTATAGACCCACTTGTAGCCAATTGGTTTGGTTCATAATGGAGGATCAACCAGCTTCCGAGTGTCATTCTTTATGAGGGCATCATACTCCTTTTGCATCGCTTCTTTCCATTCATCATGAGAAGCAGCTTCTTTGAAGGAAGTTGGTTCAAAATCTGTAGACAAGTTCAATTCACAATCATAAGAAACATCCATATCAATAGGTGAATTAGAGTCATCTACATCACCTCCATTTTTCCGATTTGAATTTCTGGTTCCTACCTTTCCAACTTCATCAGGATGAACACTTTCAAGTGTCTTTGTTAGCCACTTTGGGGGACCTTTCTGAGATGGTCCAGGCTGCTTTGTTGATTGAGTTGGGACTGAATCAAGATTGAGTCTCCCAATTCTATCAATTACATCACTTAAAGCATCATTCGTTGTTGGAGTTTCATGCGGGGGAGAGTGTTCTTCAGAAGAAGATTCCACATGTTGATCTAGTATAGGAATCCCCCCTCCAAAATGTGGAATCTGATTATCAAATTCTTGAAATGATTTTTCTTTTGCGAATCTATCCAAGCGATCAAGTTGCCGCTCAACAACATTGTCAGTTTTGGATGATTCAAGAAAAATTACATCTCGAGATACAACAAACTTTTTATTTACTTCATCATAGAGGCGGTATGCTTTGGAGGTGTTTGAGTACCCCAGGAAGATACACTTACGACTTCTAGCACCAAGTTTGTTTCTATGTACCTTTGGTATCAAGGCATAACAGGTGGAACCAAAGACCCTGAGATGCCTTACCGAAGGAACATGTCCATATCACATTTCATAAGGAGTCTTGTTTCTTATAGCATTAGATGGACATCTATTCTTTATATATGCAGCACATAGAACAGCATCAGCCTAAAACATTATCTTTACATTTTTGAAGAAAAGCATGGATCGTACCATATTTAAGATTGTTCTATTCATTCTTTCAGCTACACCATTCCGTTGAGGATTATAAGGCACAGTTGTTTGATGTTTGATCCCATGTTGGTGAAGATAGTTTTAAAATTCATTTGATGTGTATTCTTTTCCATTATCAGTGTGAATAGACCCAATATGAGATTGTGCATCATTTTCAATCCATTTATGAAAATTCTTGAATGTTTTAAAAGCATCAGATTTGTTCTTCAATAAATAAACCCAACACATTCTGGTGTAGTCATCAATAAATGTCATGATATATTTATTTCCATTTGCAAAAGGAATAGGCATTGGACCACATAAATCTGAATGAATGAGTTCAAGTTTCCTATATGCTCTTGAATGTGAATCATGAAAAGACTGTTTGCTATGCTTTCCTAGAATGCAAGCATCACATTGCTTAAGTTTCCTAGGAATTGTAGGCAAACCAAAAACACCATTTTTCTTCAACAAGCGGAGACTGTCATAGTTCAAATGTCCAAATCTAGCATGCCCTAATAAACTTGATGGAAGTATACCTTCTTCATGATGAGAATTATATGATAAATGTTGTGCATGAGCAGAGGTTCCTTGTAGTTTGAGAAGCCTTTCTTCTTCTATTCCCCTCATGACAAGTGAGTGATCAGATGCTTTTCTTACCTCAAGCTTGCCATCAAACATATGAATGGAGTGACCTTGCTGGCGGATGTGAACCAAGGACAACAAGTTTCTCTTGAGTTGTGGGAGATATAGAACATGATCCCGAAGAAAGTCTAGAAGACCAAGCAATTTAAGCCTGATTGTGCCAAGCCCTGATGGCTTGATTTTTTATTGATCTGCAAAGTATACTGCTCCATCAACATTGTCAGTGAAATCTTCAAAAAAATCTTTTCTATGATTCATGTGACAGGTTGCTCCTGAATCAAGCAACCAATCATTTTTCCATGAAGCAAGTGAAGCATTAAACAAATCTTCATTTACTCTAATGTTACATTGTGCCTCAACATAGTGAGCGGATTCAGGTGCTTTACCTTTGTCTGTATAATCAGTTTTACCTTTCTATTGGTTTCTTTTCTGCTCAATTTTGTTCCATGGTAGCTTGCATGTAGAGGCATCATGTGATCCATTTCTTTTGCAGCGAATGCAATGAAAATATGCCTTTTCTCCTTAAGAATGTCTGCCCCCCCTGCCTCTGAAATATCTTCCTCTTCCTCTTCGTCCACCTCTTCCTCTTGTAGAATCTTGAGCAGGATACTTTTCTTTATGAGCAAGGCACACAGTCTCTTTAGAAGATTCAGGGGTTGTCTTCTTTCCAAAGGCTTTCTCTCTTTCAGCAAACTTTTTCACAAGAGAGTCAAATGTTATATCTTTGAGAATTCTATTTGCTTGCAATGACTCAAGATAATTGGAGTAAGTAGGATAAAGTGCCTTGAGAAAAGCAATAAGAGGAATATCCAATTCAACCTTAGTAGATTTGATATCATGCATTATAGAATTTACTTCAGATGCAAGAGCAAGAGGATCATTATTTTGCATCTCAAGAGTGAAGAGTTTAATCATGAGTTGAACAACTTCAAGTGCAGAATGTGAGTCATAGAGTTCTTTTAGCTTTTGTAAGGCTTCAAAGGCAGTTGAATATGATGAAATATGGCGACTCACCTCTTCATTTGCAGATGCTGCGATTAGTGCATAAGCTTTGTTGTTCTTTGTTTTCCCAAATGACGAGCTATTTTTCTGAGGTAGGCTATACTGGGTCATTATCTCCTTCTCCGACACACACTCCTTTCCACAAATCATTGAAAATGAGGGTGTGTTTTATCATTCGGGACCATTCAGGATAGTTCTCCTTGCCAGTGAGACCTATTCCCACCATAGATATGATTGAATGCATTTTAAAATCCAAGAGCTGTAAAAATACTTCTACTGCTAAAAGAAAATTGATTCTAATATCAAAATGTATTCTGGCCTCAAACAATATATTAAACACAGTCAAACGCAGGAGCGTTAACTATGTTAGTCACTTTGAAAACAGCTTTATGAAAACAACACTATGGTAATCCAAACAACACTATGGTATAATACAAACATTATACCTCGCTGCCCTAAATATCTTCACCGCATATATGCCATGTCCATCATATAAAAGGTAATGTGAAAAAAGGCTAACACGCATATACTGTTACCATTCAAAAGTACCATTCAAGCACAGATCCACTTCAATCTCTCCACGACGAGACTCCGGAAAACCGCCAAAAATTACAGAGCGAGCAATCCAGAGCCAGACCGCTCAAAAGTTGTCAAAAACACAATAAAATCATAGATAGGGATCGAGTCACGAGTGCAACATTGGCGAGTTTCCATACAAGCCAGAAATTCACAGATTTCAATCAAATCGGTGCACTAAATGCAGGAAAAAGAACCCAAAACTTCGAATTTTTTAATACTTATACGTCTCAGACCCAGTCGAGCTGCTTACAACCGATATACCTCGTTTCAGCGTGCAGTTGACACCCGGCTTCCTTGTCGACGTGTCAATCGGTCCATCTCGGAAATTGCTTCTAAATACCAGAGAAAGAGAAATCGAGCCAGTCTTTAGATTCAAACAAGTGAAGAGACAAAACGCTTGACAGAAAATGTAACACCAATACAGTTATGTCTCTGTCCTCCTTTGATCCATACGCAGGTCAATTATCTCTCTCCATACGCTCTATCATTTCTCGGCTACAGCTCACACTAAACAAGATTTTGAACCAGCATTCCCTATCAGATTAGTGAGCCGGAGTGAAGTTGAAGAAAACTAGCGACGGTATGACATCCAGCTTCGGATACGATGGATCGGGCGGTGTGATTTCCAGTCATCACAGTAGTTGTCATGGATCAAGCTTCAGCAATGAGGGGTCGTCTGGTGCCTTTGGCCTGGGTGACGACAATTACAGGGGCGCACACAATCACGCATGGTATCCGGCATATGAAAGCCCACCTCTTATCGTTCATAGTCAGCATGAACGTCCGAGGAGAGCCTCTCGCAGAGCTAAGAGGATTTGGTGGACTCTGAACATTTGGAAATGGGGCTCAACTATTCCCGGATTCTGAGAGCAAATAGATTGTTTGTTCAGGGAATCTCTATACGAAATCGTAAACCGGCGTTTCAGCAGCATATGGGAAAAACGCAGTATATTTACACAGGATGCGTTGTTTGATAGGGTCAGCAGTATTCAAGGCAAGCAGCATAACAGTAGGAAGGCTTGACAGAATCTGGCACCAACGAATATATGGGCAGCGTAACAGTAGGAAGGCTTGTCAGAATCTGGCACCAACGAATATATGGGTAGCGTATCGCATGGAGCAGGCTTTGTATGGAGTAGAGCGCAGGTAATGGTAGACAGAACGTAGGCAGTACAGGCACTCAGACAAGGGAGTTACAAGGCACAAAAGCTAAAAAAAGGCACTGGCTCTGATACCATGTCAGGCCAGGCAGTAACTCCATTAGGCAGAAAACTGATTCGTGTATTCATTCAATTAGGTAGGTCTGTTATATACATGAGGAAGAGATTGTTCAGTTCATCTCCCGATGATTGTTCACATTTCTCATTTATTTATTTACATATATTTACCCAATCACAAGGATTAGGTGTCAACACAACCCTAGTTAATATTTCAGATCATGATATGTGAATGAAAGTACCTGCAAAACAAAGGAAGGAGGAGACATTAGATCAGATAAATATTTAATAAAATAGAAGAAAAATTATACCAGTACCTTCTACACAATAATAGAGTATGATTTTCTCCTACTTCCTTGCATGAAAAATGATAGTTTGTGGTCTTTCACTCAAATACAAACACAATGGTCAAAGAAAGACAAATACTACATGAATTTTTTTCATGGAAAATTTTCTTATTTCTTATAAACCTTTATGTAACTCCCACTCGGCCAAGACATACAACACAAATATTAAACAATTTTTGTTGTCTCACCTAAACCCTTACCATTTTGAGCTATTTTCTTTAGATAGTTGTTCCACTTCAACATCTGAATTGATACTTTTTTTCCTACTCATATTGTTAGGCCCCTATACTACTAGTGTAACCCCTTGTTGTTATTAGTACAACCCCCTTATTATATTGTTGTACCCATGTAGTCCCCATATTGTTATTATTGTGCACCATAGAAGCCCATTATTGTTATTATTGTGCCCTTACATTATTATTGTTATGTCGGCTCTGATTAGATTATGACCCCTTAGACTCCTATATATAGAAAGGAGGTCTTGTCATTTGTATCATCCAAGAATTGTTCATTTGTGTAATGTAAAGGAGGTTTCCCCCTCGAAGAGGTTTATTTCTAAGTGTTACACAAAAATATCGTCACCATGATTATTTGCAGTCAGTATGGATCTATCATCACTTGTATTGTCCTCCTAAGCAAGTCTCAGACCTCAGCTCTTCAAGTCAAGCTTTGAAAATGAGAGAAAGACATTGAAAATCAATAAAACTCTGGTTCCGCACTTTCTCTCACTGTTACCTGCGGTCCCGCACCTTCTGTTTACAAAAACTGCGGACCTGCCCGCCCTGTCCCCAAAGGTGTGGGTGCAGAACCCTATGAAAGTCAAAAAGGCACAAGTTTACTCTAAAAAACTCACTTTGGGTTAATTCTAGATGATTCTAGAAGGAATTTTGACGTGGATTGGCCGCTCTTAGGTGGTTCATGCATCCCAATAGAGAAGGAGCTAATCCCTTGATGAGAGGATCTATCCCTTTGAAGGAGGGCTTTATCCCTTTGAAGTAGGACCTAGTAACTTCCCTCCATTGCACTATAAATTCAGGCATTGGGCTAGTTGCTGGAGAGGTTGGAAGCTAAACATTTTTTAGGGTAAATGCTGGTGAAATTAAGACTTCCTAGTTGCGCTTAAGAGGAGAGATCACATACATTTTTGGCTTCATTGGGAAGAGAGTGAAACTTGTCAAAGTAGAGGAGACTTCTTGCTGGACCCTGGGAGGAGCTTGTACAGCGTCAAGGCACAGGTTGTAAAGTTCTTCTTGATTTGAATTAATAAAATCAAACTCATTTTTCTCAACAAATTGTCTCATGTCATTTGTTTCATGAATTCCTTGACTTTCATTTTAAATATGTTTTATGATATTGTCTTTTCAGGTGCTATTTAATTTGTTTGCTTGTTTGTGTTTGCAGATTCACGACAAGGGAGCTCATTTGGATCGAAGGAGCGAAGGCTTCTACAAACTTGCGTTGGACCTAAGGTAGGTCTAAAACACTTGTTTGCCTTTGTTTATAAAAGCATATTTAGAGAAAGATAGTGTGTGATTGGTTTGCTTGTCATTAGGTCTTCTTTAGATTCTAGGAAGGTCTATCTTGTCTGCAAGATCGACTTATTCCGTGTGACAAAATGGCGACTCCACTGGGGACTTGATTTTTTCCTTGTTTTTACTTTGACCTGAGAAACTGTGTTTTTGTTTCTGTTTTTGGCTTGTTGTGTGTGGAATTGGGTAGAGTTTGTAGATCCAGGGTTATTTTTCGTTTTTCATAGCTTTGGGAGAGGACGGCACCCTAGCCTTTTGACACAGTGCGTACTTATCCGCACTTTTGAGTTTAGCACAGAGCGGTACCGCACCTGTGTTAACTGTGGGCCTGCAGACCCTGTCAAAATTTTGAAAAACCTAAGATTTCCTCTGTTAGCCAGCTTAGTTTTTGTTTAGAAGTTATTATCCACTGCCCAGACCTGCATATAACCTGTCAGAAGCTTTCTTTAGGTTGATTTCATTGGTGTTAGGGTTTTAGGTGAAATTCCTAGGAGTTTTGCTTGTTGGGTTTGTTTTTCATTTTGGTCTTATAGTAGCTCTGAGCTTAGAAGCTGTAGGGACCTCAAATCACCTTTGTGTCTACCAACCTTCTTATGAGTCTGACCATTTATGAAATCTACCCTTGTTGAGGAATGCGCTTTGTGTTTTCTCTTTACAAAAATTCGAAAAGCTTGTGTTTAAAAGTTTGGATTTTCATTTTTAAAAAGAAAACAAAATTGGTTGTTTTTGACTGATTTGTGATTCTGCATGAATTGGTCCTTAGTTTACATCTAGCTAAGTAAAACATCCTTAAAAAATAAATCCTGTAGGCTTTGACTTCAAATAGGTTTTTATAATTTATAGATCTCAAAGTTAGTCATTTGCATAGTTTTGAGTGTTTTATAAAAGATAAAAAATCTCTTTTGGAAAAGTTTGTTTTTTGTAGTGGTTGAGTGCTTTGAAAAGAAAAGGGAAATTTTTGTGAAATAACTAGTTGTCTCGTTTTGAGTGCATTGGAAAGGACAAAAGCTCTTCTTTTAATTTGTTTGTTAAGCAATATTTGTGTTTACAAAGTATTTGCATTCTCAAACTCTTTCTTAGCTAGAAGTTCATCGAAGGGAAAAGATTGTTTAAATCATCTTAGGTGCATTTTTATTGATTTTGAGTCGAGTCTTCATACCACGAGTTTCATCTCCGCACCTTTTGACTTAAACAAAAACCAATAAAAATAATGCTTAAAGTAAAATTCATCTAGCAACATTTTTATTTCTAGGGATCTGATACACCAACATATCTTAGGCTAGTGTCTTGGAGTAGGAGAGTAATTAACTCTCCAAGACAGCAAAAACAAACAAGTAGTTTTATCTTGTGGTAGGGAAGAAATCCAATTGTTGCATTTATGCTCTGGGAAAGCTCCTCTTAAAGGAGAAGCACGAGATCGTGTCCGAACCAGTGTGGGAATCAATCCTTCCTCATTGGGAACGACGCGAGATATTCACGTATTAAAAATGGTAAACCTCGGATTAACCATTGTCGAGGAGCCTGGGGTCACTTGTTGGTAAACCTTGGATTATGTCAAGGAGCCTTCAAGGGGATTGAGCTTGCTACTCTGACCTTGCGTGCGTATCGGATCGTAGACTGTTCCCCCAGGTATATTTGTTTCAGTTGGGAACCTTAGTGGCCATATTCTTTAGGATTCTTCCTAAGGTGACAGTGGTGGGAAGATCCCACTGTACCTAGAGCAGACGTCGGCTAGACTCACTTGGAATTTCTGGGGGGTTCTCTTCACTCGAGACGGTTAAGTGGAGGAACTTGTGCGACTCTATTCATTAAGCAGGTTGCCGGGTAACTGTTCCAACCCCCATTTCTGTATTGAACTCTGCAACGTTGGATTTCATCACCAACTAGTGTTTTCAGTACGGAAAGTTATTGTTTGTGTGTGTTTGATCTCCTAGATTCTTTAGGTGTGTGATTCAAATTTGTTTGGTTCTTAGAGGCTTTAGGTGGTTTTCATTGAGATTTTACTTTGTTTGCGTGTGAAGTAGTTAAAAGTTTTTAACCGTGGCTGAATTACCGAGGAAGTCCCGTAGACTTCGGGGCCAACCTCCTGAGTTTTCACCGAGCCAGCTTGAAGGTTTGAAAGTCCTCGTAACTCCTAGAGATAGTAGAGTTGGGTAACCTGAAGAAGGAGAGTCTTCTTTGGTGGTACATCCTGATTTTCAAGCTTTAACAGTAGATTATAATCCGCAATCAGTGTCTGTTTCCGAAGTTACTGGTAGCTTTTCATCTACTAGTGATATAGGTGAGGAACCTGAAATATCCGAACCTGAAAGTGAATTTGCTGCTACTCCTACATCGGGGTTTGCTTCTCCAGCTTCTAGTGGTCCTGGTTCACCTAGGGTAGAAAGAGTAATCACCCAAGATCTTCCTTCTGGACTTATAGCTATCGAAGAACTTGCTACTCCGGAAGAAGAAGTAGGCATCCCTATCCCTGAAAAGCAACCTGTTATTGAGCTAAGGGAGCGTGAATCAATTTTTTACAGTCCACCAAGGAGCAGTACTTGGTATCTTCCTTTGACTAATTTCTTAGAAAACCCAGGGTTAAGTTTTTCACCACCTTGTGTTCCTTATCACCCAACACCTAGAGGTTATTATCCTCCGTTAAATATGTCAAGCCAGTCGTCCATGTTTACTCAATCGGCAGAATCTTTTTTGTACGGCGGTCCTTCTGTTCCCTCTGGGTATCAGTCACTTTCTGGTACTTTTTCGGGAGCATCTCCTCAACCCATTGAACAAGGGTTATTAACTAGAAGCAATGGTACTAAGCTGTTGAGCATAGAAGATATTCTCATGATGTCAGGTTCTACTCCCAATCCTCAACCTCAAGGTGGCCAGTTACCACCTGGGGGGCAGCCTCAATTATTGCCTGGGGGGCAACCTCAAGGTACCCAATTTGCGCCTGGGGGACAACCTCAAGGACAGTACATACCTACGGGGCAGTACGTTCCTCAAGGTCAACCCCAGTATCAATTTATACCTCAAGGTCAACCCCAGTATCAATACGTGCCTCAAGGGTATCAACCCCAAGGTCAGTACTCGAACCAAGGTTTCCAACCACCCTCCGGTCAATCATATGTTCAAAGAACGGGAAATTTACCTTTGAATTATCAATCCTACCCTCAACTCGATTATGGTCCTCAATATTCTCAACTTGTTATGGGTCCGTACCCCGGAATGAATTTAGTGTGGGATCCATCGCAAACTCAATAGGTGTTGCAGCCAAATGTACAGTTGTCATCTCAAACTAGACAACCCTTAGTTTCTGGTACACCCCAGCAACCAGTCCAGTCTAATATTCAAACTTCTGTACCCTCGGTAGTTTCTCAGCCTGGGCCTAGTACGCCTCATACTCCACCTCAAACGACTGCTGCAACTGCCGCAACATCTGTTCAATCTACCCAACCTACTTCTGGAGTATCGACAGCTCCAGTTTCTATTGTTCCTGTATCTACTCCTCAGACATCTTTACCACCGTCTTGATCCACGATTCAAACTTCGGTTCAAATGCCTGTAGGACAACCTGGTTCAAGTACAGTTGTCACAAGTCAACCACAATTTACTTATCAACCGTTCCAGGGACAGTACCTATTCAGCACCAGCTAGTCTATCAGTATCAAGCGTACCCTGGGTACACATATCAACAACCTCAACAACCCCAGTACGGTCCGGTTAATCCTAGTTTTCTGGGAGGATACAATATCCCAAATGCAATTCCTATTCCTAGTTATCCTGGATATCCTCCTCCTGGGGCTGGTCTCATGACCCAGAGTTTTAGGGACCCTAATCGTCAGTTACCGTTTATCGCAACTTTGGACTTGCCTGACTTGTCACGCCTAACGAATGATCCCATTAATTATCTTCCGTTTTGGCAGCCAATGCCGAATAAGTTTCCTAGTGATATTCCTAAGTTCGAAGTCAAATCAGGAGAGGACCCGTCGAACCATGTGATGACTTATCACCTCTGGTGTGCGTCTAACTCCATTTCAGATGATTCAATCTGTCTAAGACTTTTCCAACGCACTCTAATTGGTCTCGCGGCCAAGTGGTACATTGAATTACCGCGAGGCACTTTTTATAATTTTAGTCAGTTAGCTACCTCATTTTAAACTCATTTTCAGTTGTCGGTTAGATATGACAATGGCACAGAATTGTTAACTTCGTTAAAGCAATCGACGTCCACTTACATTTCAGATCATATTCATGAGTGGAGACATCGACGTCGTTTAGTGAAGGTTTTTATTCTGGATCAGATCTTGGCTGAATGGTTTATAAAGTCTTTGTTGCCAAAGATCACTGAAGATGTAGCTAAAGCCAGAGTTGTTACTGAAGAGCAAGTAATTTCTCAAGCACAGTACCTTGACTTGGTCTATACTCAGTCAAGTACATTACACGAGAAAATCCCCAATCTTCCCAAGCAAAATCAAATCGTTGCAGCTCCTTCGGGATCTCATACCGTCGATGGTATGATTGGTACGGTTAAAACTAAGAGTAAGAAGAAGTCTTCCAAGTCCCTGACAGGAGATTCTTCTGTGAAGATTTCCGCCGATATTCACGTTGTAGAGTCATCTACAGCCAAATCAAAATCCGGTGGAAAAAAGAAAGGAAAGAAGAAGAATAAAACGGACAAAAATTCAAAGGAGAAACCTGAAAAATCGGAATCCAATGATGAAAAACGCAAACCTCGTTATCCTTGTCTCATTTGTGATGATGAACATTTTACAAGAGACTGCCCTCATCGTGCAGAGGTTGCGAAGATTGTCAAAGGTTCCCAAACGCCTGCTGTTTTGAAGGATCCTTTTCCAGCTCAAGACAGTAAGATGATAGGTTCTTCCTCGAGTGCCAATGAAGAACCCATACTGATGATGTCCCATGTTAGGATTGCAACTCGATCGCATGATTATGGTAGTAAAAGTCCTGTTGATAGTAAAGAAGCAGAATCTTCTCATTCTAATCCATCAACCTCAGCTCCCGGTTCCGATCCGCTACAGATCGAGAAACCTAATCCAGACTTGGTAATCAAACCGCCCGCCAAGGGTATACTTCGAAAGTCAGCTTTCAATCCACATGCGAGAGCGGCTCATAACTATAACATTGTTGAGGATTTAGCTGTTTCACCCTCAGCAATGTCGGCTTTGGAAGTGCTGCAATCATGTCCAGCATAGTGTAAATTACTTTTGTCGGCTATAGGAGCTGTTGACGTTCAGGACTGGAACCTAATAATTTTCGATCTAGAAAATAGTACACCACGCTTACCTCATCAAATGGCTTTCCAAATTCCAGTGATAGTCAAAAACAGACCTATTCATCGATTGATGAGGGAGCCTCAACGTGTATTATGTCGATACAGTGTTGTAGATCGCTTGGTTCTCCTTCGCTAAATCAATCCCCGACGATTCTAAAGGCCTTTGATGGCCGTGGGTTTCATTCTTTTGGCATTCTATAGGATTTTCCTATAGGGGTTGAAAGAAAAACCGTTAATCTAGATGTGGAGGTGGTTGATTCCCCTTTAGATTACAACCTTCTCTTGGGTCGAAGTTGGTCTTACGCTATGACAGCTGTCATTTCATCGGTCTTTTGGGTTATAAAGTTTCCTCATAATGGAAAGATCGTAACAATAGACCAGCTGGCTTACTTTTCATCCGACCCAGCCTCTTCTGAAAGTATTCAGCATGTCGGTAAAATGACTATCCCATATAAGGATGTTGGAGTAGGACTAGTTAAAGATGTTGGTTTACTGGGAACTTTTCCTTTTCCTCCGATCAACGCATCGTCTTCATTTGCAACCATTCATATGATTACGTCAGACACCATTGTTTATGATGATCCTTGGATCATTCCTTCTGAATCTGAGATAGACTCATTTGGTGATTTCATGCCTTCGAGTCCATATGAAATTGCGTATGAGGTCGTGCAATCGTTTACCGACCCATCTTCAACCAAAATTGACTTCATGAATGTGGTCCGTGAGGAATCACTTTTCACATCAAGCTCGGATTTAATCACATTTTCTGAACTTGTTCACTCTGATGAGAAAATTCGTGAAATCCTATGTATAGATGATTTACCATGGGAAGATCTCCATCACAGATCTTCGTTTTTACCCAAGAATGATCGTTTTGAAAATGATTTTTCATCAATCTTTACGACTGAATATGTCAAGGAACCTCGGAATCCAATGAAACATCCTGATTCAGAGTTAAATTTGGGAAACATCTCTCGAACTATTCCTGTTGACATTTCGGTTAAGCCTGGAATTGTTGAGAACATTCATATAGTTGCCTCGTGTACAGATGACGAAATTCAAATATATAAGGCCCTATTTCAAGAATTTCGTGACGTGTTTGCCTGGTCCTATGAGGAAATGCCAGGAATTGATCCCACGATTGTTGTTCATGAAATAAAGACTTACCCAGATGCTAAACCCGTCCAGCAACATTTGGTCAGATTCACCCAAGAAAAGTTGCTGCAATCAAAGCAGAAGTTGAAAAATTACTCAAAGCAGGTTTCATTTATCCGATCCCGTTAACAGATTGGGTATCGAATATTGTTCCGGTTAACAAAAATCAAGGAACAATAAGAATATGTATTGATTATAGGGACATTAATCGAGCTTGTCCAAAGGACAATTACCCAACTCCCTATATCGATCAGATCATTGATGATTGTGCCGGCAGCGAAATATTCTCCTTCATGGATGGTTTTTCCGGATACAATCAAATCAATATTCTACCTACCGATCAACCAAAAACGACTTTCATTTGTCCATGGGGGACATTTGCTTATTGCAAGTTACCTTTTGGACTCAAGAATGCCAGAGCAAATTTTCAAAGGGCCATGTCTTATGCATTTCATGACATCAAGCACATTGTGCAACCCTATCTCGATGACTTGCCTGCTCATTCATTACATCGAGTTGATCACCTCGTCCATTTATGAGCAATCTTTATGAGGTGTAGGCATTATTGGCTTCGGTTGAACCCACACAAATGTGTCTTCTGTATAGAAACGGGTCGATTGCTGGGGTTTGTAGTTTCGAAAGCCGGCATTCGCGTCGATCCCTCGAAGGTCGAAGCTATTGTCAAATTCCCTCCTCCTTCGAGTCTTCACCAACTCCAAAGTTTGCAAGGGAAAGCAAACTTTTTACGACAATTCATTCCTAACTACGCCAAGGTTACAAAGGGTTTTACCCAGTTTTTGAAACAGAATACTCCATTCTATAACGATGAGATAGCTCAGAAATCTTTTGATGCACTAAAACACGCGTTGACCCATGCACCATTATTGCATCGTCCCAACTACAACCAGGATTACTTCTTGTATCTCGCCGCCTCTCATTCCACCATTGGAATGGTCTTAGTTCAGGAAGATGAATTCGGAACTGAGCATGTGATATATTACCTTAGTCGAATTTTAAATCCAACTGAGCTAAAATACTCACATGTGGAGAAATTGGCATTGGCAGCTGTTCAAGCTGTCCAACGTTTTCGTCACTACATTTTACTACGTAAAACTACAGTAATTTCGGATTGAAACCCTATGATCTACATTTTGACCAAGCAATTGCTAGGGGGCAAGTACTCTAAATGGATTGTTATCCTGCACGAGTTCGACTTGGAATTTGAAAAATCCAAGTCTAAGAAATCTTTAGTTTTTGTGGAGTTAATGTGTGACTTCCCGCGTGCTGACATGGAGACTGTGGCGGAAGAGCCCATTGTAGACGAATCCTTGTTTCTAATCAGCACTTTAGATCCATGGTATGGGGATATCTTCGTTTATCTCCAGACCCAATCCTTTCGGCTAGAAATTTCAAGGTCAGATTGTCGAAAAATACGATTCCAGTCCCAACAATTCAAGATTATTGGAGATACTCTTTATCACTGTGGGGTGGACTCTGTTTTTCGACGTTGCTTAACTCACGAGGAAGTTGAAAGGGTTCTAAATGATTGTCACTCTGGAGTGTGTGGCGGTCATATGTCTGGGTATGCCACAACCCAAAAGATATTGCGCGTTGGCTATTTCTAGCCGTCTTTGTTTAAAGATTGTATTACTGCGGTCCGAAAATGCCACAACTGCCAAATTTTTTATCGAAAGAAGCGCGCTCCACCTGCTCCTCTCCACCCTATAATTGTCGTTGGTCCTTTTTCCAAATGGGGTATCGATTTTATTACATGTAACCCTCACTCGGCCGGGGGGCATGCGTATATCATCCTTGCGGTAGATTATTTTACCAAGTGGGCCGAGGTGATGCCTACATTTGAGGCAGATGGCAAGACAGCTGCAATTTTCATGTTCAATCATATAATTGCTAGGATTGGTGTCCTACAAGCGATTATCACTGATCATGGGCGCCATTTTCGAAACGTTATGATGACCGAACTTACAGGCCAGCTTGGGTTGCGTCACGATAGTTCAACTCCTTATTATCCACAAGCTAATGGTTTGGTTGAATCCACCAACAAAGTTTTAGTCATCATGATCCGACGAATCATTGGGATTCATCAGTCGAATTGGCATAACATGCTATTTTCAGCGCTTTGGGCATACCGAACCTCAGTAAAAACATCAACAGGGTTCACTCCTTTCCAACTAGTCTATGGTCTAGAGGCTGTGTTACCCATTGAATGCGAAATCCCGTCACTACAAATGGCCATCGAGTTATTTCCAGCCACTTCCGAAGAGGAAAAGCATTTGTTATACTTTGCTCAATTAGATGAGAATCGACGTGATGCTGCATTGGCGATCGAGACTCACGCAAAACGTATGAAAGCTCAGTGTGATCGAAATGTGACCCCTCGAAAATTTTCGGAAGGAGATCTAGTCTTATTTTACGATCAAGCTAATGATAAATTAGGAGCTGGAAAATTTGTTCCTATGTGGCATGGTCCCTATGTTGTCAAGCGAAAGCTAGCAAAAGGGGTCTATGAATTGGTAGACTTTGACGGGGACTCTTTAGGTAAACCCAGAAATGGTCTTTACGTGAAGAGGTATTATGCTTAAAGAATGGGTATGGAGATTTTTAGTTAGGATAGCTTTTCTTTCTAGCTGGTGTGTTTTAGTTTAAACAGTGTGCTTAGCTTAGAGAGTGTTTTTTCGTCATTATTCCTGCTTATCTTGGTTTTACTCTTGATACTGCAGATGTCGATGCCTCTCCGAACATACATTGGTTTCACTGATGGTGCTTGTCATAATACACGAAAGGTTTCTTCCGCAGCTTGGGTTATCTATTCGCCCTCTGACGAGTTAGTATCTATGCATGGGGTAAGCCTCGGTCAAACAACGAACAACATTGCCGAATATAGTGCAGTGATTGAGTTATTATCTGAATCTATTTCATTTGGGATTCGAAGTTTGATAGTGAGGTTAGATTCTGAACTCGTTGTATTACAGCTTAATAGAGTGTATGCCATTAGAAATCCAGTGTTATTAAGATTATTTTTGAGAGTGCGTCTCTTGGAACGTGAATTTGATTATATTGAGTATCAGCATATTCCAAGATCTTTAAATACATTAGCAGATGCAATTGCTTCTCGAATGTTAAGTAGACATTTGCAATAATCATACATATAAATTTAAAACCATTCCATAACATGGTTTACAAGATAAGCCGGTAATAGTGATATATATATATATATATATATATATATATATATATATATATATAGGAGTGTGTCAAAAATACATCGTCCTTGATCATAGGTTGAAAAACACCTTATGATCAGCAAAAATGATAAGTATAAAAAACAAAAATGTCATATGTGCCCATAATAGGCGATCATCCTATCACTGGTGATGATCTTGATAAGAAACCACTACACGGGCCACCTTGCAAAGGAACCTCCTAAAAGGTCCTGGGACCCCAATCACATAGCGCTGAAGTCGACGAGGAATGTCATCTATGGTGGTCTCCGGAATATCTCCTGTCAACCGCTCTAGATGACTCTCCAAATTGGCCAAAACCTCTGCTGATTCATCATGTGGGGCTAGCGCGGCTGCAACTGGTTGTTTCCTCTCGTAAGGTCAGATAGCGGCTGGTCGTTGTGGACCCACATCTGCATTTGAAACTTTTACTATCAGTTTTGGGATGATGGAAAAATAAAAAAATAAAAATAGGAAAATGTTGAAAATGATTTTACCTGAATCATCCCATTGCTCTCCTGGTGGAAGAGCCATGTCTGGGTCACCATGAAAATCTACCCCAACATAAGGGAAGTCCTGAATAGAAAAAACCTGGTTTTCGAACCATTGGAAATACTCAGGTTTGAACCGAACAACCTCTATCCCCTCGTCCGGATGACGGGCCATAACTGCGACCCATCGCATCAGTTTGGGCTCTCGAGGAAACCCAGCTCCAACAGTAAGGTGCTGCGAGATCAACATGGGAACCCTCTCCAGACCAAAGCTCACAACCAAAGCCCCATAACCAAAGGTCTTTAGTTGTCCGTTCTTGGCTCTGGTCAGTTGGCCTTTCACATTGGCCAACACAGCATCGCACCAGTAGAAGATGGTGCCTCGAAAGCAATCAACTGCCATACGCATCTGGGATCCGGTGGCAATATGTAATGCGGCACTCCCGCAAATTCTGGTGACAGTAAACGCAATCACCATGAGTTCAGGAAGGGATATGGTTTTTATGTCTATCCCTTTGTCTCTAGCCTCACTGTTGCAAAACTCTAGCCGGAGGCTATCGACAGACTGGCCACCTGGCCTAGCCCCGAATAGAGTCAAGTCTTCGCCTCTCTTAGGCAAACCGGTCAAGAAATATATATCTGCCGGCTCGATTTCGAGCTGGTCGCCGCCAATGAAGAAGCACTGGTCCTGTATGCTCCATCTGTCAACCAGCCACTGTAAGAAATCCACCTGGGCCCTCATGTCAGGTATGGCCCAAAATTTGTACAAGCCGCACGCCTTCAAAGCATTAATCGAAGGTTGGTGATTCCATGCGACAGCATCCACGTCCTCATGCTCTCGTTCACGCCAATCTAGCATGATGTACTCTCTGCTTCAAGTAAAAAGACAAATTAGAATGCTAGAAATTAATTTGTTTGGGCCAATTTTGAGAAATTTTGGGTTAAAAACCCTTGTTGTGGGGACCGCACCCTCTGCATTAGAGACAGTGCGTGGGTCCGCACCTTGCCTACATGGAAGGTGCGGACCCCTAACTTTTTCCCCATTGAGAAAAAGTCGGGGTCCGCGGGCTGGCAGTGGTACACCTGTGGGCCCCCGCGCACAGGTTTTAAGCCTAAAAACCCTCCAAAAAATGAAATAAAAGCCTAAAACAAAAAATGAAACGGTTAAAAATGAAGAGTGGGATGATGTGGATTACCTGGAGAAGACGGCGTTCGATTCGGACGGTTGGATTTTCTGCAATATTCATGGGAAGTTTTCTGAACAAAAGCACTATTTTCTCACCCAAAACTCAAACGGTAAAAATTAAATGACGAAAGCCCTTTTTATAAGTTTTTTGAGTAAATAAATTGCAAATTTGTTTATGTTTCACTTTGGAAAGGTATTTTTTGCAACATTTTTATCCATTTCAAACAGGTATGAGTAATGTTTGCATTTTTGTTCGGGATAACGGATTATTCAGGCGAAATCTATCATTTTCGACGAAAAAACATTTAGAGTCACCTTTAAGCTCTTTTCTGACTCCTGAAACGTGAAAAGATTGCCAAGTTCTTCTTTTAAACTCTTTAAAATGGAACTAAAAGACGATCCACTTACAGCTCTTTTCTGACCGTAAAAACATGAAAAGATTGCTGGATTTTTGTCGTTTCAAATTCGATATTGGTCATAAAACGGTGTGTTGTTGATCGCTTTTTTACTTTTTCGGATCAAGGGCACTAATTACGAAAAGTATTCCTTGGTCGTAAAGATCAAGCGGTTCTCTCAAGTATTATTTATACTTTTTTGGGCTTGGGAGACACAAATTTACGAAAAAGGTCAACCCTAGAGTCTTCTTAAGTTTTTCAGACTCTCTAAAATTGAAAAACGCCAAGTTTCTCCTATACTGGACTCGTTAAAATTTCACAGTAAAGGACCTGTTCAATTACAAACAGGAACGAACCACTCCTTCTTAGGGTTCGAATTTAAACTAAGTTGGACTCATCCGAAGGATGAGCTTATAATCAAGCAAATGTTATCCTCCTCAAGCTTGTCAAAAATAAAGAGGTACTTGCCAAAAATGGTGGGGCAAAAGAGAGAAAAATGAGCATGTTTGTCATACTTTGTAACCACTCTTGAACACGACACTTTTATTCACCTGGGTTGGGAAATCCTTTGCCTAATAGTTGATCAAACCACATTGAAAGTCTTCAGCCGGTTTCTTGGTATTAACTTTGGGTCAATTTTCACCAAGCCATCTGTCATGTTGTTATGTGTTCAAGAGGTCACTGCCAATAAGCCATTCATCTGCAAAATATCCGTCATCCATCTTGACCATCCCTAAGTCAGTCCTTGCAACTTAATTTCTTCAACTTGATCTATGATTTCGTGTTGTGGGCTTTCCTGCGACGGATCGTTTTCAATCGACTTCAGCTCATTATCTAGAAATATGATCTAGAAATCGTCAGTACCTTGGGATCTGCATGCCTCAATGGCAGGTTTCTCGCCTTTGACGACAGGTTGCATCATTGACCTTCGATCAAAGGATTCCGTGACATGTTCGACATCAACACATTTATTCACATCTCATGGATTGTACTGGGTACTTTGAGAGCCATTGACATCACTGGTGGTTTCTCTCACACTTGTTAACAGTTTACATCATTGACTGGTAATCAAGTGGTTTCTACCATGTTCGACATCAACACAATCATTCGCATGGATAGAATCGTACTGTTTCGGGAAGTAGAAATGAAGACCCTGGATCTAGTTTCCAAAATCCAGGCTGCGAGGAATTTTGTATTCATTATATAATGGACTATTCATAAACAGATGGCTGCGTCCATACTGTGTCCACATGAGTCTATACTTGTGATGTATTACAAGATCATTCCTGTATCAGAGCAGTGGTTAGTTTTCTAAGTCAGTTTTGATCTGAGTATGGGAATGCCTACCTCAGCGATGATATGATCTCATATATATATCTTGCATTGAATGTTTTTACAGGTTCCAACCGGGCTCTCCACAAGATGAACCTCGAAATGATAAAGTACTTCACTCTTCCTAAATGATAAATGAAATCCTCATCTGCTACAGACTTCGCACTTTTGGGGGCAATCTGTTACACAAAAATATCGTCACCATGATTATTTGCAGTTAGTATGGGTCTATCATCACTTGTACTGTCCTCCTAAGCAAGTCTCAGACCTTGGCTCTTCAAATCAAGCTTTGAAAATGAGAGAAAGACATTGAAAATCAATAAAACTCTGGTTCCGCACTTTCTCTCACTGTTACCTGCAGTCTCGCACCTTCTGTTTACAAAAACTGCGGACCTGCCCACCCTGTCCCTAAAGGTGTGGGTGCAGACCCCTGTGAAAGTCAAAAAGGCGCAAGTTTATTCTAAAAAACTCACTTTGGGTTAATTCTAGATGATTCTAGAAAGAATTTTGATGTGGATTGGCCGCTCTTAGGTGGTTCATGCATCCCAAAAGAGAAGGAGCTAATCCCTTGATGAGAGGAGCTATCCCTTTGAAGGAGGGCTTCATCCCTTCGAAGGAGGACCTAGTAACTTCCCTCCATTGCACTATAAATTCAGGCATTGGGCTAGTTGCTGGAGAGGTTAGAAGCTGAACATTTTTTAGGGTAAATGCTGGTGAAATTAAGACTTCCTAGTTGAGCTTAAGAGGAGAGATCACATACCTTTTTGGCTTCATTGGGAAGAGAGTGAAACTTGTCAAAGTAGAGGAGACTTCTTGCTGGACCCTGGGAGGAGCTTGTACAGCGTCAAGGCACAGGTTGTAAAGTTCTTCTTGATTTGAATTAATACAATCAAACTCATTTTTCTCAACAAATTGTCTCATGTCATTTGTTTCATGAATTCCTTGACTTTCATGTTAAATATGTTTTATGATATTGGCTTTTCAGGTACTATTTAATTTGTTTACTTGTTTGTGTTTGCAGATTCGCGACAAGGGAGCTCGTTTGGATCGAAGGAGCAAAGGCTTCCACAAACTTTCGTTGGACCTAAGGTAGGCCTAAAACACTTGTTTACCTTTGTTTATAAAAGCAGATTTAGAGAAAGATAGTGTGTGATTGGTTTGCTTGTCATTAGGTCTTCTTTAGATTCTAGGAAGGTCTATCTTGTCCGCAAGATCGAATTATTCTGTGTGACACTAAGGCATTCATATATCTTTTCTATCTTTTTGTGAGTTGGTTTCATAACATTTGGTATCGGAGCTTTGGATTCTAGGGTTTCACTGCTCCAAACAGGTCATTGTGGAATTTTCACTATAATGTTTTCGCAACAAAGTTTCAGAAGCTAAAAAAAAACCTATTTGAGAAGAAATTGGTCTGAACCTCACGTCTAAATTTTGGATCTTGTCTCGCTATATTTTCGTAGATATGATCTGAGGAAGTTAGAGTTTTTGGAAGCTCCATAATTTCATCTAAAACAGGTCATCACGGACTTTTCGCTATAATATTTATTCTACGAAGTTTCAGACTCTGAAATTAAAACCCATTTGAACCAAAATCGTGTTGAAGCTTGGCTCCGAATTTCAGATCTTGTCTCGCTATATTTTCGGAGATATAATTTGAGACATTTAAGGTTTATGCAGGCTCTCGAATTACATCCTAAACAGCTGACCTTGGGAAAATCATCATAACTTTCTCTTTGAGTATCATATTGAAATTTCGTAAGAATTTAAAGAACAAAGATGGAGTGTAGTGTTTTGTGTATTGGTTTTAGGTCCTAAGGTTGAAACAGTGACACGTGGCACTTTGTACAAGTTCGCTCTACTAAACCAGTCTATAATCCAGTCATCGTGGGAGATTTGACATAACACTTCCTTACAGAATCCAATCTTGATCAGATTTTTAGGGTTAGAAAGAGGACTCAGAGATATACTACAGGACGAAATTTTAGAACTTGGAAATATTAAATTACAAAGTTACAATCGTTTCAAGATGGAGCTCCTAAAATCAATAAAAAGTGAGATGAGGAAGTTTGATGGCAAGGATCAGGTAAATTGGATACTACAGATGGAGCAATATTTTGATCTACATGGTGTACCACTGTTACAAAAGGTATGTATTGCATCTTCATATTTGGAACCGGATCAATTTTTATGTATAAAGGGCTTTGTTCTCGTAAACAAGTTGTTACGTGGTCAATTTTCATGGAGGAAATGGTAGCACATTATGAGGATACAAAGAGAAACACCTTATTTAGAGCAACACCACAACAATTGGAAAAAAAAAGTGCAAAAGGGCTTTGTTATAAAGTGGAAAGAAAAATTATGGCAACAAGGAAATCTACCCCTCATAACTATAAAGATGGAAGTGTTGTTTCCCCTAGCCTTCTACAACCTACAAGGGTTACACCACAACAATTGGAAGAAAAAGAGAAAAAGGGCTTTGTTACAATTGTGATAACAAATACATTAAAGGTCATAAGTGTGCTGAGAAGAAATTATTTTACCTTGATTGTGGAGAGGAGGAATAAAAGGATCAAGAAACGTCAAAATAGGAGTATATACTCCAGGAACCAACCGCAGAGAAAGAAGAAATAAATCCGACCATATCTTGTAAAGCATTGGAAAGAATTACTAATCCTCAAACTCTTAAGATAGAAGGACACATCAAGAAGAAAAAGGTTCAAGAAGTGAAAGATCATATCAAGAAAGAAGAAATGAATACAACCATGTCTTGTAATGCATTGGCTGGAATTACCACTCCTCAAACTATCAAGATAGAAGGACATATCAAGAAGAAAAAGTTTCAAGAAGTGAAAGATCACATCGAGCATAAAGAAATGAATCCGACCATATCTTGTAAAACATTGGAAGAAATTACCACTCAAACTCTCAAGATAGAAGGACATATCAAGAAGAAAAAGGTTCAAGTAGTTCAAAGATCACATCGAGCATCAACAACAAGTTCTCCAACTTTAAAGGATAACGCCACTTTGGTGCAGAATCGAATGAAACAACAGGTAGATCAACATCACAGTGAAAAAACTTTTGATGTAGGTGATTGGGTATTTTTACGACTACATCTCAAGCAAGTTATTTATGAGAAGGAAATGTTGGCCTTACTACATTCACTTAAGAAATGGCGACCTTACCCAATGGGAAGACACTTCAAGGTAAAAATGGATCATGATAGTTTTAAATAATTTTTAGAATAAATATTATCTTCAGAAGAACAGAAAAAATGGGTCACAAATATATTGGTTTATGACATTGGCATCCTCTACAGAAAAGGGAAGAAAAATTTTATTGCAGATGCACTCTCAAGAAAGGATGAGGATGTGGAAGCATTGTTTTGTGCTATTTCTATTATCCAACCAGATTGGATAAAAGAAGCAAGGGATGAATGGAAGAAGGAAGAAGAAGTGTGGCCACTCATTCAAAAGTTACAGAAGATCCCAATTCAAACAATATTGCCAGAACTTGAAGAGGAAGGAAAAATCATATTAGAACTTGGAGCAGTCACAGAAACAAGAACCCGATAGCTGCGAAATCAATCAATTTCAGAGTATCTCATCAAGTGGAAGATCTTACCTGCTGAAGATTCCACATGGGAGGATAAGAATTTTATACAGAAGCATTAAGGACTACTCAAGCGTTGAGGACAACACTTTTTAAAGGAGAGGGGCATGTTAGGCCCCTATACTACTAGTGTAACCCCTTATTGTTATTAGTACAACCCCCTTATTATATTGTTGTACCCATGTAGTCCCCATATTGTTATTATTGTGCACCATAGAATCCCACTATTGTTATTATTGTGCCCTTACATTATTATTGTTATGTCGGCTTTGATTATATTATGACCCATTATACTCCTATATATAGAAAGGAGGTCTTGTCATTTGTATCATCCAAGAATTGTTCATTTGTGTAATGTAAAGGAGCTTGCCCCCTCGAAGAGGCTTATTTCTAAGGCGTTCATATATCTTTTCTATCTTTTTGTGAGCTGGTTTCGTAACACATATTCATGAGACCAATGAGGCAAACTTAGATTAAATTTGACCAAATGTTAAATTTAATTGCATGAATAAATAATAATTAAAAGGACTTGAGTGCATGAATACTTGAATGAGTTCCTCTTGGTTATGAGAATAAATTGTTGGAGTAGTTAAATCTTGGAGCAAACCTCTCTCCACTCGACAAAGCAGCAGCGAAGTCAACATTGACTATGTTGTTGCTCTATTATATCGATGGTGTTTTGCTCCAAGATTATCCAAATCATAATTTGTTCTCTACTAAACAATTCCAACCACGTGAAGGTGGATGATCTCGTGGCCCCTTCCTCCCCTGCCCCTCACATCACTCTCAATTCTCTAATACCCAATCTATCTACTATGTAGGAAATAGTTGAAAGAAAGACATTAAAAAAAAAAATAGAAAACATTCATTCATTCATTCATTCATTCGTAAATCCACAAAATACTTCATCTCAATAAATTTTATCATAAAAAATATGTTTACATAATATGATACAAGGTCATTACATAAACAAACATATAGCAATTATTCATTAACATATAAGATTCATTCATGCATTCATTAATCATAGGCACAAAATACTTCATCTCAAAAAAAAATATCATCAAAAATATGTTTTCATAATATGGTACGTGATAATTTCATAACTGGAATGGGCATCATTTGGCTCGGAACCATCATGAGGTAACTGAACAATGGGTTATAATATTTTTTTTTATTGAATTAACTTGGATTAGTTGTATATTAGTAGGCCTAGTTAGTAGTACTAAGCGAATCAAGGGTATATTTCAATGAGAAGCCTGTCTTTCATGGATCATGATCTTTGCAAATGGATAGTTGAGTTAATTATCACTTGATTTGAAACCATTATGTAATTGAAAGGGGCACATGAAGATGAATAATTTAATCACTGGAAAATATAGGATTAAACCCTTATCTATTCATTTGGAAGGTTGATTGAAGCATCACAACTAAGGGAGTAGTTTAGGGAGAAGAGAAGAAGGGTATTATTCAAGGAAAGGAAGGCATTGAATCTTTTATTAATGAGAACGTTATAATTTTTGTAACACAATATTATGGATGGAAAATCCTAAAGTTCATGTATATTGCACTATAATAATCCATTATTCCACAAACTCAGATTGGGAGTTACTCAAATCCTTCAGTAGGGAAATGTTTATAAGTATCTCATCCCCAAGACTAAAATGGGTGGTTGATTTAACAAATGTTGGTACGTTAGAAACAAGTTCAATGCATGGTAGTTCTAATTATAAAGATTATGGAAACTAGTGATATAACATATGAAAGCTTCCTTGGTTTTTCTAATAGTCATAAGGGTTGTACATATTTGAAAATGAATTGTATACCATGATTTTTAAAATCCACAAATCTTATATGACACAAAATATTAGAATGTGTCTTCTAGATTTTTCCCCTTATTCAATTTACATGGGTTTTGGTTGAGCCTCTATAAACAATTCCTTGCATTATAATTTAATCATAACCTCAAACTAGAGTTGGATGAAGAAAGATAACATAATATAAAACAAGTTCATTCAAAATTTTTCCAACAGAAAAATCACAAATCTTTATTAAGAGAGTTAAAAGTTACATGTGGACATGTCATGAGGCATTCAACCTCAGTAAAAAATGTGGTACTCAAAAAATTGGGCTCTAAATAAACAAGTGCAATCATTTTTTATCAGGTTTTTTTTCTCTTTTTAAATATGTAGTTAGCAAGGATGTCTTGATCTTGGCCCCCTTCAGTTGTTGTGGGCTCTAGTGTATGTCTTGTTTCTAACCTAGTCCTATGACTATGTTGCTACAAGTGGGGTCGAGCATCAACTGCAATAAGAAAGAAATGTTAAATTCATATTTATAGTTATTATTATTACAAATGTTTTATTAATAAAAAGAGTAGTAGAGTGTTCTTTACCTACTTCGGTAGTGGAGGGAAGTGGAATACTTTCAGATGTGGCCATATGTTCTCTAGCCTCATTTTGTACATGCTTTGGTGTAGAAACAAGAAAGGTTATAATTAATACACCATTTGCATTTAAATATTTTTAATTGTATTCCATACTACAAATTTTTTTATAACACATGAAATACCTCCAATATCGAGTTGAACATCAGTCTCAAGAGGCACTCCATTGTCAGAAGGCTCATGTGTTGTATCCACATTGCTTGCCTACCTTATGGCCAAAATAACCAATAGATTGTACAAGTAATCATTTATAAATTTTATTCATTACTTTTATTTTCCTGAGTGTTAGGTTGGTTGGAGGAACATTGTGAAGATGCCAAGCTTGTCCTACGTTCAACCCGCCTTGATCATAAAATAAATTAAAATTTATAATAATTTATAACTTGGATAAAAAGTATTACTTTTTACGCTTACAATTTTAGTGGTCATTTTTTAGTAACCACTCGGGCCAAGATGGTCATGTTGCCCATGTTTGTCTCTTCTAGCCATCATGGCTTTGGATGTATCTAGAAACCTATATTTAAAATATTGAAAAACTTAATTAGATGTTGCAATGATGATAAAGCATCATAATTACATTATTAAAAGTGCCTCATACCTTCCTGGTTTGGGTGGTGTCTTCCCTACTTTTCGCAGTGCCTTCTCATTTGCATCTGCCACGAGCGCTTTCCACTCCATCTCTAGAATCGTTGGAGGGTGCTCATGTGACCTTGTCCTTTCCAAATGAGACCTATACTGGTCCCACAGATATTTCAAATGTAAGCCTGCCTTGGAGGTAACTCCAGTTTTGTTGAAGGTACCCTCACCGAACAAACGAACCATCCTGGTTATAAGTTCATCTTTCAACTTGGAACTTTAGGATTTCTAGTTTTTGCAAATGATGGGCCCAAATATTTCCAAGGTTAGGTCATACAAACGCCTATAGAATACATCATTTCCTGCAAAATGATATTATGATTACTTTAAAATTATCACATACTATACATTAATTTCAATTAGTTTGTACTTAATATTTAAAAGACTTCGTAAATGCTTGGAAGTTTCTCTATTTTCATGGGGACATTGTCCTCATCTACCAAAAACATAATTTGTAGTGTTCTCACACTAGTAACACGAGAAGGTCCAGGAAATATCACTTCAAATTGTGCAGTGATATCATGCTTGGCAATCCACAGCATCATTTGTGGATCCTGACGTATGTCGTTCAGGAAGTGCAGATCTCATTGTGTGTGGTTGAGTAGGTGTACAAGCCTCAATGACTAGTGCGTCACTCATAGGTAGAACATCGGCGTTGCTACCAACGTTGGCCACCATAGTCGCATCATGAGGTTTGTACTCTGCCAAAAACTCCTATAAAATAAAGAGTTTTTTTTAATAAAGGATGAGATAATTAAAATCATAAACAAATAAAAGGGATAATTAAATGAGTTTCTCACCCCATAGTGATGAATTTGGTGCATCAAGGTTTTGATTTCACCTCTTATCTCTTTTGTCTAAGGCTCAATCAAAACTAAAGAATTGAATTTCTTATTTTATTTCATTCAAAGCTTCTTTATTGTTTGGATCGGATCAATGGACATAAAAATTTCTTCTTCAGTAAGCTCTTCCTCAAGAGCATCTGTGGACTGCTCTAAGGTTGGTGCCTTCCCCTTATCACCTTGTTTATCAAATAAATGTAATTTTCAATTCATCCATAATTAATCATCATTATATTAATAAGAAAACCACTATTGACAATATATTGTAGTAAATGACAATCATAACATATAATATACATTGCTTACAAGTTGGGTAAAATTGAATACATATCGCCCCCATAATAGAAATATTTGTATCTATTTGATTCAAATTGTAATCAATGAGCAACTCTTCCCCTACAGCTATTGATTTAATGGCACATACAAATACACAATTTCCTTCACGCCCCTCGAATATGCAATTGGGTTGCTTATTTGTGGTCATGGGTCATGTACTATTTATAAACCTTGTAATATTACTTGTTGTTTTTGGCCTTCCATCAATATAAATAGTTGCGCCTTTATTTTGATCATTGTATTTTAGTTGTATATAATTTGCGGCCACTCCATATCTTCGCATACTTTTTCTATATTGGACTAGTCATACCCAATCATTGTAGTTGTAACAGTGTATGACGTAATCCATCAATTCAGTTAATCCTCTATAGCATACCTTTATGTCATTAATGGAAAATAGCCCCAAACCATGTAATGACGATGGGAAAATGTGATATATCCTTTCATTGACAAAGAAATCGGTGTTTATTTCAGGAAGATCCTTGGGTGCCCATTTTTTCACTAGATGTTTGTACCTCAAGCGCACCTTGATGTCATCTATGCTCTCATTATCATAAGAACATGACCCCCCTTTAGCGTGAAAAAATTCAATGTGTCTATGGAATTTTCTTCTAACCTTTTCACCTCTAGTTGATCTTCTCCTGCTAGACAACGTAACAGATGTTTGGTCAATTTATTCTATCCTACCTGAACTTTCGTCACTCGATGAAGATAGATCTGAAAATTACTTGTTTGGTTGAAAATCCTATAACACTCCATCAAATGATAGAAATTGTTAGCGAGTTTCATAAGGGATGTTCAGAAATGTCTTAACAAAACCACAAGAACATTATAATATTACAATTGAGTTACAATCAAGTTCTTTGCATTTAAAATATTCAAGTAATATTTTAAAACTTGAGAACCTATTCATCCTAACCAATGTTGAATGAACTCACTCAATAACTTGAGAACTCAACATAATCTGATAGCATTTAATATTCCACTACAAAAAAAAATACCCACATACTTAGATATGTTGAAGAATGTAACTAGTTTTGGTGGAATAAAATGAAAAGTTCTTGGAAGTCTAGGTTGTTGAGATTTTATGACTTCTGAAGCCCATAAGGGAATATTAGATGAATCCCTTCATAAGTCTATAAATTAGACTGAGGAGAAGCCTCATTTTCACCAACCGAAGTGCAACTCATCGTAAGTGGAGAGAATTTGAAGTAACCATGGCCTAAAGGAAGCTTTTCAAGTGAAGTAGGAGGCAATTTTGGGTTTGTTTTGTCTCTATTCCAAATTTCTGCTCCCAATCCTGATATCTCTCTTTGGAAAGAGCTTCTATAGGAGAAATATAGACACATCGAAATACATTGTTTGGGCCTTTTTTATGCAATCGTAGTAAATCAAACTCAACACAAATAGTCTTACCACTACCAGTAGGTGTTGCAACTAAAATATTATCATCTGATTTATAAAGCACTGCAAATACCATAGTTTGAATAGGATTGAAGTGTCTAAATTGTTGATATAGTGCTTCGTATGAAGGATTTATTAATGCAGACACAGGAAGTTCATATGAAGCCAAAAGTTCCCTATCTTTCATTCGTATGAAGCCAAAAGTTCCCTAAGTTTGTATGATAGCCCAGTTGGAAAAACACAAAGGGAAAATTGTTCTTTTGGAGGTTAGGGAAAGAAACAAAGAGACTTTGGAGGAAGAGGAAGGGTTATGTTATATATATTTAACATTTTATTGGTCAATATATTTAATGTGTAATTGTAGCCTTCCTAAGGCATGACACCATTTGTATCATTGTCTAACCTTCTCACTATATTGTTGAGGTTATTAAGGCATATAATTGGAGGTGGAAATTTTGGTTGTGTCATTCAAGTTGAGTGGTTCACATACATACCTTTTCCAAAATAACCACTAGTAATAATTTACTATTAGGTGCTTTACCTCTGAGGTTGGGGAAAGCTTCCTACTGAAATTGATTTGTGTAAGAAGCTTACAAATATCAATATTTTAAAGAACCAATTATTTGGTAAATACCTAGAGTTTTGTTGGATAAGGATTATTGGGCTCATATAAAATATTTCAATGTTGCAAAAAATTTGCAAAGCCATGGCAAGGGGATTGATTCTATGTCTACATTTGTTAGGCCTTATGGTTATGTACCATCAGGTTTATATTGTTGTACACTATAAAAGAAATTTATATCGTGTTCAAATTCAAGGTATTTCTTTTTGGAAACCCATAGTTGGAGTCATGATCCAGATTTAAGCAGGAACGCAATAGATTACAGAGATAACCATAAATACAGAGATGTGATAATCATAAAAACAGAGATGCAGCGGAAATAATACTTCATTTCATTAATGGAAAATACGGAAATATGCTTACAACCAGAAATGGAAATAAACCAGCTAGGGCGATGGTAGCTTATCTCTGAGAAGAGATGTGCAGCTACATGCCTCTAAACTGTTCCGAACTGAGTTACAATGAGGCTCGAAGGCCTATTTATTGTTGAGAAACAATGGAAAACCCTTCACATTCCAAAACCTACCCTTAGAAGATGAAACGCCAAATTGTGGGCCCCGTTTGGGTAAATTGGTACATCAATTTCCCGGGGTCGTAACTTTGGCATACGATCTCCGTTTGACGCGCACGATAGCTCGTTAGAAAGATCTATCTGAGTACTACCACTTTGGGAGGCAACATGGGTCCATGGACCCATGTTGGCCCAGAATCCCAAAAAAACGTCGTTTAGGGCCTCAAAACGGCTCCGGAAGTTCAGGACCCGAAAAACTGCTAAAAATAGTAAACTGTGCTACAATTTAGGAAACTAAAAAGACTGAAAGAGACAGTTGTGGGGGTCCAAATGGGATAGGTGGGTGGCCACCAACATCCACCTGGATCAAGTCATTTCCCTATAGCCTTAGAGAAGCATCAGAGTCTGGGTTGGTTGTAAGCACAGCATGTTCTAGCAAGGGCCCTTTTGCTAGAGTAATTCTGGATTTTTTAAAATTTTACAAGTGGTGATGGAAGGGTGTACCAAGTGAATCCTTCTACTTTGGGGAGTTAAAATTAAGCATATATATCGTATCTTCACCTCTACTTTCAATTGAAATATTTAAATGCCTATTGTATACTTGAGTGAGTCGTGCCTCATTGTTAATACATGATGACATAATACGCCTATGATCCATAGCTCAAACATTCATTTCGCGCTATGCCTTTGCTGATACTTAATATAATATAAATAATATACCTTCATGTAAGTTACAATGCTTACTATTGAATTTCTTTTTAATGAAATGAATATGAACCAAAAACCCATGGGTGGGATTGAGATAGTATGATGGATTGGTGATGGTGGAGGATCAAAAGCAAGATCTGCATCTCCTTGTGAGGAGGTTGACAGGTGGCATCCCATTGTGAGCCACCACCTAAACTCTGTTTGTGCTCCATATGTGGATTGGGTCCATGGAGTCACTTCTCAGTTTAGCTTGGTGAGATTGTTGACCATAATTTGTGGTTTTTTTGTGCTAATGTTATCTAATCAAGCTATAATTATCTTATTTTATATCATGCTTGAACTTTCCCTCAAATTGAACTTCGCACTAATTGCTTCACTTTGAAATTGGTATTGATGTTGGGGTTTTGTTGAAGCCCCGAAAATCGAGTTGACAACAAGGGGGATACCTGCCCGGTCCAGACATGGTTGGCAGCTCCTTATCTGTTTGGTATAGTGGGTCCGACTGGGGATAATGGGACCAGTTTCCCAATCTATGGGTGTGCGTGTGTAGAATTGGATGTTGCTGATCTAACAGTAACTATCTAAGCTATTCTAATTCAAACTTTAATCTAATTCTATGCTATGGTAATCTAATAAAAACAGCACATCTAATCTATACTAGCCCGAGATGTAATTCTTCTATTATGCGATCTAAAGAGATTTCAAATAACAACTGGTAATAAAGATCATTCAACGATTATAAGAAAGGAAATCAATTAAGATGAACTATTTCGCATAAAAAGTTAGGCAAAACAGTTGTGAACATCATATCGCATAATAAGCCATTCATACATTAAACATAAATAAATAGCTACCACCGTACAAAAGTGCCAAATGGTAACTCAAGCATTCATGCAATAACATATAAACAACTAAAATCTGTATATCACTTTAACATATAAGCAGAAACGGTCAAGAGATAAAAGTACCATTTATGATTGGTCCTACTCATAAGCTTCAAGCAACAATGATTTATCTCTCCTTGCTCTAACATCTACTAAGAGTACAGAAGAGAAACATCAGTAGCAGATATCAAATGCAAACATCAACAAATCTTGATCCATTCATTCACCAAAACCTCCTCTGAGGGTGCAAAAGTGCATGTTTCGAGGACAAGTTTTTGATAAATTTCTGGACCCCTCTCTAAATGCATGAGAAGGGTTTAAATACTACTAACTAAATAACTTAATTACACAGATTCAAGATACGGTTTAAATGACCGCCCTTTTTCTAAGAAAAATTATTTAAAAATTAAATCTAATATCTAACTATTTGTGCATTTGCTCCTTAATGTTGTGAGCATTCAATATTTGCCTGAGTAGAGTCGGCTGACTGTCTTCCGCTTTTGGTTGAGCTAAGAAAACAAAATGGCAAGCGCTGGCACCATTTTTTCTAGCAAAATAGCAGATATACTTGAGAATCATCTCTGGCTATGTGGATTTACTGTGTATGCTCAGTAATAACCCAAATTCCACTTGGTTAACCCTCAAATTGCCTCTGCCTTTGCTTTCTTGCGTTTTCTGGGCTTACGAGTGACTAAGCAGTTAGGGACTTTTCTTTTTTAGCAATTTTCTCAGCGATGTGCAATTAGTGCTAGGCGCTAATCATGCATCGAAAACTGCCTCCGTTCTTTGATCTGGGCCTTTCTGGAGTGTTTTTCGCCTTTAGCGCCTTTTCCTTCACCGGGTATAAGCTTTAAAATTTTGCAAACATACTGCTTTCATGAGCTTCTAACCTTGAGCATTAAATCGCCTGTTGATATCAGCATTGTTCAACTACTTTTTCAACCATGGCTCTGATTGACAGATCTGTAATGGATAGTTCAGCAGCGCTATGGAATTTTCCGGCTCTGTTGCATGCGGTATCCGTTCATGAGGGCATTCCTTCTCTGTTTCCGAGCATTGGAGATTTACCCTTTTCCTTAATTGCTCCCTGCACATTGCTTCATATTGTTTCTGTTTTTCATTCCTGCAGTTCACACATAAGGAGAGAGTAATGATAATAAAAATTGACAAGAAAGTTCTGAGCTCTACGGATGTACAAAAACATGCCACCTGACGTGAACTAACTCTTCGAAAAACACAAAATTGTCTTTCATTAACACTTGGCGTACATTCATTAATTTTCTTTAAAGCGCGTATCCCATTTTTCTTGAATGTTGAGCCAGGGAAAATCTGCGATGGACGATTTCTGCGATTCGCATCGCAGCATCGCATCATCGCGTTATCGCATTTTCATCAAGATGTGTTATCGCAAGGTTGCCCGATCACGTTTATCACAGAATCATAGATTGTTGTTTCGCGTGATCACAAGATCGCCGATCGCAGTATCGCGTTATCGCAAGATCGCAGATTGTTACAATTCGTTAAATGGTTATGTGATGTTTATGCGATGTTGCGATATGCGATGTCGCATATCGGCCATCGGCGATTTTTTAAGGTTTTCGTTTATGAGTGTTTCTTGATGCATGCGATGTGATGGATTTTGCGTCACACTCTCGCATTTTATCATTCTACTCACAAGGAAATGTCCTATCCTCTTCGCGCGATGCGATGTTTTCTTAAGGAGTATAATACATGAGTTTTAATTGAATTTTTGAATTTTTTACTAAGGGTCCCCACTTACCTAGTGTTATTGCTAATACTAAATAAGGAGGGGGGTTGTTGGTGGCCACAACAGGTTTCCATGAATGTCCTCTTTTTTTTATACACTTCATACTTATTTAGGTTGAGCAAGTTGTTTCTAATTTTGTGATTATCTTATCAATCGATTCAAATTACTTGATGTTTCTATTTGGAGTGATCTTTGAGAGCCAATGTTGTAAATTGAGTAGGAGGCCAATCTTATATTAATCTTTATTTTCTTTGGATTTTGAAATAGTATTATTCTTTCTTTTCTTTCAGTTTTTAAAAAGTTATATTGAGTGTTTGAGAAGCTTACATGTGAAATTTCACACAGTATGCTTACAAACTAAAGGTAAATGAAAAAAATGACATCTATAATTTTGGAGTGGTGATCTTGGTGCTCATGACTGACAGTGTACCAATGGATCCATAATTTAGAGAGTACATAGATCTTACGAAGTGGGATCTGCAATAAACTAGACCAAAAGAATGAAATGTCAAAAGTGGTGGATCCCAAGCTTGTGGGTTGCTGCAAGGAGGAAAACATCATGGTTTTTAAAAGAGGACTCATATGCACAAATGCCCTATTAATCAACAAACCAGATCAATGAAGAGGGTGGTAAGTATTCTATAGCAAACCAACCCTCAACACAGGACCAAGGAACTACCAAGGATGAAAAATAGTCTCCTTACTATTGCTAAGTGTCCACAACTTTCATTTGATAGACATGATGGTAATGGAATTTGGCCTAGACTTTGCTTTTTCGCATTTTACAAGGATAATAGTAATTGCAACAACCTAGCTTATGAAGTAGAAATGAAATTTACTCTAGTGTTTCCATCTTTACATTGTACAGGCATGATGGTAATGGAAACAACCTAGTTTATTTCCATTTGATATCTTTTAAGTTACTTTAATTCGTGTGCATGTAGTTGTAATATTCATATCCAAAATAGAAACTTGCTGGATTTTTGCATATCATTCAATGAGAAGGACTATTGCGTTATAGTGTTTCTAATAATTTTGCATTGAGTTATATAATCAATTGTAATTTATTGCTTTCATTCACAATTTTATCCCTGTCAAACACCATGTGGGAAGGAAGACTACATACCATCATTATTGTGCATTTGCAGTCTTATTATTTAAGTAGTATATACAAATAACTAATTTATCCTTTTTTAATTCCTAAGAAAAATAAGAAAAAGGAAATAAGCTTATTTTTCGTGAAGTTTATTATCATGGTTATTATTTCCTAATTTGTGCATCTGCAATCTTGTTAGTTATTGCCAAAGCAGGATAGGTCTTTTTCCAAATTTACTTGCCAGGGACCATACTACCATGCAATACTTGTTAGAAATTAGTTTAGGTGTAAATTTTAATTTAATCACTGAAACTTAAGATATTGAAGGTCAAGCGAACCCGGCCTTTGATTAAAGCATTTTATAATTTAGGTTTCTTTATAATGAAATTCCATGTGCCTATTCACAACATAAGCTTGTTCTTGAATAAAATTGGGAAATACAACTATGCCCTTATTTATAATGATTGTGGAGATTTTCACGAGATAAGTGAAATAGTTGTTAGTTGATTTTATCCCTTAATCATTATATCAAGGTTACATACCTACTATAACAGAGCAGGAGCATAAGGAGCACTTTTTTTTTTAAAGACGAAAGGCTTGGCAGGTAGCCCTAAGGAGGTCGCACTCACTGGTATAAAAGGGAAGGTGAAAAGTGGCATCACAAGGTCTGCAAACTACATTAGGTTTTGTTATCACACTTGTACTCAACTGTGGACTTCATTTTCTTCTTGGGTTGCAGACAGTGGTAAGGTGTGCCTATTCAAAGAAACTCTAGTGTCTCACATATTCGTACCCACATATCTGTAGTACATCGATAATATTCAAACTTGAGACCTAATCCTTCTACTGCGCAGGTGTTTCAGCCAGTTTATGAGTGCAAGAGTTGAAGAAAATTGCTCTATAATGGAGGGCCAAGCAAGCCAGTCTTAATTTGTTATGTTATGGGAAAGGGGAAGAACAAGGAAAATTTGATGTCCAATGACAAGGTTGAGTTCGAGAAGGAGATCTATGTTTCTAAGAAAGAAGGACTAACTATCGAAAGACATCTCTAGAAGAATCAGGTCATCCAAGACAAAATGCCAATAATAAAATGAGAAGAGATCTAACATGCTTAACGGAGAATATGAGGACCATCCAGCCATGAGTGCAAATGCAGTGTTGAGCTTTGAAAGGAGAGTGAAGCGGTGTCAAACTTTGAAAGGCAAGTGAAACCCTGGTGCCCTGGTGCCGAACTCTGAAAGGCGAGTAAAACCATGGTGGCTTCATGCCGAACTTTGAGAGGCGAGTGAAAACCTTAGTTCCTTGGTGCCCAACTCTTGAAGGTGAATGAAACCATGGTGTCCTTGTGCCCTCATGCCAAACACTAAGAGGTAAGTGAAACCTTGGTGCCCTCGTGCCCAACTCTTAAAGGTGAGTGAAACCTTGGTGGCATCATGCCCTTGTGCCCAACTCTGAGAGGCGAGTGAAACCCTATGCCCTAGTGCCCAACTCCGAAAGGTAAGTGAAACCCTGGTGCCCTAGTGCACAATTTTGAAAGCGAGTGAAACCCTAGTTCCCTCATATTCATATGCAGATCGACGGGGGGAAGCCAAAAAAATGTGACTTAATAGTTCTTATATTGCACCACAATTAAACACAAAATTAAACATAAACATATTATAACATAAAATTATATTATATTAACAATTTATAAAATAATATAACATAAAATTAAAATAAATTATATTAAATTAAAAAAATTATAGAATAAGATAACATAAAATTAAATTAAATTATATGTTATATGTAGAAATTCTCACTGTAGATTAACCTGATAATGCAATATAATAAAGCAAAATACTTAATCTACTTCTACAATCAAACTTGTGGAAGCTTAATTGATTTGAGCAAGATCAAACTGAACACATATAACTAAGAAGAAGAACCAATACACATGAAACACAGAAGAATACTCTGGGGATAGCCTTAGCTAAAAACCCCGCTATCTGTATTATCATACAAGTGGAAATATCTCAGGATTACACACCGCTTTAGCTCTCACAGCTATCCAGCTCTAAGAACAATTTGTCACTACTGCTCATAGATAGAATAGACAGCTCATATGCCTTTCCTCTGCCCTACAAGCCTCCTATTTCCTTGCGCAGTTTTCCCTGGGTGTTCATGTTGTAACCTTGTGTGACACTGATCTCACACACTGCTCCAACACACTGTAAAACTGTGCAAATATCAAGGAACGAATTCCTTCTGCATGCAAGATATTTTCTTATGGAAAATTCTTGCAACTGATATTACATTGTCCCTGCCTTTAATCTCAACTGGGTCTTTGTCTGAACTGACATGCATGAGTTATTTATGAGAGAATATTCAGTTATCTAGAGTACACTAGTTTTATGCATGCATGCATTAACTGACTGAACTCACAATTAGTTCCTCCAACAGTTTGGAACTAATTTAACTAGACTTAACTCAGTTAACTGAGCTAACTAATTACAACTCAAATACAACTCATCTTTATCTCCTTAATTAAGGGATAATCTCCTTAAACAAAGGAATAACTATTGCATGACTTCACAAAGACTTCTAGCTTGAATTTCTCCAACTAATTAACTCAAGATGAATTAATTAATTATTTTCCAAGTAGCTGGTGAGACTAAATTCGAATTTTAATTCTCAATTTTAATTCAACGAAAAACTAAAATTGGAATATTCTTGTTGTCACATTTCAACACTCTCTCTCAACAAGAAAGGGATTATCTGCCACCCCAATCTTGTCTCTATGGAACTCGAATTTACACTTTGACAATGCCTTAGTCAAAATGTCAGCATCTTGCTCCTCGGTCGAAATATACTGCAACAACATGATCCTCCTCACCACACAGTCTCTGAGATGATGATACCGAATGTCGATATGCTTGGACCTATCATGAAATATTGGATTCTCAGAGAGTTTGATACAACTCTGATTATCACAATAGATCACAGTTGGATCCATCCTTTGATCAAACAAACCAACTAGAATTTTCCGCATCCAGATGGCCTCACATGCTGCCTGACTTGCAGCCATGTATTCAGCCTTTGCCGAGCTGAGTGCAATTGACCTCTGTTTCTTGTTGTACCAAGAAACTGCCGCTCACCCAAGGTTTAAAATTCCTCCTGATGTGCTCTTCCGATATGATGGACTCCCTACCCAATCTGCATCAGTGAAGCCCTGTAACTTCACTCCCTCTGTCCATCTGTACCATAATCCATACTGATATGTGCCTCTTAGGTATCTCAAAACATGCTTAGCTACCTTCCAAAATAACTTGGTAGGCCAAACCATAGCTTGACTCAGCTGGTTCACCGCATAGCAAAAATCTGGTCATGTGTTCACTAAGTACATCAGTGAACCCACAAGCTTCTTGTACACAGTAGCTTCTACTACATCTCCTGAAGTAGCATCCTCCTTCCTCCAGTTATTTGCTAGAGGATTCTGCATGGGCTTGCACTTCTCCATGTGGAATCTCCTGAGTATCTCATTGGCATACTTACCCTGAGACACAAACAACTCCCCATCCTTCTGCCACACTTCCATGCCAAGGAAGTAGTGCATGAGACCCATGTCTTTCATCTCGAATTCTCTTGCAAGGTCCTCCTTGCAAGACATGATCAATTGATCATCACCTGTCAATATGAGATCATCAACATAAATAACAATGATCAACTTCTTTCCTTCCACCATGATGTGGTATAGGTTCGCATCCGCTTCACTCTTTGTGAAGCCCAACCCGGTGAAGTAGTTGTTGATCCTGGTGTACCAAGTAGGAGGTGCTTGCTTCAGCCTGTACAAAGCTCTCTTGAGTCAGCAAACATGCGACTCACAATCGAAGGTCTCAAAACCTTATGGCTACTCTATGTACACCTCCTCCTCAATTTTTCCATTGAGGAATGCAGCCTTCACATCCATTTGATGGGTTTTCCAACCCATCTATGTTGTTATTGCCAACATCGATCTGATAGATGAGTACCTTGCTACAGTAGCTAAAATCTCATCATAGTCGATCCCCTCGACCTGTGAGAAACCACGGGCAACAAATCTTGCCTTATGTATCTCCACACTACCATTAGCAGCTTACTTTACCTTGTAAAGCCAACGGGAACTCACAACTGATTTGTTCTCCAGTCTTGGAACCACATCCCAAACACTGTTCCGAACTATGTAGTCATACTCCTCCACCATAGCATCAACCCAAATCAGTTGTTGCACTGCTTCCTCAAAGGAAGATGGCTCAATCTCAATACATTCCCCAACAAGGGCCATGTATCCAGTGTACCTATCAGGTGACCACCTCTGCCTGTGTTGAGAAGATGGTTCTCCGACATTCTCTCTTGCATCCGACAACAATCTTTCAGCTTCCCTTGAGCACTTTCACCCATCTCTGGAAGACTCTTCTTGAGTGGATGCCTCCACTCCTAAAACCTTTGCATGTGGCTGCTCTGCATCAGTCTAAGGCTCCTCCTCCTTAGGAACCAAAAGTTCCTCCACAGGTTGTAGTTGGAGCTCCCTCTCAAGGGAAACTCACATGGCCTTCTGATCATCAAACTTTAGATCTATGTGTACCACTGTCCTCCGACTGGTAGGCAAGTACACCTGATAGTTTTGAGGTGTATCAGTGTACCCCACAAGTATCCCAACTCTAATGTCAGCTCAAGTTTCTTCCATGAATCCTTGGTCACATGGCAAAATACCGATGAGCCAAAGATCCTAAAGTGACTCACATCTGGTCTCTTCCTAGAGAAAGCTTATTCTGGTGTCTTCATCCCAAGTATGCGATGCGGGCTTCTATTCTGCAAATAGACCATTATGTTGCATGCCTTAGCCCACAAATGAAGTGGTAGGCCTTGGTCATGTAGCATCGCCCGAGCTGCCCCCACAATCATTATGTTCTTCCTCTCGGCCACCCCATTCTGCTGTGGGTTATGAGGTGCCGTCAATTCCCGTTTAATTCCTTCCGCTGCACAGAAGTCCTTAAACTCTTGAGAGACATATTCTCCACCATTGTCGCTTCTCAAGGCCTTGATCTTCTTCCCTGATTCTTTCTCAACCAAAGCTTTGAACTCACAAAACTTTGAGAAGGTTTGATCCTTCTTCTGCATGAAATAAATCCAGCATTTATGAGAAAAATCATCAATGAAAATCACATAATACCTTTGCTTCGCGATGGATGCTGTCGAGAATGGTCCACACACATCAGTATGAACTCGCTCTAAGATCGCCTCAGCTTGACTGTCTCGATCATGAAAGGAAGACTTGGCGTACTTTCCCAAGGTACAACCTTTGCATGTGTCCACTAGCTCAAGTTTACCTTTGGGAAGTCTGGTATAGATCTGTTGCATTATCTTCAAGGCCCCATGATGCAAGTCGCCCAACCGTCTATGCCATAACTTGCCAATGTCTTGGCTTTGCACCAATTCTTCTTTCGAACTCAATGCAGCACAGTAATCTACCTCTAGTTTGTAGAGATTCTTCATTTGAATCCCAATCCTCTTGATCTGACCCGTGACTATGTGTCTCAGGAACACCTTTCCTTTACTGAAGAAAACATCATAGCCTTTGTCTTCCAACATCGCGACCGATACCAAGTTCTTCATCATTCCAGGCACATACTTCACATCTGTCAAGGTGAGAGGAGCTCCATGCTCCCTCTGAAAAGTAACTGTGGCCACTCATGAAACATTGTACTTCCCATCGTCACCCATATCTATGCGCATCTTGAGGTCTTTCTCCTCCAAGTTACTAAACAAACTCTTATCGTCGGTCATGTGGAATGAGGCTCCACTGTCAAGGTACCAAACACAATCCACCATCGATGAAACCATACATGCGATGAGGGTAAAATCCAATTCGAACTAAGAGGCTAGTGCCTCACCTTCTGATCCTTTTGAGGATCCCTTCTTGTATTTCTTCAATGGGGAATTAGTTGCATAATGACCCACCTCATGAAAATTAAAGAATCTCACTTTAGATTTGTCAATCTTCTTCCCTCCATGAGAAGAATTCGATTGGAATGGGAAGCCTTCCCTTTCCCTTTCCTTGCCTTACTTGCTAAGGCTATATTTTCTTCATCATCATGCTTAGGTGAAGAACCATCTCTGGTGTTCCTCCTGATCTCCTCCTGCATCAGATCCGACCACAGTCATTCCCAATCCAACAGTTTCTCTCTTCCATTCACAGAGTCCTGGTAGCTATGCCAGCTCTTAGGAAGACCGAGGAGATCAAGACTCACTATATCATCGTCTTCTGTAGTTATTCCTACATTACCAAGCTCATCTCTGCAGGTTGTGAGCTTGTTCAGATATGTAGAAATAGTATCGCCCTTTTCCATCTTGATTTTCCGAAGCTTATCCTTGAGCGCTAGTTTCCTCTAGTTGCTTTTTTTCTGATAGAGATCCTTCAATGCTTTCCAGATTGAAAATAGAGTCTCCTTCCCATGGAGACTCGAGACAATATGTTATTGAACTCCCTCTAGAAGAATCTGCCTCGCCTTCACCACACACTTCTTCCATTCAGTCAATTCTTGTGCATTAGCTGCAACTGGCTTGGGAATTTCTTGATCAATGAAACCCTTCAAACCATTGTCTTCTAATACCGCTTCCATGCTATCCTTCCATGCTATGTAATTCAAGCTGCCATCCAGTGCATACTCGAGTCTCAAGCCATTGAACGCAATTGGTGAACTTAGAGGTATGATAAGAATTCGATTTAACTTCTCCAACCAAGAACTTCAAACTTCGAATTTTCCCTTCTTCAGTATATTGTTTACTACTTCGATCACCTTTGCTCTGATATCATGTAGAAATTCTCACTGTAGATTAACCTGATAATGCAATATACTAAAGCAAAATACTTAATCTACTTCTACAATCAAACTTGCAGAAGCTTAATCGATTTGAGCAAGATCAAACAGAACACATATAACTGAGAAGAAGAATCAATACACACGAAACATAGAATAATACTCTAGGGAAAGCCTCAGCTAAAAACCTCGCTATCTGTATTATCATACAAGTGGAAATATCTCAGGATTACACACAGATTTAGCTCTCACAGCTATCCAGCTCTCAGTACAATCCCTCACTACTGCTCATAGATAGAATAGACAGCTCATATGCCTTTCCTCTGCCCTCCAAGCCTCCTATTTCCTTACGCAGTTTTCCCCGGGTGTTCCTGTTGTAACCTTGTGTGACACTGATCTCACACACTGCTCCAACACACTATAAAACTGCACAAATCTCAAGGAATGAATTCCTTCTGCATGCAAGATATTTTCTTATAGGAAAATTCTTGCAATTGATAGTACACTATCCCTGCCTTTAATCTCAACTCGGTCTTTGTTTGAACTGACATGCATGAGTTATTTATGAAAGAATATTCAGTTATCTGGAGTACACTAGTTTCATGCATGCATGCATTAACTCACTGAACTCACAATTAGTTCCTCCAACATTTTGGAACTAATTTAACTGGACTTAACTCAGTTAACTAAGCTAACTAATTACAACTCATTCTTATCTCCTTAATTAAGGATAATCTCCTCAATCAAGGGAATAATTGTTGCATGACTTCACAAAGACTTCTAGCTTGAATTTCTCCAACTAATTAACTCAAGATGAATTAATTAATTATTTTCCAAGCAGCTGGTGAGACTAAATTCGAATTTTAATTCAAGGAAAAATTAAAATTGGAATATTCTTGTTGCCACATTTCAACATTATATTTAAATTTACTTTAATATAATCTTAATATTGGTTATATATCATATTAATATATATAATAATCTTAATATATAATCTAACATGATTTTTGTTGAAATTAATCATGTATTCATGTACTACATGTGAATGGAAATTTAATGGTGCCATTAACGCTATTATGATGAAATCTCATGGTATCTTGTGATTAAACATTTGAAGAACCCCTAGTTCAACATGGCTACACAATGTGGAAAACAACAATCCATTCATTAATATAATTAAAAATTAAGAATATAAATATGATGACACCCAACCATATGTCAAGTGTTCAGGTTGAATTTAAATGCACATGAATAGTTCTCTTAGTTATTTAATAAATTGAATAGTACAATGAATTGAGATAATACAGTGTTTGAATATAAAAGATCTATGTTGGAGGATTCATGGAAAACTAAAAGAGGATCCATTAGTTAATCATTGTCAAATTTGTTTCTAAATGTATACAAAATAATTTTCCAATAAAACCCATGTTCTCATTTCTAAGTAATGTCGATTATAACAATCAAGGAAACTATTGCATTCAAGGCACCTTGGTGGTTGTCTTTTGAATGGGAGGATTATTTCTCAATCCATGAGAATGGAACATGATGATGTTGATGTGAAAATTCTGAAACCTGGAATCTTATTGCAACAACCGACGTTATTTATTCTATTTGTTAATTTACTTAAACAAATTATTTGTTGTGTGCTACAGAAAATATCGAAACAAACACATTGTAACCTTCACAAAAAAAATATTGCGGAAGAAATAAAAATGTTGGAAGAATAGATGCACGCACACACAAATACACAGTTATTTTTGGACTAAGTCCTCGAAAAAACCCAACTCTGGAAAACTAGTGCAACAGTTGAGGGTTTTAATATTATGCAGTAGTAAATCTGAGTACAAGACTATGGATTCTCAAATCTAGCAATCCATATAGAGAAATGACTAACAATAAATATAGTGAGAAAAATCTCACTCCCACTGGCAATCCGACACTAAACTTTACTCAAGTTGAGCTGCTCTTTGCTTCCTCTATGTAATCACTGCGTTGGCCTACACAGTATTGCGTCCCACAACTTGGAATTGATTCCCTTTCGATATATGATCAACTTTTATCTGGAAGACGTATCCTCCTGGCCTTCGGACTCTCTCCGAATTCTAGCACTGAATCATTGCTTCTCCCCAGCAAAATCCGCAATCCCCTCTGAAGCACTACACTACCTCTGCGTGGCTCTGCACTGCCTATATATGGGAATTACTGCCTCTCTACAATTCACTCACCAGAACTGGAAAAACTTGCTCTGGCCTTAGTATCCCTACCCCTATCTCACTGCTTCGAGATCACTAGCTCTCTCTCTGGCTACTCGGCGTTGCTACTCAGGAAATTGATCTGCCAGTGAAATTGAACTGTTGATGTATCTGCTACAAGCCTCTTCGAGTTTCTTCTTATAATCTCTCATTGAGACATCAACGGCCAAGATTAAAACATAATCGATGGCTAAGATTAACTAGAACTTGATCCATGTCTTTTTCTAGAAGATTCTCACCATGGCTTAATTAATACCCTTTAGTTGATCATATTCCCTAAGTTTAGACTTAGGAAACATTAAAAAATGGATTAATTATTTTAATTAAGTCTTCTCTCGGTGGAATTTCCATAAATGATTTCTGGTTTTAGAGAATACATGTATTCTAGCCTCTCCACAAAATTTCATGGTTGGAACACATCCGATACTACAAAAACTAACAATTGAGTAAAAAATATCCGCAATGAAGGTTATTGATGAGTGGGTTGAGGAGAAAGAAGTTATTGGTCACACAAGTCTAGATTCAAAAAGGGGTTTATATGGTTAAGCATTGTCATAATTGATTTCTAAATGTATACAAAAGAGTTTTCCATGAAATACCATGTTCTCATTTCCAAGTAACATAAACTACACAACCAATGAAACTATTGTTTCCAAGGCATCATAGTGCCCATCCTTCAAATGGGAGGATTTCTCAGGCCACATGAATGGAACATGTGATGTCCAGTCCAAATTTTCCACTATGAAGGGTGATGCATGATGAGCAGGTCAAGGAGAAAGAAGACATTCGCTAAGCGAGTAAGAATCTAAACTCATAGACTAATCCAAATATGTATCTACAATGCTTGGATATCAAAAATTTACTAGCAAGTTTTCCACTATTTCAAAATATATTAGGATTTTGGAGATAAAGTAACAAGGTGACCATTATAAGCCAATTTGTTATCGTGGCCAAATATACTAAATATGCACAAGTAAATTTAACATATCATAAGCATAGTTTCCAATAACCATCGATCATTCATTGAACCAACACATATTATCAATGTAGCTTAAAATTCACATCTATGAGGGATATAACCACCTAAATAGGTTAGTTATGAACCCATAATAGGCCTCAAGGTATAACATGGTAAGCACCAAATAACATAGATATTTTAGATGGATAATTTCATCTTCTTGACATTTCTGTTATAATTTTATGATTTGTTTGTCAAATTCTTTGTGTGATTCATATATGAGTCTTCAAACCCTCCCATATCATCAACTCATGTATCTACTATAACCATGTCAAATTTCAATGCATGCAAGAAAAAACTATATATATATATATATATATATATAAAATATATAAAAAATATAATAAAAATAAATAAATAAATTTAAAAATAAAAAATAAAATAAAATAAAATAAAAAAATCAACGTTGGCCCCTTTCACAGGTCACTTTGTGTGGGGTCAATTAATTAAAGCATAATTTCAACTAATTAGTAAATATTAAGTGGTGGATTAGTACTTAGGCGTAGGCCCACAACAAGTAACAATAAACTTGACATCAATGATAATTGGTTCCTAGCTAGCCAACATTTGTACACTCATGGGGACTCATATCCTTAAAGATTGGAAGTATAAGCATAAAAGGCATGCAATAAATTATGTTTAATTCATTGAAGCACCATTCCTTTTCATATAAATTATGTTGACAATGATGATGATGATGACGACGACAATGATCTTGATGATGATGATGATGATGATGATGATGACGACGATGATGGCGATGTTAAAGATCGTGTGGATGAAAAATATGACGATGATGACAATGATGATGATGTTGATGAATATGAAAAATATAATGGTGATTATGGCAATGATGACAAAGATGACAATGAAGGGTAACAAGTTTTCTCAACCTATGTGCTATGAAGTACATTATAAGCCCGCAACTGGTAAATAGTAATAAATAATTTCATCTCCTTGACATTTATATATGTTATAATTTTGTTGTTTCTTTGCTGAATTATTTATGTGTCATATTTGAGTCTCAAATCCCTCACATATTGTCAATGCAATCATACACCATAACCATGTCAAATTTCAATGCATTCAGGCACAAACTGAAAAAATTTCAACATTGGCCCCATTCTCAAGTTACATCACAACTAGATCAAGGGACTTTTGCAACCCTCTAGAAATCAATTCAATGAAACTTGTAAAGAATAGATAGTTCAAAACAATAAATTATACAATCAATTAATAAAACTTTCAGATGATGATGATGGAAATGAGAAAAATGGTGACATCACATCTCAAGTCACATCATGACTAGCTCAAGAGTCTTCTTCATTGATCTGTTGTTAAATGTTTTGTTGTGCTAATTTCAACTTCAGAATTAAAAAAACAATTGCTTATCATTTTCTTCATGTGCATAAGTTTCCTTTATGGTGTTTTTGAATGAACAGGTAAACTTTTGTCAAGTTTTGTGTCAAATTCATGAGAAAAATAGCATGTAAGTAAAGTGTTGAACAACATCAAACAAATTTATAGCAAACCATCAATATGAACACTTAACACAATGTTTTGATGAAGGAGTTCACCCCTCTCGGGCTACATCTCCTTTGTTCAGCTTCCATGTCTTGGGCCTCTGTATTAGCTCAAAATGGAAAAAAGTGTTGTTTACAATGCTCTACTACTCCTGAAACCTGCTTCAATGTGCTCAGAACATCAAAATAATCTAGGAATGACTTTTTTCTGATCCCAATATGGTCAAAAATTGCAAAAGTTATGGAAAAAACAGTTTCCCCTAGGAAAACTCCAGTTAACTTTGTCAATTTTGGGGAAAATCTGGATTTGTCGGCTCTTCCAGAACTACTGCTAACTTAACTGCACATTAATTAAATGATAAGCATAGTTTAATTAAGGTTAATATGGATTAGCGCATTAAGCGCACGGTTATGGTTTGTTGTTAGCCAACAGTTAAGTGGAAGTGGTCACATGGGAGGGGGCTGGCCTGCGGGCTGGCCCTCTCCTTCCCCAACTGTTACGGTTAAGCATAACAAATATGTAGTGCAACCGTTATATGTTAAGTCACATAGTCATGGTATAACGGTGGAACGTTGGTCTTGTTCGGGCGAGGTCGTGGGTTTGACTCCGCCAACCTGCCATAATAATTTTGCATTATGCGCTAATGGATAGTCTGACCTTTGGGGAGGGACACGTGGTGGTCTCTGGGCTTGCCACATGTCTCATCTGCATTGGTCCTTCCTCCAACCAATAATATCAAGCCAACTCGTAAAATTGTCGACCAACCACAATGCAACACTTGGCGAGACCCCATTAGCCATTGACCAACCTTGACTTGCACAGTCACCTTCCACGTCAGTAGTACGGACTGTTGATTGTGCAGTGATTGTACCTTTTTTTTGCAAAATTCCTTTGTTTGGCAAAACAAACAGAATGTGATATCTTCCTCATATGAGCTCTGTTTTGAGTGAAATGAGTTGCGTTGGGATCGTATTGCTGAGACGGATGTGCTTGTTCAGGTTTTGAGCAATTCTGAGCACTTTTATTTTTGAGCTAAATACTGATCACTTGATCATTCCTCCACACTGGAAGCCTTTTGGACCCCAAAATATACTACGAATTGTTCAGCAGGTGAGGGTACATCTACCTCATCCTCTCAATCTGCATCCATTTGGCTTTAAAAGGATTTTGTCCCTTGAGTCCCACTTGAAGGTATTTGACATTCCCTCTCTTTGAAGTTCTAGTTCTGCTTTCAAGTATGAGATCTTGCTGAAGTTCATCAAGATATTCTGGTGAGAAATCATCATTTGATGGCAGTTGAACATACTCTCCTTGATCGTTAATCAAATGAGGCTCAAACCATCTCAAATTCTCAACATTAACAACAATATATTTGCATATAAGGAGGCAAATCTAGCTTAAATGCACTGTTACCAATCTTTTTAAGAATTTTAAAAGGACCATAGTGGATTGTCTTCATATTTTTACCTTCCCCTTAAAGTCTCTCTTTGGTAATATATAACCAAACTTCATCTCCAACTTGAAATTTATGATCGACACGGTGTTTGCCATGCCTTGCCTTGTAGCGGCTTTGACTTTTTTCAAGTTGTTCTTGCACTGTGTGATGTATCAACTGAATTTGCACAATGAAATTCCTTGCCTTATCATTGTCGCTATGACCATCGATGGCGACATCTTTCTCAAATATGAATTCCAATGGCGATCTTGGCAAGTACCCAAAACATGCCTCAAATGGCGATGTGTTTGTGGAAGAATGATTTGCCCTATTGTATGCATGTTGTATGTAATGCAACTGTTCATCCCACAACTTGGGATGTTTGCTGCAATATCCTCTAAGAAGATGAATGATTGTCTTGTTGACCACCTTGGTTTTTCCATCTGTTTGCGAATGAAAGTTTGTACTCTTCTTCAACTTAGTGTCCATCATGTCCCACAAATTGGACCAAAAATTCCCAACAAATCTAGAATCTCAATCACTTACAACGGAAGTAGGAAGACCAAAATGAACCCAAATATTTTGAAAGAAAAGATGAGTGATTTTTACATGATGTTAGAATACACATCTTTTTGAGCCTATCTACAACTACATACAATTAATCATGAGCTTTCCTTGACAATGGAAGACCTCCTACAAAATCCATTTAGATACTCTCCCATGGACGTGAATGTACTGGAAGTGGAGTGTACAATCCTAGTTTCTTATTGCTAGGATTACTTATTGCACACAAAGAACATCCTCTAATGAAACGAGATACATTATCAAACATGTGTGGCCAATAACAATACCTTTGGAGATTCGCTATTGTCTTGCCTACACCAAAGTGTCCAGCAATCAATGAAGGGTGCACCTCCCTTATGATATTTTTTCTTTCTCCCCGTGGAATTCATAACTTGCCCAAGTGATACAACAAATTGTTATGTACATGGTAATCTAACTCTTCAATTTGGTTTCCTTGCCTCAAGCTCTTGAAAGTCATTATCATATGCATATTTCTCAATGTAACTTTCATGTAAAACATAATTGTGCTTAAGTATAATATATGAATTTACAATAGGCCTAGAAAGCATATCAACTACCTTATTGTAGATTCCCTTTTTGTATTTGATAACCAAATGAAACTGTTGTAGAAAACCCATCCATCTGAAGTGTCGTGATTGATGCAACTTTGGCTGTGACTATAAGTACTCCAATGGTTGATGGTCAGTGTGGATAATGGTCTCCTTCCCCATCAAGTAGTGTTTCCATTTTTTAACACTTTTTACCAATGCATAAAGTTCTTTCTCATTAGTGGGATAGTTAGTCACAACACCATTAAAATTTTCAGAATAAAATGAAATGGGCTTACCATGCTGCATAAGAATTGTTGTCATGGCGTAATCACTAGCATCCATTTGCATCTCAAATGGCTATCTAAGATCCAAAAGAGCCAATACCAGTGTTGAAGTTATCTTTTGTTTTAAAGCATCAAATGCTTTCTGATGTACATCTCCCCAATGGAAGACTTTCTTGACACTAATCAATGCATGTAGTGGTGCTGCAATGGAATAAAAATGAGCAATAAATCTCCTCCAATATTGTGCTGCCCCAAGAAAACTTCTTACCTCTGTAATTGTTTTGGGCTTGGACCAATTCACAATGACCTCAACCTTAGAGGGTTCTATCTTTAGCCAACCTCCTCCAACAATGTGTCCCAAATACACTAAATAAGTCTTGCCAAATTCACACTTTGACATCTTTAAAAACAATTGTTCTTTTCTCAGGACATCAAGTACTTTGTTCACGTGCATATCTAAGTAAAAAATGACAAATTCATCTATAAATGGTATCAATACATCATTCATAACTCTCATGAAAGTAGTTGGAGCATTTGTAAGACCGAAAGGCATAACAAGCCACTCAAACAATCCTTGTTTAGTTTAAAATGTGGTTTTCCAAATGTCCTCTTTAGCTATTCTAACTTGGTGATAACCACTTCGTAAGTATAACTTGGTGAAATACTTTTCATACCTCAATTGATCAAGAAAATCATCAATTCTTGGGAGTGGATAACGATTCTTTACAATTATTTTATTCAGTACACGGAAATCCACACACATGCACCAAGTCCCATCCTTCTTTGGAACCAAAACAATTGGTGAACCACATGGCGAAATAGATGGACCTATGATACCTTTGTTCAGTAATTCTTGAATTTTCTTCTTGATTTCCATGCTCTCCATGATCGACATTGGATACATGCCAATGTTTGGAAGTGGAACATCCTGTTGCAGTTATATCTCATGCTAAATTCCCCTCTTGGGAGGTAACCCCTTTGGTTCCTGAAACATCTCGCCATGCTTGTTTACCACATCAAACAAATCAGATTTTAACTTATCATCACAACCTTCAAAAGGTTAATAATCTATATCATTCTTTTTCTTGATCATGAGAAGCACAAAATTTTTACTTGCATTTACTAGTCTCTTCATTTGCCCTGCATTAACCAAAGAAATGTTCAACTTTTTTCGATGGGCTCTCACAATATACTCCACTCCATCCTTGAGAAATTAGTATTTGTTCTCATGGCGATAAAATACCGCTTTCCTATCATACAAATATGGGCTTCCCAAAATGATTCCTGAGATGTCAAGTGGAACTACATCTAACTCAACTTCATCAATGAATTTTTCAGTAATGGAAAACTTGAATAAGCATTTCCTTGTAACTTGTAAATTTGCATTATTGACTATCCAACCCAAGGGATATGGCTTATGATGAGATACAGTTTCAAGGTTAAGCTTTTTGACCAAATCTTCTAAAATTAAGTTCGATTGTGACCCACTATCAAATAATGCATCAATCTTTGTATGATTTGAAATTACCCTTACATGGAACAATTCTATCCTTGATTCTTCATTTGGAGTGTTGTTGTGACTATGTGATGAACTAGTTCTTGCTATAGCTTCCTTTCCTTTTGTGACCATGGCTGAAATCTTGGTCTCATCACCACAATCGGATCCAATATCATGTTGTGTGGTAGTGGTCGTCTTTTTTTCCCCTTATTGTTTGGTTTCTTAGGCCTTAGTTCGGGATGGAGTTTCCAACAGTGGGTGTCATCATGCCCTGCTTTGGAACAACGTTGGCATATATTTTTCTCCCCTTATTTCTTTACACTTGCATTCTTCTTTCCTTTCCATTTTCCACCCTTCTCTTTCTCCTTACCCTTGAATGGCTTCTTCTTACTACCCTCTTCCTGAATGTTCTTTCCTCTTGCTTCAAGATGTGTGGCTTGTGTTAGCGCTCAAATTTGCCTCAGGCTGAGGAAGGCGAAACTCAAGGCAACATCAAACCAAGCTAAGCCTCGTAGCTAGCCCTACGAGGATAGGAGAGGGCTCTCTCCGGGTCTATCTCGGCAAGAGGTCTTCAAAGGGGCTGAGATGACCGATATGAATACTAATTTTAGGCTATTAAATTGATAAGATAGTTTGATTTAAGATTTTTAGGGTTTTGTTGGAAAACAGGGAAAGGCAATTTTGGGTGCGGGGATGTGACACAGTTTTTGCAGAGGTCTTTTTGGGGCAAGGTAGGCAATCGTCCTGATGTCTTTAAAGGAATTGAATGGATAGAAATGACTGGTGAGGAGCTAAGGAGAGCGATAAAATTTCAGGAGTTCTCCTTAAACAGATGAAAACATAGATATTAAACAAACTTAAAGGCAGAGCATACAAGATTATGAATTCTACCTTAACACTTCATTTGTTTAATTTGCAGAAGAGAATAGTAGGAAAATTATACACATAAAAAACTTACAAGTACATGAGAGAAACACACCATCAACACAAATAACCATAGGAATCCCAAATAGTGATGCAAAACCCTGGTCTTTCCTTTGCCAAAATTGCTGAGATACAATGTGTAATACAGTCTAAGCTTATCCCCCAAGAGTCCAGCCATGAAAATGACTAAGAAAGTACATAATATAGGCAAGATAACACATTTCCTTGCCTCTAGGGGTCGAGCTCATCATCCTAGGAGTTGTTTCAACCAATTCTAAACTGAGCACTACAATCTAGGCAGTCAAAACAACTTGCCTCTATAAGTTAGGAAACCAATTCATTCATTAATTTTTTGCTATTTTATGAATGAATCTTCTAGAATAGGTAAAAAAAATGTCATTTCATCATGAAAATACATTAGTTACATCAAAGAGGGTGAAAAATCCCATGAAAAGTCAAAACTAGTCAAAAGTTGCGTTGTCCTGAGCTGTAGATGAAAAACTGGCAAATTTCCCTGATGCGTAGCGCGCCTTTGAGCCCACTTTTGGGGCACTTCCTGGCATCCAAATGAGGCTCAAGTGGGCTTGTTGGAAATTTCTGGATGTCTACTCTCCATCCCAAGTGGAATTTCTCAATTTGGTGCCCATTTTCCCCTCCAAAAATTCAATCTTCCAAGACTGCTTCCTGTGTGTCCAAAAAGTGGCAGAAGGTCTTTTTTGCTTGTTTTTTGACCTTTTGGGGGCCCAAACCTCAATGAAATGTCTTGGCAGTGGCTGAGAAAGTGTAATTTGTCATGAAAAATCCAAAAATGCAGAGTTTTTGTGAAATGAACCTCCCCATCTTCAGGGTAGCGTGCGGCGCGCTACGCGTTGAGGGCAAAAACCTATTTTTAGCAACAAAAAAAATCAAAATTGACCAAAATTGCTCCAAATTTTCTGAATTTTGAGCTGGGGGTGTATCATTTAGCACCATGCTCCTTCAAGGAGGCTTTGGCCAAAATCTGAAGTGGATCAGGCCTTTTCCTCCGTTTTAGTGCCTTGGCCAATCGTCCTTTGAGTACCTTCATTTTCGCTTTGCACACATGCATGTGGGCCCAATAATGATTCTTCATGTGGCGGAGCATATCTTTGTCCCTGTTTGCCTTGGCTAGCAACTTCTCTAAATGAGTGTTCACCCGGATGAGCATAGACCCTTGCTCAATAGGTGTCAAATCACTGGGTCTCTTGCGGGCCAAGTTTCGATCTTCTCGGATTCGTCGCAACTCATCAAAAGTGTGTTCATCTTCTAGCTGCTTGTTACGCTGCTCCAAGTAGTTGATTGTCCAATTGGCCATTTCCAATTTCTGTTGCAACAAGCGATTTTCAGCCTTCTGTTGCTGAATGATCTCCTTTAGCTCCAAGCTAGGAGAACTGATGTCAAGGTCAATAATGTCTATGTCAGGATCACCTGATGGTCCCTCATCAATCATGGGCTGCTTGCCTCTCTCCTGTACCTGTGTTGCTGTCGAAAGTGAGGCCCCTTCCACCTGATGTGGAGATAACACTCGTTGTGCTGATGAAGAAGGCGAGACCCCTTCCACCTGGTGTGGAGATAATACTCGTCGTGCAGATGCAAATAAGGCCCTGTAGCCTCTCTGATATGTAACACATGCTGGAGTGTTGACATGCTCGGGCTCTGGAATGTGAAACTGATGTGAAGGCCCTCCCTCATCATGGACAATCTCAGGGGGTGGCTGTGGCACTGTGAAGAAGTCGCGAGAGATGAAATCCTCCCAAGCAATACCCTGCTGTGCCAACTGATGCATCACTATGATCTCGATCAGTGCATAATGATATATACTCTTGTGTTGCTGTGCGGGGTTCTTCCTTTGCACTAAGGGCACCATCCTCTCTATATTTCGGCACATGAAAAATGGAATGTTCATCATTCGTACCCGGGTGAAATGCATCAACAAACGGATATGGTACGAATATAAACGTGAAAATCTGCCCTCACAAGTGAAATAGCGCATAATGAGCCTCATCAAGGGTGCATACTCATCCCTTAGGAATCTGAAGGGAAAAACAGCAGTTAGGTGTCTCATACACCCGGGTTTGATATATGGTTCATAATGAAATTTGTCTAGTTGTTGGCGCTTGTTCCACTCCTCCCCAACATTTGGTATCCCGGTGGCTTGAGCAACAATTTCGGGTGATAGGGTGAATTCCACCCCTGCAAGGTTCACCTGACCATTGTGCAAATGTAGGACAAACAAGCGGACTAGTTCTCTGTGATGTTGAATTTGCGAGATCCACTCACAATATCCAAAGCATGATTGATACTGAAAACATGTCATTGTAAGTGGACAAGCTTGAAACTGAGCCAAAGAAGTGGGCTCCTCCCTAACATGCCGACCACCTTTACCACCCTTATGATGCCTCCTTGGCACTTCTATCTCCGGTGTCGAATCACTGTCATAACTCTACTCATAATCTGATTTGGTTTCTGACATGGTTTTGAAGGCAAGATGGCTGAAATGTATTGCTGACTTTGCACCCAATTAACTGTTGTTTGACTTTTTCAAATGATGTCACCAAGGGGACATAAATACAAGGGGATTGTTAGGGAAAGGGGAACATGAGGGAATTAGGGACAATAAACATAAATAAGGAATTTAGGGAAGGCAACATGGGAAATCATAATATTGTGGGATTTTAAGGTGAAGTAGGGTTTGGGAATTTAGTAGGTTTTAGGGATTTTAGAGAGGAAGATTATAAAATTTTATGTGAAAATTTGAAGGAGAATGTTGGTGAAGATGAGGGAAAAGAGGGATCAAAAATGGGCAACCTTGGACAGCAAAATACTTTGAAACCCTAGCACAACTAAGTCTTTAAATTTTCCACAGCAATGTAGGGTTTTAACTTCTCATTTTCATGGCATTTTTAACATATTAATTTCTCATTCATCTTGCAAAACCAAAACTAGCCATGGAGGAGAGGCCTACCTGAAATTTGCTTGAGAGATTGGTAGCTTGCTGGCAGTTTATTGGGCGAAAAACCCAACACGTAGCGCACCTTTCCCAACGCGTAGCGCCCCTCTGGTGCGTAGCGCCTGAGTAAAAATGCACTGGAAAAGTCGCGCTGATGCGTAGCGCGCCCTGGGTGCGTAGCGCGCCTCAGCTGATGCGTAGCGCACCCCTAAAACTGCCCAATTTGCTCAATGACTCTTGAAATCGCCTTTGCAAGGATTCACTTGGCTTGTGAGAGGAAAATGAGTTGCTAATGAAGAGTGATGTGCTTTTATAGGCTCCTTTTTTATTTTTACTTGCCCAAAACCCACTTTATAATGTTTGAGTGTTGACACTTTTTTAATTAATTGGCTCTGACTTCTGGTGTCCTTTTTTTGAAAAAAATTGGTTGAAATGATGATTTCTTCTAAAAATTTTTGCAGGGATGGCTTCTAAGATGCTTTGGCAAAGGAGACCAAGGCTGCGCTTCAACATTTGGAGAATTTGAAATTTTGACATTTTTTTACAAAAACAAGATAATGACCTTTGTTTTTCAAAAACAGAGTTTTGAAAACAAGGTGAAAATTTAGCTGTACAATAATGAGAATTATTGAAATGATGTTTTATGAAGGACATCCCTCTGGCCTGCTGGTCCTTTATGACCTCTCAAGACAAAAATTGACTCAACCCTAGACCTAAGACCTCGAAATTTAAAACAAGATGAATGACCCTTTGAAGATTTTATTTACTTAAACAAACCTGAACCAGCAGTGCCAAACAGGAGGGGAATAAAAGACACAAACTCCTCCACCAGAGTTATGGCATGCCTAACGGAATGCAACATGATCACACTGATGGGACACCTAATCATGAAATGCAAAGAGCTTTGATCTCTGGTGGAGGGCTACTAGACCGACTCTAACAGCTTGCAATACCTCATCTAAATTGCTTGGATTGAACGTAAGGATAGTGTGTTTTATGTAGGAATGTAAACCCCCAATATATTTCAAAAGAGTATATTGGGAATTCATGTTTACTCTTAACAACAAAGTCGTTTTCCTAAACTCCTGGGTATAGTTTTGAACTATTTGGCCCTTGAGTTGCCTAAAAATTTTCCAACTCATAATGGATTTTTGCATATAGGCTAAAGGATAAAACTATATTTTAATTGAAGAAACAAATTCAACCCAAGAAATGGATATCTTACCATGAATTCACATTTCCTCTTGAGTCTTTTATCCCACCAAACTAGTGTTGCTCCTTCTAGCCTCAATGAAGCCAACTGGATTTTATGTCATCTTCTTGAAGGTTCTGAATTATGCAATAAACCTCCAATTGTCGAATCCAACTGTCTAACTTTTCTTCATTTACCTCACCATCGTACATGGGAAGTTTAAACTTAATGTCCAATTTGAGTCTTAAGGGAGTTCTTTCTTTTGGGGTTTTTGAATGCGTATGAACAATTTTTGTGGTGGAAGTGGAAGATGGTGTTGTTTGAGATGATGAGGATGAGGAAGATGATGAAGATGGTGGAGATGGAGGAGGCTTTCCTCCATTACCCTTTGAATTCTTATTTTCATCTTTTTTATCTTCTGAGCTTCCATCTCCATGTGGGACTTAGAACTCTCTCCAGCGATTCTAGTATTCCTCTCTTCATATAGGAATCTAACCATGTCAGTTAAGTCATAGAAAGATTTCTTGAATGCTTCCTCTTCTAAAATACCTTCAGTCTCTCTTGCTCCAGACATGATGGCTTTGGATTCAAGCTCATCTTCTGGTACCTCTTGTACCTCCTCAATCTCAATTGAAGGTAAAACTTGAGGTGCTTCAACTACAACTGGGATTAAACCTTTGGGTGGAGATTATGGCCTTACGGCTCTCCTTCTTATGGGAATTACCTCAGGATTTGCAATCAATAGTTTCCCTTCTCCTCTCTGCAACTTTAACCTTGTAAGCATCACAAATTTACAACCATTAAAACCCTACTTGCATAAAACTCAAGCAATCAATCAAATAACTTTTGCGCCGATACCAACTTGATCTATTGTTGAATGTTAGTTTTGTTGTGTTAATTTCAACTTCAGAATTAAAAAACAATTGCTTATCATTTTCTTCATGTGCATAGGTTTCCTTTATGGTGTTTGTGAATGAACAGGAAATTTTTTGTCAAGTTTTATGTCAAATTCAAGAGAAAAATAGCATGTAAGTAAAGTGTTGAACAACAACAAACAAATGTACAAAAAACCATCAATATGAACACTTAACACAGTGTTTTGATGAAGGAGTTCAACCCTCCTGAGCTACATCTCCTTGGTTCAACATCCATGTCTTGGGCCTCTGTATTAGCTCAAAATGGAAAAAAGTGTTGTTTACAATGCTCTATTACTCTTGAAACCTGCTTCAATGTGCTCAGAACATCAAAATCATCTAGGAATGACTTTTTTTATCCCAATTTGGTCGAAAATTGCAAAATTATGGAAAAAATAGTTTCCCCTAGGAAAACTCCACTAAAACTAGAGGAACTCCAGTTAACTCTGCCAATTTTGGGGAAAATCGGGATTTTTCGGCTTCGCCAGAATTACCGCCAACTTAATTACACATAAATTAAATGATAAGAACAATTTAATAAAGGTTAATATGGATTAGTTCATTAAGCGCGCGGTTACGGTTAGTTTTTTCTCGGGGGTTAAGTGGAAGTGGTCACATGGGAGGGGGCTGGCCCTCTCCTCCCTCAAACGCTACGGTTAAGCATAACAAATATGTAGTGAAACCGTTATATGTCAAGTCACATAGTCATGGTATAACATTGGTCTTGTTTGGGCAAGGTCGCGGGTTCAAGTTCGTTGATGTACCATAATAATATTTCATTGCGCGATGATGGATAGTCCAACCTTTGGGGAGGGACACATGGCGGCCTCCGGGCTTTCCATATGTCTCCTCCTCATTGGTCCTTCCTCCAATCAATAATATCAAGCCAACTCATAAAATTGTTGACCAACCACAATGCACCATTTGGCGAGACTCCATTAGCCATTGACCCACCTTGACCTACATAGTCACTTTCCATGTTAGCAGTACAGACTGTTGACTATGCAGTGTTTGTACTTTTTTTTTGCAAAATTCCTCTATTTTGGAAAGTGGATAGAATGTGATATCTTCCTCATACGAGCTATGTTTTGAGTGAAACAAGTTGCGTTGGGATCGTATCACCGAGACGGACATCGTCGTTCAGGTTTTGAGCGATTCTAAGCACTTTGATTTTTGAGCTAAATACTGATCACCTAATCATGTAGCCCTCATGAAAAATCATTATCTCATCAATGACAACAAAATATTATCATTTGTTAGTACCATATTGTATAATAAATCAATTATAAACCATATTTTAACACCTAAACGTTATTTAGGTCAATTTTCTAAAACTCATTGTGAGACATCCTTATAGTAACTTTGTTCATTAACAATCATGGGTTGACCTTACTTATTTTGTGCAGGCGCCCCTTTCCAAGCTGTGTTGACCCACCAACTCGTAGCACAGATGCCATGAGTCTAGCATGCAACGCCCCATGGGCACTCAGGTGCCCCGCCTTTGTCCGAGCGCACCCAAGGTGCAGTTGTTCACCCTACCATGCAAATCAGCCAACACATATCATTACTTCATCAATGAAAAATATATATATATATTATCATTTGTTAGTACCATGTTGCATAATCAATCAATTATAAACCAGCTTTTAACACCTAAAAATTAATTTAGTCAATTTTATAAAAATCATTATGAGACCCCCTTGTGGGAACTTTGTTCATGGGCAGTGATGAGACGACCTTAATTCTTTTGTGTGGGCACCCCTTACCCCACCAACTCATCGCATGGGTATTCTGGTGTGTCCATAACTCGACACCCCATGGCTAGCCAATCACCCCCGCCTTCGTGCAGGGGCACCTAGGGTGCGGATGTTCACCCTTCTATGCAAATCAGTCAACACAAATCATTAGCTCATCAATGACAACAAAATGTTATCATTTGGTGTATGAGGTAGTGTTCTTGTGCATTGAAAAATGTCAGAGGTAGATACTTTTTCATTTCACACATTAGACGAGGAATTTGTTTCCTCCAATACTTTATATCTTCTTTATTGATTTCTTTAGATGACAACCATTTACAAATGAAGAAATCAAATCACAGGTTTCAACAAAAAAAGTATATAGTACATGATGATAAGTAAAACACATGCAGTCAAAAATATGTGACACAACAACTTATTGAACAAATTACACTTTGCACATAAATCTCCACTTACCTCATGTATTTTCCAAGATCATATATAACTTGTTTGACATTGTTGTCAAAGTTTTCTAGGAGAGATAGAGGTAGAACATACTGTAACAAAAATAATGATCGATCATTATTTTTTCCCAAATTAGTAGAAAAAAAAAACATTAATTAACAAGATGTTTCACCAATGTATAAATATATACACCAAAATAATTACCTTAATGAACGTATGCCAATCATGAGTTTTTACCCCACCTAATTCACCTTTCTTTGTTAGGATATTCTTTATGTTTGAAGAAAATCCAGTTGGAAATTTAATTTTTTCAATAACCTCTTTAACATCCTTGCTTTGTTGCTCTGTCAATAACCATGGAAGGGTGCTTATATTTTGGTCGTCTCCATCGCTATTTGAATGAGTCGCACTTTGCAATGCATGGTTGGCCTCCTTAATGTCATTAAAAATCTTGACAAATTTTTATTTATCTCTCCTTCCATCTAAGATTCACCATAAGGTTTTTTTCACATTCTTCTTGATGTGCATTGTATCAAAAAAATGAACAATTTCTAGGTGCTCATAGTAGGGGAATCCCTTGAACTGCTCGAGATAACTTTTCATTCCTCATGGAAGTGCCCTGTTATTAATGCCTTGATGACCTACAACGTGAATCATAGTTAAATATATTATAACAACAATATAACCTGTCAATTAGTACAGTGAAGAAAATTCCATAAAAATATAAAATAATCCAAACATATCATGTATATTCGTACATAGACAATTTGATCCATACCTTGAGAGACCTATTATATTTCAACTTCCATGCACAAGGTGTCATTCTATGTGTTATTGATCCAGTCTCTTCTTTCCCATTGAAAATGTGTTTTTCAGTACTTCAGTACCTATGGTTCTTATAAAGGAAGTGTCTATCCTCATCAAACACCTCCTTTCCTAAGAATCTTGAACAACGATATTTCATCTTAGGACCACAAACTGGACAAAAAAATTTACCCTTTGTTTGAAGACCTGAAGAGATGGAATAATTTTTATAACAAGTATTTTAAATATGTACAATGAAGGGCCCCAAGGGATAGCTTAGTTGGTCGAGTTCCTATTGCTAAGTACATCACCTATCGGTAGGTCACGCGGTCAAATCTCATCTACGCCCTTGGGGTTATGATCCGAAATGGATACTAAATCAAGAAGAAAAGGTATTACAGACTCATGTGCAGGAAAATGCCTATATTATTTAGTGCAACGGATCGAAAATATTGCAAATAATATAGACAATTAACAATCAAAAAACATAACGGACACACACATCAACACAACAAATAATCAAGGAGTTCACCAGACCTCCTGACTATGTTTCCTGGTCCAGCTTTCAGTGTCGACCTCTATATTATGTCTTCAAGAACAGAGTTTACAAGAGTGAGCACAAACAGAGCCATAACACAACAACAGTGATATTACACAGGGATTTCACTCGAAAACATCGAGTCTAAAGAGTGCACAGACTCTCCCTCTTAGTGTCTCTGATCAAATGCTCGTAGCTGTGTGTTTTCTCTGACTCTCTGTCTCCCCTATGTCTTTGAGCAATTGCTTTCTCTTGCTCTCTCTCCGTCCCCCCTGTCTCTATTCTGCCATTAGATGGCTTTTAAGCCTATCGGCGCTTATTTGTTCATTTCCCTATTCGGGCTCTTTGGATCACAGCCACTGTCCCTTCATCTCCCTAATGAGTGTTAAAAAATCATAATAATAATGCTTAAGCCATTGAGGCCACCTATTTACAAACATAGAGGACCACTGGCACGGGAGAAATCCCCGGGAATATACTTCTCTATTTACACAGATAAATACAGGAAATACTCTAAAACAGTGGAAAATCCGACCGAAACCCCAAAGCCGGACTTCAAACAATATAAATTCTGCCCTTTAATCCTCTCGGTTCCACCTTGATCGCAATCGAAAGTCGCATTGGCTACAGGTCATAATCCCTTTGTATTCCACACTGTTGATCCACAATCTCCAATCCAATGACTAACAACCATTTCGGGTGGCCTACTTGCACAGAGATTACTCGCCCGAAAAAACAGTTTTCTCTCGCTTGCGGCGTGCTACGTGTCGGCCATTGTATGGAATCGGGTTAAGCCCTTCCAATACCACTTACCGCCTGAAGCCTGCCCGAAATACCACTTACCATAGAACTTAAAGCCTTCAATGTTTAATTCATAACTCCTTTGGGTCCGCATGTGTTAAGTCCTCCCTTTAGGAATCTACAATGCGATATCTATAATCTCCACCGTTGATCTATGCGCTCGATCAGTGGTCCACGTTAAGTCGCCGATCGTAGTTGCATTTCCTTAGGGCCACCTCCGATATACTTCGTTGACCTCTCCCGATGCGATATCCCGATTTAATCTAGGCCACTGATCTGTCCGATCCAAAGGCTCTTGTGCAATGAGACTTTACGTTCCGCTTAACTCTGTTTTCTGCCATTCTTAGTGTTTTTTCTTCTGCAATAGTGTTTTCCAATAGTTAATATATATGAAGACTTAGACTTAGAGGTTTGATACAAGATCCATTTTGGATCACGCCTTCCCACTGAAAAGATTTTGGACCACCAAAAGTTGGTTTTCTTCTGTCTAAATTCGTGTTTTCCAATCAGTTAAGTATATATGAAGACTTAGACTAATAGAGGGCTTTGATATCGATCCATTTGAATAGGATCATCGCCTTCACCACTGAAAAGATTTTGGAGTCCACCTTGATGGCAACATCACTGGGAGACTTTGGTATAAAACCAAAACAAGTCTCAAAATGAGATCTCTTAGTAGAAGATTGTTTGGCACGGTTGTAAGCATGCTGCACATAACACAAATGCTCATCCCAAAGCTTGGGATGATTGCTACAATAGCCTCTGAGCAATTGGATCACTGTCATGTTGACCACTTCTATCTGACCATCTATTTGTGGATGAAATGTTGTGCTTTTCTTCAATATGGTGTCCATTAACTCCCATAGATTTGACCAAAACTTCCCAACAAATCAAGAATCTCGATCTGATATAATAAAAGTGGGTAACCCAAAATGAACCCATACATTCTGAAAGAACAACTTTGTTGTTTGTTTAGCTGTAACCTTCTTGTTACATGGTATCAAAATACACATTTTACTGAACCTATCCACAACAACATACAAATAATCATGACCTTTCCTAGATTTTGGCAATTCCCCAACAAAATCCATGGAAATACTTTCCCAAGGACGAGAAGGAATTGGAAGTGGAGTGTACAAGCCTAATTTCCTATTATTGGGCTTGTTTGTAGCACACATTGTACATCCTTTGATATATCTAGAAATTGTCTCATGCATTCTTGGCCAATAACGGAACCTTTGCAATTGTGCAACTGTTTTACTTACACCAAAATGACCTGATATGAGAGAAGTATGTGCTTCTCGGATTATGTTAACTCTTTCAGTTTGTGGAATGCATAACTTTCCCAAATGATATAAGAGTTGGTCCTTTATATAATAATCCAATTCTTCTACTGGCTTGCCACGACTTAAAGTTGCATATACATCTTTAAAATCTACATCTTGAGCATATTATTCAATGTAACTTTCATGCATTACTGAGTTATGCTTAAGTATAGTAGATGCATTTATGATTGGTCTTGATAACATGTCTACAACCTTATTGTGTATGCCCTTCTTATATCTGATGACAACATTAAATTGTTGTAGAAAACCCATCCACCTATAATGTCTTGATTGCTGCAATTTAGTTTGTGAGTGGAAATATCGAAGTGGTTGATGATCTGTATGTATGATCGTTTCTTTACCCATTAGGTAATGTTTCCACTTTTTCACACTTTGTACTAATGCATACAATTCTTTATCATATGTGGGATAATTAACTACTGCAGAAGTAAATGTCTCAGAATGATAGCATATGGGTTTTCCGTGTTGCATCAACACTACTCCCATGACATAGTTACTGACATCTGTCTCAATCTCAAATGGATGTTGAAGATCCAGCAATGGTAGTACTGGTGCTGTACTGATTTTTTTCTTTAAGGTGTCAAAGGCTTTCTGTTGTTTGCCTCCCCACTTAAACACCTGTTTCAATCTTGTTAAAGCATGTAATGGAGCTACAATCAAAGAAAAGTTAGCAATAAACTTTCTCCAGTATTGTGCTGACCCTAGGAAACTCCTAAGCTTTGTAGCAGATTTGGGTTTATGCCAGTTCACAATGACTTCAACCTTAGAGGGATCTATCTTCAATTCACCACCCCCTACAATATAACCCAAATAATTTAAATATGTTCTGCCAAATTCACATTTTGACAGTTTTACATAGAGATTTTCTCTTTTTAAAACATCCAAAGTCTACTTCACATGCTTTACATGGTCTTCCCACGTCTTACTAAAAACAAGAATGTAATCTAAATAAACAATTACAAAGTCATCAATAAATGGTCTTACATTATTCATAGCTCTCATAAACGTAGCAGGAGCATTAGTTAAGCCAAAAGGCATAACCAGCCATTCATAAAGTCCTTGCTTTGTCTTGAGAGCAGTCTTCCATGCATCTTGTTCTGCAACTTTGACCTGATGATAACCACTTCGCAAGTCTAACTTAGAAAAGTAAACTGCTTCTTTCCATTGATCTAATAAATCATCAATACGAGGAAGAGGATAACGATTCTTGATCGTTATTTTATTTAGTGCTCTATAATCAATGCACATTCTCCACGAACCATCTTTCTTTCTCACCAACACAATTGGAGATCCATATGGTGATATGCTTGGTCGTATAAACCCTTTATCGAGCAATTCCTGTACCTGTTGCTTTTTCTTTGCATTCTCTAAAGCTGACAACCTATACATTCCAATGTTAGGTAATGGAGCATCTTGTTGTAAATAAATATCATGTACTATTTCTCGCTTGGGTGGCAGACCTTTACGTTCTTGAAATAGAACATCATACTCTGAAACAACTTTAACTAAATCAGCTTTCTGTTTAGAATCACAGCCTTCAAATGCATTCGATTTTTCAAGATCCTTTGCCTTTACAACCATTAGTAAAAATTGATTACTTGAATTCACAATTCTTTTCATCTGCCCTGAGTTTATGAGAGAATAGTTACCTTTGAGTTTATGAGCTCTTACAATGTATTCTATTCCATTTTTAGTGAGTTGATACTTATTCTCAGCTCTATAGAAAATAGCTTTCCTATCATACAAGTATGGACTTCCCAAAACAATACCACATATATCCAATGGAACTATATCTAACTCAACCTCATCTACAAATGTTGATCCCATAGAAAACCTAAGTTTACATTGTCTCGTTACTTGTAGCTTTTTTTTATCACACACCCAACCTAATGGATATGGCTTCTCATGAGGTTTTGTTTGTAATCCCAACTTCTTTACAATTGTTTCAGAAATCAAATTTACTTGTGTTCCACTATCAAATAAAGTATCAATCTTATTGTGCTTGGAAATTACTCTAATGCGAAAAATCTCATTTCTTTCCCTCTCATTATTTTCATTATCAACAGATTGTGAAGAATTACTTGTGGATGCTTCAGAATCCTTACCTTCAATACCTGTGGCGGTGTTGAAGCCCCGAAAATCGGGTCTACAACAAGGGGGATACCCACCCGGTCAGGACCTTGGTTAGCAGCTCCTTTTCCGTTGGGTATAGTGGGTCCAACTGGGGATATGGGACCAGTTTCCCAGTTTATGTGTGTGTGTGTTGAGATTTGATATTTCCTTTCTAAAAGTTCCTAAGTGAAATTCTTTTATTTTAACTCTAATCTAATAACATACAATTGTATTCTAATAAACAGAAATATCTAATTCTACACTAACCCGGGGTGTAATCTTTCCGTTATGCGATCTAAAATGATTTCAAATAACAATTGGTATTAAATATCATTCAACTATTATGAGAAAAGAATTTAGTAGAGATAAACCACTTCGTATAAAAAGTTAGACGAAACAGTTGTGAAAAACATATCACATAATAAAATACTCATATATTAAGCATAAATAAATAGCTATCACCGACAGAAGTTCCAAATGATAACTCAAGAATTCACACATCAATATATAAACAACTGAACATAAATACCACTTTAACACAAAGGCAAAAATAGTTAAGAGATAGAAGTACCATTTATAACTAGTTCTACTCATAATCTTCAAGTGATAATGATTTATCTCTTCTTAATCCAACATCCACTAAGAGTACAGAAGTGCAACATGAGTAGTAGATATTAAATGCAGATATCAATAAATCTTGTTCCATTCGTTCATCAAAACCTCCTCGGAGGGTGCAAAAGTGCATGTTCTGATGACAAGTTTTTGGCAAATTTCAGGACCCTTCTCTAAATGCATGAGAAGGGTTTAAATACTACTAACTAAATCTAAAAATAACTTATTACAAAAATGTAGGATACGGTTTAAATGATCGTCCTCATTTTAGGAAAAAATAAAGAAAAATTAATACTAACATTAAATCTAAAATTAAAACTAACAACTAACTATTTATGTATCTGTTCCTTGAAATCGCAAGCGTTCAGCATTTGTTTGAGAAGAGTCGGTTGGCCGACTTCCGACTTTAACTGTCCTGCGAAAACGGAATCGGCAAGAGCTGGCACCATCTTCTCGGCAGAATTGATGATACATTTGAGAGTCATGCACTGGCTATGTGGTTTTACCAAATATGCCCAGTAAGAATCCCAATTCAACTTAGTCAATCTTTTGATTGATTCTGCCTTTTCTTGAGCCTTCTGTCTCCAGCCTGTCTGTAGTTGCTGAGCATATATACATACCATTTTGAAGATATTTCTGACAAATACCACTGGTTTTAGGATTCAAGTTTTACTTTTTTTTTTTATTTTTTACCTCTAGCGTTGCTTTCTTACAAATTTCTGGCTTACAGCTGACTGAGAAATTAGAGGTTTTCCTTTTCAAGAGGTTTTGCTCAGCGATGCGGCGCTAATCACGCATCAGACACTGCCTCCATTTCTTGATCCAGGCTTCCCTGGTGTAATTTTTTGCCACTTGCGTGCTTTTTGTTAGCGGATATAAAGCTTAAATTTTGTGAAAATAATGATTCTGTAAGTTGCTGACACTGAGTCTTAAATTGTTTGTTTATGATGTCACCGTTGTCCAGTACCCATTTAACCATGTCCATGTATGGAAGAATTTTGGGCCTCGCCGCTATTCGGTGTAAGAATGAGCAAGCTAGCTCTGTAATAGATGCCTCAGAAGACCTGTGTGAGCCTGCAGTAGCTGTAACCTCTATCATTTTTGGATTCTCTTCCTCGAGTAGACTGTACATGCCTTCCCAAGTAGTAATACCAGCGTCTCTGTTACAGGCGGTTTCTATATTCAAGGGCGTCATTTCTTGATCTTCAGAACTCGAAGCTTTGCCTTTCTTTCCCATAGTATCCTGGATACTGATTTGTACAATTCTCTGTTCTTTGTTCCTGCAGTTTACAAATGAGGTGAGAATCATGATAAGGAAAAGGTGTCGGGAAAGCTTTAAATGCCGAAGACATATAAAATATACCACCTTACATGAAATGGCTCTTCGATAAGCAAGAAACCCTATTTCATTAATGATTAGCAACTAACTCATTAATTAGAATTAAAGCGCATAACCAGGTCTCAGTTTATGAAAAATGCTTTTTTGAACAACAAGCCCAAAAGATTTGCGATGAAGCGATTTTGCGATTTGCTTCGCAATATCGCTCTATCACAATATCGCAACATCGCAATATCGCTGGAGCGTAGCATATGACAATCATCCGTTAATGTGTTTTCCGCGAAATGCGATTTGCGATATGCGCCATCGCATATTGGCAGTTTGAGGTTTTTCAGCATAAGTGATATTTGATGCATGCGATGCGATGAAGTTTCGCATCGCGATCTCGCAACCTTAGAATTGTGTTTGTAAGGAGGTATCCATTATCCTTTTTGCGATGCAATATTTCTTAAGGAGTGATTTTATTCTACCTTATCATAAAACTTAAGCTTTTTTAGATTTTTCAAGGGTATTCTCCTAAGTTTATGAAGGTAAGTTTTATTGAAAAAGGAAATTCAAGCACTAATTGATTTTTAAATTTTTTGACTAAGGGTCCCCACTTATTTAGTATTAGTAATAACACTAAATAAGAAGGGGGGTTGTTGCTGGCCACAACAATTGGCGATTCACTTGGAAGAACCAGTTATCTCTGCTTTTCTTTTGAATTGTCTAAACTCCCAAAACAGAAAATTTTCCAAAAAATCAAACTTTATTATAGAAAGACAAAGTACATTATGCTTTTACCTATCAATGATATTTCATTTCTTCTATTTTTAATTTTGATTTTTCACTCCCTCAAGCTAGTCCTTGTATGTACATCAGTCACTACTTGGTTTATAAATATAAAAATAAAGCCTTCTCTGTAAATCGGCTTTAAATATGCTCATGTATCATAGGTAGAGCCTCTGTTGTCAGCAAGTGTTTATAGCCTCGACAGGGTTACCTGTTACCCAGCAATGATCATGTATCCCACTTAGAGAAATATACAATTTTCAAAGAGAAATCCATATTCACACTTATTGCTTTCATTTTTCTTTTTACCCTTAAAGAACAATGTCTTGGTTTGGTAGCCAATTTATGACAGTGTCATTCACTTGATTTATAACTTTGCTGAACAAGTTGGCTCGTGATGAGACCCCTTGTCTTTTGATTGCAACAATCTTTGAGTCATTGCCCTGTTGTGGTATGCAGTATTGGAAAAGTCAACAAGTTATAATATCTATGATCATGATAAGTCAGCTCGTGATGAGACCTCTTACTCTTTAAGTTAAAGTGTATCATTGGATTATTCCTTGAACGATGTAATTTCCTAGGTGGGGAGGAAGTCATTGTTTCCTTAAGATAGCTCTGGACGATAATGGTAGAGTTTTTGGAAAGAGATTTTCTACAGAGAATCTTCGTTTTGTTATTGATACCTTTCATTGGACTGATATAAAACAATTTCCCACTAAAGGTCGCTTTTCATCAAAATTTACAAGGTTGAAACTAGTATCATTTCTAGGCCTAGAGCCTTTGACTGTATCTTTCAGTGATAACGATCAATTTTCTAAAAGAATTCTATTTATACAAGTGAAAAAACAAAATCTAAAAGAGAATTTGTGTCCTTTTCGTGAATTCCAAATGTAACCATTTACAACTAGTTTTATTATGAAAATAAAAATTAAAATAAAGAAACTAATCTACAAGATAGAAGAATGATCTCCTATGGAAAATATTTTTTGAGGATCTGTCCGTTAACAGGTAAAGATTCTCTTTTTCTTGTTAAATCCTGTAACATAAAAGTAGACGAACCTATGACTTCTATGATTTGAAAAGGGCCAAGCCAGATTCGTTGAAATTTTGTATGTTTCCCTTTTTCCTCATGAGCCTTGTCCCATTTTAGAACTAGATCTCCCATCTGAAAGTCCTTTCTGGATATTATGTTTGAATCAAAAGAAGCTTTTACTAATGCTTGGTGATGAGCATGCGTTATTTTGGCCTGTTCTCGTTTCTCTTCTAACTTAATTATTTCCAGTTGCCTTAGTTGTAAGGAAGAAGTTGGTGCTTCATCAATATATTGAACTAAGGCCAAAGAGGGAATTGCTAAATGAGTTGGAAGAACCACTTCTTTCCCATAAACTAAATTAAAGGGAGAAGTGCCAATGGAGGCTTTCTGCGTTATTCGATCTGCCCATAAAGCATATATTAAGGACTTGTGCCAATTTTTGTGATTTTGATCAATGGTTCGCTTAATGATTCTGATTAAGTTTTTATTTGTAGATTCAGCTAACCCATTCCCTTGTGGGTAATAATTGGCAGAATATTTAAGCTTGAAACCCCTTTTGAGTGCAAATTCAGTCATCACATTACTAGAAAAATATGATGCATTATCAAACATTAAAGCATAAGGCAACCCAAACCTAATGATTATGAACTGATCTATGAACTCGATGATGTGTTCGGCATTAGCCGTCTTGAGAGGAACTGCTTCTACCCATTTAGTAAAGTAATCTGTTGCTGTAAGGATATATCTATGTTGTTTAGAGGAGTGAGGAACGATCTCACCTATTATGTCTGATCCCCATTGATCAAAGGGCTGCTCAATGTTGACCGGTTGCAGTAGCAATGATGGTTTATTTTGTCTCCCAGCAGCGGTTTGACAAACTTGACATTTCCTTATGTAGTTATGTGAGTCTTTGAATAATGTGGGCCAGTAATATCCTGCGCGTAATATTTTATGTGCAGTAGCGTCTCCAGCATAGTGTCCCCCGGCTAGCCCATCGTGGAGTTCCTGCAAGACTTTTTCAGCTTCAAATTTCTCAAGACATCTAAGGAGGACATAATCATAATTTATTCTAAAAATAACATCATTCACGAGCTGATATTGTTTAGCCTTCAACCTTAGAGCTCTTTTCTTGGTATGATCGAGGTTTGAAGGAGCATATCCATTCTTTAGATAAAATATGATATTAGCGTATATTGATTCAACATCGTTTAGGCTTACCTCATACATTTGTATCTCTGTATACAGTATTTCGGAAATAAGCGATGCTCCAACCAACATTTTGCAAAAGCCTTGACCTTTTACAATACTTGCTAGTTTGATTTCTACGTCATATTCCTGTAAGGCAATAACCCAATTGGCTCTTTTCTCACCCACATCTTTCTGTACTAAGAGATTTCTTAGAGCTGGAAACGGTACTATGATTTTTGTATGGGTTTTAAGTATAAAGGGTCTGAAATATTTAATTTCTTTGAAAACAGCATAAGCTTGTTTCTCTACATCTGAATAATTTAACTCAGCACCCTGTAAATTTGAACTAAAAAAAGCAATTGGAGCTTCTGCCTTGTCTTGATTTTCTTGAGTGAGTATCACAGCATATGATCTATCAGAGGAAAATGTATATAAAATAAAAGGATCGGAAAAATTTGGAGTTGTTAAAGATGGAGCATTAACAATTTCTTGTTTGATTAGATTGAATGCCTCATATTCGCCTTGGCCCCATTTGAAGTTTGAGTTCTTTTTAATCATTGCTTGTAAAGGAGACATGATTCTTGAAAAATCTGGAACAAATCTCTTTACAAAATTAATCTGGCCAAGGAAAGATTGCATAGCTTTATTTTTGTGAGGTAGGGGTATTTCGAAAATCTCCTTGATTCTGTCAAGATCAATATGAATTCCAGATTTTGACACTATGAATCCAAGAAGTTTTCCTTCACTTAATGCGAAAAAGGATTTTTTCGGGTTAAGTGAAATTCCATACCTTTGACAACGTTGGAAGATTTGTTTTAAATCTCTAAGATGATTGCCTCGTTTCTTGGAATATACAGTTATATCATCCAAGTATATTACCACTGATTTGTTAACTAATCCCTTGAATGCGATGTCCATGGCTCGCTGAAATGTGGCACCAGCGTTGATCAGACCAAAGGGCATATTTTGATATGCGTAAGTGCCCCATTTGGTTCTGAATGTGGTTTTTAATTGATCATCGGGATGAACCAACACTTGGTTGTATCCTGAGAATCCATCCAAGAAGGACATTAATTTTGATCCTGCGACTGCCTGCAGTATTTGCTCCATGGGAGGTAAAGGAAAATTATCCTTTCGACAAGCTTTGTTAAGGTTTCGAAATTCAATGAAAATTCTAATGTCTCCGTTTTTCTTTCTAACGGGAACCATATTGGAAACCCATTTGGAATGTCGAACGGGAAAAATGATTTTGGCTTTCAATAACTTATTGAGTTCAGATTTGATCTAGTTTTCTAGATTGGGATGGATCTTTCTCAGCTTTTGTTGGACAGGTTTTTCATCGTTTAGCATTGGGATAGTATGTTGGATGATAGAAGTGTCATAAGTTTTGAGTTCATCATAGTTCCAAGCAAAGACACTTTTGTATCGTCTTAAGAGACGAATATACGCTAATTTTTCTTCAGGAGCTAGGCCAAGGCCTAGGTTGATATTCTGTGGTTTGGCATCAGTTCCTAGATTTACTAATTCATAGTTCAAAGTTGAACTTTGTAGTTTTGAATTGGTAGATCTTTTGAATCGATCTTTCAAATCATAAAGGTCTTCTAACTTGACTACTGATTTTGGCATAGCATTATTAGTGCTATCTTGTTGCAATTGTCTGTCATGTTGGTCCTCATCAATTATCTTATTGGTGTAAGATCCTTCAGATGTGAGAAAGCTCACAATATCAAGATCATCGTTAAAAATCCTCCAATTGGTAATATTATCAAGAATTGAAGTTCTAAAGATTAATTCGATTGAAAATCGATCAGGGCTATAGTCTTCTGAAGGAATGAGCTTGGAAGCTACGTTAGCTAGGAGGTCTGCACTAGCATTCTGGAGTCTGGGAATTGATGAAATATTGAATGCTATAAAGTGTTCAGTTAGATCTTGAACTAAAGATTGGTAATGCTTTAAATGACCTGATAAACAATGTATAGTATTGCGTACCTGTCTTATTACAATTTCAGAATCTCCGAAAACTTGAAGATATTTGATGTCTAATCCAATTGCTTTGTATAATCCTTGGACTAAAGCCTCATATTCTACGGTATTATTGGTGCAATCGAATTTGAGTCTACAAGTTAGCATAGTTTTGTTTCCCTCTGGACTGATTAACACGCATCCTGCTCCTACTCCTTCGTTAGACTTAGAACCGTCAAAAAATAACTTCCAAAATAAAGATTTATTTACAGGACTGTCTATAAAATTAATACATTTAGAACTATATGTTTGAGAGAAATTTTCTACTTGAGATAAAACAAAACGTTCTAAGTAAGGTGAAGTATGAGCATTAAAATTTCCTAACAAAGAATCTATTGAGTAGTTGTCAATGATGTTATTGTTGTATGCTACCGGTTCGTTCTCTCCTTCCAGTTCTGTTACTATGAATTTCTGATGTTTTTCTCGCTCAACTTTTATCTGATTTGGTTTACCATTGTAAGGGAGCCACATGTGCGACCAGTCAGCTGCAAAGTATCCATGAAGTTTTTCTTACCAATCTCTGCTAAGAATTAAGCCATAAAATTCCAGAATATCAGCAACTAAAATGTCGATAACTTGACATACCTTTGGATTGGATGACAACCTTATGGTAACCTGATTTAATTCGCCGATCACTTCAACTTGCGATCGATCTAGCTTAACTATGCGCACAGTAGATTTTTGCGGTTTAACGTTCAACTTTGCACATATTGATTTTGGTAGAATATTAGATGAAGCTCCAGAATCCACTAAGCAATTATGCAAATTTTTATTGAAAACTTCATAAGAAGAAATGGGGGAGTATGAGATCTCGACTTTCCTCCAATTAAAGCGATGTCGTTTGGATCAACTTTATTAATCACATTAGTTGGAGGTCTTCCCATTTCATGGGAAGCTTGAGAGATTACAGTGGCAGGCAAAGGTGCAACTGGTACAGCATGTAATTCTTTCAAAAGTACCTTTTTCTAGTGTTTTAACTTGCTCAATTCGTAAAAAGTGATGTTAGCCCTAGTATTTTTCATGTCTTCTATGATATTATACTCCATTTCATCTGAAACGATCAGCGTTTTTGATGGAGTTGATGAATCTGTTTGGACTGGGCTGGTTTGAGTTGCTTTAGGTGTCGTTTTCTTAGCTGCGACTTTATCCTTAGTCATTGAGCTTGCGCTCTTTGGCTTAGGAGTGGGTTGAGGAGGATCAAGTTGATTTCTACTTTGAGTACTAACTGGGGATGCCTCTTGATCCTCTTCATCTGGGAGGATGAAGTCCCACATACCTTGTACCTCTACAACTTCTTCTTCATCGGTATGTTCTTCAGTAGCAATTTCCTCTTCTTCTTCTTTTGATTCAGCACTTGTGATAGCATTTGGCGGCTTTGAATCGGTTGAAGGGTTTCTTCTATAAGGCTTGTACGGATTTTTAGAAGAAGTTTCTGCCACTTGTTTCTTAATGTCAACCATTTTGTTAGACATGGTTTTCAAAACTTTTTGTAATCCTTCTAAATCGAACGGATCTTTCGATTGTTTTTTCTTGGGGTCTTCCTTGAAAGTAACCTTCTTGGATTTTCATTCTTCTATCACGTTTTTCTTTTCTAGAGCTATGATATGTTTCTCTAACGCTATTGCTTCTTCCATATTGTCGTCTAAAGTTGTTTTGTTAGCCCTATCAATGAAGATTGCTATGTGTGACGGTAAAGTAGAGATGTACCACTCACTTCGCACTTCTTCGCTAGGCTTGGAAGCAGTAGGAATTTTATTTAACAGTTTATTGAAAAATGAATCAAAATCTTTGATAGGTTCCTTTGACTCGGCCCTAAGGTTAGACAGGTCGTTGATCAGTGTTTCCGTAGACCTGTCATCACCGAACTTAGTCAGGAATTGTTCTTGGAAGATATCCCAACTAGTGATAGATCCAAACTAATGAGAAATACCATGATCCAGCTGCTCCTTGCAAAGTATAAGGGAAAATTCACACGACAGCATCTTCGTTGGTAACTCCATTGAGATTTATGGATAACATAAAGTTATTTATATGTTCTTCCGCTAGCATGCCTGCTTCAGGATTAAACTTAGGCAGCCATTTTTCAGGATGGGCGGTATCTGACTCAAGGGCACAGGCATTAAGACTGCCCCTGGGTTATTCCATGGAGATTGGGCCATCGCTGAACTACTAATAGAGGAAAGTGCAGAAGGTGATCCCTGCAATTGAGAAGATGAGGATATTACGACTCCAGATGATTGAGAAAAAGGTGTGGAAGTTCCTGTGGACTGGTGGACAATAATCTGAAGTGGAGGAGTGGATGGTTGACTTCGCGGTGGAGAGGTGGAGATGGATGATGATGATGAAAGAGTCTCGCTATCGGACCCTTTAGGTGATTTCCTTGCTCTCTTTCTTGTAGGCAGAGGTAACTCGGTTGGCTGAACACCAAACTTTTCACTCTTTAATCTGGTAAGAGGATGAGCAGGGTTATATTGCGAAGTCACGCTGCCTTGAGATTTATCAGATCTCTGAGGTGATATAGAAAATCGCTGAAGTTTATGGATCAAAGATTCAACTTCAGGAGGTTCAATAGTAGATTGTTCTGAAATGTCAGGGTTTGTAGTAGCAGTTGTTGTTCTTTCGACTTCTGGCTCTAGATTTAAAGATTCTAAGTGCGATGGAGAAGTCGGGGGAGATGGTGAGGGCGATTTACTCTTAGAATGGTATTTAGATTTAGACTTACTTGCCATTCACAGTTCATACCCTCCTTCTAGCACCAAATATGTTGAAGCCCCGAAAATCAGGTCTACAACAAGGGGGATACACACCCGGTCCGGACCTTGGTTAGCAACTCCTTTTCTATTTGGTATAGTGGGTCCAACTGGGGATATGGGACCAATTTCCCAATTTATGTGTGTGTGTGTTGAGATTTGATATTTCCTTTATAAAAGTTCCTAAGTGAAATGCTTTTACTTTAACTCTAATCTAATAACATACAATTGTATTCTAATAAATAGAAATATCTAACTCTACACTAACCAGGGGTGTAATCTTTCCGTTATGCGATCTAAAATGATTTCAAATAACAATTGGTAATAAAGATCATTCGACTATTATGAGAAAAGAATTCAATAGAGATAAACCACTTCGTATAAAAAGTTAGACGAAACAGTTGTGAAAAACATATCGCATAATAAGCTACTCATACATTAAGCGTAAATAAATAGCTATCACCGTACAGAAGTTCCAAATGATAACTCAAGCATTCACGCATCAATATATAAACAACTGAACATAAATACCACTTTAACACAAAGGCAGAAATAGATAAGAGATAGAAGTACCATTTATAACTAGTTCTACTCATGAGCTTCAAGCAATAATGATTTATCTCTTCTTAATCCCACATCCACTAAGAGTACAAAAGTGCAACATCAGTAGTAGATATTAAATGCAGATATCAATAAATCCTGTTCCATTCATTCATCAAAACCTGCTCAGAGGGTGCAAAAATGCATGTTCTGAGGACAAGTTTCTGACAAATTTCAGGACCCTTCTCTAAATGCATGAGAAGGGTTTAAATACTACTAAATAAATTTAAAAATAACTTATTACAAAATGTAGGATATGATTTAAATGACCGTCCTCATTTTAGGCAAAAAAAAGAAAAATTAATACTAATATTGAATCTAAAATTAACACTAACAACTAACTATTTTTTTATCTGTTCCTTGAAATCGCAAGCGTTCAACATTTGTTTGAGAAGAGTCGGCTGGCCGACTTCGACTTCCGACTTTAACTGTCCCGTGAAAACGGCATCGGAAAGAGCTAGCGCCATCTTCTCAGCAGAATTGATGATACATTTGAGAGTCATGTACTGGCTGTGTGGTTTTACCAAATATGCCCAGTAAGAATCCCAATTCAACTTAGTCAATCTTTTGATTGATTGTGCCTTTTCTTGAGCCTTCTGTCTCGAGCCTGTCTACAGTTGCTGAGCATATATACATACCATTTTGAAGATATTTCTGACAAATACCACTAGTTTTAGGAATCAAGTTTTACTTCTTTTTTTTTTTCCTCTAGCGTTACTTTCTTACAAATTTATGGGCTTACAGCTGACTGAGAAATTAGAGGTTTTCCCTTTCAAGAGGTTTTTCTCAGCGATGCGGCGCTAATCGCGCATCGGAAACTTCCTCCGTTTCTTGATCCAGGCTTCCCTGGTGTGATTTTTTGCCTCTTGCGCGCTTTTTGTTAGTGGATATAAAGCTTAAATTTTGTGAAAATAATGATTCCATAAGTTGCTGACACTAAGTCTTAAATTGTTTGTTTATTATGTCACCGTTGTCCAGTACCCATTTAACCATGTCCGTGTATGGAAGAATTTTGGGCCTCACCGCTATTCGGTGTAAGAATGAGCAAGCTAGCTCTATAATAGACGCCTTAGAAGACCCGTGTGAGCCTGCAGTAGTTGTAACCTCCATCATTTTGGGATTCTCTTCCTCGAGTAGACTATACATGCCTTCCCAAGTCGTAATACTAGTGTCTCTGTTACAGGTGGTGTCTGTATTCAAGGGCATCATTTCTTGATCTTCAGAACTCGGAGCTTTGAATTTCTTTCCCATAGTATCCTGAATACTGCTTTGTATAATTCTCTGTTCTTTGTTCCTGCAGTTTACAAATGAGGTGAGAATCATGATAAGGAAAAGGTGACGGGAAAGCTTTAAATGCCGAAGACATATAAAATATACCACCTTACATGAAATGGCTCTTCGATAAGCACGAAACCCTATTTCATTAATGATTGGCAACTAACTCATTAATTAGCATTAAAGCACATAACCATGTCTCGATTTATGGAAAATACTTTTTTGAAAAACAAGCCTGAAAGATTTGCGATGAAGCGATTTTGTGATTTGCTTCGCAATATTGTAGATCGCAACATCGCAACATTGCAATATCGCTCTATCGCAATATCGCAACATCACAACATCGCAATATCGCAATAGCATAGCATATGACAATCATCCGTTAATGTGTTTTCCACAAAATGCGATTTTCGTTATGCGCCATGCATATTAGCAGTTTGAGGTTTTTCAACGTAAGTGATATTTGATGCATGCGATGCGATGAAGTTTCGCATCGCGATCTTGCAACCTTAGAATTGTGTTTGTAAGGAGGTATCCATTATCTTTTTTGCGATGCAATATTTCTTATGGAGTGATTTTATTCTACCTTACCATAAAACTTAAGCATTTTTAGATTTTTCAAGGGTATTATCCTAATTTTATGAAGGTAAGTTTTATTGAAAAAGGAAATTCAAGCACTAATTGATTTTTAAATTTTTTAACTAAGGGTCCCCACTTATTTAGTATTAGTAATAACACTAAATAAGAAGGGGGGTTGTTGCTGGCCACAATAGGCTGTAACTGTTGTTTCATCACCTGAATCTGATCCCAATTCCTACTGAATAGTAGCAGCATTCTTTCTCCCCTTTCCACCAAACTTCTTAGGTTTTTGTTCTGGATACAAAGACCAGCAGTGTGCCTCATCATGTCCTTCTTTCTGACAATGACTGCATGAAGGTTTATCCTTCTTTACAGTGTTTGCTTTCCTCTCCTTCCATTTCAGTTTCTTCTTTTCCTTATTCTTGCTTACATAATATTTAGATGATTTCCCAACCTCTGGGTTTACATTCTTACCTCTAGCTTCTAGATGTGTGGCTTGAACTGATACATCATCTAAGCTAGTGGGATTAAACATGAGAATAGTATGCTTTAAATAGCTACGAAGACCACTTATATACTTCAATAAAGTCTCAGGTGAATCTAATGATATACCTAGAGTTAAAGCTCTCTTTCTGAATTCCTAAGTATAACTCTGTACACTTTGACCCTTCAATTGACGAAGAGTTTGCCAACTCATCATTTCCTACTGCGTGTAAGCTATAGGATAGAATTTCTTTTTGATGGAAAAAACAAATCCATTCCAGGTAGAAATGATTTTACCATGTTTTTGCAGATCAGCTTGTGTCTTGTCTTCCCACCATACTAGTGCAGTTCCTCCAAGTCGAAGGCTAGCCAAATGAATCTTCTTCCTTTCTGAATCAATGTTTTGTAACCTGCAATATACATCAATTTGTCTTATCCAATTATCTAGCTTTTCTGCATTGAGTTCTCCATCATAAATTGGTAAATCAAACTTCACATCTAATTTGATTAAGGAAGTTTTCTCCTTCTTCTTAGAAGAGCTAGAAGATGATGAGGATGATGAAGGTGATGATGGAGGAGATGATGGAGGAGGAATTTCCCCTTTCCTTTTTCTTTCTGGAGGGGCAACTAGAAAATATTCCTCTGGTCCTTTGTCTGGTTTGGGTGTTGTAGTGCTTTCACCTCGACCCTTCTTGAACTCCAGATACATCTCTTCCACCATGGCTTGGAGTGTATTAAAACTTTCTATAAATTGAGATTCTAATCCCAATGGAGCTTCTTCTGCCATTCTCCTCTGAGAAAAGACTCTTCCAATCTCTGGATTAGCCTCAACAAGTTCTCCTTCTCCTAGTCTGAGCTTTAATCTAGTTAGCATTCAAAATCCAGCACAAGCTTGTCTAACCTTAACAAAACCAAAACCGAAAGCTCTGATACCACTTGATCCGAACTGATACTAAATCAAGAAGAAACGGTATTACAGACTCATGTGCAGGAAAATGCCTATATTATTTAGTGCAATGGATCGAAAATATTGCAAATAATATAGACAATTAATAGTTAGAAAACATAAATGACAAACACATCAACACAACAAATAATCAAGGAGTTCACCAGACCTCCTGGTCCACCTTTCAGTGTCGACCTCTATATTATGTCTTCAAGAATAGAGTTTACAAGAGTGAGCTCAAACAAAGCCATAACACAACAACAGTGATATTACACAGGGATTTCACTCGAAAACCTCAAGTCTAAAGAGTGCACAGTCTCTCCCTCTTAGTGCCTATGATCAACTGTTTGTAGTTGTGTGTTTTCTCTGACTCTCTGTCTCCCCTCTATCTCTGAGCAACTGCTTTCTCTTGCTCTCTCTTCGTCCCCCCTGTCTCTATTCTACCATTGGATGGCTTTTAAGCCTATCGGCGCTTGTCTGTTCATTTCCTTGTTCAGGCTCTCTGGCTCCCGGCCGCTGTCCCTTCATCTCCCTACTGAGCGTTAAATAATCATAATAATAATGCTCAAGGCATTGAGGCCACCTGTTTACAAACGGAAAGGGCCACTGGCACAGGTGAAATCCTCGGGAATACACTTCTCTGTTTACACAGAGAAATACACAGGAAATACTCTAAAACAGTGGAAAATCCAACCGAAACGCCAAAGCCAGACTTTAAACAATATAAAGTCCACCCTATAATCCTCTCGGGTCCGCCTCGATCGCAATCGCAAGTCACATTGGCTACGGGTCATAATCCCTTTGTATTCCACACTGTTGATCCACGATCTCCAATCCAACGGCTGGCAGCTATTTCGGTGGCCTACTTGCACCGAGATTACCCGCCCGAAAAAGTGGTTTTCTCTCTCTTGCAGCGTGCTACATGTCGACCAATGTATGGAATCAGGTGAAGCACTTCCAATACCACTTACTACCTGAAGCCCGCCCGAAATACCATTTACCATGCAACTCAAATCCTTCGCTGTTTAATTCATAACTCCTTCGGGTCCGCCTGTGTTAAGTCCTCATTTTTTGAATCTGCGATGTGATATCTGTAATCTTCGTCATTGATCTGTGCACTCGATCAACGGTCCACGTTAAGTCACCGATCGCAATCACATTTTCCTTAGGGCCACCTCTGATATACTTCGCTGGCCTCTCCCGATGCGATATCCCAATTTAATCTGGGTTGTTGATCTGTCCGATCTGACGGCTCCTATGCAACGAGACTTTACGTTTTGCTTAGCTCTGTTTTCTGCCATTCTTGGTGTTTTTTCTTCTGCGATAGTGTTTTCTGATAGTTAATATATATGAAGACTTAGACTTAGAGGTTTGATACAATATCCATTTTGGATCAGGTTAGGCCTTGCTAGTTTGGTTAAGTAGATCCCTTCGGATTGATCTACCTGGATTTTCTCGTGGATGTAGGGGCAACTCAGTGTCTGTGAACCACTATGTACAATGAAGGTTGAACTATTTAAAAAACATACATGAAATGAACTTCATAAAATTAAACATTATTAAAGTGGACAGTAACATCATAACATACCACATAAATTTATTAGCCTTGGGTCATCACGAATTTTCCATACAATCATTGTACCGAATTCAAATTCCATTTGTGCAACTACTAGTCTAGAGATATCATAGATAGTGAAATTGTTCCATAACTCCACTAACTCATCAATAAGAGGCTCGATATATACATTCATATCTTTGACCCAGTACTTACCTAATTGATTGGACATACAATACATAATTACTACATATATGAGTAAATAAAAACAATTATAAGGCATAATTAAAAATATATGAGTAAGCAAAAAATTATAGGACATAATTATGAAACAAACAAGACAAATGAGTTGTTATTGTTTAAAAAAAATATTCTAAAAAAATTAATGCCTAGAATAATCATTATCAACATTATGTGCTCCCTCCCCCCGATGGGGGTGATCACGCAAACGTACAGGTGTCCCGTGTGAGGCCATCGGGGCCTTCTGCTCCACCACACAAGTATTAACTCCCCCATCATGCATCATCCCTGCATTCATTCCCTCTTTGCGATGATCTCCCTCATGCAATTTGTGGTTAAATTCGGAGCCTGGCAATCAGTTTTCTTTAGTTTAGCAGTCTGGGCAATGAATTTGGGTTGGACAAAGAGTGAAGGTGTTCGGGTCTGGGTCTATGGAGCCTCACTGGGGTTTCGCCCTTGGCTGAGGAGTGTAGAAGACGATTGAAGTTTTTAGGTGTGGGTTGGGATATGTCTCTTGATCTTCCCTTGGGATCTAGGCACCCGGACAATCATGGTTTGGTCTAGTTTCCATGCCTTCACCTGTTATATGCCCTCTTCACACCTGCGGAAACTTCTGGTCCCACTCCTGTCCGTGAGGGATCTTTCTAGTCTTCATAGGTGTGTGGGTATCATTCTAGTCTCTGGTAAATTGTGTTATTGGCTTGGGTCTCCTCTCTGATCTAAAGTCAACAATATTCTCCTCTTCTATAATTGGGGTCATGTTCTCTATTTGTGTGCAGATTTAGGGTTGTATACTAGGGCTACTCCGCTTCACTCTTTATTCTGGGTGAACCCTTTCCCATCTTGCCCCTCTGATTGTGGTGTCGGTTTGGTGATTCATATTTGTTCGGGGCAGTGGTTTCGTGGTATTAGGCAATGTTTTGTTTTTTGCAGGTTAAATAAAGGTCTCTTTGTGAACTCTCCATGTAATGGGTCATCAACCTCTATCACTTTCAGCGTGCCCCGCCAACGGGGTCGTCCTTGCTATGGGAGGGGTTAGCATGCCCAGGCTCGGTGTCCCGAGCTAGGTCACTTGTCCTTTGCCAACTCGGTCAGCTGGGAAATAGAGAATGTTGAGGCTATCTCTCCAGCTAGTTCACCAGAAAACCTTGTGGCCCCCGCTTCCATGGAATCCATTGCAGAGCAACTGCGGCACATGCAACTTGACATTGACATTCTCAGGGACCACAGTTATGAAGACTGTAATGAGATAGTGGCCTATCTTACTGATATCCAATATAGTCAAAATGAAATTCTAGATCATTTGGACAACCTCTGGTGTGGTCATCATCGCACAACTAACCACCTATGTAGCTTGGAAGCACGAGTGGAATACATTGACTTCCACATTCATGATCGTGTTGGTTACTTCGTAGCTCCCCCTGTAATGCACCCCCATCCCCCTCCTTGATATGTTGATGTCGGTTCAGGTCTCTTTTTGTGTAAGTCCTAGTACACTAAGGCCACAACACCCTCGAGAAATAATGCATGCAAACTATCTTTCTTGGTATTCTCCAGCCCCCAATCTCAAAAAAAATGGTCAGAATGAGAGAGCGGGGACTATTGAGATCATTCTCCTATGTTATGCTATTTTCAAAATCTAATGAAAGCCATTTTGAACAAAAAAAAAACATTATGTGCTCCCTCTTTATTGACTTCCATGGAGGAATTTTATTGTTGATAACAAAAACGAGCCACACCAAATAAGTAGATATGGGCTCTCCAAATGGATTAACACCGTTAGCTGCTAATGAAAGCCTAAGATTATGAGGTTCTCTTTTAAACTTTGGCCACTTTTCCTTTATATTCCTAAATGCATATCCATCTACAGGCATTCGAAGAACACCATATTCACTTCTATTTGTTGCATGGTAATCCATAAATTCTGCTACGTTTTTGCACCTAAACAATTGTTGCAAACGTGGAATTATGGGAATATAACGAAGAACCTTGTGAGGCACATTTTTTTATACTTTATCAGTTTGATATCTACTCTCATCAAATTTTGGGCATTTGTCTTTCAACGCATGTTATTTATAATAGAGAATATCATCATTAGGGCATGCATGAATAGCTTGATACTCCATTCCAATATCTTTCATAATGGCATGTAAATCTCAGTACGTATGAGATAAAACATTTGATGATGGTAATAGAAATTCACCTAATAATCTACAACATAAAAAAAAAAAAATAATACTGGTTAATGTACTAAACAATATTAATCATACATATTGCATCCAAATGTTACAAATTAATTAAATGATGATCAACGTACTAACATTAAAAACAACGGAAAAAATAATTGTTTTATCATGTATATAGTACTAAATGTCACAAAATATATTACATACCTTAGGAGTTGTGTCACGCATGTGTTTGAAAAACCATTCACCACCTTTAAGTTGACCAACAACAATATAGGAGAGAGAAGAGATGTTTCTGAGCCTTCATAAAGAGGTTTCATTGCCCTCTCAAGTTTAGGTATATCAAAAGCACAGTCATCATACTAGTTGCCATCATCATCCATTCCAATATTATTAAATGTCTCCTGGATCAATTTGTTTGTCCCATCTTCTTCAACTATGTTATCAACATCATTATCTTCATCCATAAGATCATTAACTTTATCCTCAATATTAATCGCTCCATGTTCTTGAACAAACGCTTGTACTACCACCACCTCTTCCTCGTCGAGCAATTCCCTATGGGACCCATACTATATAATTACAATCAATAAAGTAATATTAGTATATATATAGCAAATATTGAAACGCTGATATAACAACAGTTTACAAATATAATATATAAGGAAAAAAAAAAGACAACAAAGAGAAAGACAAAGACAAATTAGGTGAGACCAAGAAACAAAGACAACAAATCAATGATGATGCTTGTGCAATTTATCAACATATTTAAGAATATGTTGAAAAAATATAAGAAAGATTTTACTTTTCTTGACATGTAGGTAGTGAGACACTTTCTGAGATATATAGTCACAACCATAATAAAAAACATATTGATCTTATTTTGCATTCATCATTAAAATGTCATATTATTTCTTAAGTTCACTTAGATACTAGAAGTTATAAGTGGATGGATGAGGAACCATTAGCTTGGGTGAGAGAAAGAAACAAATACAACAAATCAATGTGATCATGAATCTTGTGCAATTTAGCAAGATGTTTAAGATTATGTTGAAAAAATTTAGGAAAAATCAACATGTGTGAGTTGTAGGAATGTGTCTGACACATATTCTAATGATATGTAAGAGTGTTTAATGCAGAGAAGTGCACCAAAACTAACTCTAGTGATGTGCAAAGGTGTGACACATATAGGGGTGAACATACTTAAAAGTGACACCTGCGACTGTAAGAAGACATGAAAATGACACTTGCACATGCAACTGACCTTGAAAGCAACACATTCCAAAGTGAAGATAACATGAAAACACCACTTATTAAAGTGAAAGCAAGCCAAAATGATAGCCGTGAATGTGAAAGTGAAAGTCTACAAGAAATGATAGTTGAGAAAACTCACCAAAATAGAAGTACATACGCAACCAAAGTGAGGGAGATTGTCAACAAAAGTGCTCACTTACTATCGACATGAGTTTAACATCGTGTAGGCAATGTCTTGATGGACTGTGTTATTGTTGTTTAAGCTTGCATAAAGGAAGTGCACTTTTTTCTTTAGGTAAGTGGTAGGGGACCCACTAAATACATTTTTTAAACGAAACCATTTTTACTAATTATGGTTTATAAATTTAAACTTTTTAATAAGTAAAGTAATTCCTTTTTTATATATAATCTTTTTCATAAAAAAATGGTTTTTTATTAATTATCATCTTACCTTTAAAATTAGTAAAATGACTCCTTTTATCCTAATCAGACAGTTATTGTGGGATGTTAGGGTAATGTTGTCGCTGCTAAACATTGATCTGCGCAACCCTAGCCAAAAGATCGCACGCGCAGCTGCTCCTCAGCGGCCTCCTGTTGCTAAGGCCTAGGTCCGATGGATCCTCCAGAGGACGGAGATCCCCCCAGATCACCACCAGGAAACTGAGGAAACAGAAAAAGCATTCGCCTCTCTCATTTCAGCAATGGGTCCCGTTAGTGTCAGTCTTTCGAGCCTTCCTACAGTGATCAAATATGCTCCTACAAAGTGGTCTCAGAGTGTCAAGGTCAAATTTTGTCATTTCAGTGAGTCTTCAAGCAAAATTTGGTCACTAGGCATTAGGGCTAGGGTTTTCCTAAATGTCAGTCCATGTCACTATTCAGCTGAGTCTATCATCATTCATATGGTTGTCATTATCATATCAGTGTCTAATGAGTCATTTTACACCTGGTCCATGCTTCAGTTGCCACCCAGGCAAGCTCATTTCCCTCTCCTAGGGTTTTGAAGGCAATTTCTCTTGGATGGTCAAATCACTGGAAAAACTCATATCCTGATGTTCATACACCTTCCCCTATCCTTAAAGTACCTTATCAAACACTTCCCATCCCTTAGATCCACCAAATTCCTCATTTTTGCACAAACCCTAGTTTCTAGCTACAACCTGGCAATTTTCTAGGTTGGGCCTGTGTTTTTCCCTTTTGGACCCCTTCCCCTCACTCAATCTCAGAGATTCCACTTTCCCCTGCTTCCTAACATCCCTCCCCACTCCCAAAAATTTCCCCAAGAATTTAGAAGCCCCCTATCCCCTTCATTTCGCTTCATTTCGACAAAATCCCTTGTTTCACACATCGGGACAAGTTGCACTCAAATGATGTTTCAGAGAAATCAAAGATGAATTTTGGAAAACGGAGAGAGGTTTTTGTCCAAAACATGCCAAAGAAGAAAAACCTCCTTCACTTTTTGCACATGTGTCATGGTTTTAGAGAAATGTCAAAATTACAATCGTCGGATCCAAGGCGGTTGGCCAAGGCACAAAAAAGGAGAAAGAGGCCCGATCCCCTCCGTATCTTGGCTGAGGCCTCTCTCACTCACCATGATACTCATTAGCATCCTCCTAGCAGCAAACCCAAGAAATTTTGAGAGTTTTGAAGCATTTTTGGCATTTTTGGGAATTTTACAGGTTTTGGCCATTTGACTGGTCTCACCCCGCGCGCGACCATACATGGGGGCAACTCAGAATGGGGAAAACTTTGCATTTTTGGAATTTTCATGCAAAAATACACTTGCCTATGGATGGGTTTCATATTTTATGGAGATTTGGGCTTCCAAAAGCTCAAAATACATGCAATTTTTGACTTTCTGCCCCTATTTTGAGTTGCAGAAAGCTGTCTTGGGAGAAATGCCTTTTGAGAGGTCAAATCAACTCCAAATTCAGAAATTCTAGTGGGGTTGGAAAGTATACTCGTAGACCTTTCCAACGAGCTATTTTGCACCTGATTTGGACACCGGGAAGGCCCTCAAACAGAGCTGTGAATGTGCGCGACCAGTCAGAGTAATGTGCGCGACCTGTCAGGGAAATTTTCCTGTTTTGACCAGTTCGGCCAGCAAAACACTGGTTTCATCTTGGTTGACTTTTGAGGCATGTAAATGATGGATTTTTGTGTAATTTTCATGGCACTTAGATACTTTTACTCTCCTTGAACACTTCTAGAAGATTCTTTGATGTAAATGGTAAATATTTAATGCATGGATAGGTTTCCTAAGTTTTAGAGGCAAGTTGTTTTGACTGCCTATTATCTAGTGCTCAGTTTAGAATTAGTTGAAACAGCTCCTAGGAAGCTGAGCTCGACCCCTAGAGGTGGGGAAAGGAGTTAGATCATCTATATTATGCCTTCTCTTGCTCATTTTCATGGTTGGACTCTTGAGGGAGAAGCTCCTATTGTATATTTTACTTATATCTCTGCAATTTGAGGAAAAGGAAGACCAGGGTTTTGCAGACATCATTGGGATTCTTGTGGACTCTTGTGTTGATGGTGTGTTCTCTTATTGTAATTGTAAGTGTGTTTATGTGTTCCATCTCTTTCTTTACTGCAGCTTATTAAACAAATGAAGTGATAAAGTTTGAATTCATGCTTGCCATGCTCAGCTTTCAAATTTGTTTAATGTTTATGTTTTCCACTGTCTAGAGAGGATTCAAAGTCATTGTTTTCCCTCTTTAGCTTCTCTTTTTTCTTCCTTGATCATCCATCTCAGCTAAAGGCATCAGCACAAACTCCTACCTTGCCCCAAAGACCCACCTGCAAAAACTGAGCTCAATCCCCGCACCTTGAATTGCACTCCCTCCAATTGCCACCAAAACCCCAAAAACCCCCAAATCAACCTTTTAATCAATTTACTAGCCTAATATCAGTGTCACTGTATTGGTCATCTCTGTCCATTGAATATTTTACTGAGATTGACCGGAGAGAGCCTTCTCATACCCCGTAGGGCTAGCTACGAGGTGAAATGGTTTGATGTTGCCTTGAAGGTTTACCTTCCTCAACCTAGGGTGAAATCTCAAGCGCTAACATAGTGGCGACCATACTGGGGAGAACAAACTTGTTTTTGGGTTGATGTGTTTGTTTCATAAGTCTTAGACGGAGCCTGAAGTTACGCCAGGTAGCCTTCGAAAACGCTCTTGTTTTACATCAGCGTAAGTAGATAAACGCTGCTTCAGTCAATCTCCGTGAGCTTGTGAATACAACACTTCATTTGCATTTCACCCCAGTACATGTATCAAGTTCAGATCTGATTGTTGATAGTGGACAACGATCAGACACTTGAAAGGCTGAATCATTCACTTGGCGATTCCTTTCACTGAAGAATCCAGCAACCTATGCTTCATGGTGACTTCACTGCAGAGAGATCAATAGCTTTGAGCTTCGGATTGCAAGAAGATACGCTCCCCTGAGCCGAGATCACATTCCAGGTTTTCCGAATAAAATTCCGAAGGTAGATTGGTCAAGGAATCTGCCTATATTTAATGATGATGGTAAGAAGGATGCTGCTTTACATCTGGTTAGATTTCACATGCATATTCGCAAATTGAAGGTCGATTTTCCTGAAGATTGCTTGATGAAGATATTCCTGGCCACTCTGGAGGGTGAAGCCCAATCATGGTATGAAGGTTTGCCGCCTGCTTGTATTTATTGTTTAAAGGATTTTCATGCTATGTTCATTGAAAGATATAAGGACTCTTATCCATCATTGAATTTAGTTCAACACTGTTGTAAGCATGCCTATAGTTTTATTGAAAACCTTGAGAAGTATTATGAAGATGATAATTTTATGGATGTTGAGATCATGGAGGCTTTGTATGAGAATCCATTTCAGCAACATGATGAGAACCTAGTGGATACCCATCAAGATGATCAGGAAATTTTGCAGCAGCATCAAGATCAGCAAGCTGAAGATGGTCATATGGTGGAAGATGAGGAAAGAGAAAATGTTGTTTCAGATCTGCCCATAGAAGACAGCAGCATGCAAGTAAGTCCAGTGTTGATTGTAGAGTGTGATAATGTCCAGTCAGCTACTTCAGAATTACATTCAGATTGTGATGACCAAGAATATCTTGTGCTGAATCTTGAAAGGGAGAATTTTGTTGTTGAGACCATAGACAAAGTTTTTGATCCAAATGTTCTCATGCCATTAGAACAGAGCCTGCATGAGGAGGTAATTCAGTCAGTTCATGAAAAACAAGATGACATCTTCATTCAAGTAAGTGAAACAGTTCCTTTGGATGAATTTATGGTAGATGATAGAAATGTCATTGGTGCACTTCAAGAATCAGCTGAAGTTTCTTTCCTTATGATTGAAGAATGTAATAAGGAACTTGATAATTTGGTTGTGATATCATATGAAGATGACCTACAACACATTCACACTATAGAAGATTATAGCATTCAGGATTTCCATTCAGATTCTTCATATGTTTCATGTGCTGAAATGTTTTTCCAAGAAGAGATCTGCTCATCCATTTGTTCGGAGTTTTTTGAAGCCCATGAGCATACTTTTACTGAAGCACATGATGAAGGCAGATCAAAATTTGAAGCAAAAGACACCTTGTTCTTTCAGCAGGAGGTGGCAGTGGCAAATCTTCATGTTTTTCATGATCCTCTAGTAAGTTTGTTGCAACCAGCAGTGATAGTGTTTATTGCAGTGTTCAGTGATGAAGGAGATCATGGTCAGCTATGTTTTTGGATGCTCAGTTATAGGTTTGTATTGTTGACCAGAAGATCTAATCAGGAGAATCAATCAAGAAGGCATCTGCTTGATTGGTTGCATTGGCATTTTGATATAGTTTGATGTATATTGTCTTGTAAGCAACACAGGTGGTTGTCATCATGATTTCAAATCTTGATGGACTGCTGCCCTTCTCTTGTTTTAGTTAAGTCAGTCATGAGTCATTTGTGTTTGGTCTGTTGAGTGAGTTTTTCAAGTTATTTCAGTTTGCCATCGAGTTGGTTTCATAATTGAGTTAGTTTCAGTCAGTTTCCAGTCAAGTTTTCATTCAATAAGTGAGTCAAAGTCTTGTGTCGTTTGCCGAAATAATGACTCCATCGCCCAATGGTTGCAAGCACTGGTCTGCTCTCCCAGATGTCTGAGGTTCTTGGCACCTCCAAGGAGCTACCATCCCCATTGGAGCCAATGTTAGTGTCAGTCTTTCCAGCCTTCCTACAGTGATCAAATATGCTCTTACAAAGTGGTCTCAGAGTGTCAAGGTCAAATTTTGTCATTTCAGTGAGTCTTCAAGCAAAATTTGGTCACTAGGCATTAGGGCTAGGGTTTGCCTAAATGTCAGTCCATGTCACTATTCAGCTGAGTCTATCATCATTCATATGGTTGTCATTATCATATCAGTGTCTAATGAGTCATTTTACACTGGTCCATGCTTCAGTTGCCACTCAGGCAAGCTCATTTCCCTCTCCTAGGGTTTTGAAGGCAATTTCTCTTGGATGGTCAAATCACCGGAAAAACTCATATCCTGATGTTCATACACCTTCCCCTATCCTTAAAGTACCTTATCAAACACTTCCCATCCCTTAGATCCGCCAAATTCCTCATTTTTGCACAAACCCTAGTTTCTAGCTACAACCTGGCAATTTTCTAGGTTGGGCCTGTGTTTTTCCCTTTTGGACCCCTTCCCCTCACTCAATCTCAAAGATTCCACTTTCCCCTACTTCCTAACATCCCTCCCCACTCCCAAAAATTTCCCCAAGAATTTAGAAGCCCCCTATCCCCTTCATTTCGCTTCATTTCGACAAAATCCCTTGTTTCACACATCGGGACAAGTTGCACTCAAATGATGTTTCAGAGAAATCAAAGATGAATTTTGGAAAACTGAGAGAGGTTTTTGTCCAAAACATGCCAAAGAAGAAAACCCTCCTTCACTTTTTGCACAGGTTTCATGGTTTTAGAGAAATGTCAAAATTACAATCGCTGGATCCAAGGCAGTTGGCCAAGGCACAAAAAAGGAGAAAGAGGCCCGATCCCCTCCGTATCTTGGCTGAGGCCTCTCTCACTCACCATGATACTCATTAGCATCCTCCTAGCAGCAAACCCAAGAAATTTTGAGAGTTTTGAAGCATTTTTGGCATTTTTGGGAATTTTACAGGTTTTGGCCATTTGACTGGTCTCACCCCGCGCGCGACCATACATGGGGGCAACTCAGAACGGAGAAAACTTTGCATTTTTAGAATTTTCATGCAAAAATACACTTGCCTATGGATGGGTTTCAGATTTTATGGAGATTTGGGCTTCCAAAAGCTCAAAATACATGCAATTTTTGACTTTCTGCCCCTATTTTGAGTTGCAGAAAGCTGTCTTGGGAGAAATGACTTTTGAGATGTCAAATCAACTCCAAATTCAGAAATTCCAGTGGGGTTGGAAATTAGACTCGTAGACCTTTCCAACGAGCTATCTTGCACCTGATTTGGACACCGGGAAGACCCTCAAACAAAGCTGTGAATGTGCGCGACCAGTCAGAGTAATGTGCGCGACCTGTCAGGGAAATTTGCCTGTTTTGACCAGTTCGGCCAGCAAAACACTGTTTTCATCTTGGTTGACTTTTGAGGCATGTAAATGATGGATTTTTGTGTAATTTTCATGGCACTTAGATACTTTTACTCTCCTTGAACACTTCTAGAAGATTCTTTGATGTAAATGGTAAATATTTAATGCATGGATAGGTTTCCTAAGTTTTAGAGGCAAGTTGTTTTGACTGCCTATTATCTAGTGCTCAGTTTAGAATTAGTTGAAACAGCTCCTAGGAAGCTGAGCTCGACCCCTAGAGGTGGGGAAAGGAGTTGGATCATCTATATTATGCCTTCTCTTGCTCATTTTCATGGTTGGACTCTTGAGGGAGAAGCTCCTATTTTATATTTTACTTATATCTCTGCAATTTGAGGAAAAGGAAGACCAGGGTTTTGCAGACATCATTGGGATTCTTGTGGACTCTTGTGTTGATGGTGTGTTCTCTTATTGTAATTGTAAGTGTGTTTATGTGTTCCATCTCTTTCTTTACTGCAGCTTATTAAACAAATGAAGTGATAAAGTTTGAATTCATGCTTGCCATGCTCAGCTTTCAAATTTGTTTAATGTTTATGTTTTCCACTGTCTAGAGAGGATTCAAAGTCATTGTTTGCCCTCTTTAGCTTCTCTTTTTTCTTCCTTGATCATCCATCTCAGCTAAAGGCATCAGCACAAACTCCTACCTTGCCCCAAAGACCCACCTGCAAAAACTGAGCTCAATCCCCGCACCCTGAATTGCACTCCCTCCAATTGCCACCAAAAAACCCCAAAAACCCCCAAATCAACCTTTTAATCAGTTTACTAGCCTAATATCAGTGTCACTGTATTGGTCATCTCTGTCCATTGAATATTTTACTGAGATTGACCGGAGAGAGCCTTCTCATACCTCGTAGGGCTAGCTACGAGGTGAAATGGTTTGATGTTGCCTTGAAGATTTACCTTCCTCAGCCTAGGGTGAAATCTCAAGCGCTAACAGGTCCGACCAAAAATCGATCGTCAATAACCAAGTTTGTTAAAAGATTGGAAGACATCCCTGAAATCTCCCTTCCCCCTGCTCTCCCTCGTAGAGCAGCTTTATCCTTGGTTGGTCAGTTCACTGGGTTATGGCCCTCACCCAAGACGGTCCAGAAATGGGTTGAAAGGAACTAGACTACGTCAGTAAATTGGAAATTATCAATGAGGTTCTGCGGAAGAGGATACGACACCTTCCACTTTGAAACCAAGGAGGATCATGATTTGATATTTAGGAATGACCCATACTTCATGGATACAAGAGGATTGTATCTGAACAGATGGACACCAAATTTTGACCCAAAAATGGATTTGCCCAGCGCTGTCCCAGTCTGGGTCAGGCTGCCAAATCTTCCCCTTCACTGCTGGGGAGATGACTCAGTCAAAGCTATAGGAAATGTAGTAGGGAAATACATAGATAAGTGTGAACCAAAGGAAAATATGCATGCATGTGCCAAAATCTGCGTAGAAGTGGATCTAGGAAAAGGGCTTTCAGAGGCGATCAAAATCAAAGTGGATCAATGGATGCACATTCAACAGCTGGATTACAAGAAAATTCCTTTTAAATGCAAGGTATGTCACGAATATGGTCATTTTGCTAATAGATGTACAAAAAAAAAGAAAATGAAAACAAAAATGCAGAAGACTAAGAAAACAAATGGGAGCAGGCTAAAAGGAAGAAGACATCCAATAAACAACCACCTCACTCTTCATTGCAACCCCTCACCCTCTCTGACCACCTCCCTTCGTCTCCAAAAGCATACAACACCTCTTCTCTTATTAGCCTAAATCCTTTTGGGCCATTGGATCCCACAGCCCCCTCTTCCCCTAGATGCCCCCCCATACCCTCAACCCCCCAGCATCCCCTCTGATCTCAAACACTCAATCTCCACCACACCCTTCAGTTGACAGAATTCTAACAAGAAATTAGTCAAAGGAAACCCTTCAAACTACGAAACATAAAAAAAAAAAAAAAAAAAAAAAAAAAAAAAAAAAAAAAACAGGGAGAAAGTCAAACAAAGAGTTGAGGGATGAAGCTGCAGCAAAGGAAATGGCATTAGGTAAGCAACAACCAATGGACTCCTTTTTGGGAAGAAGCTCAGGAAACAACGATAAAATCCAACATAGAGGGAAAGGTCCCTTGCACCACCCAACAAATAAATAATGATAGTGGTCTCCTGGAATTGTCAGGGATTGGGATCACCCTTTAAATAAAACGCCACAAGAGACATATTGGCAAAAGAAAATCCATACATTCTTATGATTCAGGAGACCAAAACAAATACCCAAGAAACTAAAAAATAATAAAAAAGTTCAAAAACTATGAAGGGGAAGCAATTCAGGCTATAGGAGCTTCAGGCGTAATCTGCATAATATGGAAAAAAGGACATTGGGAAATGATACAACAAAAGAAGGATCAGCACTAGATACAAACAGATCTAAAGGAAACAAGCACAAAAGATAAGTATAGTTTCATAAATATATATGCCCCCAATCATTACAAGGAAAAAGAGCAATGTTGGAACACCATAAAGGAAGCATTAAATGAAATACAAACTGGGAAAATAATCCTTGGAGGGGATTTAAATCTGGTAAGAAGTATAGATGAGAAGTTTGGAGGGACATATCACACAGACCCATCTAGGGACGCTCTGGAAGCAATAATGGAGCAGTACAATTTAATAGACATACCCCCAAATAATGGAAAATATACATGGAGCAACGAAAGAGTGGGCAAAAATAATATTAAAGAAAGGCTTGATAGAATTCTGATTCAAGAAAACATTGCAGCAGTCTACAACTCAATTAAATCAAAAATCCTTCATACCACGGCATCAGATTATAAGTTGGTTGCAATAATGATGGGAAAAATGGAAAACCAAGGACCCCTTCCATTTAGATACAGCCCAATATGGGATAGCAATATAGAATTCAACAAACTAATCAAGGAAGCATGGGCACCAATAATCTCGGGATCACCCCAATATATTTGGGAAACAAAATTGAAAAATTTAAGAGTCAAGCTCAAGGAATGGGCAAGAGCAAATGAAATCAAAAAAAAAAAGGGGAAACAGAGTTGCAAAATAAAATGGACAGCATACAAACTGAAAAAGAAAATAAAGAAGAAGACAAGCAGGATTATTTAAGAGAGAAGGAGATTTTTTGGGAAATATACAAGGAAAACAGGAAAGAGGAAGAAGAGGCCAGACTGAAATCCAGAAGCCTTTGGCTCAAGGCAGGGGATAAAAACACAACCTTCTTTCACAACACCATCAAAATAAGAAGAGCAAGAAATTATATAGAGAAAATTCAAGTGGACAGACAAGAGGTCAAAGGTGTAGAGGAACTAAAAAAAGCAGCCCACAAGCATTTTAAAAATCTGCTTTCAGCCGGTGAAGAGACAATTGAGCATGAAAGCTTTCTTCAGCATACAAAAAAAAAAAAATCAAAAAAGAGCAAAATTCAGAAATATGCAAAGAGATAACAGAAGAAGAGGTAGTGGCATCCATAGGGAGCCTACATCCAAACAAAGCCCTAGGGCCAAATGGTTTTACCATAGCTTTTTACAGACTTCATTGGAACATAATAAGAAAGGATTTCTTAAGAATGGTGAAGAACGTCTTCAAAAAAAAAATGGAATAAATACAAAATCCTCTTATCTTGCATTAGTTCCAAAAGAATCCAACCCCTCCACTTTCAATAGATTTCGTCCCATCTCTCTTTGCAATTCCACCTACAAGATCATCACTAAAATAATTTCAAATAGAATCAAAGAAGTTCTTCCAACAATAATATATGAAAAGCAAGGAGGTTTTGTGCCCAACAGGCAAATGATAGATAATGTAATTATTGTACAGGAAGCAGTACATTCTAGCATGCAAAGAAAAGAAAAAGTAATCATTATCAAACTGGATATGGAAAATGCTTGTGACAGGGTCAGCCTCCCATATCTAGTGGCAGTTCTCAAAAAACTTGGATTCTCTAAAGAAATAGTAGATGTCATTCAAGCTTGCATCACAACTCCATGGATCGCTCCTCTAATAAATGGAAGGCCCGGCGAATTCTTTCAAAGCACAAGAGACCTCAGACAAGGATGTCCACTCTCCCCCTTCCTATATATAATAATGGTGGAAACTTTAAGCAGAACATTGGAAAAACAAAGAAAACAAAGAAATATTACTCGGGTACGAATAGCAAGAGGAGTAAAGACCATAAATCACTCTTTGTTTGCGGATGACACTCTATTATTGGGAGGGGCCTCTACAATAATTGCAAGAATATTTAAAAGAATTTTGGATGAATTCCTACAAGTTTCAGGTGGGCTCTTAAACAACACAAAATGCAGAATATATGGTTGGAATACCTCTCCCAGAACCATGCAAAGGATCTCACAAATCCTAGACATCCCCATACAGGAAAAATGGACTCATTTCTTTTATTTGGGACTCCCCATCTCCAAAGAAAATTTGAAGGCAGAACTATGGACCAAACAGATTGAAAAAATGAAAAACAAAATCCAGAGTTGGGGAATGATGTGGCTAAATATGGCAGGGAGGGTGATATTAATAAAATCACTTCTGGCAGCACTCCCAATCTACCAATATGCAATAATCTTGGCTCCAGCAAGTGCCCATAAACAAATGGATTTAATCCTAAGAGGCTTTTTATGGCAGGGAGGGAAGCAAGAAAACAAAAAATTTAGTTTGTTCATGTGGGAACAAGTAGTACTACCTTATGAACAAGGAGGCTTATCAATTCGGCTACCTGGTCTCATGAACGCTACCTTGGGAATGAAAATAATACGGAGATTGATCATAGGAAAAAAGAGCTGGTGGAAAAAAACACTTGCCTCAAAATACATGGACAGTAGAAGGAGAAGTCTATTGAATGGAAATATCTCAACAAGGCAGTGTACTCAAGTTTGGAAGCTCGTAAAAAAGGCAATCCCTCTAATGAGCAATCATATTTCCAAAATCTCGGGAAACGGAAAAACAATATCGATTTGGGATGATAGAATTATGGGGGAAGAACCTTTAAAAACTCACTCAGACCTTGAGGGCATCCAAAAATGGATGAGAGGAAAATGCCCTAATACACTTCACTCAATTTTTCTATGGAATCAGAGAGAATGGAAAGAATGGCAAAACTTAACAATCCCTGCAAATCTGAAAGTGCAATGGGTCAAACTAAGACAGCTTCTTAAAGGGGTAGCACCCATAAGCTATGATGAAGAAGATGACTTCCTTTGGGACCCAAGCGGTGGGAAATATACAGTCAAAACTGGGTACAAAATTTTACAAGATCAACCAAACCAACAAGGCTGGTGTCTCTAGAAGATAGTTTGGAAATCTGAAAGTCTACCAAAGATCAAAATCTTCATCTGGACACTCTTAAAAGGAAAGATATTAACAAGTGAAAACTTTAAAAAAAAAAGTCTTCTAGGGTCCTTCAAGATGTCCAATGTGCTTGCAGGCAGAAGAAACCATTCAACATTTATTTTAGGACTGCACTCTAGCCAAAGAGAGTTGACAACAGCTAATAAGCCCTCTTGAAATCAATCTAAATTTTGCAAAGCCTTTGCCAAAATTTCTCTAAGTTTGGGAGAAGACCTACCCATACACAACAAAGAAAAAAATGATGATACAAAGGATTTGGAAATGCATTCCAGCATTTCTTTGTTGGCAAATTTGGTTGATGAGAAATAAAAGAATTTTCAAAAGCCAGACCCCCAAGAATAGGGAAAAAATTTCAAAAACATCGGGTTTAACTTTTGAAATTTTAAATGTTAAAGGAACAGCAGCAACAGCCTACAACAGTCTTCAATAAGAAGAAAAATATTGGCTCAAAAAATCCATAATAAATAGCAATGGTCAAAAAGGACAAAAGAAAAAACCTCCTGAACATAGCTGGAAAATGAGACTAAGTGAAGAATAATTCACAACTTGGAAAAAAAATCAAAAAAGACATTGTCTTTACTTTGATGGGGCTTCAAAACATAACCCCGAGAAAGCAAGGGCAGGGGGAATCATCCTCGATCCAGATGGAAAAGAAAATGTTACTTATGAATGGGGACTAGGAGAAGTTTCAAACAATAAGGCATAAGCCTATAGCATGTTAACGGGAACAATAATAATCAAAAAAAAAAATGATACAAGACCCCGTTATAATAGAAGACTCATCCATAATAATAGAAGCAATGTCTCAAGACTAAAATCCCAGCAAAAAATTCATGAACAGAATATACAGGTGAATCAGGAAGAATTTAGAAGGCTCAGGAGATGTGATTTTCAGACATATACTAAGAATTCACAATCAACAGGCAAACCGCTATGCTAATCAAGCAGTTAAAATATCAGTAGGCAACACTCGGGAAAACAAAGAGGAATATTACACCTATGTTCCATAAGTCCACCCAAAGGATAAGAAGCATGAATCTTTTAAAAAATAAGAAACAACTAGCACTCCCAAAAGAGATAATAAAAAAGACAGCAAGATTTCAACAAAAAAAATATCTTTGCAAAAACAATCAGATGGTCATGAGAATCCAAAGGAAAAATAAAAGGAAAACAAAAAAATCAAGTGTCCTGGAAGTAAGGACGATTGTGATCAAGCACACTGGAAATTCGCAGTAATCTATCTCATCGGCAACAGGCATCGGACAACTCTCAGCCTTTTTAAATACATGTGGAAATGCATTATCCATTGCAGCTCCAATCTCAGGCATACTTGTATGCTTCACTCGCCTCTCCCCGTCTCTGCCCTGCACCAAGCGTATTCGCCCTCATTGAGTTCCCTCCTAACTCCTCCTCGGTGCACAGGTAACCACTATCAAAGCCCAGCTCTCTTGCATCACTCTCGCCCTCCGGTTCTCCAAATCTTCCTCTCTTCAATTAAGTTCTCAGCCAGCTCTAGATTTGTCGCAGTACAAAACTACAGTCGCCTCTCTCAATCCGTTCACTCCTCCATTAGAAAATTCCACCACCCTATGTTTACTACCATCATATATGTGCTACCCCTCTCTGTTTGTAATCCATCTCCCCAGGATGTCCAAGATATACTCTCTCCAACAAGCAGCAAAAATCTTCATTGCAAAATACTAGAAGGCAGCTGCAATAAAAGAAGGATCAACTCAGGCAACATAACGCATAGGAAGCACAACAACATAAGGAACAACAAGTAGTTCAAGAGGAAAAAGAAGGAAGCAAAGCAAATGGAATTCAACCCCATAGAAAAGGCAACAAGGAATGATGCATGCCCAACATGCAAAGCGAACAAATTTATGATTAGTAGACTCCAAGAATCGTTGAAAGATATCAGGTCTGAAATGAGAATGGAGTATAGCTATCAGAAGAGGAACATGGAAATTCAGAAAGAAGAGATCATGGCTCTTAAAAACAAATGCAAACATTTAGAGGAGGCAGTGACATACTTCAAAACCAACACCATGAGCCAAGAAGGCGAGAACTCTGTTTATTATGATAAGAAGAAATAACCCTCTCAGGGGCAGTCAGTCTACAAACCATGAAAAATTATCAGAGAATCAATGTTATGTAAATTTTCTTTACTAGTAGGTCAATATGTTAGGCAGTACTCTAGAATAGCTACAGAAATCTATGAATTTTTTAATACAAGCACAGGAGAAGGGACTGTGTTCCCAGCACATTCTCATTGCTTAGTTTCCACTTATGCTACAATCGATTGTAATAGGAGCTTGCTCCATCCCAACTTTTGGTAATATATCCACTATCCGATCTTGTTAAAAAAAACAATGACTCCTTTTATCTTTATCCAATCATCTTTCTCTATAATAATTTGATTTTTAATCAAATTTGTATTTAATTAATTTTTAAATAATATTTATATTTTATTATTTTGTCTTATAAAATTTTATTACAATATATTATATAATTATTTTCTTATTTCCTATAAAAATGTATTCACTATGTCCATATTTTAAATTATGTGCATAATATACTTTAAAAATTTATTAATAATGCTCCATAAAAACCCATGATTAACCTCTAAATCCTCTAGGTCCTAATTAACCCCCTAAACATACATTAACCCCCTAACACCTTAACCTCATTCCCCTAAGCCCTTAAACCCATAACCCCTAAGCCCTTAACCCCTAACCCCTAAACCCTTAAAAAATAACCCCTTATCCCTAAGCCCATAAAGTAATTAACCCCTAACTCGACCTAACCCCTTAATTGACCCTAACGAAAATAATCAAATAATATTTCTAGTCCACATCAAGATGACAACATAGGTCAAACACCTCCCAAAAGAATATTATAAAATACATTTACAATAGAAATACAATACAATTTATAATACAAAGACATACAATCTAAAATACAATATACATATAAACATTTATAAAAACAATCTACAATACAAATACATATAATGAATAACTTACAAATGGATGGTATTCATGTTTGTCTTCAGCGTGCCCATCATCTCTACAATGTTTTTTTAGCTGATTTTATTAGAATTCTCCTTGAACTCAAGACCTTGCAATTTCTACAAGGGTAATAACATCTTCAAATCTCATAAGCCCCCATTGTCGACCCACATATCCTTGGTCTCCTTGAGGAATGTTATGTGACATTTTTTGTCACCAAACTTTCAGTGATGATTTTGTTCAAAAATTAACCTCAAAATAAGCCTACAACCTTTCAAAACAATTGCAACTAATATATATAGCAACTATGTCAATGTTATATGATGATTGGCCATATATATATATATATATATATATATATATATATATATATATATATATATATATAATATTATATTAATATAATATATTATTGATATTAATGTCAATATATATTATTGATATTAATGTCAATATATATTAATGATATTATATATAATTATAATGTTAATGTTATATTTATTTTAATTAGTTAAACTCAATGTAAAGTCCCATATTAGACGTTATCGGCTGAAAAAGTCATTAATGGTGGAATTGAACGTTAGGCAACGGCTATTTTCCATTTGTCGAAAATTTGACATCACATTTTCATATTGGATAAATCCTTGAATATCTGACAGTAAGAGAACTCACATCGGACATTCAATGACAGGAGGAATTATATAAAAAAAAACGTTGGATAATCGATGGGAAAATACATTCCATCGAAACTTCGAGTGTTAATGAACTCTCGTCAGATATTTGATGAGCATCAAGATTTTATATGTTCTATCAGATTCTGTCATTGAAATTTCCACCCAAATGTAGTAGTGGCACCATTGTTTGAATGCAATCACGCCCTTTTGACTGGAATATGATATGATTTGTTTGGTTCCCCTAAGGTTAGAAATAGTGTGCTCAAGAGTTGAGCAACCACGCCTGTATCTTATAGTTGTGATAGTCTTGTTTGAGTCATCGTGGTCGTAGAGTGCCCGCGTATGGAGAAAAGAAAAGCACCCAGTTTTGTTTAATGTTGTCCAAACCTTTTAGATTTGTTTCTACTTGGTAAGTTCATGTTAGAGTTGTAAATCCCCATGAAGCAAGGTGTGTGAAGTCATGTATAATGTTAGGAAGCAATTATAGGCCAAGTGGAATCGATTGGTAGCAAGGTTGAGTTGTTTCACCTTCCAGGAATTTGAAAACACAGTTTTTTGGAAGCGCTACAAAATCAGCTCATAGCGCCTACAAGATTTTATAATAGCGCTACAAAATCATCTCGTAGTGCTTACATCCAACAGTTTTCAGAGTTGCGTGTTAGGTTTTGGATGCCCGTTTTGGCCCGTCTATCACATCATTTGATAGATTAATTCCATGTAATTGGATGAGGTGAGGATTGGAAGGTTAGATGGAGAATCTCTCATGACATTTTTGGGCGAAGTGAATTCATACTCATATATTGATTGCATAGTGTAAATATTTCCTAAAATATTGTCAAATTGGATACAGACTTGTGGGCGTTTTTTTGGAGTATCCTAGGTTATTGGTAGATATGGTAACCTGCCCTGATCTATTATCACATCTACAGAAGGAACCCCTTACCAAAGCTCATCGGAAGCTTCAACCACTTCAATACAGTCCTTACACCATCATTAAGGTTGTGGGTAATTCGAACTAAGTATCCCTCCATTCCTTGGCATGCACCCCGTATTCAATGTGGACTACCTTTTTCCATACTTCCCATTGTTGGACAAATTAGACATTGTTGAGCAGCTGACACCAACAAAGCTCAAGCCAAATTGCATCAAACAGAGCACAACGGACCAAATCATGGACACATAGGTTAAAAACACATGCCAATAGAGGATCCATCTATATCAGGTTGTCAAAGTTGGTTAGCTCTTGCACCAAGGCAAGTGGCTCACTAGGGACCAAATTCAGCAAAAGTTTCCCCATCTCATGTAGGCACTAGATGCAATGGGGACCATTTGCTTCCTAAGGGGGGAGGGCTGATACAGGTGGATATTAGTGGACACCTGCCTATTATACTTGGACCCCCAACATTTTTTCCTGTTAGTTTCCTAATTTACAACATAGTTTCCTATTTCGGCAGTTTCCTATTTTTGGCAATTTTTCGAGTCCTCAACTTCCAGAGCCATTTTGAGGCCCTAAACGACGTTTTTTAGGGAAACGGGCCAATATCTAATTTGTGGCAAACATTTCCAGTCGAAATTTTTTTCCCTTGGATAAACCTTTCTAATAGGCTATCGTGCATGCAATACGGAGATCGTATGCCAAAGTTACAATGTCGGGAAGTTGACGTTCCAACTAACCCCAATGGGGCCCATAAGCTTTTGGCACTTCATCTCCTAGGGTTAGGATTTTGGATGTTTAGGGTTTTCCATTGTTTCTTGATGATAAAAGGCTTGAGAGCTTCATTGTAACTTAGTTCAGTAGGCATGTATCTGTCACATCTCTTCTCAAAGATAAGTTACCATCGCCCGAGCTAGTTTGTTTCCTTCTTGCATGTAAACAATTTTCAGCAGTTCTTATTTATTAATTGAAGTTTTTTTTTGTTGTATCTCTATGTTTGTGTTTAAATCTGTATTTAATTATGTTCCTTCATAAATTCAGGTCAATTATCAAAGAAAAGAACTCAGCAAACAATGTTATTTATAATGAAATAGGTGATAACCAAAATGGTCGATTAAGACCTATTTATAATTAAAACATAACATTGTCCATTGAATTAAGGCTTTCAGCCTTGATTGCTTAAATAATAGAAATGGGGCATAATTTCCTTAAACATTAAAATTTTCCCTCGAGGTAAAATTATGAACAGTTCTCATGATAACTAATTTAGAGTAGAAACTTTTATGTTTCAATCCTCGATAAGAGAATCAGATACATATGTATAAGAACTGACCAAGGAGTGTAAATGAAACCAACCTGTAAGAGAGGAAGTTGAACTCGTTAAAGGAGTGAAAGAGTACAATATCGAGTATAAAGGAATGCATTTGAAATTCCATTGAATGTGTACATGAGAATTCCTGACAATACAAAATATAAGTTGTGGCTTATCAAAAGAAAATATTAACAAAGAAGAAACAAGAAAACAATTGGTTGAAGATTATACCTAATGAAAAATGCATGTTCGAGGACCCATATCCTTTACCTATAACAGATACAAATTCTGTCAAAAATTCTACAAAAGAATATCAAATCAACAAGATCAAATAGGGTTAAAACCATGAGAATGAGTACAATTTCCACATAAGGAAGTGGGGTCACAACACAGTATTCACAAACGCGGCTATGGAAAAATTTCTTATGCCAAGATTCTCCCATGGCTATACAAAATCCATAGTGTGCTAGGGTTTCAATCTTGAAAACCAAATTTTGAAAATTGACCAAGAAATAACTAATAATTTTGAGAATACTATTGAGGGTTTTTCCCTTGAAAGTAACAATATAATTATTTTACCTACCAAGGGAGAAATCCTACTCAGAGTAAAACCCTGTCTAGAGGAGGTCATAAGTGACTCCATATCTTCGTATTAAACTTTCATATAAAAATAAAAATGGTTAAACCCTAGTTTGTTTAGCATACCAAGAGATGTCGTATACAAAGTTTTACCTAGAGAGAAAGGGGAACGAAGTTAATCTCCTGCAACCAGTTCAATTAAACCACAAGCTAGCTAAAGGAGGTTTCATGACTGTGATAAAGACCGAGAAAAGTCTCGGCATCATTAGGGAAATTCTTCCTACAAAACCTGCAACTCCAAACATATAAATAGTTGGTCAAATTAATAATACAAGCAATTGATAGAATAGAAGTAAAGAACTCGTAAAATTGACCTTACACTTTGTTACTTACTAGTTAGGTCATTTAGAACTTTAAAGTGTTTCCTCCAAAGGTGAATAGATGAAGCCTAGAAAGAGGATGAGGTACAGTGATTGGAAAATTAGCAGTGAATGGCAAAATGAAACCAATTCACACAGCAGAGTGGAACTCTATCTATAAACCAAATGAAAATGACCAAGAATATTAGTGTGGAGAAGGTTATTAAGGTCAAAACGAAACTTAACATTTTACATCAATGTTATAACAACAGTCATTCTTGTCCATTGATTTCAAGTTCACACCCTTACATGCATAGCCATGTCAGGCCAAGTGGGGAGTCGCCTCATGGACCAATAGAAATTACCCATGTAATCAATCATGGTACACACATTAAAATCCATAGGTTAATTCAAGTGTGGATGGAACCTTCATATACATTCTTAAAACATAAAATGTATAAAACCCATATTTTAAACATAGATGATGATGGGGCCCATTGGGTGACCTCGGGACTTTGACTTGAATGTTTTCATAGTGTATGAATCCATGGATGTGGACATATATATCGTGCTTTGATATTAATTTGCATGTAAAGGCCTGAAATCCTAGTGAGATAGAGGCAAAAAATTTCAATAACCAAATAGTGTATGCCATGGTCAGAGTTTGTAAATATGTTAGGGTAATACTAGTCATAGAAGAATAAATAAAGAGGGGCAAGAGTTTATGGTTTGGTTGCATATCATATTTGAAAAACTAACCTTGTGTCAAACCTTATATGAATTAAATAAGGGGTAAAAAGAACATTTAGGCCTAGGTATATATGTACAAGATTAAAGTCAATTTGAAAGATATGGTGGTTAAAAGAATCCATGGTTAAATTAAGAGTGATTATTTTTTAATACGCCACTAGCACAAACCATAGACCAAAGAGTGTCATGGGAAAAGTTAAGGACAACCTCAAATTATATAAGTTATAAGGTGAGCAAATTGTATGTTAAAACTTAAAATCAATTTGTATACAAGTATTACAAAGGAAAAACTAGTCAATAATCAAGCCACTACCATAGTATTAAGTCATAAACTTGTGGAGTACTTGAGTATCGGAATTCAGTCAGCGAGATTTTTTTTAGGGTGTGTTTTGAGGCTCATTAAAAATAAACATTTAAGGAATGGTACTGAACCAACCAAATCATGTACATTACATATTTTGATGTTAGCTTCATCAAGGTGTTTATATGTATATATATTCTTTACCAACTCAATACAAACCTTATAACTAGGGATGAGCTTGACATGCAATCCCATAATCTTTAATAAAATCCTATGCCACATATAATGATGATAATTTCATTTACTCAAATTAATTACCCAAGAAATATTCAATCAAGTGTTAGTTCTATAACTTGCTACCTTTTGGTTTAGCTTTAAGCTAATCCTCTAGTGTTCCAGACAATTAATACTACAAAAAATTGCTAAGAACAAGAAAATATTTCATGTAAACATTCATTGGTAAAACTCAAGAAGTATTCTTTAGCAATATACAATGATATCAAAGTACTAATACTTTCAAAATCGTCCTTCTTATATTTCATTCAATATAAGCAGAGACTATTAACGATTTCTAGCATGGATATAAGACTTATCTAAAATAGCAATTTCATCCATAAAACCAATTAAGGTTGAGCTCTTTTCCACCCAACCATAGGAACAATTGCACCAATATTTCTAGAATTGTCCACCCCTTAGTTGGGCCATGATATCATTAAGGTGAAAACTAACAACACTCAATTTTCCGAGAATCGAAATTATCACTATCTCACTTGTATAAATTTCAGTTGGATTTCTTCTTATTGACTATAGGGTTTTCACAATCTTAAGTGCATCCTTTGTTGGGTTTCATAACACTAGATTTAGAATATTATCTATTATACAATCCCTGAGCTACTCCCATCCCTCATTCCTACTCTTCTTGCCCAACTATTGCACTGATTGCAAGCCTCACACTCTGCAAATTTAAAAAAATTATCACGCTAATTTTTGGCCTCAAAGCAAGTTGATTACTTCAAAAATTGTAAACTCGTGGTTGCACATGGTAATCGTGGATTTTATCCCTATGTTCCCTTCTGTTATTTTATTTTATGTGGCCTCTCTTTTCCACTTCAATTTATTTTATTTTCATCACGAATTAAAATATTAGTTACCTTAAGTAATATTAATGCATTAGTTTAACGAAGCAAGGAGACAAGTCTCTAAGAAAAGAGTAGAAGATTTAAGAAAGTCTATGGCTTAGGTTCATATTATAACTCCAATGAACATAGATTAAATCAAATGAAAGTGGGTCGGAGTATAATTATCTAACCATAAGGTTTCCCGTGTATAGCCACTTACCCATTCTCCACTAATGATATCATGGTCTATCTATAGGATCTCATGTCTCAATTGTTGTTATATGTTTTCCTTAACTCGTAATAAAATGAATTTACATTGTTTTCTTAGTTTGTACGATTCAAATTCGCATATTAGTACAATGTTTATGCCAAAAAATAAACATATGAGACATAATAATTACAAGTTTTAAATAAGGAATCAAAATAGGGCTATTACAATCCCATCCCTCTTAAAGGAACACCATCATTGTGTTCTACTATCACCAATAATATCTTTAAGTTGGAAACAAAAATGGGATTTCATTCTCATGGCACCTTCAATTTCCCATGTACCTTCATCTAGTCCAAAGTGCTTCCACTACACTTTTACCTTAGCAATGGCTTGGTTTGATAACATTGTTTCCTTCCTATCTAGAATGTGCAAAGGTTCTAGCTAGAATTCTCCCTTTAGTTCCAACCAGATCACATCCCAATCAATGCATCAGACACATACCTTATAAGCAAAGATTTATGGAATACAATATGTGCATTAACATTAAGAGGCGATGTAATAATATATGGTACTGGTCCAACTCTTTATAAGATCTCAAAAGGCCCACAATATCAAGGTGCCAACTTAGCACTTGTTCCCATTCTCAAGGAACTCCTTTGTGGTCTAATGTTGAGATATAAATGATCTCCCTCTTTTAGTTCTCTAGGTATTTGAGATTTGAGACTTCTGCGATATGAGTTATGTTGATATTCTTTTGGATCTGTCACATAAGTTTTGTATTTATCAACATTTCAAGCCAACATATGTGGCTCATCATCACGATGAATGTAAGCTTAGAAAGATTGATCCAACCATAAATCATATATATAGAAAACCTAAAGGATTAATTAGAAAAGAGCTAAGAAGGAACACTATATACAAGAAAACCCTAATGTATAACTATATGGATGAATATTATTACCATTATTTGAATATTAATTCATTAATTTTTTTATATTGTATAGTATAATATAAAAGAATGTAGAATATTATATTCATGAAATATTATATTGCAAAATATAGTATAATAAAGTATTATGTGAAGAATATAACATACTATGATTTGCTATAGTATATAATATATAATTTATTATAGTATAATATGTAATATACTATAGGGATTATAATGTGATATATAGAATGTAATATAATATAATTTAATATATTAAAGAATGTTATATTCTTTAATATAATCTAAAATATTATATTATATTAATAAGTAAAGATTTAATATAACAAGGATGAAAGAGAATGCGGTTAGGTAGAAATAGACATCGAGATTAAGGTGGGAACCCAATTCTTACTAATTTTCTAATCTTCATCTCTATTAAGGTTCTTAGGGTGTTTAATTATTTCAATGGCTTCCCTAAATTTTCTATAGTGATATTCATTAATTTTGGCAATGATGTAAGTTTTTTCAATACAAATATGGTGTTTGGTCTTATTATAATGTTCAGCTAGAGCCAAAGATTTATAACGGTTATGTTTTATGTTTTATGTTTTATGTCATCTGCATAGCTCTTCTTTCTATCTTGGGCTACCTTTAGCCATTTTTTGATTTTGACAATTTCATGTTCCATTTATTTTAACATTTTAGGTCCAAGTGTGATTTTTTCCACTAGATTATCTTAATTGATAGGGGTATTACACTTTCTTCCATAAAATAGCTCAAAGGGACTCGTTTTTATGAACTCTTTATAGTCATCATTGTATGCAAATTCCACCAAGAGTAAGTATTCCAACCATTTTATAGGTTTACTCATGACATATAGGTGAACCATGTCTTCTAATACCTAATTAGACCTTTCTATCTATCCATATGTTTGGGGATTATATGTAGTACTAAAAGCTAACTACATTCCATATTGTTCAAATAGTGATTTTTAGAATTTTGATGTAAACTTTGAATCTCAATGAAATTTGAATACCTTTGGGATATGGTGCATTCTAAAAATTTCCTTCATAAAAATCCCAACAACGTCATTTTCCATATGGGTTGACTTCACAAGAATAAAATGATCATTTTTTCTCCCCTTGTCAACAACCACCATTATTGCATCATGTTGTTTTATTTTCTTTTGCAATACAATAAAAAAATCCAATGAGATGGTCTCCCATTTCCATTTTGGAATCAATAGTGGTTTTAATATAGAAGAAAGATGCTTATGTTTAGCCCTAACCTATTGAGATTTTAGGCATCTAACAATATACTCTATAATTTCCTTTCTCATTCTAGGTCAGTGATATAGTTTCTTTGTTGTTATGATAATATTTTGATAGCTTGGGTTTCCTAAATAGGGATTCTGGTGAAGTTCATCCACGATTAATCTCCTTAACTCTATAGAATTTGGTATGTACATTATGTCATTGTACCTTAATAATTGATCTTAATAATTCCTTAATGTGTGTTAAGTGCATATCACTAAGCAAGGATTCCTTTACTCTGGATTTCAAATAAGTTTCATATGCATTGACTGTTGTTAGGTGAATTACTTAGATGCCTTGACTGAGCATCATCTGCTCTATTTTCCTTGCCCTATTTGTTTTTAATCTCAAAGTCATATCCACTAATAAGGGCCAACCATATAGCATGTCAAGAACTTAAATAATGCTCATCAAACAAATATTTCAACATGTTGTGATCTCATCAGTACAAATTTATAGATTCCTTCTTTATAGGTTTTTAAGAATAACAAAAAATCTTTATTTAGGTATACAATCTTTAATATTGTTGCATCGACAAGGATATGCTTTCCAAAAACTTTCTTCACATTTTTGAAACCATAAAAATATTATACCTTTCTTTTGCAAAGATGTTATCAAATGACCAATCCTAAAGAATCCTTGAATGAATTTTTAGTAAATCATACTAATCCCATAAAGAATGTTATGTTAGTAACATTCTTCAAAGTGGGAAATCTATGATGACCTTTATCTTCTCTAGGTCCATTAAAATTCCCTATTCTAAAATTACATGTCCCAAATAATGGATTTTCTTCTAATAAAAGTCACATTTATTGAGTTTGGCATACAACCAATGTTGTCTTAGCACTTGCAAAAACAACCTGAGATATTCCTCATGCTCCTCCTTATTCTTATAGTAGATGATAATATCATCAATGAAGACCAGAACAAAGTTGTCCAAGTACTTAGGGAGAATATTATTCATTAAGCACATGAAGGTGGTTGGTGCATTAGTGAGTCCAAACAGCACCATCATGAACTTTAGTGCCCATACTTAGTTCTAAATGTTGTCTTGTGAATGCCCTCATCCTTCACTCTAACTTTATAATGGTTATATCTTAAATCAATCTTAGAAAACATAGTGGCCCCTTGCAATTGATGAAACAAATCCTTGATCCACAACAATTGATACTTATACTTTATGGTTACTTTATTCAACTGGTTGTAATTAATACATATTCTAGGGTACAATCTTTTTTCTTTACAAACAACATTGGTGCTCCCCAATGATATACACTAAGTCTAGTATATTATTTCTCCCTTCAATTGCAACTTCATTTCCAATAATTAAAAGGTACTAATCCTATAAGAATGTTTGGATACAAGCGTCACTCATAGCATGAGATCAATTTCAAAATCAATATCCCTCTAGGGAAGTAGTCCTACTACCTCATAGAAACACATTCTTAAACTCCTAAAGTATCAAATAATCTTTGATTGTTGAACACTTGTTTTCTACTATCTCCAATACATGGACAATGTACAACTAGAAACTCTTCCTCGAACACCTCTTCAATTGTAATGGTTAGATATGTTTTATAGATATAGATTTCAAAATTTCTTTTATTGTTCTAATGTATCCATCACCATAAATGCACTAAAAAATTTCTATTATAATAATCTAACTTGAGCATGTGTGCTACTATCAATCCATATGGATCAAGGTATCATATGACTCCATGGGTAGGATGTTCAATGTTGCTTGCATATGCGACACATTAATATCTAATGGGCATGCTTCCACCAACTCACTCACCTCCCTTTTGGTCCTGTTAGTTCTGTTATGCAGTGCTGACTTGTTACTGACAGAGAGAAGCATGGTCTGTTGATCTGTGTCCAAAAGAAGGCTCACAATTGGTCATTCCTCCTTTTTCTTCCACCCCGCTTCCTCTCCGCCACCTCCATTCCTCTCTTTTTCTCCTAAAACCCGAAAAATTGACCCCTTTGGGGTTAGCCCCAAGTGCCAAAAGCCCAAACCCTCATAAAACCCTCCCATACACCCTCACGCGCTTCCTAAAACCTTTCATCGTTTCCCCGCCGTTGATTTCCTCCCGCAAATCCGATGGCTCCCATCACGCCTAATAAAACGACCCACTCGACCATTCCCAACCATATGATCATCTCTGCTGAGATCTGATAACCTTCGCACTTATCGCGCCCGCAACTCACCTGAACGTTAGCGCGCGATGAGAGTAGTTTTTCTCTCTCATCCGCTGCTACGTATCAGTCGTTGAGTGGCATCACACGCCCCTGTCTTTTTACCGCTTTGCACCTAAAAGCAGTGCGATCAATACTAAAACCGCCCGACCAATCCACCCCCGCTCGTCAACACTCGCGCAGCTCCGGCGCCCAATCACCGTCCGATCTATCCACCAGAGATCTGACAGTCCTGATTGACCCCGCTCTCACCATGGCCGATAACCTCCACCAAGTCATCTCCCTTGTCCATTCCCCCCGATCCGATGGTTGTTCTCACCTCTCATCCAAATCGTCCATTCGCCCATGCAACCCACGTCCCCTAACCACTTCGCTTGCCCGAAGAAGGAAGATGACCAGCTTACCAGTACCAGTCACTGACAGATCCCAACAACCATGTTTAATAGACAGTATGGCAAAGGGAGAAAAGGACAGAGCATGACCCTATAACTACATTTATCAGTTATGGAACCCCACTGGTACGAACACTCCAACTGCCTAAGAGGATAGCACAACACCTGAACAGATCGGATTCTTCCATTTCAGCAAGAAAACACAGTTAGAGACCCTGTCAAGCAGTTAAATGCAGTTGGTGGTCAATTATGACCCCTCCATACCTAAAATGGCCAAGTGCCCTTGTAATGAAACCTATAAAAACCTAGAAACAAGATGTAATTAGGGTTGATGGTTGTAATTTTGATGTAAGGTTCAACTTCTGGAGACTGTAGATATTTTGTCACTTGCAGCATCTCGTCTTCATTTTCAGCTAATACAAGCTTCTTTTGTTGTTAACTGCTCACTTTCCATTTTCCTCTGTTCTAAGCTATGCCTGATATGTTGTGTTCTTGGGCTCTTGATGTTTAGCATTAGATAGCTATCATCCTATCTTTGTGTTAAAATATTGTATGCATCATTGAATAGGTGGTCCAGGTTTCTTTCTATCTAATGCAGGAGAGGGGTTGTTCACGCATGTCTGGAGTGAAACAAAGTAGAAGTGGTTATCTGGCTTGGATAAGCATCATTTCTTCCATTCATCCATTGCAACAGCAGTTGAATTTATATGTTACCAGGCATCTACGAGCTACAACCTAGGAGAGTTTCTTGGAATCCTAACATAATTGGCGCCATTTCTGGGGAGAGGATATTGAAGCTCAGCTTCCCTGGGAGAACGACACAGATCCAGCTTTGATGATAGACAAACTCTAGACACATTTCTAGTTGTAATCATCTATCTGGCAACTCTACTGGAGGACCAACCTTTTGGCAACTCCACATCAAATTTCTAGCTCAGTTTGCGAGGTATACTCAAAGAAATCCTCAGAAATCACGAGCTGACCCAGTGCCTGACCCTGAGAAGATTGTCAAGCAGAGAAAGACATCACAAAAAGGAGCATCATGATCGAGTAAGCCTAAACAATCTTATGTATCTCTACAAGAGAGGCTTGTAACTGAGCATGTTCATTTTGAAAATATAGAGCCTAGCACTATCAGTGAAGAAATAATCCTAGAGATTCATAAAGCTCTGTGTTCAATAAGTTCCCCTTTGGATCTCAGTCCAAAGAAAACCTCCCCTATAGTCCATCAGTTTCCTTCAGCCCTGTCATTTATTTCTCAGCTCCCTACCTTTCAAATTGACAGTACTCTTCCATCTACACCAATCATGGCAGGCCCACAAGCACCCCCTAAGATGGAAAGAATCATAGCTTCTAGGTATGGACCCCTGGTTCTGCCTACACCCTTGAATGCCATGCCTGTAGGAGAATACCAGAAATACATGCCTAAGTTCACTGGTACAGAGGGAGTAACAGTTGAAGAGCACCTTGAGTCTTTCTATAGCTATGCTGATAACTTGGATATCAGTGAAGATGATGTGTGGATGAGAGTATTTGTCCAAAGTCTTGATGGAGAGGCTAGAAAGTGGTTCAGAGAGCTAACCCCTAGGTCCATAGCAGACATTGAAGTATTAGTTGATGTGTTTCTAAAGCATTGGGGAGATAAGAAAGACTTGCTATACTATCATACGGAGTTTGGCAACCTCAAAAGGGAAAATGGGGAATCATTGTCTGATTTTAATAAGAGATTCAATCGTATGTATGGCAAAATACTAGCTGAAGAAAAGCCTACCCCCACCTCTGCAAAACTCACCTATGCCAATTCCTTCGACTCTTATTTTTGCCTATTATTAAGAGAAAGAAGATGTGTTACCCTAGCTGAGATGCAAGATGCAGCCTTAGAAGTGGAATCTAATATAATGGTTGCAGAGAAACTCAAAGGTCATGTTGATAGAAGGAGGCAGAGAGGTGAGGCTTCTACTTCTTCTTCTTCATCTTCAGAGCCTAAATTAGACAAAATGACTAAAATGATAGAGTCATTGGCTGCTGAGATATCCAAGCTGAAGGTTGAGCAGAGTTCTGGGAAGGCAAGGCTGCCTAGCACATTTGCTCCTAGAAATCTAATTCCATTCAGAAGAGAAAATGAGAAATTGTAGATCATTCAGAGGGGCAAAGAGGCCAGTAAAGAACAAAAGGTTAAGACTCCTTTTTAGAATGTATTCATGGAAGAGGAACAGTTTGATGAAGAGGATGAGATTCACTGCATGGAAGACAAGGGCAGTGTTGCCTTTTTGACATTGGTTTCCTATGAAGAGTCATTACTCAAATACCAAACCAGCCAAGAGTAGGACAGAGAAGTTGTTCTACAAACTGAAGACCAGCAAAGATACAACTTGCAGTCAAGAACAAGCAATGCCAAAGAGAATCCTGCCCAAAGAACTGTTGTCCCCACAGAGCAGCAGAGCAACAAACTGAAAAAACCAGTAGCTGATCCAGTCATCCTCAAAGCACCAACTCAAGAGGTAAGAGGCCCTAACAAGTCCCCTTTCCCTTTCAGTTTCGAATCAGAAGTCTAGAAGTTAAAAATATCTGTCCCTCTGATAGAACTTGTAAAGAGTGAAGTCTTTAGAAAGCCTATTCTTGATGCCCTTGAGCTAAAAGCCTCACAAGCCTCCAATGACTATGTAAATTTGCAAGATGATAAACCTACAGTCCTGCTTAGCCTAATGATTGAACCCTCTGATAACAGATCCCCATCATTTTATGTCTCCTTGACCATTCATGACAAAACCCTCCACAACTGTCTATTGGACACAGGAGCCAGCCATAATCTGATGCCCAAAGCTATCATGGAAGAGTTAGGTCTTGACATCACCAGACCTTATCATGATTTATTCTCCTTTGACTCGAGGAAGTTGAAATGTCTGGGATTAATCAAAGATTTGGCTATCACCCTAACTCAGTTGCCCATGAAGAGCATGATGATGGATATTGTGGTAGCAGATGTCCCCCCCAAATTTGGTAAGCTACTTTCTAGAGGGTGGATTAAAAGGTTGGTTGGGACATTGGAAAATGATTTATCTTATGCTATTGTCCTAGTTTTTGGAGGAGAAAGCAGAAGATTGTACAGAGAAGCCCAGTTGGCCTATATCATCACTAATGAGAAGAATCCCACTAATAATCCCATTTATGTTGTAGACACTGATTTTGGAGCATGTATTCTCCAAATAGAAGAATCCCATAAGGTCCTGGTGCAGCTCAAGAAACCAGTACGCTAGGCCATGGAAGAGCAAGGAAGTTAGGTAAGGGACATGTTCTTTGATGGAGCATGTTCAAGGGAAATTGCAGGAGCAGGAGTGGTGCTGGTATCTCCAAAGCAAGAAAGCACTCATCTGTCTTTTAAGCTGACTTTTCGGGTCACCAACAATATAGCAGAGTATGAAGCTCTAATATTGGGCTTAAACGTTGCCAAAGACAGGGGGATCAGAGACATAAAGGTGTTTGGAGATGCTGATCTCATCATTCAACAGGTAAACAGAATGTTCCAAGCAAGGCACCCAAGGCTGAAAGCATATAGAGATGAGGTATGGAGACTCAAAGATTCTTTTGATAGTTTTTGTATCTCATATATTCCTAGAGCCAAAAATCAGCTTGATGATTCTCTTGTTGTATTTGCTAGCCTGTTCATTCCTCCCATGCCCCCAAGATTGGTCTATGCAGTCCAGATAAAATATAGACCATCCTTGCCTGATAATGTCCAGAATTGGAAAGTATTTGAGGATGATGATGAAGTAAATAGGTTTCTCCAAGTCATTTATGAATTCTCTGAAATGAAAATTGATCAAGATAATGAAACCTTGGATGAGAGTCTCCAGCCCCAGCTAAGGAACAAAATTGGCCAAGACAGCATTATTCAATTGCCTAGCAACCATATCCCTAAAGGGTTAGTGCCTTTAGAGAAGTTGTTTGACCAAAATGATGTACCTCATAAGAGTGCCCAAAAAGAAGATCAGTCTGTAGTCCATAAGCATAACATAGGGAGTCCAAATCATCCAAAGTATATAAATCTGTCCACCCATTTGTCTGCTGCCCAGAGTTCTGAATATTGCACCTTGATGAAGCAGTTTGTTGATATCTTTGCCTGGGAATACAGTGACCTCAAAACTTATGACAAAAAGATCATCCAGCATAAGATCCCATTGGAGAAAGACATCATTCCTTTCAAGCAAAAAGTGAGACCCATTAATCCTCTGTTCCTTCCTTTGGTTGAAAACGAAATTAAAAAGTTGTTGGCTGCCGAAATCATAGTCCCTCTGAGATATTCAAAATGGGTAGCCAACTTGGTAATGGTGAGGAAGAAAAGTGGAGAAATCAGGTTGTGCGTTGATTTCAGAAACGTAAACAAATGCTCTAAGAAAGACAACTATCCTCTGCCCAAGCTGGAGCACTTGCCGCAGAAAGTCTCAGAAGCCAAAGTCGTGTCTTTCTTGGATGGATTTTTAGGGTATATCCAGGTTGCTGTACATCCAGATGACCAAGAAAAGACTGCCTTCACCACTCCTTGGGGCACTTTCATGTACTCTAAGATGCCTTTTGGGCTGATGAATGTTGGAGCCACCTTTCAGAGAGCTATGGATATAGCATTTGTGGGAGAGAAGGATAAATTTATCCTTGTCTACCTAGATGATATAACATTATACTCTAGCAGCCACCAGGATCATTTGCAGCATTTGAAGAAGGTGTTCCTGAAATGCAGAAGTTTTGGGATATCAGTGAACCCTAAGAAGTCACAGTTTGCTTTAGAAGAAGGCAAGCTGTTAGGACATATTGTTTCTGCTGCAGGTGTCAAAATTGACCCAGAAAGAGTAAAAGCAATGAAGACCTTGTCTGTCCCGAGATCAAAAAAGGACATCCAATCCTTTCTGGGCAAAATAAATTTCGTAAGGAGGTTCATCCCTAATTTTGTAGAACTGGTAAAGCATATCACCTCCATGCTGAAAAAGGATCAGAGATCAAATGGACCGATGCAGCAAGAAGATTTTTTGAATCCATCAAGAGAGCCATTATGGAAGCTCCCACTTTGATTAGCCTCGATTATGGCGAGGAGTTCCATATTTTCTCCTTTACCTCAAGTGACACCCTTGCAACAGTCCTATTATAGAAATATGATGGAGGTTCAGAGCATCCAGTGGCATTCTTCAGCAAAACATTAAGGGATGCTGAACTAAGATATGATATCATTGAGAAGCAGGCCTATGCTCTTGTCAAATCCTTGAAAGCTTTCAGAATATACATTCTGCACTCCAAGATAATTGCATATGTGCTCTCAGCTTCAGTAAAATATTTCCTAGCACAGCCAGATGCTAATGGAAGAAGGCTAAATGGATTGCAAAACTTATTGAGTTCAACATAGAATTGAAACCCTCCAAGCTGGTCAAAGGTCAAGCCCTTGCCAAGCTAATAACTAAAGAAAATTACAGAATGTTGGACATAAATTGGATAAGCACACACTCAGATGGTAGACAGACAAGGGAAGAAGTGGTTGAACCAGGACCGAACCAGTCATTGGCAGAGAATCTAGCTTCTAGTGAATGGTATTCTACAACATCTCAATTTTTGCCGAAGCTAGAAACTCCTCCAGGCCTAAGTTCAAGCCAAGCCAAAACCATTAAGCTCAGGGCAGCCAAGTATTTCATCCATGAAAACCTGCTCTATTGGATGGATCCATCTGGAATCCTTTTGAGATGTTTGGACAAAGAAAAATCTGTGGAGGTCATGCATCAGTTCCATTCCAGCGTTTGTGGAGGACATCACTACTGGAAAACCAAAGCCCACAAGATCCTCAGAGATGGGTATTACTGGCCCACTTTGTTTTCTGATGTCTTTTCATTTGTAAAATCTTGTGATAGGTGCTAGAGGTTTGAAGGAAAACAGCAGTTGGAGTCCTTGCCCCTGAAGCCAATACATGCTAGTGGCCCTTTTCAGCAGTGGGGTTTGGATTTCATAGGGGAAATTAATCCACATTCTAGTGGCTAGCACAGATGGATCTTAGTAGCCACTGACTACTTCACTAAATGAATTGAAGCCATTCCTACTAGGAAAGCTGATCACCAGGTGGTCATGAAGTTCTTGACAAAAAATATTTTCACCAGGTTTGGCTGTCCACACAAACTAATTACAGACAACGCAGCAACCTTCAGGGCAAAAGAGTTGGTGGACATGTGTGACTCAATGGGCATTAAGCTGGTACATTCCACCTCATATTACCCTCAAGGTAATGGCCTAGCAGAATCATCCAATAAGAGCCTAATAAGGATAATCAAAAAGTTGTTGGAGGATAACAAAAGGAACTAGGATTCCAAGTTGAAGTATGCATTGTGGGCTGACAGGGTGACCACCAAGAAATCCACAAGGAATTCTCCATTCAAGCTGGTATATGGCACTGAGGCCATATTCCCAATTTAGTTGACCCTCCCTGTGGCTAAGTTCTTGCAGGAAGAGCAGAATGAGGAAGATGACATGGCAAAAAGGATTAGTGACTTGGTAGAAGTACATCAGATCAGGGATCAGCTGGTTGAAAAGTCTGTAGCACATCAACAGAGAATCAAGGAAGCCTTTGACAGAAATGCAAAGATGGACAATTTTTAGGTTGGATACTTGGTGCTCAAATGGGATGCACTGAAGGAAAAGAAAGGCAATCATGGGAATTTCGATGTTCTATGGACTGGACCATTTGTCATTTCTCAGATCCAGGGAAACAACACTTTCATGTTGCAAAGCGTGGAAGGAGAGATAGTTTTTGATAGCTCAGTTAATGGGCGATTTTTGAAAATTTATGTTGATTAAGGTCTTCGGGCCTTAATGTTGTAAATATGTTATTTCTACCAAGTCTTAGTGTAGGCTCAGTTAGACTCTATGCCCAATGGAACACTAGGAATTATTACTAAATTTTTTTTGTATGAAAGGTAATGGTCTACAGTTCTTGAGATCTCACAGGGAGGATCTCATCCCCAGAAGGAGCCAGTGTTAGCTCTGCTATGCAGTGCTAACTTGTTACTGACAGAGACAAGCATGGTCTGTTGATCTGTGTCCAAAAGAAGGCTCACAATTAGTCATTCCTCCTTTTTCTTCCACCCCTCTTCCTCTTCGCCACCTCCATTCCTCTCTTTTTCTCATAAAACCTAACAAATTGACCCCTTTGGCCTTAGCCCCAAGCACCAAAAGCCCAAACCCTCATAAAACCCTCCCATACACCCTCACGCGCTTGCTAAAACCTTTCATCATTTCCCCGCCGTTGATTTCCTCCCGCAGATCCGACGGCTCCCGTCGCGCCCGATAAAGCGACCCGCTCGACCATTCCCAACCGTCTGATCATCTTCGCCGAGATCCGACGGCCTTCGCACTTATCGCGCTCGCAACTCACCCGAACGTTAGCACGCGATGAGAGCAGTTTTTCTCTCTCATCCGCTGCTACGTGTTGGCCGCTAAGTGGCATCGCACACCCCTGTCCTTTTATCGCTTTACGCCAAAAAGCGGTGTGATCAATACCAAAATCGCCCGACCAATCCACCCCCGCTTGTTAACGCCCGCGCAGCTCCGTCGCCCGATCACCGTCCGATCTATCCACCGGAGATCTGATGGCCTCGATTGACCCTGCTCTCACCATGGCCGATAGCCTCCGCCGAGTCATCTCCGCCGTCCATTCCCCTGGATCCGATGGTTGTTCTCACCGCTCATCCAAATCATCCATTCGCCCATGCAGCCCACGTCCCCTAACCACTTTGCTTGCCCGAAGAAGGAAGATGACCAGCTTACCAGTACCAGTCACTGAAAAATCCCAACAACCATGTTTAAGAGACAATATGGAAAAGGGAGAAAAGGACAGAGCATGATCCTGTGACTGCACTTATCAGTTATGGAACCCCACTGGTACGAACACTCCAACTGCCTAAGAGGGAAGAACAGCACCTGAACAGATCGGATTCTTCCATTTCAGCAAGCAAACACATTCAAAGACCCCGTCAGGCAGTTAAATGCAGTTGGTGGTCAATTATGACCCCTCCATACCTAAAATGGCCAAGTGCCCTTGTAATGAAACCTATAAATACCCAGAAACAAGAAGTAATCAGGGTTGATGGTCTGCATTTTGATGTAAGGTTCAACTTCTGGAGACTATAGATATTTTGTCACTTGCAGCGTCTCGTCTTCATTTTCAGCTAATACAAGCTTCTTTTGCTGTTAACTGGTCACTTTCCATTTTCCTCTGTTCTAAGCTATGCCTAATATGCTATGTTCTTGGGCTCTTGATGTTTAGCATTAGATAGTTGTCATCCTATCTCTGTGTTAAAATCTTGTATGCATCATTGAATAGGTGGTCCAGGTTTCTTTCTATCTAATGCAGGAGAGCTTTCATCCTGTCTTTGCATTAGTAGATTAGATTTACAGACTTCTTTACTGGTTACATCCAGCCATCACATGGTCTTGTGCATCTGCTGGTGTGGTCAGTATTCTCCATATTCACCTTATACCTCAAATTGTGAGTAGTTGGTGGTCTAAAGCCTTGTAGTCTGGGGGTGTTCACGCATGTCTGGAGTGAAACAAAGTAGAAGTGGTTATCTGGCTTGGACAAGCATCATTCCTTCCATTCATCCATAGCAATAGTAGTTGAATTTATATGTTACCAGGCATCTCCGAGCTACAACCTAGGAGAGTTTCTTGGAATCCTAACAGGTCCCTATAGAAAGTTGGACTAACCATGACTACCTATGCCTATATTAATGAAGGACACAAGAGTCAATGATTTTCGGCACAATATAACTTAGGATAATATTTAGGGTTAATCAAAATGGAAACAAGTCTACGGAAAATAATACCTTCTACTTCAGCCATTAATGCTCGGTGGTCTGCTTATCAATTTTGCACTGCAATGTGAATTCAAGGAATAGTGCTTGCTACCCCATTAACTATCATAGGTTCTTTAACATTATGAATCACTAAAATATTATTCTATGAATGAATAAAATACTTGAGCATATGTTCTTCACCACATCTCCAACATTTTAGTGATTCTTTCAATTGTTCACTAGTTCTTTCATTGTTTTCCTTTGGTTGCTTATTCTCACTTTGTATAAAATAGTTTTGTTAAAATATTATTCATGTTATATGGTTTGACTTAGTACTCCTTGGTTTATTCTTGTATTGTTATGGCTTAAATTTATTATTTTGATCAAGCTTTCCTTTACATTTATATTTCAAAGCCTAGATAAGCTTGGATTTCTCATACCAATACTTCATCTTCTAAATCGTGTCTTTGATGGTTTCTGACTCATCAAACTTAATTGTATCCCACTATGATTGTGGAAATCCACTTAAAAACATCCAAATCCTAATATTTTCATCTATGATATAGGGAACATACCTCAATAACTCCAAACTTGTCAATTGTCCCAATTCTAACTCGTGGAACTCTTTGATCTTGCAATTATCATACCTTTTCGAAAGGTATTTCTTTCTAAATTATTTCTCAAATTCCTTCCAAATTATTTTATTTTCACTAATCCTTTTCACATTCTTAAGGTCTTATGAATATATACAAGCTTGACCATTCATGTTAAAGATAGCCACTCTTACTTTCATCTTTCTTGAATATTTATATACTTGAAAGTGTTTCTTCAATCCTAACAAGCATGTTTCCGCATCCTTATCGATAATTATATTACCATGAAATCTAATCACTTAGATTTCTTAAAATCCTCCCTCCAAGATTTTCAAGAATCCCCTTTCTTTGTGTCATTGCTAGATGCTTCAACTAATGTAACTATATCTTTATCCAAAAAATTTGTTGAAATCTCCAAACTAGATATCTATATTTTCGTATCGGTGCCTCTTCTTAGTAAATAACTTATTTCCAGATTACCCATGGCCAGTTCTTGATGCAATTATTTTTTAATTTTAGATAGACTCTAAAGTGGAACAACATTCAACTCATTTTTATTTTCCTAATCTTGAATCAAGATTTCATTATTTCTACCACATCCGAGGGAGTCTCAACATTCCTCCTTTTGTCTGATTCGATCTCTTGATCATGTGATACCTCTTCTATGTTGAACATTTGACTATCACTAGTCTCCCTGAGTCTTAACTTCTTTCTTGTTTTAATGTTTTGAGACAAATAGATTATCATGTTAGTCTTTTCTGACATGATACTTTAATTAACTAGTCTTGGTAAGATCTTCACTATAACTTTATTCTGGTTTTTGTCCCATTACGGTCTAGTGTTTGAGCTCTAGCTCTGAAGCCACTTTCTAACCTACCTAGCCACCAAGTTTAAAAAGGTGGTGTACTTTTGATTTTGCCTTCTCTAAACATGTTCCTAAAGCCATTTTGACATTTACAATAGTATTTTTCACCTTTAGAGTTTTTAGATGATTATAATTGCACCCAAAGCATAACCCTAAGCACAAGATTACACTCCTTCAAGGGTGACATTGATCACCTACTCTCACCTACCACAATTTTACGAGACACCTCATTAAAAGTTAGGAGCCATTCATACCATTCTAGATATAATTTTGCTTCAATTTGCACAATTCCCAAGACAAGGTTCTCTTGAATTAGGGTTTAATGTATTACATCATACTTCTTCTATAGCTATGGCCATGAACTTAATTGGTGTCATAAAGTGCATTATATTTTGTATGCCGCAATAAAGTTAATAAAGTTAATAAAGGCAAAATAAGACCAAGGTCATGGGACACGTATTCCAAGTTGAATGTTGGGCAAAACATCCTAGTGGGTGTTCATTTGGTTTACTATGTCTAAGGAAATGGGCAAAGGCATTGGAAAAGGATTTGAAAAGGAAAATAGGCATTATTTGGCATTTTATTTATGAAAATAAATGAAATAAGAGAAAAGGAAGGTGAAAGGTCACAGGTATTGGTGAGCTCCAGTATTGTAGCAATAATGCTACAACTCCTGCGGCTTCCTGTCTCTTAATTTTATCAACCCGGTAGTTCATACAAACTTGGAAGCGACGGTGCTATATGCACAAGTACTAGCTCTTGTCGCAGCTGTCACTTGGTCAGCTGGCACAAGTCCGCTAGGGCTCAAGCCAACTTCTATAGGCTCACAGAAGAAGCTTTGTCAATGATGGACGAAAGCTAGCTCAAAGGAGACTAATCTACTTGGCAAAAATGAACTGAAAGCAAATCAAAACATGGAAACCCTAGGAAACCCTAATTTAACTAGTCTAACCTCTATGATGCAAAGAATGTGAAGGAAACTTCTACCAATGGTGCCATTACTTCTAATAAGTGAAAATGCATGAATCTAATCTTCTTGCAGCTTAAAAGACATATTTTTGTATTTTTCCTTAAGTTGATGGAGTGATTGTGATTTTGTGCTTATTAGGGTTTGGTTGTGCAGATGTGATGCGGAAGGAAGGACAACTTGGGAAAGGTTGGAGAGGCTAGGAGAGGTCCCCCGAGATCCTTAACATCAGTCCACAGAGGTTCCTCACGTTCAGAGGCTCAGCAACCGAGTGAGTGGCCTCCTACAGGATGTCTGCAGGGGATTCTACAGGAACCGCAGAGGTTTCTACAGGAAGTCTACAAATTGCTACAGGATGACCTACCGTGGGTGTTTGAAGTGATGGAGGAGTGATGGAATGGTAGGGGAAGATGTGTAAGGTAGGAACAAGGCTGGTGATGGCTCAGGAGTGGAGAAGTAGGATGGAGAACGAGTGTGTGAAGTGGGTTGGTGGATGAAAGGTTATAACAACGAAATGTCTAAAGGATGGAGTTACGTGAGGAGTGGAGGAGTTTGGGAGATAACAGAGTGGAACAGAGGTCGAGGATGTGGTTGTATGCGTGATCAAGACGAAGAAGGAGGTAATAGAATGATGAAAAGCAGTGTAAATGAAACAAATGGCTTATGACTGTCACCAAGATGAAAATTCATTAACCTAAGCTACCTGAACTCAATGAACAGCAAGATAAAGCGTGTAGAGGAATGTGCATGAAGCAGTGATGAAGGTGTATGGTGCAAGAGTGAAGTGCATGGAAAGATCTATCATAAACGAGACTATGTTGCAGCATGTACAAAGTGAAGAACTGCGTATTTTTGTGGCTGGTATAGGCTACACTCCAATCTCCAAACGGAGATGGCAGTGGAGACTTCCTCAACCTTTTTGCTGGAGCTCCAATGTATTATCAACCTGCTAATCTAACTAAACAACCGAAATCAATTCAACCATAAACTAGTCCTATCTATGCTCATGAAAACGACTAAATTACCAAACTGTGAATTCGAATTGCATGTGAAAATAAACAAACTCAAAGTGTTGGAACGAAATGCAAACACATTACAACACTGAGGAGATCTATTGCTCTCAGGTTGGGCCCTAACCTGAGAGCTATAGCTCCTTGAGAAAACTCAGAACTAGATCAAAATCTGCCTTCTTTATTCATAATCTGATGTCATACCAAATTGGCTTACAAAAAGGAACAAAGACCGAGCTGTGCTCAAAATTACAATAGTAATGCGAGAGTTTCAACAACCTATCAAAGGATACGGCCTCCATACTTATGCAAAAACGATCATCCAACAAGTGTCCTTGATTTTAGGAGCTCGGCTGTCCAACTGAAGTTTAACTTGCTGATCCTGTAGGACAGTCATAATTGATGTTCCTGTAGAACAGTTATAACTGCTGATCCTGTAGAACAGCTGGCTGCTTCTAAGCTCGGTGGGGAGATGGATTGGAGCTCGGAGCTATGGTGGGAATCACGAGGAGGGTCCCAAGACTGTGGACATCCTCTCCTAAAAACCAGCAGTGCCACCTCCTTGTCTCCTTGTCTCCTTTTCACGTGGTCTTTTCTCTCTTTTAATGCAAAAACCTGAGATCATAATGCATTAGTCACGTAGATAAAGTGTCTACCCTTCTTCCTACAAACAACACGAATAAACTAAGAAATGCATGCATAAGCAGTAAAAAGTGAATGGTTTGAGCAAAACAAGTAGGCCAAATGAGCCCAAATTATACCAAAAATTGGGGCTCATCATCACCCCCCAGCTAAACTATTTGCTCATCCTTGAGCAACTTTGCCCTGGCTCCTCATCTTTGGCCGAGAACTAGAGCCCAGAGCATGTTTTTCCTCCCCTGATTTTGGTGGTTTTGCCTTTTCTGCCGAGGGTGGCGCTTCTTCCTTTCCCGTTTTTGGCGGCCCTGCCTTTGCTGCCCCTAGTGGTGACGAAGGTGATGCTTCCTTCCCCTTTCCTATTTCCTTGAGCCGGGCTTCGGAAGGCGACTGGCCTATCTTTCTTGTCCAGGAAGTTATTTTTGGGCTCCCCTTTTCGGGGGTGGCTGATGTTTTAGAGGGGGTTCTTGCACTGGGTGAAGTAGGGATGTCCCCTGAAGTGGTTTGGCTGCTGGGTGGAGGTTGTGGCTTGCCCGTGGTCATCCTCTTGCTTCTCCTGACTTCAGATGGTAGAGGGGTCTCCCTCTCCCTTTTCTCCTTCGGTTTTGGAGGTGTGTTGAGGGCAGCCAGTGTCGCTGCTGCCTCCTTTTCGAGAATGCCAGCCTTCTCTTTCCTGCGTTTTTCTCTCTCAGAGCTCCTTGTAGAGGGCCCCTCCTTTTCAGATTTCGGGCTTCATGTGGAAGACCCTGCTTTGCCCACTTCTGGGCCTCCTGTAGAAGATTCTTCCTCTGTCTTCAGACTCTCTGTAGGAGGCTTTTTCTCAATGACTTTCGGGCCTCTTGTAGAAGCCCCTTTTTCCAATTTCGGGCTTCCTGTAGAAGCCCTTGCCTCTATTTTCGGGCTTCCTGTAGAAGCCTGTGTTTGCACTTTCGGGCTTCCTGTAGAAGCCTTTGTCTCCGTTTTTGGGCTTCCTGTAGAAGCCTTGGTCTTTGCTCTTGGGCTTCCTGTAGAAGCCTGCTTCTCACTGATCTTCGGGCTTCCTGTAGAAGCCTTTGTTTTTGGTTTTGGGCTTCCTGTAGAAGCCTATTTTTCAATGATTTTTGGGCTTCCTGTAGAAGCCTGAGTTTGTGTTTTCGGGCTTCCTGTAGAAGCCTAGTTTTGCTTTCCTGTAGACACAGGTGTCTCCACTTCCGCTCGCTTGCCTGCTTGAGTTTTGCTTTTTGCTTTGGGTGCAGGTGCTGTTGAGGTACTTGGGCTGACGTGGGCCACCTCTGCTTTGTCCATTCTGCTCTTCATCATCTTTTCCCTTGCTGACAGAATTGGTGTGCCACCCTTTTCTTCGTCCTTCTTTTCCTCAGCCACTGCTTCCTTGTCTTCACTGCTGGAGGAGCCACTATCTTCGATCAACATTCTAATGTCCCCATCTTTGGTCAAATTGCGGAAGGATTCCCATGAGAGGGGGACCTTATATGAGTGCAATGCGTCTTCCACAAGCAGCTTTATTAACCCATGGTGGGCTATCTGATCAGGTATGCCCTCTCTTAGATTTGTAGCACACTCCATTAGGGACTGCAGGAGATAATGAGGGATGCTCAGTTTTTGCTCTACAGGAAGGTCAATTCGGTGCCTCAACTCAGTGAGTAGCCGAAAGTGATATGCATACACGATGTTGAACCGGCCTTCACAAGTAATATATTTCATGATTTGCAAACTGACTTCATTCCAAGGTGGTGATAAGCTCGTTCTTCTCACCCCGTTTTTATCCTCCGAGAATTCTTCCTCAGGTGGAAAGAATTCTTTCTTTGCTTGCTGGCTCTGCTTTCGTTCTTCTTTATCCCACGGCAGACCCATGGGAAGTTCTGTGATCCGACTGATATGTTCTGGGGTGAGTTGGAGGCTTAGACCTCTGAAGCTTACTGTGGCCAGTGTCTGGGATTTAGGCTTCAAAGCCTGCAAGAATTCCTCGGCTACTTCATCATCGTAGCCCTGCAGCTTATCACAAAAAGGCATCCATTGTGCTCTGGTGAAGAGCTCTACCACTGCCGGGTTTCTCCTTAATTTGGTGGAATCTGTGGGTTCCCGCCTGATAAACCCACCCGGCATGATGAACACGGGGGTTTTGACTAAAGGTGACAAATGCAAAGGAGATTCGGTCTATTTTAGGCAGAGCATGCATACAATTCACAAAACACAGTCTAATTATACTGCTATCCTGTAGAAGCGATAGTATAGGCACAGCAATCCGATATTTTTATGACCAGACTGTGAATAATGATCTTGCCACCTTTGAAAGCCAATTGCGGAAGGAGTTTCAGGGTTACCTTTTTCTGCCACCTTTTCTTACGTGAGGAATTCACCTTCCTGTAGAACTGCGTTCCTGTAGAGACTGCTTCCTGTAGGACTGCGTTCCTGTAGAAACTGTTCCTGTAGGAGCAGTGTGCAAACTTCGGGGAGGACTGTAGTTGGCCAGCGGTCGAGATGTGCTTCACCGGCGTTCTGGTAGCCGAAAGCTTGGCGTATCAACGTTTAGAGGAAATCAGAAGAGCCACTCGAGTTTTGAAGTGGAGGTTGATGAATACATGCGCATAATCTAGCCGATTAGATTTTGAATCGGCGCAACTCATGGCGCGGGGGGTGAGCTGTCCCCGCCGGACCGTTGGGCGACGTCACCCATCATTCACCTGCATATTCACTTGTTTCCGCATTCATTCCCACAGATCTTCCGCCGCCCTTTTCGGTTAAACTCGTTTCTCGGCTGACGGGACTATCCTCACGTGCGTGCTGCGTATTTTCTTTGTCGTGGCTGCCACCCAAGCATCCGACTATACCATAACTAGCCGACGTGGCCAGTCAACTGGGCATACGGCCGCTCAACCATTCATTTCTACGCCATGCAAACAAATCAAAGTAATACTCATGCGATTTGGTGGAATGAAGGGTTGAGACACTTACCTACGCGCGGCTGCACACGATTTTTCGGTTTTTGGACGACGGGGAGCGGATCTACCTGCTGCATGCGGCTTACACAGTCCCGGAGGCTCATGGTTACAGGATGCTGGCGATGGAGTGGATGATCTGGTTGCCTGCGCCCGTGTGTTGTTTGCAGAGGGCGGTGCTGTGAATGGTATCCACTCATGCAGGTTTGACTGTTACAGGATTCTCGCGGGGTGCCTTGTAACAATCTCGCCTCCTTGGGTGCATGCTGCACGACGATGGATAGAATCTTCTGATCACGCTCCCGGAGCTTCTGATGCTCGACATGGATGTGGTATGAGCTCTCGGTGCTTGTTTTTCTTTGACAAATGGCTTTACCACGAGAACTCATTGATCTGGTTTGCTGGTGCAGGGATCTTGGTTGCATGACGACGAGGATGGTGGAGCAAGGTAACAGCAATGTTCAGGGGTGCCAACAGTGGCATGCATGCACCCTACCCATTCCTCGGGCGCTAGATCTCCGTTTGAAACAAATTTTTGGCCGTCCGAAACTTCTACAGGAAGTTTCCTGTAGACACAGAGCTTCCTGTAGAAAGTTCGGCCTTCCTGTAAAAAGTCTGCACTTTCCTGTAGAAAATCCACGCCTTCCTGTAGAAAGACTGCGCCTTCCTGTAGAAAGACAGCAGCTTCCTGTAGAAGATTCAAACCATGATAAAATTGCACATATCTTGAAAAACATGGGTGCTCTTGGAGGAGGTACTGATGAGATTCCTTGACAGCATGATGAGGACCCTTGGCTGTGAGTAGAGAGGCTTCTTCTCCTCCATAGAACATCTGCAACCTGCATGCAGTTTTCATATTGTGCTTATTATTTTTCTCTTTTTTTTCTTTTTTTCTCTTTTTTTTTTTTTTTTTTTTGGAAAGATAACAGGGGCGCCCCAAAGAGGTTTTCACCCTTGCTACCTGCCCTGAGCGCCTCAGAGAGGTTTTCACTCAGGGATCTTTTTCAACCTTTTCTCTTTTTTTTTTTTTTTTTTTTTTTTTTTTTTGAAAACGCAATAGGAGCGCCTCAATGAGGTTTTCACCCCTACTACCTGCCTTGGGCGCCTCAGAGAGGTTTTCACCCAAGGATCTTTATTTTCTTTTCTTTCTTTTTTTTCTTTTTTTTTCTTTTTTTTCTTTTTTTTTCTTTTCCAGATATTCTTCAGGGTATGCCCAAAGTAGAGGCAGAACCCTTCTCTATGACCAATACAGACTTCTCCACAGTTTTGATAAACTCTTGTCTTGAGATAGGTCTCCTGTAGATCTTCAATCGATGCCCATTGACAAGCATGGGAATGGCTTCCTCATCAATGGTTCGAATGAGGACAGATCCATTGTCATGGCATTGTTCCACTACATACGGTCCCAGCCATCTGGTTCTCAACTTCCCCTTGAAGTCTTTGAACCTAGAGTCATACAACAAGGCCCAATCTCCCGGCTGAAATTGCTTGTCATGGAGATGTTGGTCATGCCACACCTTCCTTTGAAGTTGAACCACTTCTGAGTGAAGGAGGGCCTGCATGCGGTGCTCGTCCAGGCCATTCAGCTGCAGCAGCCTCTCTTGTTGTGCATGGCTGAGATCTAGGTCCAGCTGAGCTGCCATCCTCAAGGTGTTGTATTCAAACTCAATGGACAACAAAGCTTTCTTCCCATAGACCAGCTCATATGGTGTGAAACCGGTGGTGGTCTTCCAAGTGGTGTTGTAGGCCCATGTGGCCTCAACCAGGCGATCTGCCCAATCTTTTCTGCTACTGCTCACCACTTTGGTCAAGATCCCTTCTAATGCTCTATTGGTGACTTCCACCTGCCCATTTGCTTGAGGATGATAGGGAGTGGAAGTCCTATGCTTGATCTTGTGATGAGCTAGGAGATCTTCAACCAGGTTGGAGGTGAACTGGCTCCCTTGATCGGTGACCAGCTCTCTTGGATAGCCAAACTTATAGAAGATGTTCTCTCTTAAGAACTCGACCACCTTCTCTTCTGTTGCTGCTTTGATTGCTTTAGTCTCTGCCCACTTTGTCAAGTAGTCAGTACACACAATGATGTAGGATCTTTGCCTCGAAGAGGGATTGATTGGACCCACAAAGTCCATGCCCCACTTCTCAAATGGCTCAAGAGTCACTTGAGGTTGGAGAGGCATCTCATCCCTTTGGGTCAGTTTCCCCATTCTTTGGCATTGGTCACACTGACTGACATATCTTCTGACATCTTGATGAAGTGTGGGCCAATAGTAGCCTGCCTGCAGGATCTTGAAGGCGGTTCTCTTTGCTGCAAAATGCCCTCCACAAGGCCCATCATGACAAGTGAGGAGGATATCAAAGACTTCCTCCTCCCTTACACAACGCCTTAAGATCTGATCGGGGCCAAGTTTGAACAGATTGCCCCCGATCCAAGTGAATGAGGCACTTTTTCTGATGATTCTGCTCTTCTCTTTTGAAGATAGGTGTGGAGGGAACTGTGCTGAAACAAGATAGTTTGCTATATCAGCAAACCATGGAGAGAGTACTGAGATAGAAAACAGATGCTCATCAGGCATCTGGTCATCCACCGTCCCATCTTCATCTGCAGACAAATCCAATCTAGACAAGAAGTCAGCAACAACATTTTCTCTACCTGGTTTATCAACAATGGTTAGATCAAACTGCTGCAATAAAAGTAACCATCTAATGATACGAGCATTCACATCTGGTTTATTCATTAAATATCTAATAGCAGCATGGTCAGTATGTACAAAGGTCTGGTAACCAGTAATATAATGTCGGAACTTGTTCAATGCATGGACCACAGCCAAGAATTCCTTCTCGGTTACAGTGTAATTCAGCTCAGCTTTGGACAAGTTTTTGCTAACAAAGTAAATGGCATATGGAAGTTTCTGCTCAACTTGTCCTAAAGCTGCACCTATGGCTATGTTCGAGGCATCAGTGTGGATGTGGAAAGGTAGGGCCCAGTTTGGACCTCTCAGGATTGGGGCTGACACCAACTTTTCCTTCAACTCATTTAAAGCCCTCTGACAATCGTCAGTCCATTTAAACTCCACATCTTTTGCCAACAAACCAAACAATGGCGAGGCTAGCTTGCTGAAATCTTTAATGAATCTCCGGTAGTATCCTGCTAATCCCAAGAAACTCCAGACATCCCTTACCTTTTGAGGAGGTGGAACCCTCTTGATGAGAGCAATTTTGTTAGGATCCACCTGCAATCCTTGGGAAGAAATGGTATGGCCTAGCACGGTCCCTTCAGTCATCAGGAATTCACATTTTTCAGGACTGAGGGACAGGTTCATCTTGGTGCATTTGGTTAGGACTTTCCCCAGGTTGGACAATGCTTCCTGGAAGTTGGCCCCATATGGAGTAAAGTCATCCATGTAGATTTCCACTGCATCATGGACCAGCTCCGAGAAGATGCTTAAGACAGCTCTCTGGAAAGTAGCAGGAGCACTGCATAGCCCAAAGGGAAGGACTCGGTAGGCAAAGGTACCCCAAGGACAAGTGAAGGTGGTCTTATCTTAGTCTTCCGAGCTGATTTGGATTTGATTGTACCCGCTAAACCCATCCAGGAAAGAGAAGAACTTCTTTCCTGCCAGTCCATCCAACACTTGATCTATGAAAGGTAGAGGGAAATGGTCCTTCTTGGTAGCTTTGTTCAGTTCTCGGTAATCCACACAGATTCTCCACTTCCCATTCTTCTTGGGAACCAACACTAGAGGGGACACCCATTCACTATCTGAGATGGGGTAGATGAATCCGGCATCCAACAGTTTTTGCAATTCTTCCTTGACAATGTCCTTAAGGGCAGGATTCATTCTCCTCTGCGGTTGCCTAACCGGTTTACAGTCCTATTTGATATATATGTGATGAGTACAGACCGAAGGATGGACTCCTTTCATCTCCTTATAGCTCCAAGAAAAAGCATCAAGGTGGTTGGCCAACAGACTACACAGCTCCTTTTCCTGAGAAGGAGATAGGGAGGAGCTGATCTTCAGTGCTTTCTCAGGGCCGAACTCCACATTCTTAACTCTGGGAGTGACAGGGTTGGTTGTACAAAGATCCACTAAGGTGCTAGCATGGGCATCCTCCACCAATTCCTCTAAGGGTAGAGCACTGGAAGGTGGGTTTTGGATCAAGTTCTCGATCAAGTCATCCTCGGTTGGGGGGTTTCTCCTAGTGGTATCTAAGGTGCACAGAGGTGCTGAGTACACCTCGTCTTCTTCTCCTTCTTCCAACCAGAGTGGTAAATCATGCTCTAAAGATGGTTGGGCAGGAGGGTATAGGACTAGCTGCTTGGACATGGGACCATTTTTGATGGTCATGTTTCCTGCCCGACAACTTATGTAAGCATCTGCAGTAGCTAACCAAGGCCCCCAAAATGAGAGGATATCCAGTAAGCTTGGCCTTTGGTTGTAGAACCAGGAAGTCTGTAGGGTATTCCCAAGAATCAATGGAGACCATGACATCCTCCACAATCCCTTCGGGAGTCACGGTGGAGAGATCTGCTAATTGCAGTACTGTCGAGGTCTTCCTCAAGGAACCCTGAAGATTGAGTTTAAGCATGGTATCCCTGGTCATCACATTGATGGCCGCCCCTAGATCAATCAAGGTGTGGGGGATAATGGTGCCATTGATGTGAACATCTACTACAGGACTTCCAGGATCTAGGTACTTTGGGCAGATGACTTGTCCTAGCATAAGGTCAGACAGTTGTCCTATGACATTGATAGTTGAGGCATCTTTCTTCCGTCTGCCTGGGTGTTTGAAACACTTCTCCTTAACCAGCTTGTTATATATTGGCACATCCTTGATGGCTTGGAGAAGTGGGATTTTTACACACAACTGCTTGAGCTCACCCAAAAGCTCATCTTCTTCTGGGTTAGGTTGTGTGGTGGTTGTTAGTCTCTTAGGAAAGGGTGGAATAGGCTTTGGTTCACTCTCCTGATGGTCTTCCTCATCCTCTGGGGGAGGAGGCTGGCGATCTGGAAGAGTCTTTCCAGATCTAAGGTTGATCTCCTGGATCTCCACAGCATAGGTAGGGCATGAGGTTTCCCCAGTGTATACCTGCTGGGCCTGTCTATTGTTGGGGTTCGGGTTCGGTTGAGCAGGCATTTGAGGTTGCCTTGGAGGAGCAGGAGGTAATGGTTGAGGTTGAACTGGTGGTGGAGGCAAAATGGCAGGAGGAGTGTTGTATTGGGGCCTCCACCCCGACTGAGGTGCATTCCATTGAGGCTGTGGCTGGGTATGTGAGTGATATGGATGAGAAGTAGGTTGAGTGGGGTACTGAGGTGGATAAGACCATGGAGGAGGCATGGACCATGAAGGATGAGCAGGGGGACCCCAGCAAGGCATAGGAGTTGACTGGTTGGGGTTGTAATAAGCTTGAGATGCCCCTTGCATCCCCTGCTGATAAGGTCTAGATCCTTGTGGCCTCCTTTGGTTGAGGTAATAGAGAGGCTCTGTGGGAGCTTCGGTCCCTTGGTACATGGCTTTAAACCCAGGTAAGGTTGGACACTGATTTGTGGGATGGTCCTCCTCACAAACAAAACACACTTCAACCGAATGTAATGGACATTCGTTCTTAGGGTGCCTCCTTGTGCACCTAGGACAGAAGACAGCCAAGGCTCTCTCAGCCTCTTCTTTCTTTTGCTGAATCCTGAATGTATCAAGCTGCATGGCAATGGTTTGTCTCACCTCACTCTTAAGATCTTCTAATTGGTTTGCAAGCTCATGTTTGGAGAAAGGGACACTAGTGGAGAGGTGGTTTCCTCTACCTCGTTTCCGAGCTGCCCTGGAGTGGTTTCTAAATACAGTCTTGATGTCCTCATAAGGCAGTTGGTAAATGTCCCCCCCAGCTAACATGTGAAGGGTATCTAAGAGGTCTTCAGGGACTCCTCGGAGTAGGACCAACTTGAGGGATTCAGGGTCAAGTGTGCACCTGGCCCGCTTATAGCTTAGTTGGAACCTCTCCTCATAATCCTCTAAGGACTCATCATTTCCCATGGACATCCGAAAGATTTCCCCCTTTGTTTCTTTGGACCTACAGTAATCTCGGTACTTGGTGTTGAAAGCTTGCTGCATCTGAGCCCAAGTAGTGATACTATTCCCAGGTAAACCCATGAACCAGCGTAGTGCTGCATCCTTGAGAGTGGAAGGGAAAAGTTTCAACTTTTGCTCATCTTCAGTATAGTCATAGGTTCTGCAAAGGACAGCAAACTCAAACAGGAAGGTATCTGGATCTTCAGTGGTCAACCCATGGAAGTGAGGTAAGGCGGAGGGGCTAATGTTTTTCATTTTCATCTCTCCATTGGTCTCTCGGATGGGGAAGGCACCTTCTATTCTCTCATCTTCTCTTCTATTGTCAGTCATAGCTTCAGATGGATTGGTCTCTAACTCTTCTTCTACTATAGGGTCTTTGGATATCTCAGGTTGTTCACCTATAGGTTCCTCTGGGTCACTGTCACCAAAGAAGAGAGAAGGGTGACTCAGTGATGTGGTGGGGGTGTTTGGTAGGAATTTGCCTGATCTATCTCGGTTCCTACGAGGCATGAAATGGAAAAGACTTTCTTTTTCTTTTTGCTTGCTTTTGCTTTTGGTACCTGCAAAACTGAGACAGATTGATCTACAACTAACTATGAAAGATGCAAAATTAACTGAAAGCAGGAAAGAACTAATCTACTTTTCTCAAATGAAATTGCAGAAAGGAAATGCTAGTCTATGAAAGCAGGAAATGCTAATCTATGAAAGTAGGAAATGCTAATCTATGAAAGCAGGAAATGCTATGCTACTTTTGCAGAATGGAAATGAAGTAAACTACTTAGCAGAAGGTAAGAGTAAGAAAGTAGAAGAAAAGCAACAATTACTAATACTCTGACGCTTCCCCGGCAACGGCGCCAAAAAGATGGTGAGCTCCAGTATTGTAGCAATAATGCTACAACTCCTGGGGCTTCCTGTCTCTTAATTTTATCAACCTGGTAGTTCGTACAAACTTGGAAGCGACGGTGTTGTATGCACAAGTACTAGATCTTGTCGCAGCTGTCACTTGGTCAGCTGGCACAAGTCCGCTAGGGCTCAAGCCAACTTCTATAGGCTCACAGAAGAAGCTTTATCAATGATGGACAAAATCTAACTCAAAGGAGACTGATCTACTTGGCAAAAATGAACTGAAAGAAAATCAAAACATGGAAACCCTAATTTAACTAGTCTAACCTCTATGATGCAAAGAATGTGAAGGAAACTTCTACCAATGGTGCCATTACTTCTAATAAGTGAAAATGCATGAATCTAATCTACTTGCAGCTTAAAAGACATATTTTTGTATTTTTCCTTAAGTGGATGGAGTGATTGTGATTTTGTGCTTATTAGGGTTTGGTTGTGCAGATGTGATGCGGAAGGAAGGACAGCTTGGGAAAGGTTGGGGAGGCTAGGAGAGGTCCCCCGAGATCCTTAGCATCAGTCCACAGAGGTTCCTCACATTCAGAGGCTCAGCAACCGAGTGAGTGGCCTCCTACAGGATGTCTGCAGGGGATTCTACAGGAACCGCAGAGGTTTCTACAGGAAGTCTACAAATTGCTACAGGATGACCTACCGTGGGTGTTTGAAGTGATGGAGGAGTGATGGAATGGTAGGGGAAGATGTGTAAGGTAGGAACAAGGCTGGTGATGGCTCAGGAGTGGAGAAGTAGAATGGAGAACGAGTGTGTGAAGTGGGTTGGTGGATGAAAGGTTATAACAACGAAATGTCTAAAGGATGGAGTTACGTGAGGAGTGGAGGAGTTTGGGAGATAACAGAGTGGAACAGAGGTCGAGGATGTGGTTGTATGCGTGATCAAGACGAAGAAGGAGGTAATAGAATGATGAAAAGCAGTGTAAATGAAACAAATAGTTTATGACTGTCACCAAGATGAAAATTCATTAACCTAGGCTACCTGAACTCAATGAACAGCAAGATAAAACGTGTAGAGGAATGTGCATGAAGCAGTGATGAAGGTGTATGGTGCAAGAGTGAAGTGCATGGAAAGATCTATCATAAACGAGACTATGTTGCAGCATGTACAAAGTGAAGAACTGCGTATTTTTGTGGCTGGTATAGGCTACACTCCAATCTCTAAACGGAGATGGCAGTGGAGACTTCCTCAACCTTTTTGCTGGAGCTCCAATGTATTATCAACCTGCTAATCTAACTAAACAACTGAAATCAATTCAACCATAAACTAGTCCTATCTATGCTCATGAAAACGACTAAATTACCAAACTGTGAATTCGAATTTCATGTGAAAATAAACAAACTCAAAGTGCTGGAATGAAATGCAAACACATTACAACACTGAGGAGATCTATTGCTCTCAGGTTGGGCCCTAACCTGAGAGCTATAGCTCCTTGAGAAAACTCAGAACTAGATCAAAATCTGCCTTCTTTATTCATAATCTGATGTCGTGCCAAATTGGCTTACAAAAAGGAACAAAGACCGAGCTGTGCTCAAAAATTACAATAGTAATGCGAGAGTTTCAACAATCTATCAAAGGCTACGGCCTCCATACTTATGCAAAAACGATCATCCAACAAGTGTCCTTGATTTTAGGAGCTCGGCTGTCCAACTGAAGTTTAACTTGCTGATCCTGTAGGACAGTCATAATTGTTGTTCCTGTAGAACAGTTATAACTGTTGTTCCTGTAGAACAGCTGGCTGCTTCTAAGCTCGGTGGGGAGATGGATTGGAGCTCGGAGCTATGGTGGGAATCACGAGGAGGGTCCCAAGACTGTGGAAATCCTCTCCTAAAAACCAGCAGTGCCACCTCCTTGTCTCCTTGTCTCCTTTTCACGTGGTCTTTTCTCCCTTTTAATGCAAAAACCTGAGATCATAATGCATTAGTCACGTAGATAAAGTGTCTACCCTTCTTCCTACAAACAACACGAATAAACTAAGAAATGCATGCATAAGCAGTAAAAAGTGAATGGTTTGAGCAAAACAAGTAGGCCAAATGAGCCCAAATTATACCAAAAATTGGGGCTCATCAGGTATCATGTGAGGAGGAAATTGAAGGAAAAAAAAAAAGGAAATTGAAGAAAATAGAGGCATCATTGATAAAAAGGATTCTCAGGGTCAGTTCACAACCTTTTTTCAGTTTTAGCTTGGAGCACTCTCTCTATTCTCTCTCTCTCTCTCTCGTACTCTTGCACACTTGAGCATTCTTGGAGCACTGCGTTAAAAAAAGGAAGGCAAAGGGAGCACAAGAAAGCAAAGGAAAGTAAATAAAAAGAAAGGAAGAGTTGGATCAAGTAGATACAATGAGATTACTTACAGGTATCCAGTTGCGTGTATGATTTCCTTGGTATTTTTGGCATGCATGGTACATGCATGTGTATATTTGGTTCTCTTGTTGTCATTGGCATGGGCTTTTCTAGACGTGACAGTGGTTTCAGCTTTGCCTTGCCATTTTCGGATAGCCATAGTGTGATGGGGTTATGTTACTTGGTTGAGCTTTAGATCGTTGGATGGTTTTGGAACCAGGTGAGGTGGTCTGAGGAAAATTTCCAAGGGCCTAGAAATCCCTTGACTAGTAATGAAGGGATATGCGGTAAAGCTTGAGGGTGGAGACGGGAAAATTACTCAAGGTATTGGTGAATAAATCCAGAGGCATCCAAGCTTATTAGGGCCTAGTGATCCCTTAACTGGTTTTGGTGGGATTGTAGTAAATCCTCGTATTTTATGTTTATTTTTTGGGCCTAAGAATCCCTTACTAGTAATGGTGAGATTGAGATAAAGCCTGGTTGGGTAGGTGCTTGCTTCAAGCCTAGAAATCCCTTAACTGATAATGGCAGGATATGCGGTAAAGCTTAAGGAAGCCCTGGTTGTTTTGTCTTGAGTCCCACATTCATGCTTGGAATATGGCACAAGGTTGATTGGATGAAAGAAAGGTTTGGTTCAACCCAATCTATGGTTGGGTGGTACGTGGAAGTCCCTTACTTGGTTGGATTTTGCTTATATTAATAAGAGTTTTTTTACTCTTGTATTTCATGAGTATTTATACATGTTATTATGTGGCTTTAATGGTTGTTCTACCATTTTTATTATTTTGGTTATATGTTGGTTATAAGCACGGTTTCATGACAGATTCCAGTTATGGCCCTTAACATGTTTTGATTGGTAAATGAATGGTTATTGAATGCATGAACTAATAGATGTTGTTGTATCTATTATGAGAATGAATTAGACCTTCTTGATCATTTTCAGATAAGTATCAAACCCCTATGTTTAAATATGCATGTGAGACTTGTAGATTACATGTTCTCAATGTGTTTGACGAATGTTTGTCATGGTTAGGCTTGGTTAGTGTTATCGGGAAATCTAGTGTCTATGCAGAGCTGCTAGTCCCACTAAGGCTGGTAGCTACCTTAGAAACAAACAAATGAAAACCACTTTCGTTTTCCTTTATGAGAAGTAGATAAGAGGGGAAAGAAGGAGACCAACCTCTATCTTGCGCTTGGTTCCTTGCTCGATTCCTCTCCCTTCTGATAGATTTGCCACTCGCTTCCTCGTCTACCCAGCTTCAAAGAGCACCTGTAGAATTAAAGCAGCATAACACTATCCAAGAACAGAGGTCTAATATCATAAACAATATAGGACCAGATATATATTGACCACACAAATGCATATATCACCAATCATACAAGAATGTGGAGGAAAACTTGAATAGCTTTATTAATAATCAAGAATAGCAAAGAGGATTACAACCAATTGTTCTGACCCAGCATCAGCCTCTCAGCAAGAAAGCCCTTCTTCACCTCATTAAAAGCTTAGATCACCCAACACTATGAAGTTACACCAAGAAAGCAGTAGCACTTCCTTACAAGATACAAAATTCCAGCCTCCGAATCTCTGGGATGAGGGATCCATATATAGATGTTTGCAAGGGGGGTGAGTCAGATTTTGAGATTTGATTAGTGTCCTCTCTCTGATAGTTCTTGATTCCACTTGGAGATTGATGATCTCTTACTCATCCCTGGGCGAATGCAGAGAGGCAAGTGTCACAGGAGAAGTTTCTGGAAGATTCCATGATCCTCCACCTTGCAGATTGACCCTGCCATTTGTCCACTCTCGCCCATCGCACCCCATAGAAGGGCTTTTCAGTATGCATCGCACCTCCCATGTGTATTTAGGTGGGATGCAGCGCACTTTGACCATGGAGCAGGTGAGATGGTCCAGTTTTGACCAGTTCTGAGTAGTTTTTCATGGAGAACTTCTGGGAGAAGATGTAATCAGTTGACCTTGTTCTTTTAGAGGTTAGAACAACACTTTTAGGGACTTAAGAGCCCTTGGTTTATGGACATTTATGATTGGGGTTGCAGTGCCCAAAAATGTCTATAACAGTTGCCCCCTAAAGCATGAGGTCGTTAATCTGTTGATGTCGGGTGAAATGCTTTATCATGAGGATCTAAAGTTTTTTCGAGCTGGAAGGCGACCTGTAATAAGATACAATACAATACATTATCTTCATAATATTTTCATGATCTAGCTGAGGTGGGCATTCCCATGCTCAGCTTTATAAATTCATTTTCATGTACATAAGACAAACAATCGTCTGAGTGCAGACTGATGATTCTGGTAGAGCCATCATCCTTTGGATTGGATGATTATCTGTGCAGTAATGATGTACATTTGATGTCTTTATTTTCCTGAATATATATCGCAGCCCAGATGGATGAAACTAGATCCAGGGTCTTCAATCTCGTTCGATCTTCACTCAAAGTACAAGTCGATCCATGTGAGAGATGTTCTGGAGTCGAACATGGAAAGACATCGCCTGATTACCAGCCAATGATGTAAGTTGTTAACAGGCGCGAGAGGAATCACCGATAATGATGATGACCCTCAAGGTACTACAGTACAATTCACCTGGTGTGAATAAGGGACTTGGCATCGCACACCACGCAAAATCTTTCGATCGAAGGCCATTGATGTAAACCTGTCGCCGGAAGTGAGAAACTTGCCATTGACGCATGCAAGCTTCAAAATACTGAAAGGGTTGTTCCTAGATCGACTTCCTGGATAATGAGCTGATGTCGACAAGAAGCGATCCATCGTAGGAGGGTCTTAATGAATCCCACATCTACGACACGGAACAGAGCAAATGATTTTAATGGAGGTGAAAATGATCAGATCATATAAGGTTCAGGGTGGCGGTCATGAAAGAATGGAGCGTAAATGTATTGCAGTGGATGAGACACTGACATGATGGATTCTATGAGCGACTTCTCTTGAACATATCGGCGACACTGACATGATGGATCGGTAGCGTTAACCCCAAATGTGGATGGTGTGATGGACCAATGGTGATATGACCAGTGAACGGAACAACCCAACCCGACTCAGATGCGGAGTGAAAGTGTCATGTTCAAGAGCGACTTTCTACCAATAAATTTTCTTCAAGTTTTCTTCCCAATTTTTCCCCAGTCATTGCTGACCAGTACCTCTTTATTTTTGTCAAGCTTGAGGAGCATAACATATGCTTGTTCTATAATTTTCCCTTCAGGCAAACCCATCGCTATGTTTTAACGAGCCTAGCGATAGTGAAACTCGTTCTTGTCTGTATGGACAAGTTTGTCGCTATTCAGTTTTACTGAGTTTAACGACAAAGATAACTCGGTCCTTTTCAATTTTAGAGAGTCTAAAAGGGACGTAAAGAAAACTCCAACAATCCTTTTTCATCACATAATCCCTTAAGTCCGAAAAAGTATAAAATAATACAAAAGGGATGAATTTTTGGTAATTTTAACGAGCTGAACAAGACAAGCGCTCGTTCTTTTTGTGTAATAATCCCTCAGGTTCAAAAAGATTTAAATCTAAAGGAGGGATAGCACTTCCGGTCACTTTAACGAGCTGGAGAGGCCAATTACTCGGCAATCTTTTCATATTTTACGAGTCAGATGAAAAGATCTTAAAGGAGACTCGTTTTTTGAGGAACGACTGATAAATTTTGGTAGCAACTAATTCTAGGTAAGGTTTGGAATTTTCCAATCACGGCAATGTCACAAGGATGGCTAACAGGATCACTCTTCACAGATGTTCCTCAAAAAGGGTAAACAATCAAATGGAGGTGAATGATCGGCCAAAACAGAGTGGAGGTGATGATGAGAACATGACCAAGGCTCAAAGTTTGATGATAATGCATTCACGATGGTTATTTACCGGAAATTGGTTTATTTTTTAATAAATGAGCTTAAACTCTGGGGGAATCATTTTCTCATTGTTTATGTTTAAGTTTTAACAAGCTTGAACTCCTCATAAAAACTGCTCGTGGCGGGTTTATTTTTTAACGAGCTTGAACCCTGCAGTAACACTGCTCGTGATAAGTTTGCATGCCCCCAGCATAATAATGCAAATCGAGGTGCATGCCCCCCAAGCTTCATTGCATTCAACTCAGTGGTTGGAATGAAGGTTTACCTTTGAGATTTGGAAAGGGATTTGTTTCATTTTTTAATGAGGTTGACACAGTAAAGAACTATCCTCATGACTCCTTGTTTCATTTTTTAACGAGGTCGACATGAGATAAGAAACATCCCCGAATCCACCATATTTACAGTATTTGATAGAAAATCAAAAACTGAAGGATGATTAAGGTCATTGGAATAATCTTCTTTGTAATCCGGGAGATGGGAATGATGGTGGTAATCTTCCCATGGTGCCTCTCCTAACATCATTACCTAAATGATTCCTTTGTCTGTAGAATGTACATGCGACCAAGGATCTGAAGAGGTACCATATTTCTTAGACCTATCTATCCAAACACTCAATGAGCGTTGATTTGGGTTTTCCCCCCACGACAAGAAAATTGATTGCTACAATATTTCTAAAATGGCGATGATCCATGCTGACAAAATGTTTAGGAATCTTCCGAATCCATTTGATATAGAAGATTTCATACTGCAGGTTTCCACTGTGGCCACTTCTGCCAGATTACTTGGAGGTGGTAGGGCAAAAGTACCCATTAAGGCAGGGTATTTTAGGAGGCCTACTCCAATATTTTGAAGCGAATGATTGCTTCCATGGATCATTGGAATGCTTCCCGTAACTTGTGAACTGTTGGGGAGAAATGTTTGTTGGTCAACGATTGTAATTCTTCCTTGGAAGGGAAATGCAATCTTCCTGAAGTAGGTCGACACAACTACAGCCATGGCATATATCCAGGGCCTTCCCCGTAGGATTTTGTAATCGAGGTTTCCGTCGATTACTTCAACATCAATTCCTACTGTTTTTCCCCCCATTTCAACTTGCAAGTTACTTAAAATCCCGTATGGAGTGTATGATCGTCCATCAAATGCTTTTAACATTGTTGACGATCGCGACAAGGATGGTGAGCCTAAATTTTTCCAGCAACTCATCGACATAATACATGTAGATGCCCCGTCATCAATAATTGTTCGATGAACAGTTTTGTTGAGGGCTTTCACTTGAATAAGGAAAGCTAGTTGAGCTAGTAACTGAGGGTCATATCCTTTGTGAGTAAAGGATACAAGATTGGAATCCGTTGGGTCAATCCCACCTATTACTGATAATATATCCTACTTTTGGGAGGGGCAATTTTGTGGTACCCCAAGTGTCAACATAGCGGACGGCGATTGGGCCAGGTCCTCTACTATATTATAATTATGTGCTACTTTAGCACGAGTATTAAATGTCGATTTGTGTACTACTACCTTTATCGTTAGCTCAAGAATGATGGGTGGCACAACTTCGGTTGAAGTTGTTGTCGAACTACTCAGTTGATCAGTAGCCTTGTTGTTCGACAGCTATGGATTCCCATAATCTTTATTCCTTGTTGATATCAAAGCATCATTTTGCTATTTTGAAATGGACAACATAAGAACTTGGGATAGGGAAGCATTTTGATTAGCAACCAGTTTGTTTCCCGGGTTTGGAAATGGATTAGTCAATATCGCTGAGGTTTTTGAACTCTTAAAGAGTTTCTTAACTTCAGCTTTATGTGGACAATCTCTCGTCCAATGATCCTCATCACATATCTGACACCCCGCAGGGGGTTTCCTTTGCACAGAAGGGTTTGCAAAAGGTTTTTCAGGAGATGACTCATCATGCTTCTTTTTTCTCCCTTTCTTTTTCTTCTTACCCCCTAGTTGCTTGAGTTGTTTGCCCTTGTCGGTCGACATGGCATTTACCTCCGAGGCGAGAAGTTCTTCATTTTCATTTTGATCAGAATCTTACGGGCTTTCTTAGATGTAGCCTTTTTCGATTTCGCGTTTGTCATACCAATCATGCCATCGTCGGCATGAGAGTTCTTGTTTGATTTAGGAGGAGGAGGAACGGAAAATTCCGGTCTGGGAGCATCAGGGATTTTATCGTAGAGCATGCCAGACTGAGTATAAATCAAGTCTAAATATTGTGCATGAGCAATAACTTGCTCTTCAATGACGACTCCTCCCTTTGCCACATCTTCTGTAATGGAAGGTAATAATGACTTAATAAACCATTCAGCTAACAGTTGATCAGGAACGTACATTTTTACCATTCTACGATGACGTCGCCACTCATGAATATGATCGGATATGTGAGTGCCTGTCGTTTGTTTGAAATTGGTAAGAAGTTCTGTTCCCATTTCGTACCTTATGGGTAGCTGAAAATGGGTTAAAAAGGTTGTGGCTAGGGTACTGAAGTTATCAAACGAAGCTCTAGGTAATTTGATATACCATTTTGTTGCCGGACCAGTTATCGTTCTCTAAAAAAGGCGAAGCCTAATCGAATCATCGTTTAGGGTGTTTGATGAACACCACAGATGAAAGATTATCACATGATTCGACGGGTCTTTACCCGGATTTCCATTAAATTTAGGAATATCTGATGGAAGTTTATGCGGAATCACTGGCCACCAAGGGCATAAGCAATTGGATCGTTTGTTAGCCGATTTAGATCTCGTAACTCTAAAGTCACCACGAAGGGAAACTGTTGATTCAGGTTTGGCGAAGCATACCCAGGATAAGATGGAATCGCCTGGGTAGTTGGTCTTTGCATACCAGCATAATGCATTTGATGCTGGTAACTTTGGTAAGGTTGATGGGCATAACCATTGTAGAATGGTTGATTTTGACCATTTTGAATATACAGCTGCCCATTATTTGCAAAGATTTGTTGCTCAGATCCCTAGTAAACTTGTTGGAATTACGGTTGTTGATATTGCACCAGCCATGGTTGTGAAGCCATGTGATGTTGTCAAATACTGGTTGTTTGACCAAGATGAGGGGTAATTGTACCCGTTTGGGCCTGTGTCATTCCACTAGTTGGCGATTGTGGTTGAGTCGCAGGGATAAGAGGCTGTTGCATTAAAACCTGAGAAACCTGAGGTTGGCATACAACAGGCAATGCTTGTACTTGTGACACCGTCACAATAGCTGGCGTAGTTGGTATATTTGACATAGGTAAACATTGTTGCATCGAGTATACAACTCTTAGTTGTTGAGGCAGTATTGGCACCCAACAGCTAGATGTAATTCCAGCATAACCTGAATTTTGTTGTGAACTCTCGTATGGTTGTCCTCCCAGAGGAGACAATGAGAGGGTATATTGCCCCCCATACGGTGGTAATTTGGTACTTAAAGGAATGGTTTTCCCTTGAGGACCGAAATGCCCAAATTGACACCGTGAAGGATCAATTTGCTGACACTCAACATAAGAGTTCCCGGATATTATTCCGGATGAACAAACGGGAACGGACCATACTGTCAAAATAGCCCCTGAGTGGGCCCCGTCTAGCGATTGAGAGCTAGTTGGGATAGATGGTATGCCGGTGAACATTGTTGGAGTGACAGCAGGAAGTTCTGTCGTCACTGTGTCAGATGACACAGTCCTAGATGTCGACAGTTGTTCAGACATTTCTAGTCTATCCAAAAGATTTCCTAGCAATTATACAGGAGCTTCCGATAACGGTAGACTAATTTCTGATGAAGAAGGATATAGAGTGATCCCGACTCCAAATTGCGATGGAGTACTAGATGGAGTATCCTCCACAATCTCTTCTATAGCAATCAGACCAGGTGGAAGAGGTAGACCGTCAGGTCTGTAAAATATTTCTAGTGCCGAAGAAGGTATAGAATCTGCAGCAACAGATGTTTGGGGAATAACACCTTCCGAATCAGCTGTAGATGGAGCTGGTTCAGTAATACAAGTGTTTGCCTTCACACTAGGATCAGCCCTACTGTCCTTTGGTGGCTACGGAACTTCTTCTGTAAAGGCAGGGATACCAAAAATGTTTGGAGTAACCAGAGTCTCTGATGGTGTCGGAACACTTGTTCTAACTTTACCAGGGGATTTGGAACCAGTTAAACGAGTTCACTTCGTCCGTAACAGTTTTAATTCTAGAGACAAAGACGGTTGACTCGTAAGCCTCCGCGAATGACGGGGTTTCAATTGAATTTCTTCCACGATTGTGGATTACTCAACCAACTAAAAATCAAGGGGAAATATGTTTTCGAATTAAATGAATTTTAGACGCTTTGACACAACTTGTTTTTTCAATTTTTAAGAGTCGAGAAAAAACAAAAGATGACTCTAGTCACCTTCGATTTTTAATGAGCTTGAAGTGACAAGTGCTCAAATGGACCTTTTCCTTTAAGGAGTCTGAAAAGGAATGAAAGAGACTAAGCTGGAAATCTAGACAGAGGGATTACCAAACCAATCGCAAAACTGCAGAATACTTTTTACGGTAAGACAGTCAATCTTCCTAAATGTTGTGTTCAGTGCATTGTGATCGATAGGGCGAAAGACACGGCTTCCTATGGATAAAGGATAAAACCTATTGTGGTCTCCCAATATATACTCGACGGTACATGGGAGCATAAGTCTATACTGGCACTTGTTGTCTCAAAGTGGAGGAATCACCCAACCAGCAATGAAAACAACAGTTACCAGGCTTTACGATGTCGGAATACGTCTCTAGCCTAGACTTCTAAATGTTGTGCGTTAGGTTCCAAAGCGTTTTTAGATTCACTAAATTTATTTTACAGTTGATCTTGCTTAAGATATTTGCCTTTTAGGTTCACCACATGATGTAGATATACAATTCCTAAAATGCAATCTAAGATGATAAACAATCGTTTAATCTTCTTTTTGCAATGAAAATCCTAGTTACTAAAGAAAGAGAGATGATATTCTTTCAACATAGAGCAGAGAGCACACACTATATGCACTATCCTAAATGAAACCAACAAACAGTCTAAATGCAAATGCACATGCATGTATTTGTTTTCATCCTTCTTAATGTGTGAATGATAAAAAGAAAGCTAAGCGCAAATCTAAATTATTTTTCAAAGCGACATTACTAACAAGTTTCTTTTCAAAACAAAATGAAGACAATGACAACACTTTGTTATTTGGAATTGAAAACTTGCTTTCGGCACTTGAAAAACTACTAATTCAAATCAAATACAAGAGTAATAGTGTAATTGACTATCAAGAACAATTGGATTCTCTTCTATGACTGAAAACGACACTTGCGACACTTTCAAATCAAGAAACGACAGTTCAATTACGCTACTTCTTTGTAAAAGAGAACTGAAAATGGCTCACAATACATAAAAACATTTACAGTTCTTTGCACAATGGAGGTGGAATAATGGCAAGGAATGGGGTTTCCAATAGAGGTATACTGACTACAGACAGCAAAACTCCTTAATAGAGCTGAAAAGAGTGAAAAAACCGAAGTCTGAAGGCAAAATTAGCCCTTTCTGATCAGCGCACCTGTGACACGGGGATTCCAGTATGCATCCCACCTACAGCACACGGGAAGTGTGATGCATACTGATATCCTTGAAGAGAGGGTGCGATGGTACAGTGTGAGACTTTTGATCTAGTTCTTGATCACGATTTACAGCACAGTTCAGGGATTTAGGCCGAGCAAGTGGTAATCAGTAAATAAATCACAGGGGTAGATCTAAGGAGGTTACTAGAGCCACCACAAGGGCAATTAGAGAGCTTGTAAATCTATTGTTCAGTTCATAAACAAAACCCAGAGATAGACTGAAGCAGAATTGATCTACTTTGCACTTGCATAGCAAATGCAGTTCGAAGGCTAGCTGGCTTGACTTCAGGCTCCATCTGTGAGTTTATGAAGCAAACGAATATAGACAAACAAACAATCTATTCGCTCCCCAGTGGATTCGCCATTTTGTTAACGGGAAATCTAGTGTCTATGCATAGCTGCTAGTCCCACTAAGGCTAGTAGCTACCTTAGAAACAAACAAACTAAAACCACTTTCGTTTTCCTTTATGAGAAGTAGATAAGAGGGGAAAGAAGGAGACCAACCTCTGTCTTGCGCTTGGTTCCTTGCTTGATTCCTCTCCCTTCTGATAGATCTTTGCCACTCGCTTCCTCGTCTACCCAGCTTCAAAGAGCACCTGTAGAATTAAAGCAGCATAACACTATCCAAGAACAGAGATCTACTATCATAAAAAATATAGGACCAGATATATATTGACCACACAAATGCATATATTATCAATCATACAAGAATGTGGAGGAAAACTTGAATAGCTTTATTAATAATCAAGAACAGAAAAGAGGATTACAACCAATTGTTCTGACCCAGCATCATCCTCTCAGCAAGAAAGCCCTTCTTCACCTCATGAAAGGCTTAGATCACCCAACACTATGAAGTTACACCAAGAAACCAGCAGCACTTCCTTACAAGATACAAAATTCCAGCCTTCGAATCTCTGGGATGAGAGATCCATATACAGATGTTTGCAAGGGGGGTGAATCAGCTTTTGAGATTTGATTAGTGTCCTCTCTCTGATAGTTCTTGATTCCACTTGGAGATTGATGATCTCTTACTCATCCCTGGGCGAATGCATACAGGCAAGTGTCACAGGAGAAGTTTCTGGAAGATTCCATGATCCTCCACCTTGCAAATTGACCCTGCCATTTGTCCACTCTTGCCCATCGCACCCCATAGAAGGATTTTTCAGTATGCATCGCACCTCCCGTGTGTATTTAGGTGGGATGCAGCGCACTTTGACCATGGAGTAAGTGAGATGGTCCAGTTTTGACCAGTTCTGAGTAGTTTTTCATGGAGAACTTCGGGAGAATATGTAATCAGTTGACCTTGTTCTTTTAGAGGTTGGAACAACACTTTTAGGGACTTAAGAGCCCTTGGTTTATGGACATTTATGATTGGGGTTGCAGTGCCCAAAAATGTCTATAACAGTTAGGCCAAGTACTTGATCAATTTTTGTGTTAGAGGACTTTTCTTTGTGTCATTTATTGTTTTGGAAAGTTTCATCAAGTTGTGGGTAGTGATCTGGAGTCTAGCCCTGAAAAGGTGGCACATATTATGTGATTGCAGGCACAGAACTGGAAAATTGGAACTGCAGTCGCTCCCTTGAAGGTTTATGCATGCAAATAGAGGCCTACATTCACATGCATGCATGTTTATGCATGCGACTAGCAGTTTAGGTCAGTGAAAAAGAAATTTGACTTAGGGTTTGGGCACTTGGGGGGGCGGTTCACTCTTGGGGGTCTTGTAGCTCCTAATGAAGGTCATTAAAGTTTCGGTTTTTTTTGGTTCCACTTCCTTAACTATACTTAGGAGGTTGAGTCATATCATAGTAAATATTCATCACATATTTACCCTAATTGACCGGTGAAGTTGGGTAAGTGTGAGAGGATGGTGTTACAGATTCGTATCAGAGTATGGTTCAACACTTGGATTGAATCGGCATAATGTGTTTGTCATGCATGCATGTCAGTTGTATATGTGTTTGTTATGTATGCATTGTGTCTATTTGGTGTTATAGTTTGAGGCATCATGCATGGTAACTAGGATGATGATTGACATGATGTTGGTATATTGATATGATTATGTATATACATGTATTGTGCTAATCTAGATTGATTTTGCAGATGAGATAACTTCCCTTGAACTTCAATGAGGTATGTTGATTATATTTATATTTTGGTTTAGCTGGCATGGTATGCTTGCAGGAAGTAGAAGATCAAAGATGAAAATAAAAATGGCGGATTACAGTTCATGAGACTCCCCTTACAGATCATATGTGCAGCCAAGAAATGAGTACTCCCCTCACATAGAAAACACTTTGAGGATTTTAAAGGCAGAGACTATAAGTTGCAAGGAGGAAAATGACATAACTATTTAGTCACAGTAAATACTTTCCAAGGCACAAGAGAAACAAGAAGAGGTCAATGCAGTTATCCTTCATAGTTTTCCAGACTTGCAGAGACATGGAAAACCACAGATCAATTATCGACAGGAGGACATAACTAATGGGGCATATGGAAGTAGGCCTCATAGTGGGCACAGGTCAGATAAAGATGACATGGTTATAGATGGCAGGTTCTTGGATACACTTGATAGGAGAGGAAATGGTCATGGGTTCTACTCTAGTTCTGGTTCATACAAGTATCATGGTCATCATTTCTATCATCCTTACAGGAAGAATGACTGGGGGTATTTTCCAGATGAGTTCAAAAAATCCAAGCCACCTACATTTGATGGAGAGTTGAAGAAACCGCATGCTGCAAAGGCATGGTTACTTGGGATGAAGAAATTCTTTGAGTTGCATGACTACACAAAGAAAATGAAGGCTAGGATAGATATTTTTAGTCTCAAAGGGAAAGAAGACATCTGATGGGAAGATGTGAAGTGTGTCTGAGACATCAAGATAGAGGATTTGAGTTGGCATGAATTCAAGAGACTGTTCAGGAAGAAGTATTTTTTAGAGAGGTACTACGACAATAATCCAAGGAGTTCTATGAGCTAAAGATGGGATCGATAACAGATGAGGAGTACATGACCAAGTTCCTAGAGTTGTTGAGGTATGTACCATATATTAACGATGATAAGGCCAATGTTCAGATATTTTTCAGTGGATTACCATTAGAATTTAAGGATTGAAATGAGTATGATGAGCCTCAGTTGCTCAAAGAAGTAATTGGAAAGTTGAAGCACTGTAATGAACAATTGAAGTGTAAGAATGAATCCAAGCAAGGTTGGAAAGGGGATGACAAGGCTAAAGGTTAATGGCCACCGAAGTGAAAAAGACATCAAGTTTGCATATTTGCAAGTTTGCAGGTTTATTCGTTTACAGGTTTGCAGGTTTGTAGGTTTGGTTGTTTACAGGTTACAGGTGCAGTTACAGGTTAAAGGTTACACGTTAGTGAAGTTGGCTACAGGTACTAAGAAAAGAGTTCATCATTGTGTAACAGATTTTTCATTTGAGTTGAATGGTATGCTTACTTCAGCACATCTGAATATACTCCCATTGGGTTCATACAGTATACTTCTAGGTATGGATTGGTTGTATCTTCATAGGACTAAGGTGGATTGTTATGAGAAGTCTACTGAATGCTCGGATGACAATGGAGAACAAAGAATCCTATAGGGTAAGAAGAAGGCAACATCAGTTAGAATGGTTATAGTTATGCAGGAAAATCGCAGTTGCAGGAAAGGGTGTGTATTGTTTGTAGTGCATATTTCCAGTAATAAAGGTAAGGATGTTGAGGATGCAAAAGTATTGAAGAGGTGTCTAGTTTTACAGCAGTTTCGAGATGTATTCCCAACAGATATTTTAGAGTTATTGCCTCATAGGGAAGTGGAATTTTTTGTTGAGTTGGTACTAGGAGTAGCACGAGCATCAAAGGCACCTAACAGGATGAGCACTCAAGATCTAGTGGAATTGAAGTTGCGATTGAAGGAAATTCTTGACAATGGACACATTAGGCCAAGTGTGGACAACCTTGGGGTGCACCAATGTTGTTTGTGAAGAATAAGGATGCTACTCTCAGGTTATGCATTGATAACAAGCATTTGAACAAGGTAACCATTAAGAATAGGTATTTTTTGCTGAGGATCAATGATTTGTTTGATCAACTCAAGGGAGTAGCAATGTTCTTGAAGATTGATTTGAGATCAGGATATCATCAGGTACGCATCAAATAAGAGGACATCTACAAGACTGCTTTCTGAACCAGGTATGGGCATTATGAGTTTGTTGTAGTTCCTTTTGGTCTAACTAATGCTCTAACTACTTTCATGTGTTTGATGAATAGGGTGTTGCGACCTTATCTGAACAAGTTTGCGATTGTATTCATTGATGATATATTGATATATTTGAAGAATGAGGAAGAGCATGTTGAATACTTAGCAGCAGTATTGAGATTGCTAGGAAAGAATTAGTTGTATTCTAAGCTTAGTAAATGTAGTTTTTTTCAAACATAGGTACATTATTTGGGGCATGTTGTCTCCAAGGAAGGCACAGTAGTGGATCTGGAAAAGGTAAGAGATATCATGGAATGTGAAGCTCCAAGAAACGTGGATGAGGTTAGATAATTCATGGGGTTAGTAGGTTACTATAGGAGGTTCATCAGGAACCTCTCACGTATTACCTATCATATTATATCATTGCAGAGGAAAGGAAAAAAAATTAATGGACAGAGGAATGTGCAACTAGTTTTGAGCAGTTGAAGCAGTTGCTTACAAATGCTCCAGTTCTAAAGATTGTAGACTTAGACAAAGAGTTTGTGGTGTGTAAAGATGCTTGCAAGAGAGGATTTCGTGGAGTTTTTATGCATGAGGCATAGGTACTATGTTATGAGCATGAGCAAAACTATGTTACACATGATCTTGAGTTGGCAGCAACAATTCATGAATTGAAGATGTGGAGGCATTATCTTCTTGGCAGGAGGCTTGTGTTGATGAGTGGTCACAGTGGGCTGAGGTGCTTGTTTGACCAACCTAATATGAATGCCAAGCAAGCTAGATGGTTGGATATGATCAGTGAGTTTGACTTCAAGATCAGGTACATTAAGAGAAAGGAGAACAAGGTTGCAAATGCTCTTAGTAGAAGACTACACGTAAATCACATAGAAACTATGAGTTCATATGGGACATATTTACATGATTGAATCTTACAGATAGGAAAACAGAATGATAAGTATAGGGAGCTAAGGCATAGGTTACAGTAGTAGGGTATAAGTGATTAGGATGTGGATTATCATCTCATGATAGATGATTTGGTCAGATTTAGGGACAAGATCTATGTACCGGACAACAATGAACTCAAGAAGCTTATCTTGAGGGAATTTCATGTTAAGCCATATTCAGGTCATCGGGGATATCAGAATACATTGACAATAGTGAAGAGTTCTAATATTGGTCGAATATGAAGAAAGAGGTAGCTGAGTTCATTGCCAGGTGTTTAGATTGTCAAAAGGTAAAGGTAGAGTGAAAGAATCTAGGTGGTTTACTGCAGTTGATTCTGATTCCAGAGTGGAAATGGGAGGTCATTTCTATGGATTTCATCACAGATTTACCGAGGACATATTGACAACGTGATTCCATTATGGTTGTGGTGGAGAATTTGACTAAGGTAGCTCACTTTCTAGCAATTAAGTCTACTTACTGAGCTAGTGAGGTAGCACATGTATTCATCAGGGAGATAGTGAGGTTGCATGGTATTCTGAAGAAGATTGTGTCAGATAGAGATTCTAATTTCACTTCTAGGTTCTGGAAAGAGTTATTTGCAGGTTTGGGTATAGAGTTTACCTTCAATATAGCTTATCATCTGCAGATAGATGGATAGACAAAGAGGGTCAAAAAGATTCTAAAGGACATGTTGAGAATGTATGTTATGCATCAACAACAGAAGTGGGAAGAGTATCTTCCACTGGTAGAGTTTTCCTACAATAATGGGTATCAAGAGTCATAGAGGATGAGTCTGTTTGAGGCACTTTATGGGAAGAGTTGTAATACTCCCATCAGCTAGAGTTATCCAGTGAATAGGGTATTGATAGGACTAGATATGTTTGCAGAGATGGAATAAGAAATGCAAGTTATCAAGAAGAATCTAAAGGCATCATAGGAGAGACATAAGAGTTATGCAAATTAGCATAGGTAATTTAAGGAGTTTCAGGTTGGGGAGCGTGTGTACTTGCGCATCAAGCCTAAGAAGATCTCCTTGAGTATTGGGTCATGTGTGAAGCTAGTACCTTAGTAATGTGGGTCTTTCAAGATCCTTGAGAGGATTGGACCAGTGGCCTACAAACTTGCACTACCTCTGACAATGAAAGTCCATGATGTTTTCCATGTTTCATTTCTTAAAAGATATGTAAAGGATCTTGACCATGTGATTGATTGGTCTATATTGCATGTGTATCTAGAAAGAGAATTACAGTTGAAACCTCAGTGCATTTTGCAACAGAAACAGCTCATGCTTCGGAACCGAGTAATTAAGCAAGTTAAAGTGCAATGGAAGGACTTTGGGCCCGATGAAGCTACATGGGAGATGGCTGACCAGATGCAAGTTATGTATCATTCATTGTTTTCCGGTTGAGGCAAAGGAGTTTTGGTATATATACATATTTACATATGGTTGTTATTGTAAATACCGCAATGAGTTGTGCTATAAAGCTCCAATAAGCGGTATGGTTGTTATGTGGTCATGGTTGTCATGTTGGTTTTGCTTTTCAGCAGGTGGGTCATTGTAAATACTGCATCAAGCTAAGTTGGTTTTCAGTGGTCCTATTGATCATAGGTGTCAGAGAACACCGAGGACGGTGATCCCCTAAGGGGGAGGGGTCTGTAACAACCCCGGGTTAAAATTTCATGTAATAAAGTTAATAAAGGAAAAATAAGACCAAGGTCATGCTACGTGTATTCCAAGTTGAATGTTGGGAAAAACATCCTAGTGGGTGTTCATTTGGTTTATTATGGCTAAGGAAATTGGAAAAGGCGTTGAAAAGGAAAAGAGGCATTATTTGGCATTTTATTTATGAAAATAAAGGAAATAGGAGAAAAGGAAGGTGAAAGGTCACAAGTTGTATGTGAGGAGGAAATTGAAGAAAATGGAGGCCTCATTAATAAAAAGGCTTATGAGGATCAATTCACAACCTTTTGTTAATTTTAGCTTGGAGCTCTCTCTCTCATACTCTTGAACACTTAGAGAATTCTTGGAGAAATTTAGCATTATAGAAAGGAAGGCAAAGGGAGTAAAAAGAAATCAAAGGAAAGAAAATATCAAGCAAGGAAGAGTTGGATCAAGCGGCTACAACGGGGTTACTTGTAGGTATCGAGTTGCATGTATGATTTCCTTGCTAGTTTTGGCATGCATGGTACATGCATGTCTATATTTGGTTCTCTTGTTTTCATTGGCATGGGTTTTGTCAGGTGTGATAGTGGTTTCAACTTTTCCTTGCCATTTCCAGATAGCCATGGTGTGATGGGGTTCTATTACTTGGTTGAGCTTTGGATTGTCTGATGGTTTTGGAACCGAATGAGGTGGTCTCAAGAAAATTCCAAAGGGCCTAAAAATCCCTTGACTAGTAATGGAGGGATACACAGTAAAGCCTGAGGGTGGAGATGGGAAAATTCCTCAAGGTATTGGTGAAGAAATCTGGAGGCATCCAAGCTTTTTAGGGCCTAGTGATCCCTTGATCGGTTTTGGCGGGATTGCGGTAAAGCCTAGTAGTGTATGTTTATTGTTTGGGCCTAGGAATCCATTGACCCATAATGGTAGGATTGCGGTAAATCCTGGTTGGGTGGATGCTTGCTTTGGGTCTAGAAATCCCTTGACAGTAATGGTAGGATATGCAGTAAATCAAGAGGAAGCCCTAATTGTTTTGTCTTGATTCCCACATTCGTCCTTGGAATATGGCATGGGGGTGATTGACTGAAAGAAAGATTTGGTTCAGCCCGATCTATGGTCGGGTGGTACATGGAAGTCCCTAACTTGATTGGCTTTTGCTTATGTTAATAAGAGTTATTTTCCTCTTGTACTTCATGAGTATTTATACTTGTTATTATGTGGCTTTAATGGTTGTTCTATCATTGTTATTATTTTGGTTATAAGCATGGTTTCATGACACATTCCAACTATGGATCTTAACATGTTTTTATTGGTAAATGAATGGTTATTGAATGCATGACCTCATAGATGTTATTGCAGCTATTATGAGAAGGCATTAGACCTTCTTGATGGTTTTTAGATAAGTATAAGACCCCTATGTTTAAATATGCATTCATAACTTTTAGATTACATGTTCTCAATGTATTTGAAAAAATGTATGTCATGGTTAGGCTTGGTTAGGCCAATTACATGATCAATTTTTGTGTTAGAGGATTTGTATTTATGTCATTTATTGTTTTGGAAAGTTTCATCAAGTTCTAGGTAGTGATCTGGAGTTTATCCCTGAAAAGGTCACGTAGATTCTAAGGTTGCAGGCACAGAACTAGGAAATTGGGACTACAGTCGCACCCTTGCATGTTTATGCATGCGAATGGAGTCCTACGGCCGCATGGATGTAGGATTTTTCATGCGATTGGGAGTTTAGGTCAGTGAAAAAGAAATTTGACTCAGGGTTTGGGCACCTGGAGGGGTGGTTTCGCTCTTGAGGGTCTTGTAGCCCCTGAGGAAGATCAATAAAGTTTTGGTTTGTCAATTCCACTTCCTTAACTATACTTAGGAGGTTGAGTCATATCATAGTAACTCTTCGTCACATATTTATCCCCGTGGACCAATGAATTTGCGTAAGTGTGGAAGGAGGGTGTTGCACTTTATATATATTTTTCCTTAGAACAAATGCATATCTTTATTTCCAAAGAAAAAATCAAAATACAATCCCCATATGTGCGTGTTTTAGCGGCTACAACACTCTCCAAAATTTTGGCCTACATCCAATTTCAGAGCCTCCTTTGAGAGTTTTACTTGATCACTGCATGCACTTGGGTTCACTACATGAGCTTGTGTGAGTCTTCGCACCCACCTTGCTTGATCATTCCACCAACAACTTTTGCATGTTGATGTCAATGTCATGCTTGCTACCATGTTATAGTCATACTCAAGGTCTTCACTTCATGTGCACATGTTTTGTTCGCTACGTAAACATATGTTGCACTCACACACGAAGTCATATTCACTGTCGCGCAAGCATCGCTGCGGTCGTCCAACGATCAATCAGAAGCGTCGTGCTTGTCGCTCACACCGTCGGTCAGTCATGTTGAGCATATGTGTCCGGATGGTTTGATTCGTCTTGTCGTCAAGTCATGAAAGTGTGTGTTTGCAATATCACATATGCACCTTGCCACTCATTCACAGACTTAGTCATTTTGCTGAAGTTCTGACGAATGGATTCCCCTCTGATAGTCAGACCTTCACCTCGCCATTGACTCGATCGATTATCACCCAGAACAGCCGCAGAAGCACCAAGCAATCCTTTTCAAGTTATGATACCCGCAAGAAAACCAATCAACCTTCATGCTGGTCAACCGGAGAGTTTGACCCGGCAGTCACCCCGGGACTGACTCCCTTCAAAAATTTCGTAGAGACTGCAGACCTTTTCTGCTCCGCTGACTGAGAAAATTGTGGAGACAGGTCGGACAGACACCAAGTGCCCATCCCTGTATCCCTTAGAAAATTGTGCATTTTTTCCAGCCATCCCTCCATTCAATCGACCAGCTGCTCACCCAAAAAACTGTGCAGTTTTCATGAGAAATACCTCTGCTGCCCAACAGTCCACTCAGCTCAGAAACTGGCAGAGGTGATCAGAAGGCCAGCTTCCCAGCATCAACGCAATTTTTCCTACCAGCAGCTCCCGGCAGCCAACTGCCAGTTCCCTCTAGGAATTGCGTAATTTTTATTGCCAAAGCTCCCACAGCTGACTGCCAGTTCCTTCGAGGAATTGTGTAGTTTTTGCTGCCAAGCTCCCAGCAGTTGACTGCCAGTCCCCTCAGGAATTGTGTAGTTTTTGCTACTAGTGACCTAGCAGCCAGCTGCCAGTTCCCTCCAGGAATTGCGTAGTTTTGGCTGCCAAGCTCCCACTCCTTCCGGAAATTGCATGGATTTTGCCTGCCCAACCTTCCCGCAGCCTTGATTGTTCCTCTCAAAAATTGCGCAGTTTTGTCCTAAAGCTGAACCAAACCCCGCAAATAGTCAATGTCAATCCGGATTTCCCATCTCCATCACCCAGTGATTGTTGCGCAGTTTTCACCAGCAATGTGTGGAGCCTCCATCCCATCTCACAACCTTGTCTCCTCTCCCAGTCACCTGCATCTGAAACGATCATGCATCATGGTAGACTAGGAGGTTTCTGGATTTGATGTTGTCCCATCATGAGTGACTGCAAATACAGGTACACAAACAAACATGGCGCGGTGACGGATGGGATGAACAAAGGGAGTACATGCAGAAGGACATGTTCGCCAACGATCGAATGAACGATGCATGCAAAGAGATGTGCTCGCGAATGGACGATCATATAAAGATGTCTTCGCAGGCGGACGAACGGACGAGAAAACATGCAAGATGTGTTCACGGATAGACAGACGGACAAGAAAACATGCAAGATGTGTTCACGGACAGACAGATGAACGAGCATGCACTTTTTGTGAATAGACAAACCTGTCAAGCTTACCAACATACAAACAAGGAGCAATGTGCGAATGCAACATCAAGCGAACCAACAACCATCGAAGACTCTGCGCACTTTTCCATGCGGAGGTGAAGCTGTGACACACCATGAGGACATCCATCACCCAACAACACTGCAGCTCGACATGCACACCAGCAGCAGCACGAATGTACCAGCACTGTCATGTCGAGTCTTGTCATGAGTCATGTCATCCACATCTCTACTATGGGCCATACTATCAATCAATGTAATGTAACATGGAAGTCCAAGAGACCCACTTGTTGTATGAAGAGTCATGTAAAGTCGAAAATTCATGGAAGTCAAATAGTCATGAGGGTAGTCGAACAACCACAAGGGTCAGTTTCACCCTTGGCTATAAATACCCCCTCATTTGTACATGCAAAGGAATTTTCACCTCAGCTCCTCCCACATAGCCTTGAGAGTCTGTAATCTTTTCTTTGAGGAGTAAGTAGTGGCTCCAACGCCCCGCCCACAGGGTTAGTGATGTATAGTGTAACGATGTGTCTTGGAACTTTCACTTAATTCAGAAACCTGCTAACAGACCAACACGTTTTCACACATGCATTGTATTTGTTGTAAGGCTGATCTTGAACACTTGTAATGCATGTTGCTTTAACCTGTGTTTAACACTTGAACTCATTCACTTGTTGTAATACATATATATTAATGAAAATGTGTTGTATGTGCTATTAATGTTGTCTTGCCCGTGTTGGTTACCTCCCCGGACATCAGACAAAACTTTCACATAAAACTTGCTAGAACAACCGTCGCACTCGCACGAACTCCTCCGCTGTGCGTTGTATGTGTTATCTTTCCTTGTGTGTTTTGACTATCGCATCCGTGTGGACTGCTCTTCCAGAAGCTATGCACGTTCTGTTGTGTTGTGTGTTCCTAACAAAGTTGGGGCTTCCTCTCATCCGACTCGGGAATCACTCCCACCCTCTCCCTCTACAGTGAAAGAACCATCGACACAAGTAGCACTAGCAATCATCGAGCACACAAACCTCACTACTCGAATACAAAGCATACCACTCTCCTGTGCTGACAAGCAATATTTGAGGCAAATATTTAAGATATTGGAAACCGGACCATAATTCCATATGGGACTCCCACACCAAACGGTGTGAGGTCTAGTTGGGACTTCATACCAGGGTGATCCCCTAAATGTTGGCGGGTCCAACACCGTCAACAGTGTGGTAAACAAGTCAATTTAGATAGACTCATTTTTAACACCAATGTTGTTTTGCTACATATCATTTGATCATGTAGAAATTCTGCTAAGTCATATCTTCCTAAAAATTCCTTTAAGTTGTAACAGGTTTGACATCCTTCCTTAAAATAGTAGATTTACATGAATTTTCCCACCCACAAACACCTTTAATATTCAGTTATAGATCACAAGTTAGACACCATGAATTTGTCGATGAAGGGGATTCCCATCCACGTGAATGGTCTAGAAATCATATATGGAGAATGTCCTTAATTTTATAAATTCGCCTTCCTAGAACCCTTCCTCTATACATGAAATTGTGTCCTCTGAATGCCTTCCTTAGATAAATTATTAGTTTAAATTTTCAACTCCCAATAGATATGGGCGAAAGATGTTTCCTAGAACTGCTAGATCTTTAAAATGAAAGAGACTCTGAATACTTGGGCTAGTCACCTGTAACGAGTTATTCATTTAATTGATATACATATTATTAAGGTGTTGTATTATTTACACATAATCTCAGTCAACTAGATTTCAGTTGGTTGATTAACTAGTCGATTAAGATGAATACGAATGAGTATCAACAACTCTAGTTAAGAATAATCTGGTATAGACAATAATTTGATAGGATGGTCAAAGTTAAGTCAATGAGAAGACAAGTCGATGATCAATTTGATAGGATGCTAATCAAGTCGAGAGTAGTTACCTCATTTGAAGTTGACAAGTAGTCGAGCAACTAAAAAAATGAATAATGGATTGAAGCAGTCGAATGGATCATATTCGAGCACATGTGCATAGTCAACCAACACTAATGGTAAAATGGTAATCTAGGGGAAAACCACTTTAGTCAGAACTAGTTGAAAATGGTTAGGAATCCCAACATTTCTAGGATCTTAGCCAATGATCTTCATCCATCTGTACTGATTCAAGAAGCTATGAATTATGGTTTTGTGTGCCTATAAGTATATCATGATGTAAGGATGATGAGAAGATGATGAATATTCACATTCACTAAATATTAGGTCACATATGATTTCATCGGTCTTAGGTGTGGACCAAGGCCAACGTTCATTGTAATCTAGCTTTGATATTCAATCGAGAATATAGGAGTAGTGAAAATCAAAGGTTGGTTGGTTTTCCCAATTAAGGGTTTCCAAGGTAAAATATATGTGTTGTTTGACTATTTATTGTGTGTCATTATTTATTTTCTATTATGTTCTTTAAATTCTCTCCTATGCATTAAAGGTTTATGTTAAATTGAGCTTCTAGTCTGGTTTACATGTCTAGTTAACTTTATATTTGGACTTTGGTATCTAGAGTGTGAATCAAGTGCCTTAAGCCTAACATCTAGTATTAATGCTCAACTTTTGGTTGCAGATGGATTTCTCTACTATCAAAGCTTCTGGATCTTGAGCCTGGATCTATTCAAGAATGACATTCTTTATTTGATATGATATAATCTTGTTCGAGTGGGAGTCTTAAGACAAAACTTTAGTTAAATAAGGATGTACAAGATTTGAAATTGATAAGTTTAATAGCGAGAATATTGAGCATTGGAAGCTTAAAATGGAGGATCTCCTTGTAGATTAAGAATAGTGGATCATTGTGCATGTTTAAACACCTTTGACCGGCATTTCAATAGAGGATTAGCATAAACTTGAAAGGAAAGTGAAGAATGTGATTCAACTCTATCACGTATATTTGATGTTGTTGAATGTCTCAGGGGAAGACACTGCCAATAAATTTTGGGATAAGTTGGGAAACTTATACCAGTCAAAATCTTTGGTTAACAAGTTATTTCTTTGGAAGAAACTCTACCTTTTAAGGATGAGAGAGGGTGATTTAGTCACAAAACAACTATGTTCATTCAATAATATGAATAGTTATCTGTTGAATATAGATATCTCTATTATAGAAGAGGAAAATTGTATCAATGTGCTAAGTTCTTTTCCAAACTTGTGGGAGAGTCTGTTTATGGCTATTGGTAGTAATACAAGCACATTGACTCTTGATGATGTGATTGTATCTATATTATTAGAGGAGATGAGGCAAAGGAACATGGAGTGTTTGACCAAAGATGTGTTGTTGGTAACAAGTCAACTAGTTGATAGATATAAAGGTAAATTCTCCAAAGGGAGATCTAGGTCAAAAGTAAGATTTAAGTCTCCTGCTAATTAAACCCGAAAATGCTAGAAATGTGGTAAATAAGTGCATTACAAAAGATATTGTAAGTCAAAGTTTCTTGAGCAATGCAAGGGATACAATGAGTAGTCAATTGAAATAAATTCTTTAGATGAAAGCAAGGATGTGTATATAGATTCAATAAGTACATAGTTAGATCATGAGACATGCTTGATTGAATCAAGTGCATCTTATCATATGGAACTTCACAAGGATTGGTTATATGAATATGAAGAATATGATGTAGGGGATGTCTATCTTTGGGACAACTCAATAATCAGATAGTTAGTTGAGGTCGAATTCAACTAGTACTAAAGGATAGTCAAAGTAGTACATTTCCATGTGTGCCACCTATTCTAGTTTTAGCTAGAAATATAATATTTGATAATCGAATGGGTGATGTGAATGTGCATGGCATAGTTGAGGAGGATTCATGTAAAATGGTTTGTCGTGCAATAGTGTCGATGAGAGGTGTTCAAATTGGGACATATACAAGATGTCACGGCATATGACCCAATAGGTTGCAATGGTACAATCATTCATGAAATTTATGGGTCAATGTACTATCTAGTCAACTAAACCATGTTGTGGCATCAAAGGATGGGTCACATTCGAGAGAAAGGAATTTCATTTATGAAAATCAAAGGTGTGGTTGAAGGTTTACTTGGAAACTCTATGGAAGTCAATTTCTATGAACATTCCATTTATGGGAAACAAAATCATGTTAGATTCCCATATAGCACTATAAGGGAAAAGGGAACTCTAAAGCTAGTTCATAGTGATGTATTTGGAACAGTACCAGTACAACCAATGGGTGAACCTATATATTATGTTTCCTTCATTGATGATTTCTCCAGGATGACATGGTTGTAATTCCTAATTAGGAACTCTAAGGCCTTCAAGAAATTTTAGGTGTTCAAATCTCTTGTGGAGAACCAGATAGATAGGAAGGTAAAAGTGTTGAGAACTAAAAATTGAGGTTAATTCTATGGTGAATTCTGTGAGGAATTCTACCAATAGCATGTGATAATATGCCAAACAAATGCCCTATACACTCCTTTCTAAAATGAATTTGTTGAAAGAATGAATAGGACATTAACGGGAAAGGTAAGAACCATGCTCAATTGTGCAAAATTGACACACACAAAAATTAGGTAGAGGAAGTCAACAATGTGCATTATCTAGTAATTAAGTCTCCATCGTTAGTTCCGATCACCAAAACACTATATGAAAGTATGTTTTTGTAAAACTCCACCACTCACACATTTATCATTTTTTGGCTATGAGGCATTTTTTCATGTTCCAATGGAAAAGAGGTCAAAGTTGGATGCAAAGGAATTCAAGTGTGTTTTCCTCAGCTATAAGGATGGAATGAAAGGAAATAAGATGTGGATCTTAGTGACAAGAAAAACAATTGGTAGTTGAGATGTGATCTTCAAGGAGGTTTGATGTACTTACAGGACTAAAGAGACTCAAAAAAAGAAGAAAGGAAAACAAAAGTTGATAATAAACTTGAAGTCAGAGGAAAGTGACTCAGATTAGTTGACTAAGTCAGTCGAAGATGTGTAACATCAAATTTTGGTTATGAGGAGTTTTGGTCGAGTAAGGCAAGAACCTAAAATGTATAACTCATCTAATTTTTGGTTTACTTTTTTGTTAATCGCCACTAATGATGAACCAAGTTAGTCAAGGAGGTAGTCAATTTGACAAAGGGTAAGCACGGGTCGAAAGGAATGAAGGAAGAAATGGATTCTTTACACAAGAATGAGACATGGAATTTGGTTAAGTTACCTAATGGAATGAAGCTTATTGGTTGCAAGTGGGTGTTTAAGAAAATTTTGAATTCAATAAGTCAATATAAGGTTCAAACAATGGTGAAGGGTTATTCCCAAGTCAAAGGAGTTTATTTTGGTGAGATGTTTTCCCCTATTGCAAAATTCACTTCCGTCAAAGTACTAATGTTTATGGCTGCAAAATTTGATGTAGGGATTAATCAATTTGGATGTAAAGATAACATGTATGCATGGTCACCTAAATAAAAATTCTATATGAAAAAACCTGAAGGATTTGCAATAAAGGGCAAGGATAAGTTGGCCTACAAGCCAAGAAAGTGCCTTTATGGTTTGAAGCAATCACCCAAGATCTGGTACCAGAAGTTTGACATGTAGACCTATGGATGGATATTTGTGAGAAGTTGAGCTGATCATTATATATATCTCAATTCAAAAGACAATTGTTTCATATGTGCAGTGTTGTATGGAAATGACATGTTGTTGGTTGGAAATAATAAGAGTCCAATAAGGATATCAATACAGGAAATGTGGTTAGGAACATTGAAAAAATTATGAAGTGTTTCAACATGGAGGATTTTAAAATGATGAAAGTACCAATTCCTGCTGAGACAAGAATACATGTTGAACATGTTATCACTCAGGTTGTTCCCCAAAAGTTGTAAGAAAAGGGAATACAGCCAAGGTAACCACAGACCAATCTTTTAGATGCAGGTTCTAGCCAATCTACATCCAGAGAGGGCTCTCTCTTTTTGATTTAGCTTTGTTTTTAAGGTATATAAGGCTACTTATGAAGTACAAAGGTTTGTTTGATTTTTGGATGGTGACATTCAATAGAACAGGGGTGTAAATATGAGAAGTCCAGTCCATTGGGCTAATGGAGTTTATGAAGATGGACTGTTGAATGCGGCTTTTTTTTTACAGAGGGTGGTACTACAAAGCAAGGTAATCAATCATGGAATAAATTGAAAGCTGGAATCAGGTGAAATGGAGTCAGGGGGTGAAGGGAAATGAAGAATCCTTCATCATGTTGACAGAGGGAAAGTGGATGAATATTGCCAGGGAGCAGTTAAGAATTCCTTAGCTATATTCAAAATGTAAGAACCAGGGGAAACAGGAGCAGTGAAGAATTCTTGCTTATGCTAATTCTGAAGAAAACATAAACAATAACAGAGATTGAACACAGAGTATAGTTAAGCAAGTTCTGGGTTATTCTTTTTCCCTGTTATTAAGATTATGAACATAGATGATATATAAAAACACAGAAACTGTAAAACATGAGTTAAAAAGACTTATTGATCCATGAAATAATTCGAGAATTCTGCAACATAGTCCTCTTCCATCAATTCCACAACCAAAGAGTTCAGCATCAATGCATTCCAACAACCTTTTATTCAGAAGAGTTTTTAGAGTTACAGCGCTGTTCCAAAAATGTTTACATAATCTCAATGAGATAAGATCTAGCAATAACTTCTTCTACCTACTCTACAGGAGAAGTAAATGATCTTGAAAACAAGGAGAAATGAATGCAGAAGTAAATGTTGTTGTGCTGGCCATTCAGTTGGTGAGATGTGTTGACCATAAAGTTGGTGAATCGGTCGGTGGATGCTTTACTGATATTCCGCGTAGCTGGCTTAGCTTTTTTCAGGACATTTAACTTTGATTTAATAGATTGCAGCTCCACAAGACTCTCACCCGTTCCCTTTATCTGCTTTATGATATTTGTTGCTTTCTGGGAAAGACAAAATTTGAAACCCGCCTACAAAATTTCCAACATGCTTTGCCACCACTGCTCTTCTGGAAACTGATGTCTTTGCAGCTTTATCAAAGTCTCATCAGCGTTTGTGTACCTGTAGAAGTTAGGCTAGACTGTAAAAAGATGTTGTACTTCATGCTCTATATAAAATAGATTTTCGAAATTGCTGTTCAGAGATTGGCTAGATGGAAGGGTCTTCTCTGTTGGAGTACTTGATGATGATGCATTTTGTTGATCAACAACATATTTATTCAATCTAATCTGGTACTCAGCTTGTCTCAACAGACATTCATTGTTTCCCACCAGACTGGGCAAGCCCTTTTCCTGCAAAATTGTAAATTTTTCTAAAAAAGAATTTACCTCTACTTGCATGTCTTGGCTCTTCCTCTCCAAATTTTGCATCAAGGTTCTCATGGTCAGAACTCTTTTGATTGTTAGGATGGTTCCTGTCCTATCTCTGATGTCCAATGCTGCTAGTTCTTCCTTAGTTTTAGTGTTCCAAAAATGGATTAGCCTGTTGGCCTGTTCGGGCTTATGTCCCAACAAATTTCTGGCCCTTTGAATTTCCACCTGGGCTGCTGCTATCAAGTCAATATGTTCATATATAATTTGAATAGATCTCCATACATTGTTAATTGATTCACTGATGTTAGCCCACAAAATGCCCTTGATTTCTCCTAGAGGCTTGTCTAAGGAGAGGTCCTTTTCCAATGCCTTTACTTTATTCTCTAATGCCTTTACCTCCCTTGTCTTTTCTGCCACAGTCATTTTAGATTTGTCATAACTTATTTCCAACTTGGCCAATTTCTCTTTAGCTTCTTTTAATTCTGATACTTGTAGTTTTAAATCCTCCATAGCCTTTATCAATTCCTCAGTGGTCATGGTAGTGCTACTGCCTGCTGCTGTTGTTGCTGAAGTACCTGTTTTTGATGTCGAGACAAAGGGAGGGACTGCTGTTATAACTGTGGTAGGAGCAGTTGTAACTGTTGGAGCTGTTTGAGATGGCTGGGAGGTCGACACTCCCTGTTTTTCCTGTAATGCTTTTTCCAATTCTTACTCTGTCTCATTTAGGCTTTGATTCATTTTCATCAATAAATCCATCATGTCTTCTTCTGCTTTTTCTTGCACAACCTCTGTGGTTTGTGGATGCATAGTAATTGGTAGCTTCAATTGTTTCTTGAGGGCAGCTATGTCATCCTCCTTTTTCTTCATTAATGCTTTTATTCCCTTGGCATCCTTGGGATCATGTCCCAGCTCAATGATAATTTCTTCCAAGGACTTTATCCTGTTGTCCTTGGCCAAAGAAGATGCCTTTTCCAAATCCAATTGGGCAGATGTGTTGTTCAATGAATTCTGCAATTGTTGAGCTAGCATTGCTTTGTCTGCCAATGTGGAGTAGACCATCTCTCCAGTTTGCTTGTGCAACTCAATCTGGTCCATAGGGTGAATGTCTTTGGCAAGAGCCTCCAGATTTGTTCTAATATAATCAGCTGCTGACTGTGGTTGCTGCACTTTAGGCTTGAAGTGACTCAAGATCATCTTTCCTTCTTTAATGTCATATGCAGACATTAACCTTTGCTGTTTGGTGGGGGTCATCTTGAGAAATTAGTCATAAAGTTGCAGTCTTATTGGCTCATTCTGGGCTTTGATATCAGTAAATGTTCTTTTAATATCTGAACTTTGCTTGCTTTGTGGCCTTGAGGAGGAAACTTCCACACTATGATGTTTCCCCAATTGCTACCCATGAGAACTGGTGGATGTTTCTACCACTGGAGATGTCTGTGGGCTGGTTGTCCTCTCACTTCTTGGAATTTCTATGATCTCCTCTATAATTTCCTCTTCAAGTAGAGGATCCACTCTCTGCCTCTTTTCCCCTGGTTGCTCTGCTGGCCCACTTACAGGTGTGGTCTCTTCTCGGTCCCTTTTTTTGCCCTTTTCCTCATTTAGAGGAGTCTACAATGTTGGTACCTATGGTGCTTTGGTCTGGGTAGGAGGAATTTGCCCTTGGCCTTTTTGTTTTGATGATGTTGGTTGATCTGTCATTTCGTGTTGCTTTGTATGTAGCACTTCTTTGCCTTTAGATGTCCCTGCAGTTGGTGTAGTACTTTCTTGGGCAGGTTGCTGTGAAGTTGCAGCAGCTAATGTGCACACTTCGGTCTGTTGAGGTACTTTGAAAAACACATGTTCAAAAGAGTCTAGGTCAAGAGTCTTTTCAAGGTTTTTCATTGCTTGTTCCATTCTTTCTTCCTCGGTGAGTTCTTCTATCAATGTGCCCTCTACCCACTCATCTTGATTAGCATACTGGTCTAATTCAGGGATCCTACAATGATTATAGGCTGATAGCCTATTTTTTACCTTTCTATCACAGATGAATCCATTTGGGTCATAGGGTACCCACCAAAAGCTCCTTTTTAATTTGAGTTGTTCACCCAGTATCCTTTTATCATCTTGCCATCCTTCCTTTTTGTTAATGATGAAAGGGCCTAACTGGTTTCTTAATTTCAGCTAAGCCTTTTTCTTGGCAGCATAAAAATGAGTCAAATCTAAGCTGATAAATTGCCTGAAGTATTCCAGGGCAAATAGTCTCATAGGCACATATTTTGTCAGTTTATATGGGCACAACTCATAGCCATATATCCTGATCTCAGTGTGATTCTGGTAAAAGTACCAGTCACCTATTTTGTAGCTTTTGGAGAGCTGTAAAATTTTCTGCATGTCACGAGAGAGTCTAGGAGGAGGAGTTCTCATCGGCAGAGAGGAGACTGGATGTATAAATAGGTCAATGAATTCACAGTAAGTGTAAGGAGAGTTATGGACTTGATGGAAGACTGAGGTCCAAAATATCACAGACCTCCTTTCTCCTTTAGTATCCAATTTTCTGATAGGAAACTGAAAACTGTCTGTTTGATAGTATAAGAACAAATGATATATATAAGAGGTGTATTTGAAGACTCCCTCTCTTTCTAGACTCATGAATTGGTCATGAATCTTGTTGGCAATGAAAGTAGCAAAGTCAAATTTGATAGCAGGAGGATGTCCTGGAATAAATATGGACATCAGAGCTAAAATTGTCTCATCCACATATTCACTTGTTTTAAATCCTAGGACATAGGATATCATATCAATGATGAATCTTCCAGCTTCATTGAACCAAACATGGTGAAAAGGAGGTGGCTCTTTGGGCTGGCAATCTGAACACATAAACAACTTGGCAATCCGGCCTATTTCAGCAGTGGATAGTTTGGAGCCTTAATCCACCAAATTTCCCATGGAAAGAGGAGCTAGAGGCTGACTAGGTTTGAAGTGTAGCATTTCATTGGTTGACTCAGGTGTTATATGAAAAAGGACAGTGCCAGTTGGAGTCATAACAACTCTTTGAGTAGGTTCATAATTGGCACAGCACAGGGGGATGATATCTAGGAATACATTTACTGAGGGGAGATAGTATCTCGACAGATTTGACTCCCATATCCCATAGAGATCAGTTTTGTTTAGGTGACTGTTCCTGATTTCACAGAATGCTTGGAGGTGGTTTTTGTCACCAATTAAGTCTTGTATTTGAAAATCCCTATCAGCTAAGGGAAACCACTCCAAGTCCTTATGAGGAGCATTAAGGGGAGCAATGTTCAAGGCCACTGGAGCTTCCATTACTCACTTCTCTGTAATTTTTTCAATTGAAATTTGGGTTTTTGTAGCCAAGATAGGTAAAATGAAAACTATGGGGCTCTTCTCCGGGAATTGCAGACTGAAGTCCAATTGTATTTAGCTCGATGGGTGAATTTTACAGAGGAAAACGAAGTCCGCGGGGTTCTTTGGTAAAAATAGACACAAACAGTGGTTCTGGTGCACTTGTTGAAGGTCGTATGGTGAATTTGAACTTAAATTTGGGTATTTTTTGGAAAATTGCAGAGAAAAGCTAAAGAACAGGGTTTGGAAGTAAAAATCGAGGTAAATACATGTTTTAACAGCGGACTGTGCAATTTGTAGGTCGCGGGACGAGCTGAAAGACCGAATTGCGAGCTTGATTTGGCCTAGTGGCGGACTGTGTGGTTAAACACTGCTTTGGACGTAAAACAGCATGCAGAGGTCACACAAAGAAGACATGCAAAAATGGGCGAAAATGACGCTTCACGCCTTTTTTATCAAAAAATTAATTTTGGCGGGTTTTGCCGCGTTTCAGTCAGGTGACGTCAGCATGACATAGTGCTTTGTCATGTAGTGGGGTGACGTGGCATTGATGTAGCGCTGACATAGTTCTGATGTCAGCGGATGATGCGAGGGTGATGTCAACAGGGAGGCAGCAGGGGCGGTAAGCGGTTTGGCCCCCGCACCACTTTTGGGCAGAAGTGGTATTGGAGGGGGGGGCAGCGAGCAGTGCGGGAGGCTGCCACCTATCCCAGGGTACGGCGGAAAAGCCACCATCTCCTGGGTGCTAAAGTGCAGGCAGCAGAGGGCTCGCGATATGGACGTGGGCCGTCCGATCTGGGGGCCATGATCCGATAGCGGGCGGCGATTGGGATATGGCGGAGGCTACGACACGGGGACCCACTATTATTTTAATGTTTTTTAATGTGGGTGGGGTATTACCCTTGGTTAGGTATGCGGGTATGGTTATTTATTTAACCAAAGGTTAAATAAACTCCATGGTTGTGCGCGCAGGGTTGTTAATGGCCCCGGATGAGCCATTAATCCCATAAACATTGATATATGGCTATATTTAGCCGGGGGTCGGGATATTTAAAGTGTTTTTTGGGTTTTAATATAGTTATATAGTAGGGGCATGGGGGAAAATGTTATGTAGGATTTATAATATAAAGTTAGTATGCTAATATGAAAGATAGGTTCACACAAAGCACTAGGTCGAAAAGTGAAACTTTAGGCTTAGGGAAATGAAAAGGTATCCAAGCTATGAATTTGGAAAACCTAGCAAAATGGAAGAAAGGCATTTTTACACAAGAAATGTGGCTTTATTATCCTAAGTAAAAACAGAGTTTCACTTAGTCTTTTTCATGAAATGAAGTGAACTAGGAGCACTAAGCAGATCCCAATGTCCTTGTGGGGAGGTTAGTAAATGTTTCAGGGAGAAGAATGAGGGGAAGTTAGACATGCTTCATCTGTTTTGTGACCACATAGTTGCCATGATACTTATGATATCCATGAGATGCATCATCTTTGAAAGACAAAATTACTTATAAACCTGCTTCTGCAACATCAAAACTGCCTACCCAGCCTATTACACCTAACATTTTTTCTTCCTTTTTCCTTGGGTGCATTTAAACTGGAAAACCCTTACTCTCTTCTTTTCTTTTAACTGCCCTCCTATCTAAGTCTGTCCTTATTTCTTCCAGGGGCTCAGATTTAACTGTTGAGCACCCTTGCTTCTCTACCTAACTACTTATCTGCCAAGCTTGAACTGTTTGGACAGATTTTATTCTCTACCTCTAAAAAAAGAAATTTAAACATGGACTGGCCAAGATTAAGCTGTTTGGCCATCCATCAAGTGTGTCAACAACCAATTGATTGCACATAATGAACTTCTTTGAAAAAATAGAATAGTAGTAGCATTTTGGACTAGCACACTTTTCCTGGTCTTTTCTTTGGGGTTCATTTTCTTTCTTTTTGACCAATTCATTCTTTTTACCCTTTGATCTTTCTTTTAGGGCATACCCTCTTTTCATTTTTTAATTTTTTTATTGTTTTGAAAATATGGAACCTTTGCAGCATGGAAAGGATAAACATATTTGGCATTTCATCAGTCAATCATGAAATATGACACCTATTGGTATAGGAGCATAACAGAACATTGTTCAAAGAAATAGGAATAAAGAGAGGAAATGGCCTATGTTCCATATGCAAGTGTTATAGGTAGTTAGATGTATGCAATGGTCTAAACTCGACAAATATTCCTAATGCGGTGGAATTATTGGGTAAATATACGACAATAGCTAGTAAATACCATTGGTTTGTTATCAAAAGAGTATTTAGGTATTTGCATGGAACAAGTGATCATGCATCAATCTACTACCATGGAAAACTTGAGGATGAAAGTGAAACAATTGTACAAATGTATATTTATGTCAACTGGGTTATCCTTCTAGATAGAAGAAAGTTGATTAGTAGATATGTATTCAAGTTGTTCAATGATGTTGTTAGCTAGACAAGTAAGTGACACTTAATTGTGGCACTATTGGTGATGAAGGTTGAATACATCACAACCACTCATGCAAGCAAGGAAGTGATCTAGTTGTGGCAGTTGTGTTCAAATATTAGCTTTACTCAACAAGCAATAAGGATAGGTGTGATACCCGGATGCGGGTGACTGTACGGGTCATTAAACCTCCCCGCACATCAACACATGTTGACAGAGCCGAGGAGATTGCCAAGCATATTGATACCGAGGAAGAAGGATTCGCATTTAATGGTGAAGGACGGCAGCGTTAAGGTAAGGCAGAGTGTTGCAGGGAGGGCATTGAAGCCGAGTGTGTCTGCGATTGTTTCAAGAAATTTGAGAGTAATGGTGGGAGGAATGCCGTATCGAAGTGCTGAAGGAGCCGGTTTATTTAACCGACATGCCCTTACCTACAAACCTCAGAGAATGTTTGGTTCAGTGCGCGGAGAGCAGCACCTTCTGCTGCCAGAGATCCTCTGTGAAATAGAACGTAAGTTGCAGGTGATCCAGCTGGGAAAAGTGATGAGGAGGAGGGGTGTGCCTCGCAGAGGTGGGCGGTCTGGTGTGCGTGCCGCAAGGGAAGAGGAGGAGCCGCATCCCATAGCTCCAATGGCGACTAGCTATCCTTCGTCCACCAGCTCGGATGAAGAATTCTTGTTTGGGCAGAACTCATATCAGTCCTTCCGTCTTCGAATTCCTGGAAGGGACCTGCAGACGGATGTCATTGTAAATCTCTCCGTGTATCTTACTGAAGCGCCTCCGATCGAGCCTGCTGGGTCTTCTCTTGCTTCCGCTGTTGCTGGCCTTCTGGATAGTGAAATTTTATTAGGAGACATGGATGGCACAGTCCACCGCATGGCTCGTCCGTTGGCTGCAGCCATCCCAGTAATCCCGCCTCCACCGGCTCCGGATCTGGAAGACAATCTCAGGGACGTCTCAGTCCAAGAAATTCTGCCCCTTCGTGACCGTGATCAGTATAGAAATGAAGGCCAGGGCTCGGTTCACCCGGACTCGGATGACCAGCAGCAGGACGTGGAGGATTCGGTCATCTGGCTTGACCCGTCCAACAATGTGGAGAGGACGTCGCCTGAAGCGCCCAGTCGTCCCATCTGATTTGGTTCAAAGGTTTTTTGAGGTCTTTCTTTTTCTGTTAATGTTTAGAGACTCTGTCTTTGTCTCTCCTATTCAGTTTTTTGTTATCAAAGCCATAAGGATTGTCTGTAACAAGTCAATGTCAAGAAATTTCCTTTGTCTCTTAGGCAATCTGAAACTTTTTTGGATCCTGAACGTCCACCAGGATAATCTGGATATGTCGGATAGATGACTGAAAGTATGGTTCATTGCTGTCTGGTTTTTTGTTCAGAGGATGGCTTAGTCCTCCTCAGCTGGTGTAATCTATGTACATATTTTCCCTTTATTAATATATAGACGTAGCCTTTACCCAGAAAAAAAAAATAAGGATAGGTGTGATAGCCAAAGTGCAATCTTCTTGGCAAAGAACCCACCTTACCTTTCAAGGACAAATCATATTGATGTACAATACCATTTCATTAGAGAAATGGTGGAAACCAAGAAAGAATTATTGGTAATAGTATACATGGTGAAAAATTTTGTTGACTTCCTAATAAAGTTGGCGAGTGCTGGTAAATTTTATTGGTGTGGAGAGGAGTTGGGCCTGCAAGCCTAGATCACTGAAAGCATGGTATTAATAGTTCATGCAAAGAAGACAAGTGAGGAAATTTTGAGGTGTTTTATTCTTTTCAAATAATATCAATTGGCTGGAGTTTAGTCGATCAATTGACTAGTCAAGTAAGGAAATTAGAAATGAACCTCACAAGTCTAATTGGGAACAATCACCTAGGGACGAGATGGTGAAAGTCAAATCGATGAGAAGACAAGAAAATAAGATGGTCAAACTCAAGTTGATGAGAAGACAAGTCAATGGTTGAGTCGATAAAATGATGGTCAAGTCGAGAGCAATTACCTCAATTGAGGTCGACAAGCAGTCGAGCAATAAGAAAAAAGTGGATAATTGATTGAAGCAATTGAAGGGATCATAGTCGAGCACACATGCATAGTTGGTCGAGACTGATGATCGACTGATAGTCGAAGGGAAATCAACTATAGTCAAAATTGATTGAAAAGTGATTAGGAATCCCAAGATTTTTGGAATCTTAGCCAATGAGTTCCAACCACTTATATTGATTTGAGAAGTTGTGAATTAGGGTTTTGTGTGCCTATAAATAGATCATGATGTAAGGTTGATGAGAAGATGATAAATATTCATGATCAATAGAGATTGGGGGATGTATGAGTGCATTCATCTTAGGTGCGGACTAATGTCGACATACATTGTAATCTAGCTTTGATACTCAGTCAAGAATATAAGAGCAATAAAACTCAAAAATTAGTTGATTTTCTCTATTAAACATTTCCAACGTAAAATCTCTATATGTATAAATCTTTATAATATATTATTATTTATTTATTTATTATTTTATTCTTAATATTCTCTCATATAAATTAAAATATTTATATCAAATTGTATTTGGTATATGGTATATGAAATCTAAATCAAATACATTAAACCTAACATATATGTGCACTCTCACACACATACACGTGCAAAAAGAATAACCTTAATCACTACCATCACATTTCGAACATTAGCAACCAATCCATGCTTCATAATCACACAGAGGTTATTTTATTGCACTCTCGAGCAATATACCCATGTGATGTGCCAAAGGCATTTGGGTCTTTAAAATATTGACAACCCTAAACTTGTTTCATGTCATTACATAGTTCAGCTATCATGATAAGTTGCCACAGAGTATAACGTGTATCACATCAAGCAACATCTTGATGGACACCTCAATGTCGAACTCAACATAAGCTTAAAAACTATGTAATGGAGTTCACATTTCATAATAGCTCTTTATATAATTTTCAGCTACACCAAGGCTAAGCTCTTTTCCACCCAATTATAGCCATAGTTTCACAAAACTTCTAAAACTGGCCACCCCCAAGCCAAGAAATTATATCACTAGGGTGAAAACTAATAACACTTAGTTTTCTAGGAATTTGAATGATCATTATCTCACTAGTAGAAATTTGAGTAAGGGTTTCCAAAATCTCTAGTGTTTCCTTTTCTAACTTGCATAACGTTGGTGTGATCACCTTCTCTTCTACAAAGTCCCTTAGCTACTCCCCTCACTTTCGCCTACCATACTTGTTTATCTATTGCACCAATTGCAACCCTCACACTCTACAAACTTATAGGTTTTCCCATGTTGATGTTGGGTCTCAATATATACTTATTACTTAAGAAAATGTAGGCTCATGGCTACATACAATCATCATAGCTTTTCTCCCTATGCTCCCATTTCTTTTCTTTTCCCGTACTAAAAGAATAGCCTCCCTTTCCCACTCAAATTTATTTTATTTTCCTCGTGAATTTAAAGATTAGTTACCATAAATAATCTTAACACATTAGTTTAAAGAAGTAAGGGAATAAATGTCCAAGAATATAGGAGGAAATTATGGCACCATCATTCTTTTTAAAAGATGGTTCGGGTTCATAGTTGTGACTCTATTGAATATAGATTAAACAAGAGTTACAGGGTAGTGTAGTCTCTTCCATTAAGCGGAAATAACATTATCAAAAGAATTGCAAATTGATATATGAAGTGGAAAAATTGCATTTCTTGTTGTCAATAATCAAGTGCTCTTATCTTACTGCCAAAACCTCTGACCTCCACATGCATATCTATTTGATCCTTTGAAATGATAGCGATGCCAGATACTATTTAAATGTATTAGGATTAAAATATATAATAGAAAATTAACCAAAAATATAGCTAATAAATCTGTAAAGCAAATTTAAATACTAAGAGATTAAAGAATTATTAGTCAACTTGTTCAACACATTTTTGTCCATGTTGATTTAATAAAATGCGATTAACACTACAATTTTATGATATCATATTTGTTGAGAAATATTACTCACATTTTTTTATTGTACTAAATCTTAGTTCGCTGCAAAAAAATATTACGCACAAATTTTCAATTCCATTAAATATTAATCTATTGTGTAACACCTCCTCCAATTAAATTTAATCCCCTTAGAATTTACTCTCTTAAAATTTCATTACTAGTTTTAAGATAACATAAAACTTGATTGTCTTCAAAACTAACAACTTCTAACTTTCAAGCTACACTTCACCTTCACCAACTCAAACATTAAACAAGGCACAAAATAACATTACTTCATATATACATCAGTTAGTCAACTTAAACATTAAACATAACAAAAATTAACATTACTTCTTAATATAAATGATAATTATTTATTTATTGAAAATTGTTATTTTCATTGGATTCATATTGAAAGGCATTAATCAATTCACCTGATCATATTTATAGTGCAACTTCAATCCCTTGGCTATGCTGGCTATAAAATTTGCATTGATGATGTTAATTTCAATTCCTTTTTGTGCCTATTTATTACATTTTTTTATAATTTCCTTGTACCCCTCCACATTTATGCTACCGAGAATAACATTTTCCAATAACCTCTTTAATCGATCCATTGAATGGAGATCCAATACTTTTAGTGTTTTTGTACAAGCTAATTTTTGCAACGGTGTTCTAAAAATTAAACTGCACGATATTAAGAAAAATGAAATACACAATGTCAAAGACAATCACATTTAAGATGACATGAAACCAAAAGGAACTCATAAACGAACGCAACAAAACCAGACAATTAGTTACATTAACGAACTCAACTAAAGGCATACTCAACCAAGATAATTAACAAACTTTATCGGTTTTTGAAAAAAATGTTGCCAAATTCGTGATGCCTGTGAATATCGGCGAGTGCTTAGGGTTAGAAAACTTTATCTGTGACATGGGACAGATGGCACCAAGCCTGAAATAAGTCCTATTAAATGTTAGCAAATTAATTTTTTTAATAATAATAAAAAAATATTTTATTCATTTCTAAAGTTAAACATTATAATTTGCACTAGTCAATATTAAACTAATAGTGGTCAACAGGCAAATCGATTGTTGGAGTCTCGCTTGGGCAGGGACTAATAAAATGAAAGTGCATAAGAGTTATAGATATCCAAGTATGAGATTTCCTCGTAGACTCCCTTTACAAATTCTTCATTGGTGATATCGCAGTCTCTCCATAAGAGCTCGTCTCTTAAATGACTACTCGATATTTTTCTTAATTCAAAACAAAACTCATTTACATTATTTTCTTAGTTTCGACCATTCAACTTCGCTGGTAATATAATGTTTATACCAACAATGAACATACCAAGCATAATAATTACAAGTTTTAAACAAGGAATCAAGGATATAACAAAACTTAAGGATGAAGTCTTCTTACAAGTTCAAAATAAAATTAGTTGATACACATTAAGCTCCTCCTAAGCTTATAAATTTCAATAACTTTAGCCATTACTAACATTAATAATTTTGGTGACTTGCACAGAAACCCATAACTTGTGAAAAAATCAACCATGCTTTGCTTAGTGGTGTAATTAGGTAACACAACCATAATGTTGATTTAATACCTTGCATGGGATCAGATATCTAAAGGGTAAATATGGATTTCTAGGGATTTATATGAGATCATTTCTCTGCAACAAACATGTGGGTGGCTTATGATAGTCAAGTTGATTAATCTTTCTCCCTTGTTGATATGATGACAAACTTTCATTGTAGAATTTTCAAGAGAAACCAAAGATTGAGTTTTGCTGACAAAAATGCAAAACAATATGAAACCTCAGACATAGTAGTCTTAATACATTTGATGTGATACATACATATCAATTTTCTAAAATCATGAAGAGAGGTGTCAATGTGTCTACATATCAATTAAATGGAATGGAGAAAGAATAATGGTAAATTCCATGGAAAGAAAAGGTCCAAAGGAGCATGGGATCACAAGCTTTAAAAAGGCCTTGATCTGAATACCCAATACCACTTAATATGTGTATAAAAGAATAATGTGGGTACTCACATGTAAGAATAGAAAAAACCCAAGAGCACAAGTGTGAAAGTGAAAAGGATATTATCAATTTGTCATAATATCCACATGTGTACACTCCACGTTGCATTAGCTATATGTAGAAGTACACAATTGGTGGAAATTAGTGATCATCTCAAACCAAGTGTGGCTGATTTCCAATCATGATACACATATTTAGGTGAGATATAAAGTTTTGCTAAGTCACTTATTAATTATTTATAAATATATATGAAAATTACAAAAGATGGGATGATGAGTGTAAAGGTACACTAGGAATAGAAGTATTAATTCTTAGTACAAGTTCAAAATTAAAAGATTTGTATTGGGCCCACATGAAGCTCCTCATAGGTCTATATATTGTAATAACTTTATCAGTTATAACATTGATATTTTTGGTGACTTGCATAAGATCCCATAATTTCATTAAAACAATGGACAATAATTTTTAGATAATACAACAACGATTTTGATTTCATACCTTGCATGGAATAAAATTCTAAAGGTGTGTGATGGATTTGCAAGAGTTGATATGAGATCATTTCTTTATAATAATCAAGTCGGTGATTTATGAAACCAAACTTATTTAATCTCTCTCCCTTACTAGTATGAAAATCAATATACATTGGAGAATTCTAAGAGAATCAAGAGATCAAGCTATGATGACAAAAAGGCAAAAGATTGTGGAACTTCAAGCATAATAGCCTTAACAATAATGAACTGCATACATGCCAATTCCCCAAAATCATGAAGAGAGGTGTCAATGTTCTTGGAAATCACTTAAATGATTGGGAGGGAGATTAGTGGAAATTTTCATTTAAGAAAAGGTGCAAAAAAGCATAATCACAAAGTTGCTTTGAAAATGTCTATATCTTAAGGCTCAATACCACTTAATATATGTACAAAAAGAAGATGGGAACCCACAAAATATAGAGAGATAGGGCACTCATTATTGAATTAGGCAAGAAAGTCATCAACTATGAGGGAATGCAAAGAAACCCCTTTAATAATAAGAGGGGAATATTCCTTACGAAACATACCCAACCCTTTCTATATAATATTAGTTTCTCATGAAATAGAGATACCTAGTATAATGGGGAGTTAATTCAACATTTGACTAAATAAGAAGTTGAAGCAATTTTCTTGGTTTGAAACGATATAAATCTCCCTTCACATCTTGATGGTGGGCTTCTCCCAATCCAATAATGTGGGTACTCAAATGTAAGAATGGAAAAACTCAAAAAACACAAACATGCAATTGAAAAGGGTAATGTTGTAGTGCCCACATGCATGCACTTTATTGTGTGTGTGTGAGATCATCTTAGACCCAGCGTGATTGATCTACACTTATAATATGTATATTTAAGTGAAAGAAAGTTTCAACAAGCTAGCTATGAATCACTTACAAACATATGTGAACAATACAAAAGACATAATGAAAAGTGTAAAATACAATTATAGCATAGTACTAAGTACTACAGGAACATGGGGACTAAGTCTTATCGCAATTTCAAAATAAAATATTTGTATTGGATACACAGAAAGCTACTCATAGGCTTATGGATTGTATTAAATTTAGAAATTAATGACATTGATATTTTTGGTGACTTAAGAACCCATAAGTTTGTGAAAACATTAACAATGTTTTGCTTAACGATGTGATCAAATGATACAACCATAATGTTGATTCAACATATTGCACAAGATTGAATATCTAAAGTGGTATGATGGATTTGTGGGAGTTGATATGAGATCATTTCTCTATAAGGAGCTAATGGACAATTCATGAAACCAAACTAATTTAATCTTTCTCCCTTTTTGGCATGACAACCAAAATACATTGTAGAATTTTCAAGAGAAAGAAGAGATAGAGATATGATGACAATAATGCAGAAAACTATGGAACTTTGGACAAAATAATCTTAACAATGATTAGTTACACGAAAATCAAGTTCCTGAAATCATGAAGAGATGTGTCATTGTGCTTGCACATCCTTAAATTACCTGGAGATAGATTAGTGCAAGTTTCATGTAGGAAAAGGTGCAAAGAGCATGTAATCATAAATATTTTAAAACACCTTGGTATTAAGGCTCAATGTCATTCAAATATACAAGTACAAAATAACAATGTGTGTACTCACATGTAAGAAGTAAAACAATAAAATACAAGAATGTGAGTGAAAAGGCATTGTTGTAATGTCCATATATGTACACTTTATGTTGTATTGTATTAGATTTATATACAATTACATAATTTTTGAAACTAATAACCATCTTAGACCAAGTGTCATTGATTTACACATATTATACATATCTAGGTAAGAGATCAAGTTCTATCAACTCGCCTGTGAATCAAATGCAAAGTGATGTGAAAAATACAAGAAGACATGATGAAAAGTATACAATATAATCATAATGCAAAGTCACTAAGCACACTAGGAACTTAGGGACAAAGTCATGTCTCAAGTTCAAAAAAAAAAAAAATTGTATTGGATACACATGAAGCTTCTTATACACTTCTAGATTGTAGTAACTTTACTAATTAATAACATTGATATTTTTGGTGGCTTACACAAGAACCCATAACCTTGTGATTCTTTTTACTATGTTTTGCTTAAGGAGGTGACTAGATAATACAACCATAATGTTGATTTAATACCTCTCATGGAGGGGTGGAAAGAGTGGGGGGGTCTCCATGATCTCGAAGGAACAAAAGTATTTTCCTTTGTTGAGGAACTTAAACAAGATTTAAACAACTAGGTAGAAGTGTATGCACTCTAACGCAGTCTTGTACTAGCCAAAAGAAGCCAATGTTAGAGAAATAGTAGTCTTTGGAGACTCAATGGTAACCATCAGGGAAATTCTTGGTAAAATACTCCCCTTTATGAAGTAAACTATTGCTCATTATTGCTAGATTGAATAAGGAAGCCATGTCATTTTCAAAATTATCCTTCTACCACATCAAATGGATCTCAATGGGATAAGAAAGCTAGAAAGTTAAGCTGAGTTCAATTCAAAAATTAGGGGTATGAACATATATCTATCCCATGAGGAATGTTTTGAAAGGAACCTCAATCATATTAATCACCACATGATTCAAAGTCTTGCGCATCACCTTTGTGGCATCAAGATGGGAGAACTGAGTATATGCCATATCCTCTACTGCATGTGAATATGTATTATACTTGTAGTTATTGATTGCAATGATTATGAACATAAGCTTCATGGGAAAATGGTGAGATTGTGTTTTGGAATGGGCACAAATTTGGTTGGTTTTCAATAGTTTCAAACCACCTAATTAGTGTCTCTACTTAGTATGGGTGACATGTTGGTCATCTCACCTCAAATCGAAATGAATTTAACACAAATGCGGTGGAGATTCCATATCCTCTACTGTATGTGAATTTGTACAATACTCGTATTTTTTGATTTCAATGATTATGAACATAAGCTTCATGGGAAAATGGTGATATTGTGTTTTGGAATGGGCACAAATTTGGTTGGTTTTCAATAGTTTCGAACCACCTAGTTAGTGTCTCTACTTAGTATGGGTGACATGAACAATGTAAACTTTGAAACGGGAACTGATATTGTTACCCGTTTCGTAGAGATAGCAAAAAAGTGACCTGATTTTGAAAAGGGTGATGCAGAACGAACATGTTTTTTTTAGAGCATACTTTTTGGCACTTTAATTTTTTTATGTACATTACGTTTTAGAATCGTTTTAGAATGGTAGTGATTTTCATGCTGATTTAGAAAAGCGAGTATTCTGCATCACTACCTTTTTTTAAAAGACCTGTGTTTTGGCTTTAAATTTTCTAATGTATAAAATGTAAATAATTATTTTGTAAATTTGATCATTTTTGAAGTGGCCGTTTTCTTCACATTTTCTTTTTTTTTATTTTAATTTTAACCTTTTTTTTTAGTGAGGTTTTTATTATTTTGCATTTTTAAATTAGGAGGTCGATATTTAGAATTTTCAATATTCTACATATTTATACATCCTTAATTAATTTTTGAATCCACATGAAATAATTGTTTCTAAAAAACAATATTTTTTAACAATGGACATAAAAATAACCATTTTTAACATAAATATAACTAAAAAATTACATGTTTTGATAATTTTTTGCTAGAATTGACATGTCAAAATCACAATTTTTATACGATAATTTTAACAAAAAACAGTTAAATAATAGCTTTTTTTATGAATTTCATGTCAAAAAAATAATAATAATCATTTTTTTTTTCAAAAAATAATGATTAACTTAAAAATCAATGCGAAAATCACATATTACAAATATTGAACGTATAACAATCCTAATTGAGTGTTTATTATTCTCATAAAATGTCAAAGTCAAAACATTGCAAAGCTTGATTTACAAGCATAACTTAAATTTAATCAACAATGTCACGTAATCCAAACTCTTCGTCCTCTAGAGTTTCATCATTGTCTTCTTCCACAATATTTTCTGTTTCCTTTTGCTCACTTTCCTCTTCTAATGGGTCTTTGATGTCTGCGAATCTCCCAATGTATGTCTTTCCATACATTCCATGTAATGGTGATTGGGGTTCCTTTGCCTTTTTTGCCACACGTGATTCACTAAAGTCCCCTTTATTCAACCCAATTTCTTGCATTGCATCTGGAAGAAATTGAAGAACATTAATTCTTTGTTGAATTAAATTGCACTGTATTGGATCTTTTTCAATTGCAATGCAATTTCTTCCTTTTTGAAAGCAACATGCTAGCATTGTACCTAATTATCAAACACAAAATAAATAATGAACTAAATTAGCACAATGACATATTAATTAAAAAATAACATATTGAAATTCAATTCCATATAATAAAACTTACCTGAGCCATAAAATAAATCCAGAACCCAATCTCCTTCATCTGACAAATGTCTATAAGATAGTTAATAAATAATTGTGGTTTTTAATAAATGTTAACTATCTCTCCTTTTGCTTTTGATTCCGGGATCAACCAGCCACCAGCCGAGCGGGCAGCTGCTGGCTGGGTGATTCCCACCAGCCGAGCAGGCGGCTGGTGGCTGGTTCATTCCCAGAATCACCCAGCCACCAGTAGGGCGGGCGGCTGGTGTCTGGATGATTCCGGGAATAAACCAGCTACCAGCCGGCCACTGGTTGATTCCGGGAATCAACCAGCCACCAGCCAGTTGGGAATCAACCACCCACTAGCCGCCCGCCCGGCTGGTGGCTGGTTGATTCCCGTAATCACCCAGCCACTAGCCGGGTGGGCGGCTAGTGGCTGGTTGATTCTGGGAATCAACCAGCCACCAACCGTCTGCCCGGCTGGTGGCTGGGTGATTCCGGGAATCAACCAGCCACCAGCCGGGTGGCCAGCTGGTGGTTGGTTGATTCCTGGAATTAACTAACCACCATCCGCCTAGCTGGTGGCTGGGTAACTCCGGGAATCAACCAGCTACCAGCCCGGTGACTGGCTAGTGGCTGGTTGATTTCGGAAATCAACCAACGACCAACCGCCTGCCCGGCTGGTAGCTTGGTGATTTCGGGAATCAACCAGCCACCAGTCGGGCGGCCAGCTAGTGGCTGGTTTATTCGGGAATCAACCAGCCACCACCACCAGCTGGCCACTCAACTGCTGGCTGGTTGAATCCCGGAATCAACCAGCCACCAGCCGGTCGCCCGGCTGGCGGCTGGGTGATTCCAAGAATCAACCAGCCACCAGCCGGCCGCACCAGCCACCACCCGCCCGCCCGGCTGGTGGCTGGGTGATTCTAGGAATCAACAGGCCACCAGTCGGGCGGCCGGCTAGTGGCTAGTTGATTCCGCGAATCAACCAGCCACTATTCAGTCACCCGGCAGGTGGCTGGGTGATTCCGGGAATCAACCAGCCATCAGTTGGGCGACTAGCTGGTGGCTGCCGCCCAACTGGTGGCTGGTTGATTCCCGGAATCAACCAACCACCAGCTGGCCGTCCGGCTGGTGGCTGGGTGATTCCTGGAATCACCCAGGCTGGGTGATTCCTGGAATCACCCAGCCACCAGTCGGGTGGGGGAATCAACCAGCCACCAACCGGCTGCCCGGTTGGTGGCTGGTTGATTCCAGGAATCAACCAGCCACCAGCTGGTGCCTGGTTGATTTCGGGAATCAACCAGCGACCAGCCGCCCACCCAGCCGGTGGCTGGATGATTCTGGGAATAACCCAGGCACCAGCCGGGTGGCCAGTTGGCGGATGATTGATTCCTGGAATCAACTACCCACCAACCGCCCACCCGGCTGGTGGTTGGTTGATTTCGGGAATCAACCAGCCACCAGCTGGATCAAGCAGCCACCAACTAGCCACCCGGTTGGTGGCTAGTTGATTCCAGGAATCAACCAGCCACCAACTGGTCACCCAGCCACCAGCTGGCCACACGGCTAGTGGCAGGTTGATTCCGGGAATCAAACAGCCACCAGCCAGGCGGGCGGCTGGTTGATTCCATGAATCAACCAGCCACCAGCCGAGCAGTGATTCTAGGAATCAATTAGCCACCAGCGGGGCAGTGATTCCAGGAATCAACCGGCCGCCAGCCGGGAGGGCGGCTGGTGGCTGGGTGATTCTGGTTGATTCCCGGAATCACCCAGCCAACAGCCGGGCGGGCGGCTCGTGGCTGGTTGATTCCAAGAATCAACCAGCCACTAACCGGGCGGCCAGCTGGTGGCTAGTTGATTCTGGGAATCAACCAGCCACCAGCCGCCACCCGGCTGGTGGCTGGTTGATTCCCGGAATCAACATGCCACTAGCCGGGCAGCCAGCTGGTGGCTGGTTGAATCCCAGAATCAGTCAGCCACCAACAGGTGGTTGACTACGGGAATCAACCAGCCACCAGCCAGGCGGGTGGCTGGTTGATTATGGGAATCAACGATCCACCAGCTGGCCGCTCGGTTGGTGGTTGGTTGATTCCAGGAATCAACGAGCCACTAGCCGCCCACCTGGCCAGTCGATGGTTGATTCTAGGAATGACCCAGCCACCAACCGGGCGGGCGGCTGGTGGCTGGTTGATTCCGGGAATCAACCAGTCACCAACCGCACGCCCGGTTGGTGGCTAGGTGATTCCCGGAATCAACCAGCCACTGGCCGGGCGGGTGGCTGGTGGATCGTTGATTCCAGCCACTGGCCGGGCGGGTGGCTGGTGGCTGGTTGATTCCGGGAATCAACCAGCCACCCTCCTAGCTGGTGTCTCCGCCCGGCTGGTGGCTGGTTGATTCCCGGAATCAACTAGGCACCAGCTAGCTGGCCAGCTGGTGGCTGGTTGATTCCCGGAATCATCCAGCCACTAGCCGCCCGCTCGGCTGGTGGCTCTGCCCGGCCGATGGCGGGTTGATTCCCGGAATCAACCAGCCACCAACTGGTCATCCGGTTGGTGGCTGGTTGATTCTAGGAATGAACCAACCATTAGTTAGTCACCCGGCTAGTGGCAGGTTGATTCCAGGAATCAACCAGCCACCAGTTGGGCGGGCGGCTGGTGGCTGGTTGATTCCCGGAATCAACCAGCCACCAGCGGGGCGGCCAGCTGGTGGCTGGTTGATTCCCGGAATCAACCAACCACCAACCGGGCGATCGGTTGGTGGTTGGTTGATTCCGGGAATCAACCAGCCATCAACCGGGTGGCTGGTTGATTCCGGGAATCAACGAGCCACCAGCTGGCCGCCCGGCTGGTGGCTGGTTGATTCCGAGAATCAACGAGCCACCAGCTGCTCGCCCAGCTGGTGGTTGGTTGATTCCGGGAATCACCCAGCCACCAACTGGGCGGGCGGCTGGTGGCTGGTGGCTGGTTGATTCTGGGAATCAACGAGCCACCAGCTAGCCGCCCGGCTGGTGGCTGGTTGATTCCGGGAATCAACGAGCCACCAGCCACTGGCCAGGCGGGTGGTGGCTGGGTAATTCCCGGAATCAACAAGCCACTAGCTGGGCGAGAGCATGGTGGCTCGTTGATTCTCGGAATCAACCAGCCACCAGTCGGGCGGCCAGTTGGTGGCTTGTTGATTCCCGGAATCAACCAGCCACTCGCCCGGTTGGTGGCTAGTTGATTCCCGGAATCAACCAGCTACCAGCAACCATCTGGTGGCTTGTTGATTCCCGGAATCAACCAGCCACCAGTTGGGCGGCCAGTTGGTGGCTCGTTGATTTTCGGAATCAACAAGCCACCAGCCACCCGCCCGGCTGGTGGCTGGGTGATTCCCGGAATCAACCAGCGACCGGCCAGCGGGCGGCCGGTGGCTAGGTCATTCCCGGAATCAACCAGCCACCGCCCGGGCAGGCAGCTGGTAGACCAGCCGGCCAGCCAACTGGTGGCTGGTTGATTCCCGGAATCAAACAGCCACCAACCGGGCGGCTGATTGATTCCCCCAGCCAGCTAGGGGCTGGATGATTCAGGGAAGCAACCAGCCACCAACGAGGCGGATGGCTGGTGGCTCGTTGATTTCGGGAATCAACCACCGGTGGCTGGTTGATTCCCAGAATCATCCAGCCACCAGCATGGCGACCATCTGGTGGCTGGTTGATTCCCGGAATCAACCAGCCACAAGCCGCCCGCCCGGCTGGTGGCTGGTTAGACCAGTTGGTGGCTGGTTGATTCTGGGAATCAACTTGCCACTGGGTGGCCGCCCGGCATGTGGCAAGTTGATTCCGGGAATCAACCACCCACTAACTAGGCAGCCAGCCTGTGGCTGGTTGATTCCCGGAATCAACCAGCCGCCCAGCTGGTGGCTCCGCTCCGCTGGTGGCTGGTTGATTCCGTGAATCAAACAACCACCAACCGGGCGGCCAGCTAGTGGTGGTTGAATCCCGGAATCAACCAACCACCAACCGGTCAACCAGCCACCAACCGGTTGGTGGCTGGTTGATTCCGGGATTCAACCAGCAGGTTGGTGGCTGGTTGATTCCGGGATTCAACCAGCCATCAACCGGGTGGCCGGTTAGCGGCTGGTTGATTCCGGGAATCAACCAGCCACCAGCGGGTGGGTGCCTAGTGGCTAGTTGATTCTGAGAATCAACAAGCCACCTGCTAGCCGCCCAGCTGGTGGCTGGTTGATTCCAGGAATCAACGAGCCACCAGCCGCCCGCCCGGTCAGTGGCTGGTTGATTCCAGGAATCACCGCGGGCGGTTGGTGGCTGGTTGATTCCCGGAATTAACCAGCCACCAGCTGGCTGCCTCATGGCTGGTTGATATCTGGAATCAGCCAGCCACCATCCACCCTCCCGGCTGCTAGCTCCGCCTGGCACCCAGCTGGTGGCTCGTTGATTCCCGGAATCAGCCATCCACCAACCGGGCGGCTGATTGATTCCCTCGCCCGACTGGTGGTTGGATGATTCCGGGAATCAACCAGCCATCGGCCGGGCGGGCGGCTGGTGGCTGATTGATTCCGGGAATCAACCAGCCACCGGTCGGGTGGGCGGCTGGTGGCTGGATGATTCCAGGAATCAACCAGCCACCAGCCGGGTGGCTGGTTGATTCCCAGAGTCAACCAGCCACCATCTGCCCTCCCGGCTGATGGCTGGTTGATTCCCGGAATCATCCAGCCACTAGATGGCCGCCCGGCTGGTGGCTGGTTGATTCCCGGAATCAACCAGCCACCAACCGGCCACATGGTTGATGGCTGGTTGATCCCCGGAATCAACCAACCACCAACTGGCCACGGCACCCGACTGGTGGCTGGGTGATTCCGGGAATCAAGCAGCCACCGGCCGGCCGCCTGGCTGGTGGCTGGTTGATTACGGGAATCAACCAGCCACCAGCTGGGTGGCCGCCCGGTGGCTGGTTGATTACGGGAATCAACCAGCCACCAGCTGGCTGCCCGGCTTGTGGCTGGTTGATTCCTCGAATCAACCGGGCACTAGCCGCGCGGTTGGTGGCTCGTTGATTCTCGGAATCACCTAGCCACCAGCCGGGCAGAGCCACCAACCAGGCGGGCAGCTGGTCGCTGGTTGATTCCCGGAATCACCCAGCCACCAGCCGGGCAGGCGGCTGGTGGCTGGGTGATTCCAGGAATCAACTAGCCGCCCGCCCGGCTGGTGGCTGGTTGATTGCCGGAATCACTCAGCCACTAGCCGGGCACCCAGAATCAACCAGTAACCCGCCCGGCTAGTGGCTGAGTGATTCCGGCAATCAACCAGCCACCAGCCCCCCGCCTAGCTGGAGGCTGGGTGATTCTGGGAATCACCCAGCCAACAGCCAGACGGGCTGTCGGGGTGGGGTGGCCCAGAATCTCCTAGCCACCATCCAGGCGGGCGGGCGGCCCACCACGGTGGTGCCACCCTAGGCTGCGCCACCCCAGCGGCCCGCCCGCCCGCCCGGCTGGTGGCTGGGTGATTCAAGGAATCACCCAACCACTAGTCCCCTGCCCGGTTGGTGGCTGGGTGTTTTTGGGAATCACCCAGGCACCAGTTGGGAAGAGGGAATCTCCCAGCCACCAACTAGGCGGGCGAGCGAGCCGCCGAGGTGGCGCGACCTGGGCTGGTGCCACCCCGTTGGCCCGCCCGCCACCAGCCGGGCGGGCTGCTGGTGGCTGGGTGATTCCTGGAATCACCCAACCACGTGTCGGGCGGGCGCGGGCGGCTGGTGCCTGGGCAATTCGCGAAATCACCCAACCACCAACCAACCGGGCAGGCGGGGTGGCGCGAATCACCCAGCCACCAGCCGGGCGGGCGGGCAGGTCACTGGGGTGGCCCGGCCTGGCCTGGCGCCACCCTGTTGGCCCGCCCGCCTGCCCAGTTAGTGGCTGGGCGATTTCGGCAATCACCCAACCACCAGCTGAGCAGGTGGGCAGGCCGCTGGGCTAGCCCAGCTTGGGCTGGCGCCACGCGACGGCCCACCTACCCACCTGGCTGGTGGCTTGGTTATTTCGGGAATTGCCCGGCCACCAGGCGCTTGCCCGGCTGGTGGATGGGTGATTACGGGAATCACCCAGCCACGGGGCGAGCGGGCCGCCCGGGTGGCGCGGCCTGGGCTGGCACCACACCGGCTGCCCGCCAGCTTGCCCGGCTGGTGGCTGGGGGATTTCGGGAATCACCCAGTCATGAGTCGTGCCACCCCGGCGGCCTGCCCGCCCGCCCAGCTAGTGGTTGGTCGATTCCCGGAATTGCCCAGCCACCAACCGGGTGGGCAGGCTGGCCGCTGGGGTGGCGCCGGTTGGTCGATTCCCGGAATTGCCCAGCCACCAACCGGGTGGGCAGGCTGGCCGCTGGGGTGGCGCGGCTGGGCTGGCGCCACCCCAGTGGCCTGCCCGTCCATGCAGCTAGTGGCTGGGCAATTCCCGGAATCATTTTTCTTTTGTATCTATCATGTTATGGTTGAAAACATATTGAATTTATACTTAGGAAGGAAAAATGATATCCTACCAAAAACATTAATGTGTTTTTTTCTCATAAAGAACTTTGTTTGGCACATAAAAATTTGGTTTTACTAGCATTTTTTAAAAATATTGATAATTGACCCTAAAAAAAAAGTCATCGTTCCAGTATCAATTTTTTTTTTAAGCTATATTTTGCATGAGAATTTCGTAGTAAATTTCGTAGTCACTGCCATTTTTAAAACATGTTCAAAATTGACCCCTGAAAAATAAAATCATCGTCCCAGTATACACACTTTTCATTTTTAGCACTATTTTTGATGTTTTTTCGGGGTTTTTTGGCCAGAGTTCCCGTTTTGAGTTTATAGTTCCCGTTTCAAAGTGTACATTGTTCATGTTCGTCATCTCACCTCAAATTAGAATGAATTTAACATAAATGTGGTGGATATTAGAGGTCGGGTGTTGGATAAATCTTTGAATGTATGATTCTATGGGGAATTGTGTTTATATTGTTTCAATGCTTGTATTTTCTAGTTCATCTTGTTCATTGTGGTAATTCATGGGTCTATCCTACCCAGGGAATATAGTGAAGGAAAACTAAGTATCGATCTACACAAAGAATGTGTTCTTGTTGGTTTTAAGAGGGTTAGGAGACACCACCTTTGTTCCCTTGGATAGTGTCTTGATAGAATATTTCGATCTCCACTTCTAGTTTCATTTTGCAGGTCTATTATTAGTATGGAAAATAATGATGTCTTGGAATTATAAATAGTTTTGAGAACACATGAGGACCTTATTCAATGCAACAATAGTTCAATGCTCTATATGAATTTTAAAGTCCATGAGAATGAGCATCATTGCACATATAAACATGAAAATATAATGAGCTTGTCGGTTCAAAAAAAGAAAATGATTTTTATTTTTGAAGCATAATGCAATATGCTTCACAATTTGACTCTCAATCTCTACAAAGGAACTCCATCCATTTTTTCAAACAACAGGGCCTTAGGAAATTTGGTCCAAGCTAATTTCAAAGAAGATGAAATAGTCCATCCTCTTAAGGAACCAATGGAAATCAAGAATCATAACTCCCCTTACATAGATGATGATTGGGAAGAAGCAAATAGTCTAAAGGTTTTTCATTAGTATTTGTGTCTGGATGTATTATTAGGTTGTTAGGTGTTTTTGTGAAATAGGTTGAATGTAGGTTAACTTGGATTATATACTTATAATCTCTTTAAATTGTACTTTTATAGTCTCATAATCTATCTATGTATGTTGGAAAACTCTGGAACAACTCTATGTATATCATTTCTAGCCTCGGCTACAACCTTTTGACTATATAATATAATACTTTTGTTTTGGTAAAAAAATAAAAAATAAAAAATCTTGCATGGGATGAAATATCTAAAGTGGTGACATGGATTTGTGATAATTGATATGAGTTCATTTCTATGCAATGATCAAGTAGACAATTTAAGATAACTAAGCTTATTTGATCTCTCTTCCTTATTGGTACAACAACAAACAATGCTTGTGGAATTTTCAAGAGAATTAAGGGATTGATCTTACTACTAAAAATTGTAATGTATTGTACTATTAATACTCCAATTTTGGTAAATATTCCACCACAAGGAATATTAGTAAGCATTACAATGGAAATGGATGGGATAACTACTAGCATTTGCACCAGATGTTGCAAAGAAAACGATGTAAGGCATAAAGTGCGGAAATCCATCATCCATGTAGTGTGTGCATCATTCAACAAGGTGGATCTCTCTAAATTCGTTGCAAACATTTATGTTGTTGCATTTCTAATTATTTAGAATCTACTACTATCTCCTCTTCTTGGAATATTAAATTTCTTATCACCCCATGATGACAATCCCTCTAATTATTGGCATCACAGTTTTTTCCACTTTAGTGGGTTTACCTTCAACCTAAAGAAACATGAATTTGAGTCACTCAATTAAAAAGAAATTGCTAAATTGCTATTTATCAGGTTTTGAGTAAAACCAATTAATAATTCATATTTACAACCTTTTAAGTCTTGTATTTATAACTCATATTTATAACCCTTTAAAATGAAACTGACTATCTATATTTTTATTAATAATAAAAAGAATCTTCTTTATAAAACTGACACTCACATGCTACTCCTATATATTTATGTTATATTTAATATTCAGTGTCCATCAATTGAATGACAAGATGAAAGCTCAACTTAATTGCACCTTTAAAACGTGACTTAAAAGTTTAATTGGTAATTATTTATTCAGTAATTTGTACATTGTTAATTGCAATCTCTCTTGAAAACCAATGTTTATATCAAAATTTTAAAAATTAACACTCACTTCTCCCGTAGTCTGGTGTTTCTTTATTTGATCGTGGTACTCAAGATTGCCTTTCTCCAAAGTATCCAATGTGAAGATGATATCTTATGTGTTTCCGTGTTTCTTTATTTGATCATGGTACTCAAGATTGCCTTTCTCCAAAGTATCCAATGTGAAGATGATATCTTATGTGTTTCCACTTTCTCAGTAGGTTCATGTGATTATTATTATTTTTGGTGTTAATGTTTATGTTTTTTTTATGCCCATCCATTATTTATTATCTAAACATTGATTGAAAATCCGTAAGTGGCTAGTGTGGAAATTGCAAGGTATGCTGAGAATTTGGTTATCTAGTAAGCTTAGAGTCATTCTTGAGTCATTATATTTACCATCTCAGGAAGAAGAAGAAGAAAAGCCTATTGAATTGAAAAAGAACCCTAAAAAGTATTAGGATCCATGGGTCATTTTTTTTGCATCATGTAGCAAGATCACATGGTTAATTGATTATGCCACATGAAGAATTAGCCTTTGCCAATATTTAGGCTTATGACTAGGTGATTTTTTCTACTAATATTCTTATACCAATTTACCATGATAATTCTCTTTTAGATTAAAAGGCAAGCACCGTTTTTTAGTGTTTCAACTTCACTTATAAAGAGTTTAGTGCTGATAATTAGTAGATTATATGAAATTTTGAAAATTGCACTAATATATTATTGTTGTAATGCTCTACATTCCCAATGGAACTCATACAGTGAGTGGATAAAGAAATAATAAGTTTTTCAAATGGTGAAATAATTTTCATATGCGTGATATTGTGATCTAGATAAATAAAACCAAACTCTTCATTTATCATGTGTCTTAAGTCTTTTATATCTCCAATGTATTTTTCGTACAAATAAGAAGCATTTGTTAATCATGCATCATGTAATATGATCTCCAACCAGTAGAAAAAACTTAATATCAAAGAAAGAAAGACAGAGGAAAATGCTTTTAATGTCCACAAATGACTCAATGTTACAAAAGAGATGCTTGCTAATGAACAGGATAAGGTAGCTTGGGAAAAGTGTAGTAACAACTTTTATAAATAATCCTATATAGATTTCCTGTTAACAACATATTTAGATCTTTTAGAGAGTAGTTAAGTATGTTTAGAGATGTGCTAAAGAAGATAAGGTAACTAAATAAAAAAAAGAAGATAAACATCAATTCTTATTCGAAAATAATACAAAAACCAATTTGTGGGAACTTACTACTCTTGAGAGAAGCTTCCTAAAATTTCCTAATGGTGCTTCTCCTTAAATAAATAGGTTTAAGGCTACATCTAATTACATCAATATGGATAACACAAGTTGTCAAGGATATGGATGTAATTTAATTACTAGAGTTGATATTCATGAAGTGAGAGTGCACACATTAATATCTCCCAAGATTGAGGGAAGTGGAGGTTAGATTAACACATACATGACCTTTGTTGTAAAAGGGATCAAAACAAACAAATAGATTTGCAGGAGTGTGATGTATAATTAATTTTTTAACTATTTTTATTTAAAAATTAATATTAATAATAATAATAAATTAATAATTAATAATAATAATATAATTAAAATAATAATTAATAATAATATAATTGAAATGATAAAATATAAAGATTCATAGGAATGACCAAAACAACCCAATCTGCAAATTGACAATTGGACATCTTAATAGTAAAGGCATTTTAAAAATAAGCATGACTTTGAAAGAAAGTTGAAATTGATTTGATCATGTCAAACCTTTTTTGTTTAATAAAATACAATTAAATTTGTGATGTATAATTAATTTTTTTAACTATTTTTACTTAAAAATTAATAATAATAATAATATAATTGAAATGATAAAATATAAAGAGTCATAGGAATGACCAAAACAACCCAATCTGCAAATTGACAATTGGACATCTTAATAGTAAAGGAATTTTAAAAATAAGCATAACTTTGAAAGAAAGTTGAAATTGATTTGATCATCTCAAACCTTTTTTGACTTATGCAAAAAGTTGATGAACAGTTTTGGACATATGCAAAAAGTTGCTAAGGAGAGGTTGAGATTGAAAATATATAATCATTTTGGACATATGTGGTGGGTGAGAAAGTAAAGGTTGAAATTGAATTAATTTTTCATAATTATAATTATGATATTATGTGATAAATGATTAAAAAATATAAAATCCCAAAGTAAAAGTTGTTCCAATTAAATTTACTTTATCATAACTGGAAATACTTTATCAATATGAAATCATATACCATATACTTGTCTTAACTATATCCACTTTATTAATGTGGATCCATGAGCTGGATGACACTTGTGGCCATATAAAAGTTTAAAGTCAAGAAGCTTGGTGATAATCGAGCATTTAAATAATATTTTTGAATTTTAAATATTTAAAAATGGTATATTTATTCTGCATCAAAAGATACCTTCAATGACGGAAAAGGGAAGCTGCCTTGATTTTATAATTTCTAACTTCAAAAAACAGGAAGCTGCCTTTACTTTTATAATTTCGAAAAACAATGTGATAGAATTGAATAAAATATCATAAAATATCATAGACTGAAATGAACAAAATTATAATAAAATATAATATAATAGACTGAAATGAATAAAATTAAAATAAAATATTGAACAAAGAAAGTAGTAATCTTTCCATACAAGTAAAATTTAGTAGCTAATATTGCAGAGGGAAATCCCATCATATTACAGAATGAAATCCCATCCTATTACAAGTAAAATTGAGAAATTTCATATACCACAATACAAGTAAAACTAAAACCAATCTTGTAGAGTGAAATCCCATCATATTACAGAATGAAATCTCATTCTATAGGATTTACTAAGGTCATTACAGAGAAAATACACATAAGTGGAGAGCTGATTCACAAGGCATGACATGGACTTTGTAGAGTGAATCCCATCATATTACAGAATGAAATAGCATTCTAAAGGATTTACCAGAAACATTACAAAGATCGCTATCACAGTGGAGCGCTGCTTCACAAGGCAGGTCATGGACTCTACTTACAGGATATAAGACCTTCATTCACCACAGAAACTCTTGTTGTTGAAGATGAGAAGCAGCACAAAAGTTAGTCATTCCACATCTACTTCAAACTTACAACAATATTAACATCCTGCAAATATTCTCATCTATGAGGAGCTTTGGGGGCCTATAGATTACAAGAGAATAGCATAAATTCTTCACTAAACATGTTAGTAGCGTACTGATCATCTTGGCTATTGGAGACAGAACTGGTGTTGAAGCTCTCTTTCCTCACAAACCCAGTAGGGGCTTTCTTGTCATAATTTTGAGTAGAGAAAGGTTGGGTAACCGAGCTGTATGGCACGTATGGCCACAGTTCTGCACACTTCCCAGTGCATTTCACTTTCTTCAGTACCTTGTTCGGCTTCACATATCCCGTGACTGTCACTTTCTACATCTTTCTATTTATATACACCATTTGAACTCCTGCACAAAATGTCCCACAAAAGAGAAACAAAAGTTATTACAATCATCAAAACCCCAGCTTATATTAACGTAGAAAAGAAAATGATGGGCCACTTTGGCCTGTGGCTTAGAGGTAGATCTCGGTTGTAACAGGTGACAAAAGTTAGCATCTCCTTACAGAAATCAGTAACAAAGCTAATGGATTGGTAATGAGCAAACATAGATCCTGAGGTGCAACTTTTCAAAAGCCCAAAGCTAAAAAAATTGGTAAAACAGAGCAAACATGAACTCTCAGCTGAAAAACTAAAGAAACTTTAAAGAATTAATCAGCACACAAGTAGTTAAAGCTGAAAGCATTTGCAAGGCAGTGTATCATTCTTCCACTTTTATCCGCATTTCCACCATATGTGTCAGTTCTCCTTGTGGTTTAAATAACCAAGAAATGCCTCTTAGTTTTCCAGTATTGAACAGCAAATTTCAATGACAGTTTCACCAGAGGCGAGGGAAAGATTTTAGTTAAGTAGTTTTCAAATACTAGGTTTCCCTAAGCTAGATACATTTGAAGAAACATCTTTGTTAAGCCATGGAGAATTAGTATGTAGATTTTCTTTTCAACTGAAAATACTTAGGCATCCATATGCACAAAGTAAAGATATCATAACCTACAGCTATGATTTACTGTATGTGCTTTTGTGAAGATGGACATTGCAGTTCATAAGATACTTTTGTTTGGAATTAAATAATCAAATAGCCATTTGGAAGATGGAAACAAGTATAAGAGTTTGACACAAGCTACATTGAGGATTTGAACAAGTATCTTTGGGATGGGTTGCTCTTCATTTGAAATTAGGTTTTATATCATAAACCACTTGTGAATTTGCTTAGCAACTTGGAAGGCTACTCAACATAGTTTTTAAAGAAATTAAATTAATAAGATCTTCCACAAATGTTTTACAACATAAACCACTTGTGAATCTACTAGCAACTTGGAAGGCTAATCAACATAGTTTTTAAAGAAATTAAAGTAATAACATCTCCCCATGACCTCTGTAACAACGACTATGGAAATATAGTGTCTCACCCCTATGCATGAGTGAAATTGGTCTGAAATTTGTCGCACATAATATGCCTATATGGAAGGTTCACATAAAGAAAGACAATATGGAAGGTTCCTTGTGGCTGCTAGACTCAATGTCTGTGATATTACAACCTTTCTTGATCACTAATATACCTAGCCTTTCTTTTCATATTTACAAAATTGAAAAACACAAAAACCCAATACCACACATAATTCTCACAAATTTAAATTTAATTCCTTTTGACAAAATTTAATAACATGGAAAACCCAAAACCACACAAAATTTTCACAACTTAAAACTCTAGCAACTTTGAACAATTCTCTTACAAAAAACCAATATTACACTAAATACTCACAACATAAATTCTAGCAATTTGAATTCTCGCAACTTAAAAATTAAGAACTTTAAATAGGTACTTGCTACTTTGTAGCTACCCTTGTTTAATAATAGCAGAGGACTCTATGAAAAAAGTGGTAGATAACCCTTTCTCACTAAATATTTTTCTTGGATGAACGATTAAAAGTGTGTTTGAATTTTTTTTATATGATAAAAAGGATTAAGCAATTTTTCCATTAGTCTATGACACGTAGTTGATATTTAGAGAAATTAGAAGAGAATGACTTAAGAATTTTATGCAGACCTTCAGAAAGTGAATACAAGTTGTATTTCTCAAGTGCACCATCTATATAAGGTGGTTAAATAGTGTGCAAGACAAGTTTGATTTCAAGCATCAAATGAAAAGGGAAGGAAATATTTAAGTATCACTCAACCTTCTTATATTTATGAACACACTATTTGACCACAAAAAGGTATTAAGAAAATATTTATTGAAATATTAGTGAGACAATCATATCAACTGAAAAAAACATAGTTCTGTGATGAGACTTATCCTACCAAAACACATCGAATGAAAAGAAAATGAAATATTTAATTATCACTCACCCTTTTTATATTTAAGAAGACACCATTTTGACATATATATATATATATATATATATATATATATATATATATATATATATTAAAAAAAAATTATTAAAATATTAGTGATACAACCATATCACCTGAAAAAAAGCATAATTTCGTGGTGAGACTTATCCTATCAGAAAGCAATTATAGGATTAATGCATCACATTCAAGTGACAACATTAAATTATATTTTTGAAATGAAGATCTAAAAAAAAATTAAGAAACAAATGTAATGTTAATGAAAAGTATTGGCCACATAATCTAATAGGTTGGACAAGCCATCCTTAGATAGTGAAAGGTAAGGCATGGTTATATAGTGTAAATGCGAGAGATTGATTATTGTTAAAATGGAGTTGCACACCATTTCCTAGTTGATGTGTGTAAGTTTGGAACTATGATCATTTATTAATTAGTAATGCACTTGCAAGATAGACTTCAAAACTATGTTTATTTAACAATAAAATTTTATTGGGACAAAATATGATACACGACTACCTTAAAGGAATAAGGTAGTGCTCCCCGAATGGGATGCCAGAAGCATGAGAGGGTGGGGGACGGGATGCCACCATCCCACCAATCAACACGCCCAGGCGACGTGGGAGCACGCCCCTCTAGAGGATTGAAAGGTACATGGAACAAGCACGGGAGTTCCAACGCACACATGAAGATCCTCCCTCATTGCACCATCCACTGCTCAATGAGACGTAGCACCATCCAACCTGATTTTGTATTTTTGATGGATTTCAGCTCAATCAAGAGCTTTGTCATTTTGCTCTGCCCCATCAATTCGACATTTATTCAAGGGCAGGCAAAGGCACTTAGCTTTCGCATTTTGCTCCAAGCTTTTATTATGCATTGTATATTGGAAAGCCTCTGGACAGTTCTCAAGTCTCAGGATGTTTATCAAGAAAATGCTCGTCCTTGGCTCTTGCAATTTCATTGTCTTTTAGTTGTTGTGGAGAGTGAATTCGGGATTATGTTGTTATGGTTCTGTGTCTTGTGGCTATTTTGGGATAATGCACACATTGGCAGTGGAGTCAGACGTTTAGGCTGAGACCTCTGGCCTGCCTCAGTGGTTTCCTGGTGACCTCCTAGTCCATTGTTAGGCTTTCCTGAATCTCAGTGAGGAAGGGGATGGAATTAGCCATGCCAGTAGGAGCACTCATTCCAAATTTCACTCTCTTCCAATGATGGAATGTGTCCGTGCCACATTTTGCAGGTCTAGGGTCTTTTCTTTACGGCATTTTTTTTTAATTCTCACTGTGGTCGTTTTTGAGTGGTTTGTAGTTTTCAGTCAAGGGGTTGTCAATAGCACAAGGCTTGCCCCTAGATATGGGCCTATTAGCTCCCCTTCGCGCCCCGCCCAAGTCAATGACGATCATCCTTGGATCTTCACAGCCCATCCCAAGACACTCTCGGAGGTCCAACCTCGAGTCAAAAACACTTTCCATTCCAGCGGACTCCCCTACTCTGTTTGAGCAGCAAGACATGCTGCATCAACGTGCTCAGTCCACTGAGGAGCGACTCATTACCAGGAGCGTGGCTTCGCCAAGGCCCAAACGAGAGTAGAAAGCTCAGCAGCCAGGTTTAGGGAACTTACACTGCAACCAATTCAAGATGAATTGATTCAGCTAAAACGAGAGTTGGCAGATGAGCAGTGCACCCTCACTGATTCTGAAGTTTTAGCTGAGGTTTCATAGTGGATGACCAACATTGGTCATACTCGGGGAAGATACAACCAATATATGTACACTGTGGACATCCACTGGCACCTGAAATTTTTCCTTGGTAGGGTTCTCCTTGAAAAAATGCAACCAGAGAGGACATGCTTCTCTCCCTAGATCGTATGCGAAGACAATTAGTGTTTATGGTTCAGAGGCTTGGACAAATTGAAAGGCACATGGGCATCCCTCTAGAACCAGGCTGCTCTCCAGGCAGCTTCTCTCCTTGGATCGTATGCAAAGACAATTGGCAGCAATAGATCGAAGGCTTTGACACATTGAAAGGCACATGGTCATCCCTCCAAAACCAAGTTGCTCTCTAGGCAGCAATAAGTAGCCCATACAAGTAGAAGCCACTGAATCTGATCACTCCTCATGATGGTTTTCTCAATTAGTTTGTTTATCCTCATGCAACATTTTTGTTTGTTTTAGTTCCTTACAGGCCCTAGAGGCCCAGTTACATTTTTTAGACTTCTAGATATAGTCAACAGGGCTAGTTTTTGGACTAAAACTCTTTTGAAAAGACTGAAATTTTGTATCTGGTTGGGCCTGTCCAATGGAAGACTATATCAACACTAAAATGTAACCCTATGTTATCAGGCAATAGAAATATTTACTTCACAAGACAAAAAGGAATAAGGTGATACCTTTTCACTTCTAGCCCTAGGAATGAGAATATGGTGAAAATTATTGATGGTCATCCTCCTAACTAATAACCATGAAACTCTATCTTGTCATTGGGCTTACTTTGGTGTTAGACATGGAACCTCCTAAGAGAGACAAATCCAAATTGGTGACCCCAACTATGCATCCTGCTTTCTATGTCCTCCGTTGAGCCGCAAGAGCAAGTCAGTGTTTCCATACTCTTAATTTTCAGATTTGATAAGTCCAAAAACTTGCCATGAAATATCTAATTCCACATCATCTAATGAAAAAGAAGAATTCAGTTCTTGCACAGCACATAAAACCCAATTGGCACAAAGAAATCAAGTGATTAAGGACAAGTAAATCATTGAAATAGAAAAGAACATGAAAAACATAATAGGGTTAAGGTGACCTTAGCAATGTTTACATGTCAAGGAAGTCAAATAATGACATCACTAGTCAATTTCATTAGAAGATGTTTACACCATGATTGATATGGATGATTCCATATTCATTCAGGTTATGAAAGAGATATCATTGAATTGGAGAAAGATCACTTGCAAAAACCTTGACGCAAGATACATCATTCAACAGAAGCTTCTTCTCACGGGAGATGAAAACATCAACTACATTCAGGAAACTTTTAGTGGAATGGATACAAGGAAGAAGTGTCTGACATATCTCAGAGATTTTGCCTTGGAGATAAAACTAAAAGTTTCTGGTAAAAGTTAAACTTCAGTTGGTTACTTAAAGTTAGTGAGGTCAAGAGTTAATACCCCAAAAGCAGAATTACTATTTGAGAATATGTACGATGTTAGATAGCCACATAAGTTTATGGATAATATACAAAAAAAAATGCAAAATGAACTTCAAGCTCATGATAACCTGATGCATACTATAGCAATGCTCATGATGGTCCATTGTTTAGAGAATATCAGAGGAAAGAAGCGTCAGAGCATATGTCTAGTACTAACGTGGCATTCTTATGGTCCTAGTATATGCTTCTTTATATTTGCAACTATCCAAACTGAGGTTATTTTGACCAAACTTATGGTAGGTTTTCAATAAACAAAGGGTACTTGTCAGATTTGCAGCCTGTTCTTACTATCCAATTGTCAATTGATTAATGTGTGATTGTGTGTACACCAGACTTTACTAAGCTTTAAACATGACAGTAGAATCCTTTACTTATCCTACTTCAAACTCCCCGACTGTAACGCCATTGTAGCTTGGGGTCATCGCAGGGCACCGATGACCCGAATCTACAATCACGATAAGGATGATCCTTGAAACCTAGGGATAAATAACATTTTTTATTCTCAGTTGTGAATGAAAGCTCAGTTTGGCTTTGTGTCTGGGCCCTCTGATGACCCAAATCTACAATCATGATAAGGATGACCCCTGAAACCTAAGGATAAATAGCATTTGTTAATCTCAGTCATGAACGAAAGCTCCGGTGGCCTTCAGAGAAATGTGAAAATTCAAAATCCTCCATCAAGTAAGGTTCTCCCATAACGATTAACAGATCTTCCTCTACCATTGTTATTGCTAAGGCCATGTTGTCAATCCTAGAGCATTCGAATAAATGAACAAGAGAAGTCCTGGTTTATTTCAAGTCCTGGAAGAGAGGGATAGAACCTACCTTCTAAAATGTCTTCAGAAGTGAAGACTCAAACCAAATTGTAGAGAATCATGACACAGCCGCTTATCTACCCTAAAGTTCATTTGAAATCAAATTGTAGCCCGTCATTACGAGGGTCTTTAGCTACCCGAAATATTGTCTGAAACTGCTAATATAAACTATCATCACAGCCATAAGGTCTCTGATTCTGTCAATGCATTTAACAAGAATGTAAATTTCATTTTTTTAGATATACAAGGGAAAAATCAGAGATCTAAAAAACAAATAAAGCACAGTTCCCAAAGCAATTTCAACGAGGAATCGATATAAAGAGATAGTTACCAAGATAGTATCAATGACATCCATTTCAGTAGAAAAAACATAGAGCATTTTGAAAAAGTGATCTATGGAAAGAGTTGCAATATTCAAAGAGAAGCTTTGATTGGTTTTCATTACTCTTTTGCTTGACATTCCCCATAATTTAAGAAATCTTCAGATAAATTTCCTCACAGAGAGAAAGATCTGAATTGTAAGTTGTGTTCCAGCTTGAGCAACTTAAAATTGATATCACGGCATGCTGTCATGGGCTATCTATTATTTGGATTCATATGTTTCCATTAGCTATCAAGTATATTCACAGTGATGCACCCCATAAATTCACCAAATAGAGCAAGATCATAACAATACATAACATACTAGAAATTAGGTGGGAGAAATCACCAAAACTTAAGTTGATAAATAGAAATCCTATAGTTCATCCCTTGATTGAATCCACATTCTTTGTACTTTTCACATCATTTCTGTTAGGCAACAATTTATCCCTAGGCAACATTCTAAACAACATTCATGATAATTGGACAAAAAGAAAGTATCTAGAAAATGAGATAGAACTAGGAGTGAGTTCATCAAAGCAGCAAACAGAACCACTAATAAAATTTTGTTAGCAACGAAAACTACCTGGATCAATCCCATCTGTGTTAGGGGCATCAAGGGGAGCCAATATGGTCACATGTTTTATTACCACATTCCTGCAGGACAGTATGTAGGAGAAATGCTGTGAATAAGAACAACATCTATTCCAATGTATTCTTATTGCAAACAAATACAAATCAACACAAAACTTGCTTAACTCTCACACTCGAATTTTTTTTATTAATTACCAACCTGCAATAGACTGGATGTATGTTCCAGAATGGCGAGTTAAGGAATGTAACATTCAAGAATTAAGATTCAAACTTGAAGACTAGATAGATTACAAAAGTTCTCAGGCAATGATTTTATTGGAGTGTATGACAAATCCAAACCTTTAAGTGACAGGATACTACAGAGGCTGTCAGGAAAATCAGCAAGCTTGGAGCAGTTAGACAAGTTGAGAAACTGAAGCTATTGAAGTTGCTTCAAGGTTGGCAATCCTTTAATTGGAGTGGATGACAAATCCAAAACCTGAAGAGACGGGGTATTGTTGAACAATTCTTCTGGAATCTTTTCCAAATGAATATTGGAGGCTAAAACCAAACTCCTCAGTTCTAAACATCTCAAATCATTTGGCAGATCATGAATAGCATTATAGCCCACCGATATTTGTCTGCAATCCCTGGAAACTTTGTCAATCGGAAAGCTCTACAACTGTTGACCTGCTGCAAATAAGCATGTTCCCTCCTTTTGGCTATGTCAATTGCCATGTCACGAAAAGCTTCATGAATCTTTAAATACTCGACACTGTGATAGTCATCATCAACAATATACTCCACACGCTCCACCAAGCACCTTCTTACCAGTTCATCAATGCATTGCCACCAAGCATCCATAAAATAAGGTGTCCCTGGCTTGTTGAGGAAGCCTTCCGCATCCCACATCTGCACCAGCGTCTCCACAGCAATTTCTTCATCTTCCAGAAATGCTGCACAATTTAGAAAAAAAAATCTTTAGATGGAATTCTGACAATTCATTGCAAGTCCATCTTAACACCTGATAAAGCTCTGCGTCAATGGCCCTGAGATTTGTTGGGACGGAAGCATCCCTCTTTCTCATCGAATTTAAAGCATGGCTCCACTCATACTCATTCTTTTTAAACCTCATCGCTCCAGCAACTGCATTTATGGCCAACGACAAGCCTCTGCAATCCGAGGCAATTTCTCTCGCTCTCACCTCTACAGTACCATTCTCAGGTCCATTTTCAAAGGCTCCTTTTCTAAATAAGTCCCAACCTTCATTTGAGGACAAGGGTCCTATCTCCAGGGAGTAATCCTTTGCTCCCATCTTTTCAATCACTTGTGTGTTGCGGCTGGAGACTAAGAGTTTGCTACCAGTATTATCCCCAATTATGACGCCCACTTCACTAAGATCTATTTCCTTCCCAATGTTGTCCAATATAAGAAGCAATTTCTTTTTGTCTAGAGATGCACTCAATTTCATCTTTTTCGTCTCAGGATTATCATTTTCCTCCATCTTATATTCAAAGCCTCCGCAATGGAAGCCTGCAACTGTTCAATTTCAAAGTTCCCACGAACTGTAAACCGAATGACGAGATCAAAGAAACGACTGACCTGTAGGTATTGTAGATGATTTTGAGCAAGGATGTCTTACCCACACCCCCTTTACCATATAGACCGATTACACGAGCTTCCCGACGAGCTCCCTCCAACCAACCCTGCAGCTTCTCCCAGGCAGATTTAATGCCCGCCCATATGAATCCGGAGTCAGGCACAGGTTGAAAGAGGCGCTGTGCTCTAGGAGCGGCTGAGGACACAATCGGCTCTGCATTGGAGGACATCGAAAAAACCATTTCAAGCTCTTGCAATAGGGAAGCAAGAGCGGAGAAGACGAAAAGGGTACCCAGGCAAATCTTTCAGGCTCCGATCTAGGTGCATTCAGGGAGGGTTTGCAACTGTTTCACAGCACAAGGCTACGCAGCCCTCATGCAGGGAAGAAAGACACGAAACCAGGGAAGAAAGACACGTTTCGTCGATTCAGTCGTTGCGAAGAGTCTCATCGCCAGGAGGCCTGGTCTTTCATGCCCCATTGCCAGATCCTCCCTCTCTGTCTTCCAGCAGGTGGGAAAAAAAATATTTTTCCATGAAAAAAAAAATTACAGCTGAAAACACCCCAATCGTCTAACACAGAATCAATGGCTCAGGATCGCACACGTCACATTTTAGGGATGTCTTTCTCAAAGGGAATGACTTACGGCGTAAATATGAGAAGGGTATTGAATGTTTTTTAAGAGAAATATGAGAATCTTAATGCAAGCATTCACACATTGATTGAGCCATTCCAAGATATTGAAAGCATGCTACACAAGCTTCAAGATAAATGGGCTATGTATATCATGTAATGTACCAAGAGAGGATAATTTGGGGTACCTAGGAGGGCACCCAAGGGAATAATGAATGTAATGTGGCCACAATCATGAAATAGGTTCACTTGGTAGTTCATGAGCAATAAATAAGACCACTAGGTAGTTAGAGGAAATAATATAACAATAAATGGTATTTTGCATTGACCCCTAGGAATACTCATGTTGTATATCACCACCCACACCACTAAAAAACAACTTTTAATAAAGCAAGGTTGTGAGTGTTAGCAAACTTACTATGGACCAACAAGGCACCCGAAAGGCACCCATTATGGAAGCACATGGAGGACTAAAAACAATGCATGGATATATTTGAATATCACATCGACATGGAACCCAAGGAGCAACCAAATCCAAGATCAAAGTAGAAGGGAAATAGTTTTTCCCCATTTCCAAATTTCACTAGGATGGATAGATGCTCATGCTTTGTGCTAGAAGACTACATTACTTAGTAGATCATACCATTTGGCACTAAGATTTTTGGGACAAAATATGTGAAGGGGAGTGGAATGTAATGTATCTAAGGAGATTAATATGAGGTATTTTTGTAGCCACTACAACAACCCCAAATTTTGGACATTTTCCAAAAATTAGGGCCCCCCTCTTTCAATCTCGAAAAGGTCAAAGCAAAAATTTTCTGTGAACTTGTAGTGGTTCTAGCTAGGGTACTAGACTAGACTCTATATTTAATATCGACCAAGGTGCGTAAGCTTAGAGGCGTGGTCTAAAATATATAGACATAAAGAATTACCGCCCAGGTGATTATGAGGTAAATTGCAAGGTTTCTTTACGGAAGACCGTGATATGCAGCCTATCCTTCACACACCTAGATTGCCCTACTGATGTACTTGACTACAATGCTGGTTATGAAATGCATCTATCAAAGCAACCCATGAATCTAAGTCCCGTGTATGACTGTGGCAATGATTCTAACCTCCTTACAGAGGTATCACTCAGAAAACCTTTGCTTGGTAAACACACACAGCATGCAAGATATTTACACTATTAAACTATATAAAAAGAGCATAAATGATCTATAAACTGAAACAGAGTTTATGAGCATGCATCTATAAGTCGCACAAGGACCAAATCCCTTACAAGATTCTCGTTCCAGATCTTAATGCTGACCATTCAACATAACAATAAACCCTTCAGATGCGCACACCATATACATGTAATGAAACTCAAAACATAAAGGAATCGAAAGCTTATATGACTGCAACCCGTATGCTATGTGAATCAACAGTTATGTAAATCGAAACTATGATGCAACCTGTGTGATACATAAATCGAATTCAATACAACGCTGTGCAAACATACAAATCGAATCTAATACAACGCTGTGCAAATATATAAGGACTGAAATGTAACAAAACGAAGAGCAGTATACCAAACGAAGAACGCAGGGCCCGTCCGTGCCTAAGGGTATACTGACTACCACCGTTCAGCAATCAACCAATGCAAAAGAGTATACACACGTTGTGACTGTAAATGGTTCTGTGTATTAACTAAAACTCTGTTCCGAGCAAATGTTTCAACAACTGATTAACCTTCAAAACATTGAACTAACTGTATTTACACATGCGTACATACAGCCATGTCATCGATGCAGTGAATGTACATAGTGTTGTTGCCGCGTTTATTACATAGCTTTTTCAAAATGTTTCCATACCATAAGTTTCAAAAAGAACAAAAATCAAAATGAAAATAGAATGATGCTGTTGCTGCTTTTATGCGCCAGAGTACCCTGCTTTGACTGAAGTTGACCGCATGCATAGGAGGCTCGATTTGGATGGGAGATAGGTGTTTGTCCATCCTTGGACATTCCAATTTTCGCCCATGCTTTTCGTTCTCGCTCATCCGCTGTGCCACATGTCAAACGGTAAACTCATTACAGGTTGTGGGTACTTCATGTAGTCATGTCATCAAAAACCTCTAATTCTGGAACATAAAACCCCTAAATTAATTTCTATGCAATTTAATAACTATAGAACAATTAATAATCAATATTCAAGGATTTTGAAGGAAATATGATGAAAATGTATGGAGAAATGATATGTTTTTGGGAAGGAAAAAGGGTATCAGGATGATACCAACATCTCTCCCCGACTTAAGGACTTAGCATGTCCTCATGCTACCCCAGAAGTACTCCCCTTGAACTCTGTGCCTGCATGGATCTCTGCTGCCTTGAGCAAGGTATCTACATTCTTCTTCACCTGGTGATCCTTCTGTCCCTTGAGTTCCTGCTTTAACTTTTTATATTTCTCTTTAAGAGCCTTCTTCTGTTTGTACCACTTAGTGGCCCAATTGGAAATCTCAGATTGCTCAGTCTCTAACTCACTGATTCTTTCCTTGAGCTTTTCATTTGTCTTCTGTGTTTCTTTGCTTTGTGCCCTGAGCATTTCATTTTCTCTTTTAATAACCTTTTCCAACATGTTAGCTTCCATGAGCTCTTCTTTCAATTCCTCAATTTGCTTTTCTAACTTCTTCTATCTTTTGGTAGGAGGTGGTGAACATTTCTCCTGTTGGTTATGGCTTTCCACCTCTATGTCAACTTCTGGTGCTGGTGGTGAATGATCACCACTTTCAACATCCAAATGGGCAGGGGCATGAGATTCAAATTGGTCTTCTTGCAGCTGAGTTTTTGGTGTCCTTCTTGATCTTCGGGAGTAGGTGGTGAAGATTTTGTCTTTCTCAGCCCTCTTGACATCCTCTTTTTGCATGTTTCTGGTCCTTATGCTGCCCTCAGGTTGAGGTGCTCTGCTGGCCTTGGACACTGGAATTTCCTCATCTATGTCCTTCATAAACCCAGAATCTTCTTGCACTTCTTCTTTTTCCTCCTCATCTCTGATTTGGTTGACAGTTAAGAATTCTTTCCATGGCTTCCCTCGCTTCTGCAACTCATGTTCAATGAGGATTTTAATCAGGCCAAAATGGTACAGGCTTTTATCCTCATTCCCTTTTTGTTTCTGGATAGTTTTGGCCATCTTTGTTAAACTTTGCAGCAGAAAATATGGCACACTGATTACACATTGTTTCTTTAAATGGAGGAGTAGCTTGATGTGATAGAGATAAACAATGTTGTATCTACCTTCACATGTTATAAACTTTTGGATAATGTAAACCATTTCATCCCAAGGATGAACTAACCAGCTTCTTGGAACTCCCTTTTTCCAGTTTACTGAGGAAACTCTAGACCTGGACATGAACTGTGTCCATGATTTCTCCTTGAATTGTTTAGTTTTAAAGTACTTTTCTCCCTCAGGGCTGAGTCCAATTGCCTGAGCTATGGTATCCTCTGAGATTCTGAAGGAGAAGGTGCCTATTAGGGCCTTTTCTCCATTGAAGGTAAAGGCAAATTGTTTTGTGACTTCTTCATTACTCCCATGGAATTTTTCCAGAAAAGGTAACCATTGTGCTTCTTGAAGAATCTCAATGCAATCGTTATGGTATTGTGAGCTATCAAATGTACTGGGTTCGACCCTATTAGTCATGGTGATGGCAAAGGGTTATGCCTCGAACCCTTCTTTGTCTATGCTCTTTAAAATTTAAACACAGAGATGTCAAGTCGGTTACCTGGTATATATAGCTTCCTCCAGTCTTTAATTATGGTGCTTAGCTGGTCGATATGACTGCTGTGGGTGTTAGAAGTAGAATGGTGATGCTTCCCTTTTCGGCACTCACCGGTTTCACTGTGCAAACCGACCCCGAACAGTGATATTCTCCTCTGTGCTCCTTGCTCAAATTTTCACTTTGTAACCCCACTCAAATGGTAACAATCTCCTCGGCGCTCCTTGCTTCACTCTTTTACTTTGTAACTCTACCCGAATGATGAAAATCTCCTCGCGTTCCTTGCTTCAAACTTTCACTTTGTAAGTTATGGGAACCGAGGATGTGAAATACCCTGTACTCGCCTTACAATGTAATCATACAATTTTAAAAACAGAGGGTTGTACGCTTGTATGCATGTTAGCATAAGAACATTGAGAGCGTACCCATAGTGCTGAGCTATAATGCTGGGTGGCAATGCTGGGTGGCGAGGTTATGATTCGGGTGTGCGTGTGATGTAAAACATATAGGCCGCTTGTTATGATTTGACTGTATGGAGTAAAGAATATATATAGGCCGCCTCTATCTCATCCTTTATATTTTTTAAAACAAACACACAGCTCACCACGTGCCCTTTTCAATTATATTCAGTCATGTAGAGAATGTTGGTATGCCTGGAGGGTATATGACATGGTGAATGTGTTGGTGATGGGTGTTAGGGATAGGTGGATGTAGGGAAATGATGAAACTTGGTGGGATAAAGGGTGATAAGTGGATGTATGAAGGTGTCCTTGAAATTAATTACAACAGCTTATAGTCACCAAAATTACATTAAAAACTAATCTACGAAATTAAATGTCCAAGAACATAAATACATTACTCTCTTGTTGATCATTTGACATGCTGAGTTGCTAATCCTTTTGACTGTTCTTTTTGACAGGTCCTCTGAGGGAGGTTGAAGATGTAACAGGTCCCTTTGAAAAGTTTGAATTTACAGGTCCCTTCTTGAAGACTGAAAATGTAATAGGTCCCTTGGAAAACTGAAGATACAGGTCCCTTGAGAAAACTGAAGATGCAATAGATCCCTTAAGAAGATTTGAAGATACAGGTCCCTTGAAAAAAAGTTGTAACAGGTCCCTTAAAAAAAACTGAAGATGTTCATGCAGCTCTTTGTATTGTTACAGGTTCACTGAGCTTGCAATTTGCTGGAGTGTTGGTGCCAAATCCTTGTAAAGCTTGGTGGAAGTCTGTTGAAGTAGCCCTTGGTGTCAAGAATTTTTTTTTAACAGGTCCCAACTGAAGGTTTTAAACAGGTCCCTACTGCTGGCTGGAATGTCTCAAACAGGTGTCAATTGCTTTAAACAGGTCCCTTCTGAATATCTTAAACAAGTCCCATTGCACTGATGGTGTTGATAGCATAGGTGTCTGAACAAAACAGGTCCCCCTGCAAACTATTTATAACCAGGTCCCTCTGAAAATCATGACAAAACAGCTTATTTGTTAAAGTCTAGAATGCTGGTAACAAGCTGCTGTTGGAAATTTACAGTGAAATATAGAATAAGAAATCTGAAGAATTTACAAGGGAGAGATAAAAGTAACAGAACAGATGTATCCCTCTCCCCGACTGAAAGTTTGACTTGTCCTCAAGTCATGATGCAACTGAGAAATGAAACAATGAACAACAGAAATAGAATTCATACCCGCCAATAAATTGGTTTTCAGGTAGGAATTCGGGGTTAGATTGTGCCAGATACTGGTTTTCACATCTAACCCATTATTATTTTTTTTTGAGTTTTTGTTTTATTTAATTTTTTATTTTTATTTTTTTTTTTTTTTTTTTCTTTTTATTTTTTCTTCTTCTTGATTTTGAAATTGAAAGAAAATGAAACTAAGGCAGTGATATTGCAGCTGAGGGCTGCAGTACCTCAACCTCTTCTTGCTGAGATAGTGTATGGAGAAAATCTTGCTTGCTGATGGGCTTGTTGTACAGCTTCAGGCGATGACCATTGACTGTGAAAGAATGACCTTTGCCATCAATAGTTTGGAGTTTTACTGAACCATTGTCATAAGCCTGAACAATTTCATAAGGGCCCATCCAATGGGTGGTGAAATTTGCTTTATGATCCTTGAATTTTGAATCAAAAAGCAGAGCCCAGTCACCTTCTTTGAAGTGCTTCTTCTTAATGTGTGAATCATGCCATTGCTTCCTGTGCTTTTGCATGAGGGTGGTGGTTTGTTCTGCTTGTTGTCTCATCTCATCCAGCTGGTTCAACTGCTGGATTCTCTCTTTCTGTGCTTGATCCAAATCAATTAGTAAATCTGCAGCTTATTTAAAAGTGTGAATTTGGAACTCAATAGGAAGCATGACATCCTTACCGTACACCAACTGGTATGGTGTAAATCCGGTGGTATCTTTCCAAGTAATCCGGTAAGCCCAGAGTGCCTCTTTGAGCTTTTCCTCCCAGTTTTTGCGGTTCATTGCAACAGTTTTGGTAATGATCCCCTCCAAAGTCTTGTTGGTTGATTCCACCTGCCCATTGGCCTGTGGATGGTAGGGGGTACTTTTCCTATGCTTTATCTGGTACTTGTCTGTGATGTCCTTCATGAGCTTTGAGGTGAATTGGGTACCTTGATCAGTGACAATTTCTCTTGGCACTCCATACCTCACAAAGATCTCCTCAAAAAGGAAATTGACTACTGTGTGTTCGGTTGCTCTTACCAGTGCTTTCGCTTCTGCCCACTTTGTGACATAATCAGTACACACTAAGATGTACTTCTTACCATTAGAGGCTGGGTTGATCGGTCCTATGAAGTCCAGAGCCCACTTATCAAATGGTTCTAAGTGAACTTGGGGCTGAAGGGGCATCTGATCCGTAGCTGTGGGTCTGCCCATCCTTTGGCAGCTGTCACAACTCTTTACATACTTCTTGGCATCCTTGAAAATGGATGGCCAATAGTATCCAAGAGTAAGAACTTTGAAGGTTGTCCGCTTCGCTGCAAAATGCCCACCACACGGTTCATCATGGCAAGATTTTAAAATGTCAATGACCTCATCATTTCGGACACATCTCCTAATGATCATATCAAAACCAGTGTAAAAGAGATCGCCATTAAGCCAAGAATATCTAACACTTTGTTTGATCAGTCTTTTCCTTTCCTTTGCAGTGAAATGTGGAGGTGTCCTACCTGTAGACAAGTAATTAGCTAAATCAGCAAACCAAGGAGTTACTATGGAAATTGCGAATAAGTGCTCATCCGGAAAAGAGTCCTCAACAGGAACAATCTCACCTGGATTTTGCAGTCTAGAGAGGAAATCTGCCACCTGGTTTTCTTTGCCTGGTCTATCTAACACTGTGATGTTAAATTCCTGCAGCAATAGTAACCATCTGGTAACTCTGCCACTAGTTATTGGTTTATTCATGAGATGTCGAATGGCAGAGTGATCAGTATGTACAAAGACTTCATAACCAGTTATGTAATGGCGAAATTTATTCATAGCATAAATGATGGCAAGTGTTTCCTTTTCTGTAACTATATAGTTTAGCTCGGCAGGTGTGAGATTTTTACTAATGAAATAAATTGCATATGTACAAGATTCTTCTTTTTGGCCTAAGCATGCACCTATGGCAGTGTCAGATGCATCGGTAAAAATATGAAATGGTAAACTCCAATTAGGCCCTCTCAGGACTGGTGCAGTAGATAGTTTCTTCTTAAGTTGTTCAAATGCATGTTGGCAGTTCTCAGTCCAATTAAAAAGTACATCTTTGGCAAGAAGTTTAAACAAAGGTAAGGCTATCTTGCTAAAATGTTCAATGAATCTGCGGTAATAGCTAGCATACCCGAGAAAACTTCTTACCTCTCTCTGGTTCTGTGGAATAGGCAAATCGGCAATAATCTGGATCTTGGCTGGGTCAACCTGGATGCCTTGAAAAGAGATATAATGGCCCAACACTATCCCTTCATTTAGCATCATGAAGCACTTTTCATTGCTGAGGGACAGGTTAGCTTCAATACACCTTTTCCAAACTCTTTCTAGATTTTCTAATGCATGTTCAAAAGAATTGCCATATACTGAAAAATCATCCATATACACTTCAACACAATCATGAATCAAATCAGCAAAGATAGCTAACACAGCTCGTTGAAATGTAGCTGGAGCGTTACAAAGTCCAAATGGAAAAACATTGTAGGCATAGGTGCCCCATGGACAGGTGAAGGTGGTTTTGTCCTGGTCTTCAGAGGCAATCCGGATCTGGTTGTAGCCACCGAAACCGTCAAGAAAGGAAAATGATGATTTGCCGGCTAGGGTGTCTAACACTTGGTCAATGAATGGCAATGGGAAGTAGTCTTTGAGCGTGGCTTTGTTTAGCTGTCTGTAGTCAACACAGATACGCCACTTGCCATTCTTCTTAGGCACAATAACCAATGGGGATACCCACTGACTGTCAGAAATAGGATATATAAAGTTGACTCTTAAAAGTTTTTGCAACTCCTCTCTGACAATGTCTTGGAGCATGGGGTTCATTCTTCTTTGTGGTTGCCTCACCGGTTTAATGGTGATGTCAGTGTAAATGTGGTGAGTGCATGTGTCGGGGTGAATCCCATGCATGTCAGTGTAATCCCATGCAAAGGCTTTTTGGTACTTCGTCAAGAGTCTAATCAATTTTTCTTGTTGAGATGAGTCAAGGTGGTTGCCTATGTTCAAAGTTTTGCCCGGACTGATCTCTATGACTTGACTCTGAGTATTGGTGATGGATTGAACTGGAAAGATGTCATGAAATGTAGATTGCAAGGAGTGGATAGTGCATGTTTCTTGAAAGTTTTGAGCTAGAAGTACATATGCAGCATTATATTGTTCATTTCTCAAGTTTTCAGATATATCAGGCTGTGAGAGAAATAATTCTACCAAATCAGTATTATCTTCATGGAAATCATAGATCTGATCAATGCTAAAAACAGATTATACCTCCTCTTTGTCATTAAATTTGTCATCAAGCCACAAGTTATGTGTTACTGCAGGTGATTGTGCCGATGGATAGAGGGTGAGTTGTTTCCTTTCGGTCCCTCTAGAGATAATCATGTTACCTGATCGGCATCCAATAAATGCATCAGCAGTCGCTAACCATGGTCTGCCTAGAATGATAGGATGTCCTCCTAGATTGGATTTGGGTTGAAGGACTAGGAAATCCACCGGATACTCCCAGGAGTCCAGTGAAACAATGATATCTTCCAAAATCCCCTCAGGAATGACTTTGGACCTATCAGCTAGTTCAAGAACAATTGTGGTATGTTGCAAATTCACAAGCTGGAGTGTTCTCATAGTTTCAAGGGTCATGACATTGATTGCAGCCCCAAGATCTATCAAAGTGTTTGGGATTCGTATGTTGTTAATGATGGTGGTTACTTTTGGAATGCCTGGATCAACATACTTCTCCATGGAGATGGTATTGGTCATAAGGCCTGCTAAATTTCCTAAAACATGAATGGTCTGAGGATCAATCCTCTTTCTAGCAGGTTTCTTGAGACACATGTCTTTGATGGCTTTGGTGTAAATAGGAATGTCCTTTATAGCTTGCAGCAAAGGGATTTTTATGTAGACATTTTTAAGTTCATCCAAGACATCAAATTGTGGTGGAGGCAATGGTGGTTTTACGTGAACCAAATGGTCCGGAAAAGGTGGTTGCAGTGATTGCATCTGTTTGTCCTTGGTTTCACTGCTTGGTTTTGTTTGAGTGGTCATTTCATTTTCTTTTTCTAAGTTTTCTTCTTGCTGATCTGTTATTAGAGAATTCTTCTGGAGCACCCTACCAGACCTCAGATTAATGTTTTGCAAAGGCAGTGTGGAGTAGGAGGTTCCTTCCTCTACATTATAAACTGGCCTCTCTGCTCTATTGTTCGGATTTGGGACAGTTTGAGCAGGTATTTGTGTGGGTCTGGGAGGTTGCGGGTTAGTTGGAAATTGAAGTTGTGGTACATTTATTTGTGGAGGAGCAGGTAAGGTCTGTTGAGAAGGTTGGGGCTGATAAAAAACCGGCTGAGGGTGTATGGCTGTGAGTAAGGTGGGTATGATTGAGGATACTGATGGTAGGATTGGGGATACTGTTGAGATGGTCTCCATTGATTTTGTGATTGGTTTCCATGCTGCCATGGCATAGGTATATTCCATGAGTTTTGTGCATACATCTGATGATTCATAGGAAATTGCATATTTTGATTAGGAAACATACCTTGGGGTGCTTGCCTTGGTTGCCATGGTCGCTTTGCACCCATGTAGTACACGTTCTCCATCTCTGTGCTGGCTGCCATGTTACAGTTCTGCACAATTTTAACTTTAGGACAGTTAAACATATCATGATGCTCAGTACAGAAAGCACATACTTGTATATTGTCTAGAGGACAGTCTTTTAATGCATGCTTCTTGCGACACTTGGGGCAGAAAATAGCCATTATATTGTCTTCTTCGTCTTGTTTCTTTTTGGCTTTTAAGGTATCAATTTGGTTTCCTAGAGTACTCAACAAATCTGTTTTGAACTCTTCTAAAAGATTACCAATTTCAGCCCGGGTGACACTAGCAGAGGCAGTTTTTATGACCCTAGATGACAAGGTCCTCTTTCCCATTTTGGCTTTACTTCTTGAATATTTTTCACACAGTTCAGTATTTCTTCAAAGGGTAGGGTAGAGATATCACCTTTGCCCATTAAGTTGAGATCATCCATGTATTCTTCCCTGATACCTTTCAAAAAGATTGTGCGGACTAGATCAGGAGGCATGGTTCGGTGTTTAGATTTTTGCAAGTTATAGACAAACCGTTCTAGATATTCTTCTAAGGTTTCATCCTCCTGCTGGCTCATTCTAAAGATGTCATCTTTAGAATCTTTGGATCTGCAATAAGGTTGATGTTTCCTCAGAAATATCCTCCTCATGCCATCCCAATCTACTATGGCATGCTCACCTAGCCCCATAAACCATTTCAAGGCTGCTGCCTTTAATGTGGCTGGAAACAATCTCAGTCTGTGAGCATCATCAGTATATCCATAAGTTCGACACACAATATCGAACTCGAATAAGAATGAGTCTGGGTCCTCTGATGCCATTCCATAGAAATTGGGTAGCACGGATGGGGGTATATTTTTCATTTTAATCTCCTCATCCTCCTGTGGTTCTTGTATAGGGAATTTAAAAGTGGATTCCTCCTCCTCTTGATGGGGAACTGATCCAGATCCCTCTTCAGCCATTCTACTTGGTCTCTTAGTGTCTCTTGGTGGAAAAGAGAGAAAGGAAAATTGTTTGGTAATGGTGCTACTTTTCCCTTGTGTAGAAGAGTTAGGAAAGGGTGGATGTTGTGATTTATGTGCAAACAGAGTTTCCCTCTCAGCAAGAGCAATGTGTTGTCTTGAATAAAATTTCTCAGCTATTGTTTGAATATACTCCTCAGTTGGTGTTGTTTTCCCTGGAGAGTCTGCTCCTGATGATGATGGGTTAGTGTTGAGATGGTGGGGGGTTCTCACAAATCTCCCTTGAGTGTCTCTAAGTCTAGGCATATATGAACATGATTCTAACTGTGTTTTTGGTTGTTTTTGTGTATTGAAATTTTTTTCTTTTTGTTTGAATTCTTCACGTACGCCTCCCCGGCAACGGCGCCAAAATGTAGTGGTTCTAGCTAGGGTACTAGACTAGACTCTATATTTAATATCGACCGAGGTGCGTAAGCTTAGAGGCGTGGTCTAAAATATATAGACATAAAGAATTACCGCCCAGGTGATTATGAGGTAAATTGCAAGGCTTCTTTACGGAAGACCGTGATATGCAGCCTATCCTTCACACACCTAGATTGCCCTACTGATGTACTTGACTACAATGCTGGTTATGAAATGCATCTATCAAAGCAACCCATGAATCTAAGTCCCGTGTATGACTGTGGCAATGATTCTAACCTCCTTACAGAGGTATCACTCAGAAAACCTTTGCTTGGTAAACACACACAGCATGCAAGATATTTACACTATTAAACTATATAAAAAGAGCATAAATGATCTATAAACTGAAACAGAGTATATGAGCATGCATCTATAATTCGCACAAGGACCAAATCCCTTACAAGATTCTCGTTCCAGATCTTAATGCTGACCATTCAACATAACAATAAACCCTTCAGATGCGCACACCATATACATGTAATGAAACTCAAAACATAAAGGAATCGAAAGCTTATATGACTGCAACCCGTATGCTATGTGAATCAACAGTTATGTAAATCGAAACTATGATGCAACCTGTGTGATACATAAATCGAATTCAATACAACGCTGTGCAAACATACAAATCGAATCTAATACAACGTTGTGCAAATATATAAGGACTGAAATGTAACAAAACGAAGAGCAGTATACAAAACGAAGAACGCAGGGCCCGTCCGCGCCTAAGGGTATACTGACTACCACCGTTCAGCAATCAACCAATGCAAAAGAGTATACACACGTTGTGACTGTAAATGGTTCTGTGTATTAACTAAAACTCTGTTCCGAGCAAATGTTTCAACAACTGATTAACCTTCAAAACATTGAACTAACTGTATTTACACATGCGTACATACAGCCATGTCATCGATGCAGTGAATGTACATAGTGCTGTTGCCGCGTTTATTACATAGCTTTTTCAAAATGTTTCCATACCATAAGTTTCAAAAAGAACAAAAATCAAAATGAAAATAGAATGATGTTGTTGCTGCTTTTACGCGCCAGAGTACCCTGCTTTGACTGAAGTTGACCACATGCATAGGAGGCTCGATTTGGATGGGAGATAGGTGTTTGTCCATCCTTGGACATTCCAATTTTCGCCCATGCTTTTCGTTCTCGCTCATCCGCTGCGCCACATGTCAAACGGTAAACTCATTACAGGTTGTGGGTACTTCCTGTAGTCATGTCATCAAAAACCTCTAATTCTGGAACATAAAACCCCTAAATTAATTTCTATGCAATTTAATAACTATAGAACAATTAATAATCAATATTCAAGGATTTTGAAGGAAATATGATGAAAATGTATGGAGAAATGATATGTTTTTGGGAAGGAAAAAGGGTCTCAGGATGATACCAACAGAACTCCTTCTACTTGTTCACATTTTTGCCAAAATGACCCTGTCACAAATTTCGCGACTAGTCGCCATCACAACATTAGATCCTAGATTTATGATAAAGGCACAGTTTCGAAAGCCAACCCATGTTATTTCACATTGATATGCAAAAATACAACTAAAGGTGCACTCTCTCCATCCAACATGTGCAATCGCACTTTGTGTTGTGACAAAGTGATTATGTGGACTCTCTCGCACCACCGTACCAGTCTTCACAATTTTCTTTATGAGAGCGCATTAAATGTGACGATACCCTTGCACATGTAGTAAAAAGTATATAAATGGGTCACCCCCCAATTCATTTTAACCATACCTTTTCCTCTAAGTTTGCAAATCCATTGCTTTAGGAGCTCACGACTATCGTGTTCTGACTTTGCAATCTGCAACTACGACAAGAGCATTGGGATCCAGGTAAGTGTCACACACTTCCTTCTTAATTTTCTAGTTTATCATTTCATATTTTTTTCACTTCAGATACCTTTATTGTTTCACCTTCCCACCCTTCACCTACCCCTTGGCTTTTTATACCCTTTAAACCTCTTTGTAACCAGTCTTTTTTTCCAGAGCCTCGTGGCTCCTCCTCCCATACTTATTTGATTATTGTAAGCAACCTAAGTCTCTGTACTCAATTCTAAAATCCCCTAATCCCTTCACCTTCCCGCAATGGAAACATTTTCATCAACTCATCATTTCAGTCATTTTCCCTGCGACAATTGCACATTCACAACCTTGATTTTCGTGACTTTGCCTCTCTTTCACCTATGCCATTGAGTCTTCCCCTTATCACATATTACCCCTTGATATTGAGACTAAGTATTCCCTCGTGGCTAAGCCTTTCCCTCAATCACAAATTTCCTTTGTATATTGTGATTAAGTCTCTCCCCTTATCGCAAACTACCTTTGTAGATTGCGAATAAACCTTTGGTCACATTATTTACCCTAATCGCGGACTAATTCTACAGTTTGTGACCAAGTTTTCCCCTACCGCAACTTTCTCCAACATTTCCTGACTAATCCTTCCCATCACGTGCTCTTTCCCTTTTCACATTTTATCTCTATATTCTACAACTAAACCTTATCACACTATAATTTCACAGTTTGTGGCACATGATAAACAATGAATGATTTTTGTAGTTTTTGCCTAACATTTTGTGTTGCGATGAATATATTTGAAATATCGTGTACGATCGATCTTTATTGTTTCATCGTATCCTCGTCAACAATAGATATGGCTCCACTAACTAGTAAAAAGCATGTAAAGAAGATAGCATAAAGCAATATTGAAAGGATTGAGGAAAGTCCCTTTGTTAAATTGCCCATCTTTGCTGACACTACATGTTATATAGATAAATCAGTACCCATGACTTGGTCAGAAATATATCAAGCATTCTCTAGGAAAGAGGTGCTTAAGGAAGAATAGTACCATGAAGTATATATTAATGTTAAGAAGTCATGGTTTCACAAGGTAGCATCACATCTGCTCATCCTGCCATGCATTGGAACTGTTGAGTGGATCATTCAGCGAACCAATGAGAAATATATGATGACAAATAATATCCATTGTGTTACAATAGAATCATTCTTATCATCTGTTGTTTTTGCATAATATAAGATACCATGACACCGCTTGGTTCATAGTGAAAAATGGTATTATAGCTTCTCTAAGCCAACTAGGGACATCCTTAAATATGGGTGGTAAGAGCTTGGCAAGTTTAGATATCGGAAATACATAATTTATCGAATGAATATGTTGAGGAAACCTATCAAATGTTGGCATCCATGTGTTGTAGAATTTATGGGAGACCAAATGCAAAGTACTTTGAGGATGACTGGGTGCCCATGATGTACACATGATCCATGAAAAGAACTATTTTCAATTGGGTGGACACCTTAGCATCATAAATCCAGGTTAATATTAAAAGAGTAAAGCAAGTATTCGCAGTAGAGCAACCATAATTTTATGTGGCATCATACTGGTTGGATGCCATATGCATAAGATGAAAATCTGAGGCACTAGGTTGGAAGTGGACCTTTGCTACAAAGATCCCACTCGTTCACATTTATTGTAAATATTTGTAGGGCACAGGATAAAGTGGGATGTATGATCGCATTACTGAGAATTTTATCTCCTTGATATACCATAAGCTCTTTGATCTAGAGCCACCTTGCATTTCAAACAAGGCAAGGATGTCATTACAGGATATTGTTGATTGATTTACTCTTGAGGATGCAATGTATATAAGAGTATTTGGAGTCTATAAGACCCATCATTAGTTTCCTATGTTTGTCACTGACAAAATAGTGTTGCAAGAGGTGACATATCAACTTACTACATGATTGATTAACCCACTAGTAAAGGCGAAGAAACCTCCATGGCCTACTTTCCCATTGTGTATAGGAGCATATTGCATTAAGAAATTCAAAGAGGTAGAAGCGGAAGCAAAGGAATTAAAATGTTTCAAGTTTGTTAAACTTAGGTTCCACATAAATGATTCAAGAGGTATTGCCACCCAACACTGCAAGTCAATCAAATATGGTTGGTCATATGCTCTGAGTATTGATGTAGACAAACATAAAGAGGAAAATTTCTTCACTCCTACCAAAGTAGTTGAGGCAACCCTAGGAATCAACCCCACTAAGCCTATTAACAATATAAAGATAGAAGAATAAGAACCTTCATAAAGTATGGATATTGAAGGGAAGGAAGCAACATTGAAGAGGAAGCAGGAACAAGAAGTTGCAAAGAAAGAAAGGATAAAGAAACAAAATGTTGAACAAGAAGATAAGAGGTAAGTTGAAGAGGAAGAAGTAAAAAGGAAAGCTAAAGAAGAGGCAAAAAAAAAGAAAGCAAAGGAGGAAGAAGCTAAGAATAAATCTAAGGAGGAGACAACCAAGTGGAAAGAAGAAGAAGAAAAGGAAAAGCGAGAGGCAAAAAAGAAAATGAAAACTAGAGGTTTCCAAGAAGAAAAGGAAGAGGAAGTAAAAAGAAAAGCAGAGGAGGAAATGAGGAAAAAGGAAGAAGACACAAAGACAAAACAAGAGGAATAAATAAAGAAGAGGGAAGAAGAAGAATTAGTTAGGAAACTAGAAGAAGAATGAATCATCAAAGAGCTAGTAGAAAAAGAAGTCGAAGACACTAGGATAAATGAGCTATAAAAAGAGGAAGTAGAGATTATACTTCCAAATCTGGATGTCGCTCCTCCAACACCTATCACTATTGGGCACCTCCCACATAGAGAAATGGGAGTCACATTTGAAGAAGAAGACAAAATATTGGATTTCTCAACTTTTAGTTTTGATCAATTCAAGAACATAATATCCTAAGAGAAGTGGAAATGCCTCGAAAGACGACCAAGAAAGTAAATATCAGTCACTATGGAGAGGCACATAGTGATGGACACCATAGTAAACCCTATAACAATAGCTTTTGTTGAATCCACCTTCTCTATTGCTACCAAGAATAATGTGGAACATTTAGTAAATGAGTTAAAACAGAAATTGGCTACTTCACAACAAGAGATTAACAAACTACGTTTATAAATCCAAACTTTATCAACGACAAGTTCCCACAAAGAAGATTTTCAGGCAGCAGTATTAGAAGAAATTAAAATATTGAAGAAGTCATGGACTGGGTTTACGGTGAAATGATTATTCTCCATAAAGCAATGTCTTTGCTTTCATAAATGCATGGAGAATTAAAGGGCAGGGGATTGTTGATAAAAACATGTTTTCATAGTCACAGATCACATATATGGATGGGGTATGGAATATTCAGATGCACATACATAACTATCAAGAAAAGATAAGATGTGCACAGAGAGGGGCAAGGTTGAAATTAGATTGTCAGTGCAGTCGCATGACAAGCTGACTAGAGATGTAAATAGAACAATAATTACATATTAGAAGCTACATAGTAGATTGGATTCCCTTGTTAAGGTGCATAAAATACCCTCCATTGGAGCAATAGGATTAATAAGGCGTAAAGAAAAATTCTTGAAGGAAATCCATGACATGTTAAATGCAATGAAGCAAGTCACTACTCAAGGTACTTAGAACCTGTTAGCGCTTGAAATTTCACCTCAGGCTGAGAAAGGCAAACCTCAAGGCAACATCAAACCACTTAGCCTCGTAGCTAGCCCTACGGGGCTGGAGAGGGCTCTCTCCGGTCTATCTCGGTGAAATCTTCAATGGATGAGATGACCAATAGGGTAACACTGATTTTAGGCTAGTAAACTGATCAAAAGGTTGATTTAGGGTTTTTAGGGTTTTTGGTGGCAAATTGAGGGGATGGCAATTTTGGGTGCGGGGATTGGACACAGTTTCTGCAGGGAGTTCTTTGGGGCGAGGTAGGAGATAGTATTGATGCTTTTGATTGAGGTGGATGGTCCAGAATGACAGGTGAGGAGCTAAGGAGAGCAAACAATAACTTTGAATTCTCCTTAAACAGTAGAAAACATTGAAATTAAACAAACTTAAAAGCAGAGCATGACAGTCATGAATTCTTACTTTAACACTTCGTTTGTTTAATGTGCAGAAGGAGAAGAAAGGAAATGATTCACATAACACACTTACAGGTACATAGAGTAACACACCATCAATACATGTAACCACAAGAATCCCAAAAAAGACTGCAAAACCCCGGTCTTCCTTAGCCAAAAATTGCAGAGATACAGTGAATAATACAATGATAGCTTCTCCCTCAAGATTCCAACCATGAAAATGAGAAAGAAAGTACATAATATAGATGATCTAACCTCTTTCCCTGCCTCCATGGGTCGAGCTCACTATCCTAGGAGTTGTTTCAACCACTTCTAAACTAAGCACTACAAACTAGGCAGTCAAAACAACTTGCCTCTATAAGCTAGGAAACCAATTCATTCATTTAATTTTCACCTTTTTCATGAATGAATCTTCTAGAAGAGGTACATAAGAGTAAAAGTGTCATAAAATTACATTAATTACATCAAACAGGATAAAAATCCACTCCAAAAAGTCAAACATGGTCAAATCTGCGTTTTTCTGAGCTGTACACTGAAATTTGGAGAAGTTTGCCTGACGGGTCGCGCGTCTCTGCCTGACGGGTCGCGCGCCTTTGGGACCACATTTGGGGCACTTCCAGGTGTCCAAATTGGGCAAGAGTAGGCTTGTTGGAAAGGCCTGTGAGTCTAATTTCCAACCCAACTAGAATTTTTTAATTTGGAGTTCATTTGCCCTGTCAAAAATCAAATCTCCCAAGACTGCTTTCTGCAATTCAAAAAAGTGGCAGAAAGTCATTTTTTGCTAGTTTTTTTACTTTCTCGAGGCCCAAAACTTCACCAAATCTCAAGTCCATCCATGAGCATGTGTAACTTTGCATGAAAAATCTGGAAATGCCTATTGTTTGTCAAATGGAGTTGCCATGATGAAGGGTCGCGCGGGGGGTGAGACCCGTTAATGGGAAAAACCTGCAAATTGCCTAAAAATGCCAAAATTCACCCAAAATTCTCAAAAAAATTGGGATTTGTGCTGTGGCTAGGATATTTAGTGCCTTGGTCCTTCAGTGAAGCCTCGGCCAAGATATGGAGGGGATCGGGCCTTTTTCTCCGTTTTTGTGCTCTGACTAACCTCCTTGGATCTGGCGAGTGTAATTTTGACATTTCTTTAAAACCATGACACCTATGCAAAAAGTGAAGGAGGGTTTTCTTATCTGGCATGTTATGGACAAAAACCTCTCTCAGTTTTCCAAAATTCATCTTTGATTGCTCAGAAACATCATTTTAGGGCGACTTACCCCGATGCGTGGAACAAGGGATTTTGCTGAAATGAAGCGAAATGAAGCGAAATGAAGGGGATAAGGAGCTTCTAAATTCTTGGGGAAATTTTTGGGAGTGGGGAGGGATTTTAGGAAGTAGGGGAAAGTGGAACCTCAGAGATTAAGCGAGGGGAAGGGGTCCAAAAGGGCAAAACACAGGCCAAACCTAGAAAATTGCCAAGTTGTAGCTAGAAACTAGGGTTTGTGCAAAAATGAGGAATTTGGGGGATCTCAGTGATGGAAAGCATTTGGTAAGGTACTTTAAGGATAGGGGAAGGTGTATGAACATCAGGATACAAGTTTTGCCGATGATTTGATCGTCCAAGAGAAATTAGCTTCAAAACCCTAGGAGAGGAAAATGACCTTACCTAGGCGCAACTGAAGCATGGACAAGGTGTAAAATGACTCATTAGACACTGAAATGATAATGAAAACCCTATGAATGATGATAGACTCAGTTGAATAGTGACATAGATTGCCATTTGGACAACTTTGAAAAGAGTGAAAACAAACCCTAGACCTAATGCCTAGTGACCAAATTTTGCTTGAAGACTCACTGAAATGACAAAATTTGACCTTGACACTTCAAAATCACTTTGTAAGAGCATATTTGATCACTGGAGGAAGGCTGGAAAGACTGAAACTAACAGAACCCACCAAGGTAGAAATTGCACAACATATTATGGACCTAACAAAATTTCATGCTAAACTCTCAATGCCCTTGAGTCGAATACAGGAAAGCATGAATATTTTGTTCCATATGCTCTCGAATGCGAGATGGGATTCAAGAGAGAAATGTCAAAAAAAGGTCATATTTGTTCCTTCTGAGTACAAGGCATGGTACATATACATAGTACAAGAGCTGCAAGTTGAGGCCCTTGACATGGCCATCTTGAGTCTTGTTCCATGAAAAAAAATTCTTCTTTTAATTTCAATGTAATTTGTAAATAAAGTTATTTTAAAATTAAAAGTATAATAGAAATTAGAAATGAAAATTCATGTAGATGTTGAAGAGTTATGAGGGAAGATGAAAGGTCATGGGAGGTAAAAGTCACCCCATTTTCGTATAAATATACTCTCATAGCTAGTTAGGAGGGACTTTAATTTTTTGACTCTTTGAGCACTTTATAGAGCAAAGATAGTACATTCTTTTGAGAGATCAAGTGACGATTTGTATTTCCACTATTGGATCTCATGCATGCTTAGTGCAATGGTGTATTGAATATTTCAACTAATTTTGAGAAGTTCACTCATGTATTATTGAGCATCATAAGACTTATCTTGTGGTGATTAAATGGTATGTGATTGTTATTCATTTGTTGATGATTAATGAACTATTTCATTGATTTGAGACTCACATATTATTGAGATTGTTTGTTGATTTACACTTTCATGATTATTTTTAGTTGACAACTAATTCACAATTAATAACGCATATTTCCTTTCTATTCATTCATCTTAATTGAAGTTTTCTTACAGTCTTTATTTAATATCCATGCCCTTTTACTTTATGTGTTGATAGATTCTTTATATCTTGTTTTCAAAGTATCACATAAATTGTTCTAACTTGTTTTCTTTTATAAGTTTTATCAAGTTTCTTTAATCTTTCTCATCTCATCCAAAACCTTTTTCAAACAACCATGCTAGTAGTTGGTCCCACATACCAGATGGGACTCCTATCCCAAATGATGTAAGTTCTAAGTGGGATTTTGCATCGGGGAGATCCCCTTTGCATTAGCGGTACATTTTGGCCCGTTAACAAGTACCTAAGGGGCTAATGAATGTAATGTGGTCACAATAATGGAATATGTCCACTTTGAAGTTTATGGGGGTAATAAAAAAAACCCCACTTTGCAATTTATGGGTAATAAATAGGTCCACTTAGTAATTTCTGGGTAATATATAGATTCATTAGGTAGTTAGAGGAAATAATGTAATAATAAAGGGTAGTTGGCATAAACCCTTGGGAATACTCACGATAAATATAACTACATATGAGTATCATTGTTTTGGGTGTGTTGGATTATTGTATCATAACATGCATGGTTTATGGAGTGATTCCTTCCATAAGTAGTATTTGATAGTGTTACCCTACCTTAAGTGTTATTTCCTATATCATTGTGTTGTATGTGTTGTGAATGCATTTGGTATTTCTTAAATTAAGGGTTTATTCTCAAGCTTGAGGGTTTATTTTATCTTATATCTATCAAGGTTTACTACATATCAATGGGTAAAATTGCAATAGTCATTCTGAATAGCTAAATTCTTCATACCCCCAAGCAAGTATAAACTTCATCAATACAACACATGTGTTAGCTCAAAAGAAATACAAAAAAGTAAGATGATAAAGCTCTAGGAGACTTTTACATTTACGAGTATGAGACATTCTTTTTCAATGTCAAAAACTTCCCCAAGTTCATTTTTAGACTCCAACTTTAATTTGTTCTCTTTTGTATATTCCACTATAGTAAGATAACATGTAATATCACATAAACAACAACCACAAGCCAAAGAAAACCCATAAGACGTGACTCCAAATTTTTCGATGATGTTAGTACTAAAATGAGGGAGGACACCACCACATCAACTTTGGTATTTTCACCCCAAATTAAATTTTAGATTGGAAAATATTTTGGTGTAATTAATTCCTTATGAACCATCTCTATCTCATATGTGTTGTGCATGTGGGATTAGTGACAACAAACACACCGAATACACATGTACACAATTAGAAAGGAAGTATAATTGTGGTACAAAATCCCAACATAAGGATATGCCTCTATGTTGAGATAGCATATAATGTTACATAGACAAAAACCATAAGCCAAAGAACATCCACAAGGCATAACACCCAAAGGGAAGGATAATTGTGTTACAATATCCCAACATAAGGATATGCCTCTATGGTGAGATAGCATACAACATCACATAGACAAAAATCATAAGCCAAAGAACACCCATAAAGCACAACACCAAACTCATTAGCAATATTAATCATAGAGCAAGGGAGGATGTTATCACGTCAACCTAAATACTTGCACCCCCAATACCAACTTCTAGATGCACAATGTAAGGACTACATTGAGCATTATACTTTCAAGTTTATTTAATTTCAAGGAAATAAATTGTTCTTATTAGTGTGGTTAGTGATACACACACACATAAATAAAAATATTATCTCTTCTTCAAAAATCCATCTCCCATCTCACGGATGTGGGTTTGTAACATTGCGTTCTGTATGTGGGCGGCTTGGTGGGTTGGCGCATGGCTTATTACCACCGCCATCCGGCCTCGCGTGATGCCAGTCTTTAGGTCTTCTGCTAACATCCTCAATGCTGCGTTAATGCAGCTCGTCCCTCCACACCAGCCTGCAAGTTCATCTGTCATGGCTCCCCTCCAAGAATTCATTCATGCTCCTCCCCTACGCTCGTGTTGCTCCCTTGTTGCCGCAGAGCCTCGCTCTCGGACCAGCCCAGGGAAACGTTGTGCTCTGGAATGCTGTGTTGATTTATCGTCAGGATTTCATGTTTCACAAAGCCCATTCTGCAATTTCAATTGTCGCTCGTCCTCAGTCTTTCCCAGTGCTCCTCTGCGAGTTGAAGCTAGGCCCCTTTCAGTCCCCCCCTACCTTCACAGTACTGCTGCCTATTCAGCACCTCCTGCTCTTTTCATTATGCCTAGATTGCGCCAGAGAATGTGCTGCAGGAGGGGAAGTTCTCGTGAGTGAGTTATCCGGCAGCCCTCCTCCTCTACTTAGGACTCCTCATCTTATTCCTCGGACTTCTGCTCTGACCGCTATCCCGTTACCAGGAGTGGTCGTGGACGAGGTCGAGAGCAGCATAATTCAGCAGCGTGCTCTGAGGATGAAGATCCCTACAAATATGGGTGTCGCATCGTTGAAGAGTCGCCTTCCACCTCTCATGAAGCTTAATCAGGTCTGCGTCCAATGGTTTTTTATTCTCTGTTGCTCGAAGGTGCTCAATTCCCTCTTGTTTTATAGTCATTATATGCTCTACAGTTCTCAGGCTCAAACCTTTTTTCTAAAGTTAAATTGTCGGTTTCCCCTGCGTGGGCGGCATTCTTCTGACTGTGTCTTTGGGTCTCAGTTACGGTTACAATTGTTTAATGGGTTAGATTTCAGTTTTGAATTGGGCAGCGCTTCCCTATTTATTTGTATGGGCCCATTCAACCTGTTTTGGTCTTTGAATTACCTCTGGTCAGTCTTCAGTTTCAATATTGGTGTATTCTTTTTCTATGAACTAGTCATGGTCATGGTCCTAGAAGCTCTTCTGGTCAGTCTTCAGCAAGTCTTTTTGGTCAGTGTTTAGTTATGTAATGTAAGCATGCCGCATCTCTGGGCTAGACTTCTCGAGGCCACTGCCTCTTTGTAAAAATATTTTTGTATCAATATAGGAGTAGACAAACAAAACAAAAAAACAAAAAAATCCATCTCCCATCAATGATTTAAAAACAAAAAATGTCCCTTGTAATGGTTCTACCACTAAATATATTCTTCTCTTATATTGATATGTAAACTCCTATTGATATTCTGTTAAAACAATGTGTTACAACATATCTTAATAATATTTTAAAATATTATATTATGCAGTTCACTACCTTGGATCTTAGATTTAATACTACTAACATAGTACTCAAAATTATGGAAATAATTTAAACTGAAATGAAATAAACAAACAAATGCACACATCATCCACACAAATTAACATAATATGTGACATAGGAAATGTAATACAAGAGAAAACCCACCTAGAAGGTGGTGCCTATGCTTTGCTTTCTCTTCTAAGTTATGAAATACATGTACAAAAAAGCAAGTACTCATTATGGAGTTGTTATGGATCGTGTGGCTTGAATGTCTGATATCTAATCTTGTACCTCCTATCTTAAGCTTAAATATCCTACTTCTTGATGCTTTATGCAAATATGTAACAATAATAATACTAAAAGAATGGAACGCCTTCCTTTCCTACTAGTTCAATATTTAACATAACCTGTTAGTCGTCTAGGGTTAGAATTAGGATTTTGCATATCTTGACCCTCAATTATTGTTAGAGTTTTGGACGCTTTAAAATCTTCTCAAAAGTACACACATGAGTTGCCCCACATGTGTTAGTAATGGAGGTTAATGTGGCATCCACTAAGGTACCATGTTGGCCATTAGGGTAGGCCTACTTATGGGAGACATGGCTTTGACATATGAATTCTAATTGAGGTGATTTTTACATTGTTGGAAAGCTTGTAATTTATAGAACAATACCATAAAGTTTTGACCCCCAAAAGTGTCATGTAATGCCTCAAAAGAGCTCCATAAGTTTTCAAACCCCAAATCACCAAATTGGGACATGCCCTTAAAATGGGCCCTACAAGCCAATTTCCCAAAATTTTCATCCCAAAAAGTACCAAGATAGATGGAAAATTATATGATGATATATTGTAGATTTATGTAGATTATAATATTGTCAATTCCCCCCTCCCACGCTATAACCAACTTCTTCACAACTCTAACCCTGTCTTATATTAAAGATTTTTTTGATTTCATTATCTAAATTCATGACATCCATGTTGAAGAACAAAATATCCAAGTAAACTTTGATGTTGTCATGCTTTCACCAAAATTGAATCAACAATGCCATTAGAATCATCTCCAAACTTTGGACCCCATGACCACAAGACTTGTCAAAATATGCCTAAAGTTTACTTTCTTTATCTCAAGAATCAAATTCCATGAACAAACTAAGGGCATTACTATAGGTTCCCCTGTATCCCCCTACATTACCAATCTTTACATGGAGTATTTTGAGAAAAGGCCCTTAATAGCTTTCCCTTAAAATCCGAATACTAGTATTGTTTTGTTGATGATACTTATGTAGTTTGACCCCATGACCACACTAATCTCAATCTACTTCTTAAGCACCTTAGTAGTACCTATGTTGATATCCAATATTAAATGGAGTCCCAAAGCCATAATGACATCCCTTTCTTTGATGTCTTGATTACCAAACCAAAAGATGGTTTCTTGATCCACCAAGTTTGTACGAAAAAAAAAAAAAAAAAAAAAAATATATATATATATATATATATATAGAGAGAGAGAGAGAGAGAGAGAGAGAGAGAGATACAAAAACAAAAAAACAAAAACAAAAACAAAACAAAACAAAACAAAAAACGAAAATGAAAACAAAAACAAAAAATCCATATCAATTATCTCCACATCTAGTCTCATTAACATTTTACCAAAAAAGTGGTTGCCCTTAACACATTAGTCACTAGAGTTCTTACAATTTATGAAAAAAATGCCTCGATTCCAAAAAATATCATCTTTAAAAAGGCCTCCAAAAAAATGGCTACTCAAACCCTTATACTAATACAGTTTTTCACATAGCCACCCACTGAAAACCTTGCCTCCCACTAAATCATTGGCACACCTCCCTACCCTACATCCACTGGGTCATAAAGAAAATTGTCAAATCTCTCATCAAAGAGAACATCAAAGCTATCTTTCTACCATGTAAAATCCATGACAAGTGTCTTTAATAATGTTAAAGGCAAAGACATATCCTCTCTTATAACATTGAGTTTATGAGATTGATTGTTCTTATGTAGTTTTGTATATTGGCCAAACCAGACGAGCTATAAAAATTAGACTCGAGGAATATCTTGTTGACACCAACCATAATCACACAACCACATTTTCCATTTCCAAACACACTAACCATGTCACTAAATTTACTTCAACCAAACCAAAATTCAAACCACAACCCAAACCTTATGTGTTAGAGATTGAAAAGCACCTAATAACATTATAGTTATAAACTTAGCCACACATGACACATTCTTATTAACTACCTTTATAATCATTAATAACATTTTTTCCTCTGCTCATATCCCCTCATTAACACCTCCTTTTTTTCCCCATAGGAAAATCTGGGCAGATCAACCCTGAAGGGAATCTTTTAAAGCCTGTTGGCCAAATTAGCAAGGCCTAACCCCAAGGGCGTCGAGGAGAATTGACCCTGTGACCTCCCGATCGGCCAAAGCACTTAACAACGGGGACTCAACTAGTTGAACTAACCCTTGGGGCTTCATTAACACCTCCTTATTATGATCTCTAAAATCTTTATATTCTTCTTGGCTACGCAGCCATCAAGGAGCACAAGTGGCCCATAGATTATTCCTGGAGTGGAAAGTTGGGGTTATAAAAAACTTCCACTAAATCTTATCGACTAACCAAGCCTAGACTTATAAAGATAAATAAGTAACATACTCTATAGGGTTCCATTAACACAACTTATAAACCAGTGTCAATATGTTGTGAAATATAATCCTATGTGTTGTTTACCTCTTTCTTGCTTTTCTATTTCTTTTATCACCTATTTTATATATATTTCCTAACTTATCTCACAATGACGTTGTCATGCTTCAAACCTCTTACCCCTCTTTTTTAAACATATATGCTTGTTCCAATATAACTTCTTTCCTACATTTCTCAACAAGATTCTAAACTAAGATAAATTTAATTTCCCAGTGTACCAAAATTTTATAGCTTTCTTCCTCTATTTAAGTCTCTCAAGTTAAGTGTGGGCATGTCATATCGTTAAGAAGGAACCAATTGAATGCAATCCCACATACGATAACTGGTTTTGCCAAATAGGTTTGACAATTTATCATCTCTCTTTACGTTTCAAAAATAATTATTATGAAAGGCAATACTTCTAAAAATTGTATACAAACCATCCCTTTCATTCTTTAAGATGCTCATAGACTTTAGAGTTAGGTTCACCCCTTGCCCGTTCACGAAACGTATTTGTAGACCATTACGATTCATGGTGTGAGATTGGCCGACGTGGCTAATGTACATATGGTTGCGTGATATAATATAATTTCGTGGTTTTTTTTGTTTGTTTTGTTTTTATAAGTTGGTTTAATTTTATATTGTTTTTAATCAAATTTATAATACGTCTAACATGTGGTTAGTGACTAGTTGTTAGAGAAATTCCTTCGCAAAAAACATGTGGTTAGTGATTTGTTGTCAGAGTAATCAGATGAATAACACAGATATAGATTATGTGATTTTGAATAATAAAATCAAATCTAAAATTTATGAAACAATTATATAAATTAGAAAAGTTTAATAGAGTTTGTAAAATTAATTTTTGTTCTAAAAAAATCAATTTAAGGTTATATAACACATGTTAAAGGATTTTTGATATTGATAATTTACATAGTTTTGTCTATGATAAAAAAATCAAAATTGGGCCTCTCTATAGTGAGAAAACAACTCTTAATTTTGTAAACAAAAACGATGCTAGACATCCGCTTGATATGCGAAAAAACAAAAACAGATCTAAAACCATATAAAGTTTTTCAGTATAAAATCTATAAGAAAATAGCTATGGAGGAAAAACAAAAGATATACATAGGCATTCTAACTGAAACACATTGTCATAATATCAAGAAGACATGACGAAAACAATTGAAGCTTGTGGAGAAAGTTTCTTCGGGAAATAAAAGGTTGATGTAGATATTTCCGAACTGTCCCCTCTAGTTGATCTCTGACCTGCCAGACACCCATATCTTGTCCAATAACCTCCTTACATAGGATGCCAACCTTGGTGTTGCGTTCCCTGTAAATATGGCAGCATGAAATATAATCAAAAAAATGTTTTAAGCATTGATTCTCCTCTAAAATAAGCAGTAAAACAAGGTTTTGACATCTTTGAACAACATTGAACCAGTTGGTGACGTTGAGGGAGTCCCCAAAAATTTGTAGTGATCTGACTCCTAGCTCCCTAGCCTAGCATGATAAGAGGTCTAAATACAAGAGTTTTGCATAATTATTGGTACCACTACCCAAGCTTGTTTTGGATTTCAAACAATGTTGATGTGGGAGGTAGATTACCAAACCTCCTCTGCACTTGTTATTTGGATCTAATGCCCCATCAAAATATAACCAAGGAATATGGGGGTTTATCTCCTCCTCCCTTATGACTTGAGGGGTTTGGTTTGGTTGATTGGTGGGGAGAAGGGAGAAGATTGCAACAATTTCATAAGCGATCAAAATTGGGGTCGAGACTTGGTCTCTAAAAATGCCTTTATTCCTCACGAGTCAGATTCCCCAACAAAGTCATGGGGGTATGTTCCTCAGTTTTTCATCTCTTGACCCATCCCACCAAAGTTTCCATGCTTCCCCAAGACTTTTCCCTCTCCATTTTAAATGTCATCCCAGGAATCTCTTGGTGGTCTTTAGAACACTGATTGTGAAAGGGCACCATAGAAACAAATGTTTGACAGATTCTTCTATATTTTGCTTTAAACACACCATCCAAGACCTTGCTTCTGTCTTTTTTTAATATTGTCCCAGGTCGGAACTTTATTTATGAGTAAACACCAAAGAAAGAGTCTGCCCTTTACTAGGCACTCCAACTTACATATTGGTTTCCACCACCATATTTTTTCATTTTTTTTATCTTTTGACTCAATTTGATAATTGTATCCAAATTTTGGAGAATAATTACCCAAAGGAGCATAAACTAATCTAAGGGAATCATCATGTTCCCTAATTCAGATTTGTGACCTTTGGAGTCCTGATATGTATGCCTGCTAATGCACTGCAAAGTCTCCATTCAAGTGAAGTTTTTCAACAAATTTCCACACCTAATACCATAAAGAAGTTCATTATTCGTCCCCCACCTGATTAAGAAATGTTATTCCTTGTTCATTCAGGGACAACACCAACTCCCAAGGAAGTGTATGATTTGCATTGTAACCAGCCCATGGATCTATTCCAACTCTAAAATTTTGTCTGTTACCGACATGCCACACCACTCCTACTCCAACAAATTTAAAAGATTCCACAATAGCTTTCCAAATGGCTAAAGAGTTTGGGGTTCTTTTGTCTAGCTTCCGCGCTCATTCAGCTGAGGTAAGAGGGAAGATACAATTCCAAGTTACCAAAGTCGTCCAAAGATTTTCTACAGAGAGTAGTCGTCATCCTGATTTCGCTGACAATGAACTTGAAAAGATTGACAAGTCTTTTATCCCCCACCCTCCCCACGATTTGGGTAGAGAGATCTTCTCCCAAACAACCCATGGCAAGACATCCTCCTCCTTTTCACATGCCCATAAAAATTTCCCACACATTTTCCTAATTTCGAAATCCATGAGGGTGCAATCTAGTACACAAGGATTGAAACTAGAACCGATATAATCAGAACCAACCTTCCCGCTCTCAAAAGTCATTTAAATCTCCATTGTTTGATACGCTTCTTGATCTTTTCTAGGAGCCACTTCTAGTCTTCCTTTTTATAATAACCAAGCTTTAAGTGAAACCCCAGATATTTCAGACTTTCCTTCACGGGCTTTGCTTAAAAAGGCAGATAGGATTGGGCCCTGGTAATTTACGTCTAAGATAGTCCTTCAAAGTCCAAAGAATATTTTTTCTCATTAATAGTCATATATATTTCCTTTAGAAAAAGGTTGAGTGCTTCTTTCAATCGTTGAAGATCTTGCTCAGAACCATTACTAAATAGGATAATGTCATCAACAAAAACTAAATGTGTTATCAATAAATTTGTTGCTACCTCAATCCCCTAAACTTCACCTCTCTTCTTTGATTCCAGAATAATTCTTCTTAATCCTTCTACTACTAACAAGAATAGGAGAGGTGATAGAGGTCATCCTTGCCTCAAACCTCTTTGAGAGTTGAAAAAAGGAGAAGCAATCCCATTTATCAAAACTGAAAATGACACATTAGTCATGCAACCCATAACCCAATTGATAAAAGGAATTTCAAAGCCCAAATGGGTAAGAAGAATTTGTAGATAAATCTAGCTAATTCTATCATATGCCTTCGACATATCTATTTTTGCAATTATACCTTTCATTTTCTGACTCTAGAGACTATGCATACCTTCTTGGGCTACCCCTATTTCTTCGTGTATTTGGCATCCATCCACGAATCCAAACTGCTACCTTGAAATATTTCAAGACATAATGAGCCTGAGATGTACAACGATGACTTTGGTTGTAATCTTGTAGATGTAGTTACATAAAGAGATTGGTTTGAAATTCTCAAAAACTAGGGTTCATCCACCTTTGGAATTAAGGCTAGGAAGGTTGAATTAAAAGGCTTGTAGACCTGCTCCCTGAGACTCAAATCTTCTACCACTCGTAGCAGGTAATGTCCTATAAGATAGAATAAATGTTGGAAAATTTCCATTGTCTATCCATTCGGGCTTGGACTCTTATCCTTTTTCATTGCTTTAAGACCACCTCCACTTCAAGTTTGGTGAATAGGGCCATCAGAGATTGATTGTCCTCGTCCTCTAAGAATATCGATAATAATTGAGAGACCTAGATTACTTCTGTGATTGTTACTTCCTCCGGCACTTTGTATATATTTTTAAAGTAGTCCTTCCACATAGCTGCTAGTTCCTCAAAGGTGTATGGTTTCTTTCCCTCTGTTCTCTGCATCTCCCAGACTGTGTTTATGTTTAATCTGCCCCTTGCATAATTTTGGAAAAACTTGGAGTTTTCACCGCCACTTGATAACCAAATCGCTCTACTCTTCAGTCTCCATTGTTCCTCTTTATCTCTCAAGGTCTTTCTTTTTGCTATTCCAGTTGCATAATCCTTTCTTTGGCTTCCTCTATCACATAACCATATTCTTCTAGCCCTTCCAACCTCTCTATCTCATCCTCAATAGCCTTAAGGTTTTCTTCCTCCCTAATATTCTTCTACATCGCTTAATGGATTGTGGCTTGTTTAAGCATTTTTAGGTTATCCAGGGACTGATGGGCGATATAAGAACCCAAGTTTGGGTTGAAAGGCCTCCAATATTGCTTTACAAGGTGAGAATAACTCTCTTCCTGCAGCCATGATGGATTGAACTTGAAGGGACTACCAGGTTTTCCACTACTTCCCTTAAGTTCAAGAAAAAACCGAGTGATGGTCGAAGTCGCCACTAGACCTGACCCATTGACAAACAAGGAGATTTTATTGTTGGAGATTTCCAGAAAAGCACTGTGTAATATTTATGGTTCATCCAATGTTTCATATGGTAACTCCATCCATCGTCAAGGACCAAATAGAGCCTTGTGAGTAAATGAGTGTTGGAGAGTCTATTAATAGGAGAAAATAAACTATGTATCTGTTGGATTAACAATTAAAATATATAATAAATAATAATTATAAAATATTTGACCAAAATCACTTTTGATGATTAAAAGGACTTAGATAAAAATAATGATTAAATTAATATGTATGCAACCAGCTCACAAAATAGAAGAATAGATAGATCAACGACTTCAAAATTAGCCTCTTCGAGGGGGAAACCTCCTTTACATTACACAAATGAACAATTCTTGGATGATTCAAATGACAAAACTTCCTTTCTATATATAGGAGTCTAAGGGGTCACAATATAATCAGAGTCGACATAACAATAATAATGTAAGGGCACAACAATAAAAATAATGGGCTTCTATGGGGCACAATAATAACAATATGGGTACTACATGGGCACAAAAATAACAATAAGGGGCCTGCACTGACAATAACAATGAGGGAATACACTAGTATTATAGGGACCTAACAATAAGTCTATTGAGAGCTAGTCTTTATCTGGGCACTAGCTAAGCCCCTACAGTTGAAAGATATAACTGTCATTTAGAAACCCCTACAAGGGCTTGCACTGCTCTAAGTACCCCTTCAAGAGATAGTTGTTTACCATCAACAATGTCCATATGAATTTTCAGTTGGGATTTTGAAATGTTTGATTTTCGTCCTAACCCTGTCTTATGTTAAAGATTTTTTTGATTTCATTATCAAAATTCATGACATCCATGTTGAAGAACAAAATATCCAAGTAAACTTTGATGTTGTCATGCTTTCACCAAAAATTGAATCAAAAATGCCATTAGAATCATCTCCAAACTTTGGACCCCATGACCACAAGACTTGTCAAAATATGCCCTAAGTTTACTTTCTTTATCTCAAGAATCAAATTCCATGAACAAACTAAGGGCATTATTATAGGTTCCCCTGTATCCCCCTACATTACCAATCTTTACATGGAGTATTTTGAGAAGAGGCCCTTAATAGCTTTCCCTTAAAATCTGAATACTAGTATTGTTTTGTTGACGATACTTATGTAGTTTGACCCCATGACCACACTAATCTCAATCTACTTCTTAAGCACCTTAGTAGTACCTATGTTGATATCCAATATTAAATGGAGTCCCAAAGCCATAATAACATCCCTTTGTTTGATGTCCTGATTACCAAAGAAAAAGATGGTTTCTTGATCCACCAAGTTTGTACAACAAAAGAAAAACAAACAAACAAACAAACAAACAAGCAAGCAAGCAAGCAAACAAACAAACAAACAAACAAAAACAAAAAAACAAACAAACAAACAAAAAACAAATCAAAACAAAAACAAAACAAAAAAAACAAAAACAAAAAATCCATATCAATTATCTGTCTCATTAACATTTTACCAAAAAAGTGGTTGCCCTTAACACATTAGTCACTAGAGTTCTTACAATTTATGAAAAAAATGCCTCGATTCCAAAAAATATCATCTTTAAAAAGGCCTCCAAAACAATGGCTACTCAAACCCCTATACTAATAGAGTTTTTCACATAGCCACCCACTGAAAACCTTGCCTCCCACTAAATCATTAGCACACCTCCCTACCCTACATCCACTGGGTCATAAAGAAAATTGTCAAATCTCTCATCAAAGAGAACATCAAAACTATCTTTATACCATGTAAAATCCATGACAAGTGTCTTTAATAATGTTAAAGGCAAAGCCATATCCTCTCTTATAACATTGAGTTTATGAGATTGATTGTTCTTATGTAGTTTTGTATATTGGCCAAACCAGACGAGCTATAAAAATTAGACTCAAGGAATATCTTGTTGACACCAACCACAGTCACACAACCACATTTTCCATTTCCAAACACACTAACCATGTCACTAAATTTACTTCAACCAAACCAAAATTCAAACCACAACCCAAACCTTGTACGTTAGAGATTGAAAAGCACCTAATAACATTATAGTTATAAACTTAGCCACACATGACACATTCTTATTAACTACCTTTCTAATCATTAATAACATTTTTTTTCCTTTGCTCATATCCCCTCATTAACACCTCATTTTTTTCCCCATAGGAAAATCTGGGCAGATCAACCCCGAAGGGAATCTTTTAAAGCCCGTCGGCCAAACTAGCAAGGCCTAACCCCAAGGGCGTCGAGGAGAATTGACTCTGTGACCTCCCAATCGACAAGGTACTTAACAACAGGGACTCAACCAGTTGAACTAACCCTTGGGGCTTCATTAACACCTCCTTATTCTGATCTCTGAAATCCTTATATTCTTCTTGGCTAAGCAACCATCAAGGAGCACAAGTGGCCCATAGATTATTCCTGGAGCAGAAAGTTGGGGTTATAAAAAACTTCCACTAAATCTTATCGACTAACCAAGCCTAGACTTATAAGGATAAATAAGTAACATACTCTATAGGGTTCCATTAACACAACTTATAAACCAGTGTCAATATTTTGTGAAATATAATCCTTATGTGTTGTTTACCTCTTTCTTGCTTTTCTATTTCTTTTATCATCTATTTTATATATATTTCCCTAACTTATCTCATGATGACGTTGTCATGCTTCAAACCTCTTACCCCTCCTTTTTAAACATATATGCTTGTTCCAATATAACTTCTTTCCTACATTTCTCAACAAGAATCTAAACTAAGATAATTGGGAAAGATAATTTTAATTTCCCAATGTGCCAAAATTTTATAACTTTCTTCCTCTATTTAAGTCTCTCAAGTTAAGTGGCATTGGGCATGTCATATCGTTAAGAAGGGACCAATTGAATGCAATCCCACATACGATAACTGGTTTTGCCAAATAGGTTTGACAATTTATCATCTCCCTTTACGTTTCAAAAAGAATTATTATGAAAGGCAATCCTTCTAAAAATTGTATACAAACCATCCCCTTTCATTCTTTAAGATGCTCATAGACTTTAGAGTTAGGTTCATCATTCTCCCGTTCACGAAACGTATTTGTAGACCATTACGATTTCATGGTTGTGTGAAATTGGCCGATGGCTAACGTGCATATGGTTGCGTGATATAATATAATTTCGTGGTTTTTTTTTGTGCATATGGTTGCGTGATATAATATAATTTCGTGGTTTTTTTTTGTGTTTTTTATAACTTGGTTTGATTATATTGTTTCTAATAAAATTTATAATACGTCAACATTGGCTAGTTGTTAGAGAAATTCCTTGGCAAAAAACATGTGGTTAGTGATTTGTTGTTAGAGTAATTAGATGATATAACACATATATAGATTATGTGATTTTGAATAACAAAATCAAATCTAAATAAATAAAAAAAAATCTTTCGAGAAAAAATAATTTTTTATTAAGAAAATAAAAAGTTATATAGCACATCAAAGCATTTTTGATATTGATAATTTATATAGTTTTGTTTATGATTAAAAAATCAAAATTGGGCCTCTTTATAGTGAGAAAACAACTCTCAATTTTGCAAACAAAAACAATGCTAGACATCCGCTTGATATGCAAAAAACAAAAACGGATCTAGAACCATATAAAGTTTTCCAGCCTGATAATCTATAAGCAAATAGCTATGGAGGAAAAACAAAAGATATACATAGGCATTCTAACTAAAACACATTGTCATAATATCAAGAAGACATGACGAAAACAATTGAAGCTTGTGGAGAAAGCTTCACAAGGAAATAAAAGGTTGATGTAGATATTCTTGAACTGTCCCCTCTAGTTGATCTCTGACCTGCGAGATGACCATATCTTGTCCAATACCCTCCTTAGATAGGATGCCAACCTCGGTGTTGCGTTCCCTATAAATATGGCAGCATGAAATATAATCAAAAAAATGTTTTAAGAACTGATTCTCCTCTAAAATAGGCAGTAAAACAAGGTTTTGACATCTTTGAACAACATTGAACCAGTTGGTAACGTTGAGGGAGTCCCAAAAGATTTGTAGTCATTTGACTCCCAACTCCCTAGCCCAGCATAATAAGAGTTTTAAATACAAGAGTTTTGCATAATTATTAGTACCACTATCCAAGCCTTTTTTGGATTTCAAACAATGTTGATGTGGGAGGTAGATTACCAAACCTCCTCCGCACTTGTTATTTGGATCTAACGCCCCATCAAAATATGACCAAGGAATATGGGGGTTTATCTCCTCCTCCCTTATGACTCGAGGGGTTTGGTTTGGTTGATTGGTGGGGAGAAGGGAGAAGATTGCAACGATTTCATAAGCGATCAAAGTTGGGGTCGTGGCTTGGTCTCTAAAAATGCCTTTATTCCTTACGAATCAGATTCCGCAACAGAGTCGTGGGGGTATGTTCCTGAGTTTTTCATCTCTTGACCCATCCCACCAAAGTTTCCATGCTTCCTCAAGACTTTTCCCTCTCCATTCTAAATGGCATCCCAGGAATCTCTTGGTGGTCTCTAGAACACTGATTGTGAAGGGCACCATAGAAACAAATGTTTGACAGATTCTTCTACATTTTTGCTTTAAACACACCATCCAGGACCTTGCTTCTGTCTTTTTTTAATATTGTCCCACGTCGGAACTTTATTTATGAGTAAACACCAAAGAAAGATTCTGCCCTTTACTAGGCACTCCAACTTACAAATTAGTTTCCACCACCAAATTTTTTCAATTTTTTTTTATCTTTTAACTCAATTTCATAAATGTATCCAAATTTTGGAGAATAATTACCCGAAGGAGCATAGACTGATGTAAGGGAATCATCTCGTTCCCTGATTCAGATTTGTGACCTTTGGAGTCCTTATATGTATGCCTGCTAATGCAATGCAAAGACTCCATTCAAGTGAAGTTGCTCAACAAATTTCCACCCCTAATGCCAGAAAGAAGTTTGTTATTCGTCCACCACCTCATTAAGAAATGTTATTCCTTGTTCATTTAGGGACAACATCAACTCCCGAGGAAGCGTATGATTTGCATTGCAACCAACCCAGGGATCTATTCCAACTTTGACTTTTTGTCTGTTACCGACATGCCACACTACTCCCGCTCCAACAAATTTAAAAGATTCCACCATAACTTTCCAAATGGCTTAAGAGTTTGGGGTTCTTTTGTCTGGGTTCCGCGCTCATTCATCTAAGGTAAGAGGGAAGATACACTTCCAAGTTACCAAAGTCATCCAAATATTTTCTACAGAGAGTAGTCCTCATCCTGATTTGGCTAACAATGAACTTGCAATGGTTGGCAAATCTTTTATCCCCCACCCTCCCCATGATTTGGGTAGAGAGATCTTCTCCCAAACAACCCATGGCAAGACATCCTCCTCCTTTTCACATGCCCATAAAAATTCCCCACACAGTTTCTTAATAGGATGTAGAATACCCTTCGAAATCCATGAGGGTGCAATCTAGTACACAAGGATTGAAACTAGAACCGATATAATCAGAACCAATCTTCCCGCTCTCGAGAGTCATTTAAAGCTCCAATGTTTGATACGCTTCTCGATCTTTTCTAGGAGCCACTTCGAGTATTCCTTTTTATAAGAATCAGGCTTTAAGTGAAACCCCAGATATTTCAGACTGTCCTTCATGGGCTTTGCTTCAAAAGGCAGATAGGATTGGACCCTGGTAATTTCTGTCTAAGATAGTCCAAAGAATATTTTTTCTCACTAATAATCATACATATTTTCTTTAGAAAAAGGTTGATTGATTCTTTCAGTCATTGAAGATCTTGCTTAGAACCATTACTAAACAGGATGATGTCATCGACAAAAAGTAAATGTGTTATCAATAAATTTGTTGTTGCCTCAATTCCCTAAACTTCACCTCTCCTCTTTGCTTCCAGAATAATTCTTCTTAATCCTTCTACTACTAACAAGAATAGGAGAGGTGACAAAGGTCATCCTTTACTCAAACCTCTTTGAGAGTTGAAAAAAGGAGAAGCAATCCCATTTATCAAAACTGAAAAATGACACATTAGTGATGCAACCCATAACCCAATTGATAAAAAGAATTTTAAAGCCCAAACGGGTAAGAAGCATTTGTAGATAAATATAGCTAATTCTATCATATGCCTTCGACATATCTATTTTTGAAATTATACCTTTCATTTTTTGACTCTAGAGACTATGCATACCTTCTTGGGCTACCCTTATTTCTTCGTGTATTTGTCATCCATCCACGAATCCAAACTACTACCTTGAAATATTTCGAGACATAATGAACCTGAGGCGTACAACGATGACTTTGGTTGTAATCTTGTAGATGTAGTTACATAGAGAGATTGGTTTGAAATTCTAAAAACTAGGGTTCATCCACCTTTCGAATTAAGGCTAGGAAGGTTGAATTAAAAGGTTCGTAGACCTACTCCCTGAGTCTCAAATCTTCTACCACTCATAGTAGGTAATCTCCTATAAGATAGAATAAATGTTGGAAAATTTCCATTGTCGAGCCATTCGGGCTTGGACTCTTATCCTTTTTCATTGCTTTAAGACCACCTCCACTTCAAATTTGGTGAATAGGGCCATCAGAGATTGATTGTCCTCGTCCTCTAAGAATATCGATAATAATTTAGTGACCTAGATTACTTATGTGATTGTTACTTCCTTCAGCACTTTGTATATATTTTTAAAGTAGTCCTTCCCCATAGTTTCTAGTTCCTCAAAGGTGTATGCTTTCCTTCCATCTGTTCTCTACATCTCCCAAACTGTGTTTACGTTTTTTCTGCTCCTTGCATAATTTTGGAAAAACTTGGAGTTTTCATCGCCACTTGATAACCAAATTGCTCTGCTCTTCAGTCTCCAATGTTCCTCTTTGTCTCTCAAGGTCTTTCTTTTTGCTATTCTAGTTGCAAAATCCTTTCTTTGGCTTCCTCTGTCACATAACCATATTCTTCTAGCCCTTCCAACCTCTCTAGCTCCTCCTTAATAGCCTTAAGGTTTGCTTATTCCCTAATATTCTTCTACATCGCTTAATGGATTGTGGCTTGTTAGGCATTTTTAGGTTATCCATGAACTAATGGATGATAGAAGAACCCAAGTTTGGGTTGAAAGGTCTCCAATATTTCTTTACAAGGTGAGAATAACTCTCCTCCTGTAGCCAGAATGGATTGAACTTGAAGGGACTACCAGGTTTTCCACTACTTCCCTTAAGTTCAAGAAAAACCGGGTGATGGTCGAAGTCGCCAATAGACCCGACCCATTGACAAAACAAGGAGATTTTATTGTTGGAGATTTCCGGAAAAGCACTGTGTAATATTTGTTGTTCATCCACTGTTTCAGATGGTAACTCCATGCATTGTCAGGGACCAAAGAGAGCCTTGTGAGTAAACGAGTGTTGCAAAGTCTATTAATAGGAGAAAATAAACTATGTATATGTTGGATTAACAATTAAAATATATAATAAATAATAATTATAAAATATTTGACCAAAATCACTTTTGACGATTAAAAGGAATTAGATAAAAATAATGATTAAATTAATATGTATGCAACGAGCTCACAAAATAGAAGAAGAGATAGATCAACGACTTCAAAATTAGCCTCTTCGAGGGGGCAACCTCCTTTACATTACACAAATGAAAAATTCTTGGATGATTCAAATGAAAAAACCTCCTTTCTATATATAGGAGTCTAAGGGGTCACAATATAATGTAAGGGCACAACAATAACAATATAATCAGAGTCAACATAACAATATAATGTAAGGGCACACCAATAAAAATAATGGGCTTCTATGGGGCACAATAATAACAATATGGGTACTACATGGGCACAACAATAACAATAAGGGGCCTACACTTACAATAACAATGAGGCAATACACTAGTATTATAGGGACCTAACAATAACCCTGTTGAGAGCTAGTCTTTTTCCGGGCACTAGCTAAGCCCCTACAGTTGAAAGATATAACTATCATTTAGAAACCCCTACAAGGGCTTGCACTGCTCTAAGTGCCCCTTCCAGAGATAGTTGTTTACCATCAACAATGTCCATATGAGATTTCAGTTGGGACTTTGAAATGTTTGATTTTCATCCTTTGGTTTTAACAAGACCCAGATTAGCTAGAACCTCCCCTAGACCCCCTTCTTGCCCAATAGGGACCCCTTGGTGAATCTAGGGTGCAAGTTATAATGGGGGTGATGCAAAGGTGGGATGATACGATTGAGAACATGCTTAGAGACGCGATTAGTTATGGGTATGGAGGTACAATGCTATCTAAAGGATCAAAAAGACTATTTACATGAGAGCTCACATAATATAATGGCCTAAAAGGACCAAGCACCTCCACTAATGAAATCCAAGAAGACATAAGAGATATGAGACTGGAGGGCAAGGAAAAAATAATACCCGCAGGATGAGAGGGTTGTCTAAGTTCAACTTGATCTTCTAGTGTTGTTGACCCACCTTGAGGGGCTTCTTCCACCACTGCTTGTTGAGGCATGTCTATATTTTATTCCATATCCACATCCATTTGAACAGGGAATGTCACCCTATGTGTGCCTATAACCTACACCTGGGGATTACCTTCCTGCACTGGAATCTCCCTTGCCACCTTTTTATTTTGGACCCCAAAGGGAAATCCCTAGCAAGATGGCCATGTTTGTGACAATAGTGATAACAGAAAGGCAACTTTTTGTAATCAAGATTCTTAATGTGACTATAACCTTGTAAGCACAACTCCAATTTCTAAAAAAGGCCTTCCCTTGGGTCTACTTTAACTAGGATATTGGCCACCCTCCTAGTTCTAGAAGAAATGAATGACATATCTACTTCTAGGAACTCACTGACCTTGTTTTTGATTACCTTGAAAACATCCTTATCCACAATTGAGGGGGGGAATCTGGTAATCTTACTTAGACTGGAACTTCTTCAAGCTTCTCCTTGCTTGCATCAAAGAGAGGAGTCCATAATTTAAGTAGATTAGGGAAGATTTGATACTCTAGTTTTGACCAAACACCCACTGGAAAGCTTCCAGATTTTTAAAATGAAGCATAAACCATACTCACACCAAGACTGTAACCTCAATTTCATGGTCTGGAGAATCACCCTAAGATTTCAAGATCCAATCATAAATGTTGTCTACTAAAAATTATTTACCTTTTTCCCTTCCCACAAGAATGTGCTCTAAGACTTCCATGATTGTGTCAAGGTGTATGTCTACGTCAAGGACTAGCTTATAGTCTTAAATTTTTTTCCTTCTACATTTTTCTTTTTTACCTTGGAGTCTGACCTTCAATTATCTCCTCCTTATGATGTAGCAATCTGTAACACTCTCCTCCTACACTGATCCAAGCTTACCGACCCACCAGGGTAAATATGTGATGAAGAGTTACTATGATACGATTGAACCTCCTAGATCACCTTAAGGAAGTGGAATCAACAAAAAATAACCTTAATGACTTCCCTTAAGTGCTACAGGACCCCCAAGGTCTAAACCACCCTTTCAGGTGCCTGAACACTGAGTTAAGCCTCTTTTCAGTGCCCTAATTTAATTTTATGCTAACCACCCCCCCTCCCCTTATTAACTAATTCTTAATTTAAAATTTTAATTCCTATTTTAATTTTTTTCCTGGGGAGAAAAAGCGTAATTTTCATTGATTTCAGAAGATTACATGTTGTAGATGCTAAAAGCTTATGATGAATGTGGGCATAGCCACTTACAAAACAATACTCCAAATGAAGTATTCCAAAAAAAGTCCTCAGATAGGGAAAAATAACAAAAAATGGGTATGTAAACCCCAAAAAAACTGCAGAAACAGGAGCCCAAAGAAAACCCATACCCATTACAAAAAAACAGTAAAGAAAGCAGTGGTGCAGCCCCAAGAGAGAGGCGACAGACCAGCCGTTCAGCTCAGACCCGGCACCGAACCACCACAAGCGGAAGATAAACTCCTGAGGAGAGAAACCGAGACAGGAAGCTCTAAACCTGGTAGCCCGGACAAGAAAGAGAGGCACGAAATGGGAAAAAGTAGCCAGGGTAGCCACTCCTCCCCCGCCCCCTCAAAACTCTCCTCCTGAAACAGACGAACCAGAAGTAAAAACAGCTGCCCCATACTTCCACAGCAGCCTTCAGAAACCCCAACACACCCAACCATGTTGCAGCGGCGCGAAACAAAAAGCAGAGACGGTCAGGACCTCCACATCCATGTTCCCTCAACGCTCCAAAACAGTAGAAGAAAGGCCAACGCGCGACCAACAAGCATTGTCTGTAGCAGCGAGAAACCCATCCGGTCCCGGCTAGAGAAGTAGAGGCGAAACCAGGGGCAGAGGCGGCTCGGGTTCAACCTCCTCACCCTCGCACAATGGAAAAACCCTAAAAACCAGTAGCAAAAAAATTTTGGCGCCGCCGCTTCGCTCCTCCAATGCAACACCACCCTCCATGTTCTTCCTATTTTAATTATTTCATACCTAATTCTCTTAAATCTTTATCAATCAATAAATATTGTTAATTTTTCAAAATTAATAAGTGCTAATTATTAATTTAATCATTATTTTTATATAATCCCTTTTAATTGTCAAAAGTGATTTTGGTCAAATATTTTATGATTATTATTTATTATATTTTTTTTACCATTAATCCAACATCTACATAGTTCATTTTCTCCTATTAATAGGCTCTCCAACACTCGTTTACTTACAAGGATCTCTTTGGTCCCTGATGATGGATGGAGTTACCATATGAAACATTGGACAGCTCATAAATATTACACAATGTTATTCCGGAAATCTCCAAAAATATGAATAACTGTGGAAGTATCCAAGGAGATTCTATTTACTAGCCCCTCTGCTAGAAGAAATCTATCCAATGTTTTAGCCACCCTAGCGTTTCCATCTCGTCTATTTCGTCAGGTTGGCTTATATTTAATTAAGTTAACATCTATGAGTTTGTTATCCATCAGTTCACTAGTGAAATAATTTGCCAACGAGTCTGTATGCACTTGAGGGCCCCATTCCTATGTTACCCCCAGGGAAAAATTAAAGTCTCCTCCAACCACCAGATTCTCCAACTTCATAAAATATTTTGTCATCAAAAACTCCAAAAAGGGACCCAGTCCTGGTAGGGGCCATAAACATTAATGATTGTAAGCTCTAGACTTAGATCTACTGAGAAAAATTCATCCCCCAAAATCATCTATAAGCCCCAAGTATTTAAAATCTTAAATTTACTCATCTTAAAGCCAATTGCAAGTCTACTTGATTTGCCCCAAGCATTAGAAGTCAGGAAGAACCACCCTAGGAACATCTTGTTAAAAACTGCTGACATTGTTTCACCAATCCCTAATGTTTCCTATAACATCATTAGATTTATATTGGTATCTTGGATAAGTCTATTGAGATCTAGCCTTTTTTCAGGCACTAGCTAAGCCCCTACAGTTGAAAGATATACCTGTCATTTAGAAACCCCTACAGGGGATTGCGCTACTCTATGTGCCCCTTCTAACTATAGTTGTTTACCATCAACAATGTCCATACGAGATTTCAATTAGGATTTTGAAATGTTTGATTTCTAGCCTCTGGTTTTAATAGGACCCGGATTAGCCAGAACCTCGCCTAGACCACCTTCTTGGCCAATAGGGACCCCCTTGGTCAATCTAGGGCGCAATTTATAATGGGAGTGATGCAAAGGTGGGATGATGAGATTGAGAACAGTCTTAGAGATACGATTAATTATGGGTATTGAGGTTACAATGTTATCCAAAGAATAAGAAATACTATTTATATGAGGGCTCACATAATATAATGACCTGAAAGGACCAGGCTCCTCCACTAATGAAATCCAAGAAGACATAAGAGATATGAGACTGGAGGGCGAGGAAAAAATAATACCCACAGGTTGAGAGGGTTATCTAATTTCAACTTGATCTTCTAGTGGTGTCGATCGGCCTTGAGGGGCTTCTTCCACCACTGCTTGTTGAGGCACGTATGTATTTTACTCCATATCTACATCCATTTGAACAGGTAATGTTACCCTCTGTTCGCCCGTAACTTGCACCTGGGAATTACCTTCCTGCATTCCCCCGTCAACTGGAATCTCCCTTACCACCTCATTTTGCAACCTTTTTCTTCTGAACTCAAAAGGGAAATATCTGGCAAGATGACCATGTTTGTGACAATAGTGATAGCATAAAGGCAACTCTTCGTAATCAAGATTTTGAATGTGATTGTAAACTTGTAAGCACAACTCTAATTTCTAAAAAAGGCCTTCCCTTGGGTCTAATTTAATTAGGATATTGGTCACTCTCATGGTTCTAGAAGAAATAAAGGACATATATGCTTCTAGGAACCTACCGAACTTATTTCTAATTGCCTTGAAAACATCCTCTATCTACAATTGAGGGGGAGAAGTCGGTAATCTTACCTAGATTGGAACTTCTTCAAGCTCCTCCCTGCTTGCATCAAAGAGAGGAGTCCATCATTTAAGCAAGATCGGGGAAGATTTGATACTCCAGTTTTGATCAAGTACCCAATGTAAAGCTTCCGGATTTTTTAAATGAAGCATAAACCATCCTATCTCTAGGATTGTAACCTCAATTTCACGGTCCGAAGAATCACCCTAAGATTTAAAGATCCAATCATAAATGGTGTCTACTGAAAAGTATTTACTTTTTTCCCTCCCCACAAGAATGTTCTCTGATGTTGCCATGATTGTGTCAAGGTGAATGTATAGGCCATGGACTAGCTTATATTGTTCAAATTTTTTCCTTATACATTTTTATTTTTTCTCTTGGAGTCCGACCTTCGATTATCTCCTCCTTCTGATGTAGCAATCTGTAACACCCTCCTCCCACACTTATCTAAGATTACCGGCCCATCGGGGTAAATAAGTGATGAAGAGATACTATGATATGATTCAACCTCCTAGATCACCTTAAGGAAGTGGAATCAACAAAACAAAAACCTTAATGACTACCCTCAAGTGCTGGAGGATCCCCAAGGGCTAAACCACCCTTCCAAGTGCCCGAACCCTGAGTTAAGCCTCTTTTCAGTGCCCTAATCTCCTAGACGTTGGCACAACATTGCTTGATTTCGGCTGCAACCCTCTAGTCGGATGCATGATCCCCATAAGGGAATGACTGCAGTCTTTTTCAACCAGTTTTGTTCCCGCGACCGCGGGATTTAAGCCACTTTTTCAAGCTAGGATCCAGACCTCTGCCTAGAACTTAATGAGACTATCGAGAACCATGAATGACACAAGGAAAAAGCCTTGCATAGAAATTTTAGACAAGAAATTTACCTAACCAGGCCTAACCATGACGACATTTCATCAAACACATCATGAACATGTAATGTACATGTCATAGTTACACATCTGAACATAGGGGTCTCGTACTTATATAAGAATCGTCAAGAAGGTCTGATGACCTCTCATAATAGCTACAATATCATCTATTAGGTCATGCATTCATTAACATTTCATTTACTGACCAAAACATGATGAGAGCCATAAATCAAGTCTGCCATAAACCATGCTTATAGCCAGCATATAACCAGAGACATATCAATGATAGAACAACCATTAAATCCACATAATAACAAGTACATTTACCCATAAAATACAACAGAAAAATAACTCTTATTATCATATGCAAAACCAACCAAGTGAGGGACTTCCATGTACCACCCAACCATAGATTAGGCTGAAAACAAATCTCTCTTTCAACTAATCACCCACGTGCCATATTCTAAGCATGAATGTGGGATATAAACCAAACAAAACTAGACCAGGGCTTCTAGAGGCTAAACTGCCTCAACCCTCAACCAGTGACTCTACCTCACAGTTAGATATCACTAACCATCACCAGATCACTCTACCAAAGTTTTCCAAGGCTTGAGAGTGTTTGTTCTAACCTAACTCCAGGACTAGTAACTCAACCCACAACTGCCACAGGGTTCCAGGGCATTTGTCCAACCAAGGCTCCAGGACTAGTAACACAACCCACCAAGGGCTCCAGAGTGTTTGTCCAACCAAGGCTTCCATGACTAGTAACTCAATCCAAGTTGTTCCAGGGCCAAGGCTCCCAGAGCGTTTGTCCAACCAAGGCTCCAAGAACTAATAACTCAACCCACAACCATAAGGAACATGAGCACCAATAAGAAAATAAATGGGAAAACCCATAACACCATGATTATCCAGGAAATGGAAAGGCTAGGAAAAACCACTTTCAATCTAGGCAATCCTTCATGCCAATGATAAATCATAACCTAACAACCACATGCATATGCCATGCATATCAAAACTAGCATGGAAATCATACATGCAACTTGGTACCTGCAAAGTGAACTCGTTGTAGTTGTTGATCCCATTGTCTCCTTGAGCTTTCCTTCTTTACCTTTGCCTTCTTTCTCCCAATATAAATTATGCCCAAAATCCTCCAAGAGTGCTCCAAGAAAACTCGGAGTGTGCAAGAGTATGAGAGAGAGAGGATAGAAGAGAGCTCCTATCTAAAGTTGACAAAAAGCTATGAACTGATCCTCAAAAGCCTTTTTATTAATGAGGCCTCTGTTTTCTTTATTTTCCATGATTTTTTCCTTCAATTTCCTCCTCACATGCAACTTGTGACCTTTCACCTTCCTTTTCTCCTATTTTTCCACTATTTTCATAAATAAATGCCAATAAATGCCACTTTGCCATTGCCTTTGCCAATTTCCATAGCCATTAATTAATCACGAGTGATCCCCATCACTATGTTTTCTACCAACATTTAGCTTGGAATACGTGTCCCATGACCTTGGTCTTAATTTTTCCTTTATTAACTTTATTACATGGAATTTTAACTAGGGTTGTTACATAATCTACTCATTTACGTCCTCAATCTAAGCCTGCGCCACTAGAGCCCCTTCTCGCACAAACCCTTCTTTTGTGAGGTCTGGCCTTCGGGGTCCTCCAATTTCCCTCAAATCTTGGTGAGCCCCTTCACTACTTTGAAAACCCTGATGCTCAAGAAGGTTCTCATGTGTCGAAGATATCATAACCTCCATATCTTGTAAAATTCCATTATCATTTACCACTATGCCCCTTAGGGACACAACCACCAGGGGTTGCCGACCTTCTCTACTCCTGTGATTTCACAACCAACCCTTTGATATGCTTCTACTATACTACCCACAAATTCTAACCTCTCCACATATTTACCCTCCTGATTTACCCCAAGGGGGTTTGAAAACAAGACCTGGGTATCCTTCGATGATAAGGGGAAAAGACCTCCTACTTCATATCCAACTACTTTCAAACTCGAGACCCCAACAATACATTGATTGAGACCTTCGTTGCTCTGTAACCCACAACTTCTTACGATATCCTTAAGACCCCCCGTAAAACAACTATCTTGTGCAACAACAAAAAACTAGCATTGTGGGAGGAATTAAACTTACTAGACCTTTCACCATTAAACTGTTTCATTCCATAACTGTTGCTATTAAGCCTAGACCTTCATCTTAAATCATAACCACTTTCCCAACTTTTACTGCTTGAGAAATCCCCTCATGGTCTCAAACCCCTTAATTAAGTCTCCATGTGACATATCCATCGAAGAAACAACCATGGAGACAAGTCTGTATCTAGCTGGAGGCTTTACCTTGGCCAGGTTTTGTTGAGTGGGCTCCAAACCTCAGACCATCAAGATGTCCTCAGGTTCTGGCTCTAGCTCAACATATTCCTTTGGGCTTACCATTTTCATCCTTTGTTAAAAAAAAACCTTTAGGATCTAGTCCTCGAATAACCACCTCTTATAAACCTTAGCCATGTTGTGAACATGGTAACAACGACCTTCACGGAAATGCAAACCAAACCGCAACATAAAAGGGCCTCGAATAAACTAGACTGGCTATTGACCCGATCTATCCCACAACCTCGAGTTATCCTGACACACTCTGATAACCATACGCTCTTCCAATCCATCCCACACCAAACCTTAGGAAGCACTGTAAAGCCTCCATCCTCTTCCCTCCTCCCCACTTTCTAGCAACGACGCCATAAAATGTTGTTCCCTAGTTTGTAAAAATAATATAACAACTAAGTCTATTATTAGGATTGGATTAGATCATTATATTGTTTGTTATCAATCTCGATGCTTTCAGAGTGGAAAAAGTAGAGGAATCAACTCACAAGACCATTTTTACTAGTAGGGCCCAGTGTGGCAAAATATGGTCTGAAACCTTCCTAGAGCGTTTTGAAGCTTCAAACAATGTTTTTTGGGGTAAAATTTCGTTGCCTTATTGCAACACTTTTTTTTTCCTATTCTACACACATAGACCTTTCCAATGGTGCAAGAATCACATTAATCAGAGTCCGTATGTGAAAGTTATGCCACTCAGAAGTTGACCTTCATGTTTTTACCACCATAATTCGAGAAGATGCCATGTCAACCACCATAATGCATGGAAAAGGGGCTAGCCGTGTGATTATGATGAAGAAGAAAATAGAAGAGTCTAAATTGTAAACTTAGTTAAGAGTTGAGGTAGTCAAACCTACTGACTAGTAGGCTATTGAGCTATGTTATAATCATATCACTAGGAGGAAAAGGGGTTCCATATTTTCGAGTGCATTTGTTCCATAGCTCAACAAAAATAACCGAGAGGGATAAGATATAGAACACACATTGAGGATTTGTGCAATGTACTAGCCCACATGCCACATACCACACTTCTTTGTATTCATAGACATTTTCTATTCAGAGAAAGAGAACAAAGTGACCTTACCCTTCCAGTTGGGCTTTTCTCCCGGAAGGGTTTTCGAGGTCAAATCTTGTGTCAAATGTGAGTGTGAGCTTTTATTCCGCTATTCTCTATTTTTTGCATAATTTTAATCTACATGCATAAACTATTAACAATGATCTACAAATATATTAATCTAAAGAGAGATACAACTATAATAGTGTGGATTTTTGGATTTTTTAATTATAATTTTATCAGATCTGTTGTGATGAATTGTCTAGTAGAATATCCATGACAATTTATAGATCATATTATCATGGATATCTTGCATATTGTTAAAGAAAAAAGAAAATAAATTAAATATTCAAGCATTCAAGGTTGGCTATGCCCTCCTCAAAATTAAAGAACTCCAAATCAACCAAATTCTTCGTAATTAGAGAAACCCGAATGTTCAACTTTTTACGTCGAAGTTGCAATTCATCAATGTAGAGGGGGATCTCTCGCTGGGCTTTAGATCTCTCCACTAAAACCTTTTCCATTATGGTCTTTGATCTACCAATATATGTTAATGGTATAAAGGTATTGGGTTCACTTGGCGTGGGTATTCTTTGTATCTAGAGTCTAGTGTCTTACCTCCTCTTCGACTTCCACGTTAGGGATGAATCAACGCTCCACTTGAGCTTCCTATTTAGCATTATGGATTTCTTGATGGATGGTTTGGGGAGTATTCTTCGAATATGATGTTGTAGACCTTTCCACACTTATTTGAGGCTTTGAAGGAATCTTGTATCTCCTGTATTGTTAGCCTTGATAGTTTGAGGAGGGACTGGACCTCAACATAACATCCAAGAGGAGGGGATCAAAGGAAAGAGAGATTGGTGAAGCAGAGTTTAAGGTAGGGAGTAAGACGAAGGAGGAGAAGAGCCACAAACAACAAGGTGACAATAAAGGTTCATTATGAGTGAGGTGGGAGACTTTGCACATACAAAAAGATTAAGAGACCTAAAGTGAGTAGACAACAAATAGAGCAAGGCTGAAACAAGAGCCTCATTAGAAATTTTTTAACAAATAATGTGTAAAAAATAAAGCCATCCATAAAGAAAAACTACAATAACCTAAATAGAGAAGAGAAAAAAGTTCAAACTTAAATATAAAAGCATATCACAAATGGCCTATATTTTTATTAATTGTGTGATTAAAAATTAATTTAAAAAAAGGAAAAATAAAATAAAAAGACTACAAGAAGTTAAAATATTATAAAAAGAAAAGTTGCGTTCAAATGTCGCCTATATTTTTATTAATTATGTAATTAAAAATTAATTTAAATAAAAAGGCTAGAACAGCTTAAAACATTATGAAAAGAAAGGTTGCATTGATTATGTAGAAATGAAAAACTATAATTTTATTAATTATGTAATTAAAAATTAATTTAAATAAAAAGGCTGGAACAACTTAAAATATTATAAAAGGAAAGGTTGCATTGAATATGTAGAAATGAAAAACTAGATATTAAGTAATTTTTTCAGACACATTGTATTATATATCTCTAAATTAAGAAGAGTTTAAAGTATTGGAAATTAATTTTAGTGTAATTCAGTGATATGGATAACAGGTTTATTGAAAAAATAATATTGTAAAAAACCTTAAGTTAAATGTAAAATTAAATTAAAAAAATAAAAATAAAAATAATATAATAAATATATATTTACTTTGTTGTTCATTTAGATTAATTGAATAAATAATATAACATTATATATGTATATTTATTTATTTTATTATTATAATATTTATTTTTGATAAATAAATATTGTAGGATATTTTAGTTTTGTTATTCAAATTAAAAATATGTTTTGAGAAAATTTGCATAAAAAATTATAACTTATATTGGTTAATGTTGTTTCTTTTTTTTTTTTTTTTTTTTTTTTTTTACAGAAACGGGTAATGGATATATTAAGAATTTGACCTTAATGCCAAAGAGCAGATTACAAAGGATGAATCTAAAACGATAAGTGTCGAACAGCCTTGCAAGACTGTGACATTTATGATTAGCTCACATCTTTTCTTAGCTGCAACTATGTGATCAATTTCAGAGATTTTCCCAAGCTTGTGGGTACAAACAAACTGATTTAACAGAAAGCAATAAAACATGACAATGTTCTAAATTAAGGGATTGGTTCCCATATTTCCTGTCCGCCTCTGAGCAGAGCACCAACGGTAAGAAGGGCTGCTTTGTTAGCTTCAGTGTCCGCCTCCTTATTATTGGCTCTCAACACATGATAGAAATTTAAATTCTGGAAAGAGTCACCAAGGTCTGAAATTCTATGAATCAGCCTTGCTAGCCTTAGGTCCTTTGGCTTAGATCGTGTCACCATAGTGTTAATAATAACTTGAGAGTCTCCAATAACATTAACCTCCCTAATGTTCAACTCTTTCAACATCTTGAGTCCTTGAAAAAGAGCCAAAGCCTCTGCTTGGATGCTCGAAGCGATGCCCAAGCCCCAGGCAAAACTGTGAATCCTAAAACCAGTTGGGTTTAAAATAACTCCTCCAGCACCAGCTCTTCCAGGATTGCCCTTAGCAGCCCCATCAAAAAATAGAGAGTGCCTCTGAGGGTTTTCAATCCATCCCCAGAGCTCGTTTGCTATAGCCCTTATTTGCCAAGCTTTTGGGAGGTAGATACTCTTTACCAGTTTTTGGAACTGTAGGTAGAGAGAAGAGCCCCAATTTTTATCTTGCTGGTTGAGATTTAAATATTCTTTATAGTCTCTAGGGCACTCTTTTAACTGGCATTTAATTTTAACTATCACTAGCTTGACGTCCTGCTCGCAATTTCTGAAAATCCTTTTGTTTCGTTCAAGCCAGATCTGCCAGCAGGTAATTTTAGGGAGAATAAACCAAGCAACTCTAATAATTTTGTTTTTTGGAGGAGGACCATGGTACCTTTGCAGCCATTTGTCAAAAAAATCAGCAGTGGAGGAAGGTAACTCGAAGCTAGGACTCAAAGTATTCAGCAGCGCGGACCAGATCTGCAAAGTGAAGGAACATTCTAGCATCAAATGTGAAACGCTTTCCTAATTTACCTTGCAAAGTCTACACCTTGAAGGGCCGTGGAAGCCACACTTCTGTAGATTATCGTTAGTCAAGATTTTGGAATGGCATAACAACCAATTGAAAAAATCGATTTTTGGTAGAGAGGGGTGGTACCAAATCCCTTTCCAAAGCTCTGGATTTGTGGCCACAAATGCTAAATTAACAGTGGTCAATATGCAAATCGAATCTTATAGGCTTGCTTTGGTAGGAACTAATAAATTAAAATGTGAAGTGGATAAATTAATTGATTGCTTAGGCACAAGAACTTGCATAAATTTTGGTGGGTAGTAACCATTAGTAAGTCTACACAATTACAATTTTATTTACATCTTATTCCTATCCAATTTTTATGCAAAGCCCTGCTTAAACTATGGTGAGAATTAACAAATGGTAAACATGTTATTTACCTTAGTGAAATATATTTTCAAAGATTTTATTCTTCATTGGTTTTCTCCAAAGCATAATCATAAAAAATCATTACACAAATATCTAAAAATCATGCATGAATATTGCAACAATATCTATAAATTATGACATATGACATTATATTGTGCAAATGCTACAATTATGGTCCAATCAAATGTTTGAAAAATAGTTTGTTTGTTTTTTTGTTTTTTTTTTTTTTTTAATATTAAAAAATAAATATTTATTTTCAAAGTTAAATATTATAAGTTACATTGGTTAATGTTAAACTAATGTTCGTCAACATTCAAATTTATTGCTAGGGGTTGCTTTGACACAAGCTAATAATATTCATTATATGACAATGCATTTAATGTTTTATATATTGGGAGATATATTATTAATTTAGGAATATATACCATTTGATTTAAAAATGCATATGAAACATTATTGCTAGGGGTTGCTTTGACCCAAGCTAATAATATACATTATATGACAATGCATTTAATGTTTTATATGTTGACAGATATATTATTAATTTAGGAATATATACCATTTGATTTAAAAATGCATAAGAAACATTAAATGTACTATTGCAAAATGCATATTTGTAGTTTTTAGTTTTTTTAATGTTAACTTAAAAAAAACACATTTACAACATAATATTATAATATTATTTCTCCATAATATTATAACATTCTACTTTTCATCAAGGACTCCCGTAGTCTAAATTATAGACTAAATGGAATTTATAGACTAAATGGCCTTTTTTCACAACTATTTTTTTGGTTAATTTTAATTCGACATTTTTTTTTAAAAACTTGAGTTTAAATTGTTTAATTTACATAATTCTAGTGCCTCAAGAGTTTTTCATGGTGCTGAATCTATTTATGCATTCAAAATGTATTTTAAACAACAACAAATCTTGAAATTGTATGGCCGGATTTTGGTGAATTCGGGTGAAAAAGGCTATTTCGTCTATAAGTTAGACTATGCCCTTAAGAAGTTGCATGATGAAATGAGAAAAAGTGGGCGTTAAGCTTATAGATCGACAATAAAATTAGCCATTAAAAAGGGAGGGAAATAAATGTTGATGAATAAATGAGAAATTAATAAAATAAAATAAATAAAAATAGGAAAAGAAAAAGAAAAATTGAGAAGGAAAACAAGAAAACCAAAAAATTTATTAAGGATGTGATTTTATTATTATTATATCTAAATGATTTTATTAATATGAAAAATTAATAAATAATAAAAAATAAAAGAAATATGAAATAAAATAAAATAATTAATTACATTAATTTGGGTCGAGATAAAAGAGCAAGGAAAAACATATAAGAGAAATGAAAGATGAATTAGAACAAAGATGATAAAATCAATCAAAGGAGAATAGAAGAGAAAAAAGAAAGAAGAAAAAAGAGAAAAGAAGAGCATAATACAAAAATAGTGAAAGATTTAAGAAAAGGACAAGTGAAGAAGTAAAAAATGAGACTATAAAAAAAAAAGAGAAACTATGAAAAAGTGAAAGATTTAAGAAAAAGAAAAGTGAGGAGGTAAGAAACCTATAGATAGACGAGGCAAGTGTTATTCAATGGGTGAATTATTGATGTGAAGAGGTAAGAAATCTATAGAGTAAGGAAATAAGGGTTATTGGCTAAAGAGGTGAATTATTAGTTTCACTGTGAAAACATACATGCTTTAACATTACAACATCATTAACAATGATGTATTATGCATATGTATACATATTTAATACAATATGGATATTTCATTTTTTTAAAATAAATATAAATTGCAAATTCATTTTATTAAAATAAATTATTTTTTTAGGCGTAATCTAATTAACAGATTTGAAATTATCATTTTTGAACACTTTTTCTGGAAATTTGAATAATTTTTTTTAAGAATTATAAGTTTAAGTTGTTTAATTTACAATATTAAAATGCTTAATTTTTTTAAGGTGTTTGAATCCATTCATATATTCAAAAATACATTTTAAACAATAAAAATCACAATATTGCTCAAAATTATATTAACTAATTCTAATTAAAAAACTATTTTATTAACTATTAAATTATACAATATTTTTATATTATTTATTATTACTTTTTAATATAAAAATAATTTAACAACAAACTATACCATATTTTTATATTATTTATTTATTTTTTATAAAAATGTTTTTTTTTTTTTTTACAAAACTCATTTACAAAAATCATAATTAGGACAAAACATTCTAAACATAATGAATAAAAGTGCGCATTTGTACCTAAGAAATATGATGAGTGAAGGTGTGTATTTGTGATTAAAGAAAAATGTTAGTTTGACACATCATTGGAACCAGATTTATGCCTAGGTAAAATTGAGTGCTTACAAGTAAACGGTTACGTTAAAAAGCAAAAAGGCAAAATTCCGAAAAAAAATGGCCAGGTGGCTACACGATGCCTATGATCTGGATGAAAATATTGCATTGCACGTTTGACACGTGGCAAGTGAGCTCGAGTGCAGTGGCGAGATGACCGGATACGATGTCCATGACCTGGAAGGAAATACTGCATTGCGCGTCGACACGTGGCAAGTGAAATCGAGGGCAGTGGAGAGATGACCGGATTCAAAGACCAAGCTATTATCAGTGTCACGGTCCCATGTGCCGACAGGCTGTCGGGCGAGGAGTTGGCCTGCCCGCTCGCAGACGGCAACTTAATAATTCCATTAATCACTGTGATTAGCCATTATAAGCCTATTATTATAATATTAATTTTCACGGCGCCCGTACCGGAAGCGGAAAATATGTTATTTACTCGCCTACGCAACGGTTCCGTCATAAAATAATCAAATATTTAATGATAACAGGCGATGGCGACAGTCGGATATTCGAATATTTTAAGCGGATTAACTCGGCGGTCAAAATTAATAAAATTAGGGCTTTGACCGCCATGGGAGGGAGGCTGGGGGAAGTGCAGAAAGAGAAGCCTGGGAATCCCTGATCTTTGTTTTGTTGTTGGGAATGAACACAAACAGTATGGACTGACTGACTGACTCAGATGGCACACATCCACAGATGCTGAGGCAGAGAAGAGGAGGAGGAAGAAGAAAGGGTTGTAGAATATTCTAGAATTTTCTAGAAGCAGGGGAGAACTTCTGATTTTGCATCGAGCAAATTTTTGTGCCCGGTGAGTTGTATTATCAATCTCAGACTGCTTGCTTTTTGGGTTTCATTTCATTTGTTTCTTGGATGGCGATGCGGTGACCTTTTGGGGTTTTGAAGCGATGATGTCCATGGTTTTGGTTTTTTTGGGTTTTTCGTCTTTTCACCAGGGTTTCGTTTTATTATGGTTGTGGTGAATTTAGGTATCACAGGGCAAGGGATTATAGTGCCTGTTCTGAAGGTTTTGAGCCGATGGAGTGGGAGTGGGATCTGCGTGTTGTTTTGGTGGGGAAAATTTGGGGTAGAGGATCCAGGGATTGAAACCGTGATCACCAACCTCTTAGGACAACTTGAGCGATCTTTGCTTTTTTTTTGGTTAGGTTCGTTGTGGATTTCTATTATGCTAGGCAAAATACACCGAAATAGTTTATGTGATATCTACTGCGAGCTTCTTTCCAGTAATTGCAGTGAAATCCTGGCTAAAAGACTGGGTGCCCCTTTTCTTACAAGTCTAGCTGGTCAAAGGTTGTTTTCAAAGCACAGCAAATAAGGAATACCGGTGTCGGGTTTACATGGGTTTATATTCGGGATTAAATGTTTCTGATCTGGATAAAATTTTACACGGTTTTAATTTTGCAATTCTTCAAAATTTTGGTAAATTTTGCAGAGAAAATGCTCTCGAAAACCACCTATAAAAATGAAAAAGTAGCTCTGTTTTCTTAAACTTCATATCCTTTTCTGTGTGCAATATCAATAGAACTTAAAGTCAACTTAACGAATAGCAGCTCTAGGTGACGGCCCTATCATCGTTTTGAGGCAGCGCCTGGAAGATTTTTGGCTTGTCTGTTTGACAATGATATTGATCTACTACAGTTGTTTTACACGGTGAAGGCTTGTTCTTTTTCTCACTGCCAAATGTGAAAGGTACCTGTTCTGTTTAGATCAACTGGTGTGGTCGCATCTTTTTCTCTCTCATTGCTATCACTAAACTTTTCATGTTATTCACATCCATTTATACGTAGCTACCATCAGGTCGTAAAGCTGACCATATTGAATAGCTACCCCTAATCTGTAGGTGCCATTAGGATGTGAAGTTGTCTAAATTGAATAGCTACCCCTGAGCGCATAGGTGCGATTAGGCTCTAAAGTAGACCCATTTAAATAGCTAATCTGCCCCATTTTTGCCCAATTTAATCCTTGAAGTTAAAATTTTGGCAAGATTCATGGACAGCTGGATAAATTTGTTGAAGGTTCGCAGTAAATTCATTTGATTAAAAAATTGTTAAATTCTTCTTAAGTTTAAAATTCGGTGATTAAATTCAGATTAATTTTTAATTTAGAATGATATATTTTCTTGGACTTAATGTGAAATGTTGTCTTGAAAATTAAATTGCATGATACGGGGAAATGGAAATGTGTATTCGAAATGGAAATGTGCTGGAAATGTAACCCCTAAAAAATAAGGAAAGAGGGAGGCACAATATTTTCAGAAAATTATATTGCAACTTTGAAAGAAAGTATTAACATTATGATTTAGATTCATGTATGAATGAGAAAGAACATTTAAATGAGAAACGTAAAGGACAAGTGATACATCACAATGTACTCCTAGGCCCATCTCTATATTATATCTCACAAATGATTACATAATGCAAGAAGTAATATCCAAAAGAAGCTTATATAAATGAGGATTTATAGTCAAAATCAGCCTTTATATTTGAGGGTACAATGCTACATATATGGATCTATGAATAGTGAACATGGAAATAAAACATGAGCTAAGCTAGTAAAGCCTAAAAGACATCACCCTTGTTTTTATGTTAATAATGAAAAATAGAACAAGACGCATGCTCAACAGTGGAATGCAGACTGGTATAAGTGTTTTCAGTTCCATTTCTAGGTTCCTCAGGATTCAGTGCAGCAAGAAAGATGTCCGAGTCAAGGGATTTTGGATCCACATTCCAATATTTGCAAGGCCCACTATTATATGTTGGACTCCTATGCGATGTAAGGTGAAGGTTGGACTGCACATAAACAAGATCTGGAGCCTTCTGCGAACCTGACCTGTTGTGCTTCACTGAATGGATAAAACCATATGTGCATCAATTACTTTTTGTCGATGAAGAGATTGTCACTTGCGAAGAATATGAGTGGCAAGGGTTTGTAAATGAATACCATTTGCTTCATGACAAATCCACAATTTAACCATCCTCATGGTGCTCCTCTCATCCAAAGTTGATATGTCTAGATAATTAGCCAAACCTTCCTATATATATGAGCTGGAAATATTCTCATAAGGGCATTGTTCACTCCATTTGCCACCTTCCTATCCTTATTTTGGGCCTTTTTCTTTATATTGGTTTGAGTAATAATGTCTTCATCATAAAATCTTTGGTTTAGGGCATGATCTAAAGTGTGAAATGGAGTGTTGAACAGTTGAACTGGTTTCACCTCTCAACAATGATCTTATTCACTATATCAACAAAATGATCATCATTGAATAAAAGCTAAGGAAATTATTGTGAAATGATTTCCATAGTTTTCTCAACCAAGTTATCCATGCTATTGTAAACCTCTCCCAAGAAGGGCTTGTTCATGTTGGCACTTTGAAGAAGCTCAAATGCGATGTGAATTTGAGAGAAAAAACTCTATATTACTTCACCACTCCTCATCAAGACACAATTTTCACACCATAGGCCTTCACTCTAAATCTGGCTCTCTCCACTTAGTTGAAAGTTGACTCACCACCATAGAAACTAACGGTTGCTTAACCTTGACAAGGCAGTGCAACATAATGAAATTTGAAGCATACCTCATCTCAACAACTTTCAACAACTCCAGTTTGGAGTATACTCGAAATATTGCTTGAGACTACTGGTGGTTGGTGATGAATTTGTTATCTTTCTTGCTTTCCCCATGAGTTCCGTAATCCATGAAACTTTATTGTCAATCTCTTTCAAGATTGGATTTAAATTATAGACAATGCAAGTATTCCAAAAATGTGATCATACCTTCTCTCAACAATCAAACCTGCAGCTTTGCAAAATGATGCATTATCCATGATAATTTGCACACCACTTTAGTAGGTCCTATTTGCTCAATAACTTTGATTAAAATATTAGCAATGAACTGAGCATCCTTTAACTCCCTTGAACAATTTTTGGTCTTCAAAAACATTGCTCCTTTTGGTGAAGTGGAAACCATGTCAATGGCCTATGCCTAGTATTTGTCCATCCATTTGAGACAATGAATAAGTGCTAAGATATCCTCAACAGGCTCCTTCTCCTTTTTGAGTAGATTAGTTTGGACATTTTCATAGTTAGGCCCCTTGTACCCTTGAGAAGCAGTGTTAATGGTCCTCACCATATCTTGCTAATACTGAGACCAAACCATGTTAAAAGGGGTACCACAAGCATAGATGGCCCTGACTGCTATTGTTTCAGCTTCTTCTATCCCTTGAATATTCACCATATTTGCTACTCGGTTTTTTTTTTGAATTGGAAAAGATGGACTTCTAGTCCATTTTGATGCTGGTTGTTGTTGTTGAGTTACTTTCCTCTTCCTTGCTTAATGAACAATCTCTGGCTCAATGTTTGGACCTTGAGGAGTAGCATTGGTGAGCTGTTCATGTCTTCTTTAAAACCTATCAGCCTCTTCTTACTCATTCACATATTTCCTTTTCTATACTAAGTCATTTGTTTTTGGGGAATAATCAACACCCTTTGCTGATTTATGCAAAAAATGTGTCTTCGCTCTTGGGTAAGAGCCCTTATATAGGTTATTATAGGGATTGCACCACCATTCCCATGAACTATCTTCACGGATTCTTTAAATCTTTGTGACATGCCTCCAAAGAGTATGATAGTCAGTCCTTTGTTGGCCTGGGAAGTGGACTAGAAGTACCTTTGTTAGAAGCCATTACTTGCACAAAAAATTTTGAAAAACAAATCTGCAATAAATAGAAATTAGAATGAAAAAGGAAAGAATAAACACCCAAGAAAACACTAGATAACTAGCAAAAAATTCAAGAATGCTTGCTTTTACCACAAAATGCTTGCTGCAGTTGAAGTTGCCCAAATCACTACAAAACAGCACAAAATGATGCGGTAGCTGCTGAAAAACACCAAAAAACTATTGTTGTAGCTGCCCAAAACACCAAAAAAACAAAAAATGGCTGTTCAAAACACCAATGGAACTCTAAATGCATACTGTAGCAAAAAAAATTGAGTGAATCTCCTCTTGCTGTAAACACCCTAGCTCAAACTGTGTGAGGCAAAAGGAGAGTGAAGTCCTCTTTTAAAGATTTTTTTTGGTCTTACAAGGCTTCCAGAACTCTCATTAATTCATAATTAAACCCTAATTAATAAAGAATATTTAAGTTGTGGATCCCAGTTGCCAAATTAAGGGAAGATCAACCTATTGAGTCCCTGAAACGTGTCTGCGGATGGCTGAAACTGGTTTGAAATGTGTATCAGTTTGTTTGAAATGTGTTTCCCACATGTGGGATGTGATCATATAGACTGAAACATGTTTCCAATACATACCAAATGTGTTTCAATGTTTTCATACATAAATGCGCGTGGTCCAACGAGTGTTGGCATGTCTCCTGCAACATAGCTTGAAATTCATTAGATTGTTTTGCATTGATAATTTTTTTGAACTTCATTGTTGTCAAACATGAATTCTCACATAAACTAGATGACCTAGCCCCTAAGTGTGTAGTTGCCATTAGATTGAAAATTGACGAAATTGATTAGCTACACTTTAAATGTTTGATCATTGTTTTTAAAGCTCTAGCTAAAGCCTAACATTGAAATTGAACCATAATTTTGATGAGGCTTGATCATCAAATACTTGGTCAACAACTTAGAATCATGACATGTTGTATAGAGTATAGGTTTATGTAGCTTGCTCTTGAGTTGTTCAACAATGTCTAATGACTAACACTATCAAATGAACTCAAAGCAAAGAGTTTGTTTTGGCCATAAAACTAGGAAATGGAATCCTAAGATGGCTCTTTACTTTTCACGAACAAAAAATAAATAATGGAGTGAACCACTCATCCCTGACTGGTAAGTAGTTGAGAAAAGATTCATGACTCTCTTCTTGCTGGCCTAGGTGAAGTACAAGTTCTTGGTTGTGTTCTTCCAATCCTTCTTTTAGCTATTAATTTATTGGCTTATTGTTTCCTCACAACTACAAAATAATAGAATTCTAATCTTGGATCCTAAATCCTCGTGTCGGACATATGGATTCATGAACATCCTGGCCCTATGTTTTTGATAGGTTCTATGTTACCAAAAATGACAAACATTAAACATAACTATAATGAGAAATGATGTCTGGAGGTTTTGTATCAAGAAGCAGTACCATTATATTGTATAAAAAAAATATCCATTACTCCTCTTTATTCTCCATTTTCTACCACACCTCTCCTTTTGGTTTTAGTGTACATGTATGAAACACATTGGTTAATAGATCATTAGTTCCCCTTCATAAAATTTAGTTCTTTCAAGTTGACCATTAGAAGCCTCAAACAACACTTCTTCAAAGTCTCTCTCAGATTTGAAGGGAATATAAGGGATGAAATCATGAAATTATGACATGGAATTTCTGTTATCATTAGAAAATATTTCATTTAAAGTTCAAAACCTCTATTAATGGGGTCATAATTCTCAAACTAAAAGATAATATTTAAAAATGGCCAGTTCTCCATCACTAGGTAAATATTCAGAGTTGATAGCTAAACATTGTAATCGCTTGTCAGTTTAAATAAATAAGATTAGGCCTAATTGAAGATATGCAAGGTTTAAACCCAAACTTCCCTATCATGTCTTGCTTCTCTTCCAAGGGAAGATGAATCTAAATAGGGATCATCAATTGAAGAAACAAACATGGGAATGGGCCAATTTTACCTATATTGCTAGCCCTTCTTTCAATGTCATGGGTCTCCATTTGCTGGATCTTTAGAGGCCTTCCATCTTGCTTAGCGTCCTTCAATTGAAGAGTGATAATCATATCCGCTATATTATTGGAGAAGGTTAGAATTTTGGTTTCACAACACAATTTCTACAAGCCAAATTATATAATAAAATATTTATTAAAATTTCATATATTACTTGTGAATGGGAGCTATTCAAACTCCTTGAAAGTTGTACCCTTAATTATCTAACAAACATTTCCTTTTGCCAATTAGTGAGGGGCCAATAGCTCATCAACCCTTGGATCACAACGCTTGCGAATTTTGAGTCCTTGTGTACAAATTAGGAACCTCAAGGTGTTGTCAAGTTGCCTCTTTTTTGGACATTGTTGTTGATTGCACAAAACCTAGGCAACTGAATGGAAACATAAAGGCTGCAATCCCATGATCAAATCCCTGAGAACCCTCCGACTATAAGGAAAAGGGAGTCTATAACTCATGCGTTGGAGAGTCAAAGCCTGAACTAGTAAGATTTCAATGATCTATGTATGCACAAGAAAGACTCATTCAAACGAAGTAGTAAATGTTGAAATTGTTAATTTTGCATGAAATTTTGTAAGTACTTTGATGATTTTCTGAAAACTGAACTAGTTTACTTTTCACCAAGATACATAATTTCTTAACAAGAGTTAAGCAACAAATAGACACACAAAGATGAAAACACAACACACAAATTTCATTTTTCTCAAGAAACCCAACAGGAAAAACTTGTCTCCTTGATGGGGTCTTTATATTGATCTTGAGCAATTGAATCAAATACAAGGCAATTTGTTCAATTGAGAACACACTTGTTCTTTGCTATACTAGCCTAAACCTCCTTGCAATTATGCTAACCTAACACTTGCTCCCTTGTGCTTTGCCTAGCCCTATTTCTGTGCGCATTAGGCCTCCTATTTCCTAGCACATAGGGCCTCCTATTCTTTAGGACGCAACTCCTAAATCCTAGTGCAATTTTGCTACAAGGAAGCCTCCCCAGTACTGCGCCCTAGCTCCTCCAAGATATAAGCACTCCACAACCAAAGAGATATCACATAAACTTGTGCACTTATGATTAACCTTTGTGCCTTCGTTCTTCCTTTATAGATTCAATCCATGCTAAAATTGACAATTACAAAATTAGAACTCGTGTGGTTAACAAGTTAACTGAGTTCGAAATGGTTCTCTCACCAATCATAACTGGAGTCACAACTCATCCTTACTTCAATCAATCACTGAAGCTCCAACTCGTTCTATTTGCACTTATAACTGCCACTGGATCCTATAGTTAAATTGAAGAAGGATCCACGTAATTTGATCCTCCAACACTATGCATGAACTTGTGATATTATTCTCACAAGCTGGAAATAAACTCACAATCTCCATGAATGTGCTCCATGGTCAAAGGAAAGACAAATCGTGGTCTTTCTGGCTAAAGCACGAGCTAGAGAAGACTTTCACTCGCTACAATTTTCAACATATTTTTTTTTTTTAGATTAGAATTTTTAAAAAATGTTTTTAGTTGCACAATTGAGTAAATACTTGAGAATGTGGCATTGTTTTTGTAGAAACAATCCGTTTTTTTGCATCATGTCTTGAGAAATGATTTTTAATGCCTACAAACAAGACCAAGCATAGAAAACGATGCTTCTTGTCTTGTTTCTATCTCCAAAGCTTTTTTTCATGGGAATGAGCCTCCTCCTTTTGTTTATGGTCATTGAGGACATATGTAATATGTCCAATGTGTGTCCCATGGTTGAGCACCCTTGGCCTAACATTTCCAACACTAGGATGCTAAAAAATTCCAAAACAATTAAAAAATTGAAAAACACTGTGTCAAAGTTTCTTGATGTTTCAAAAAATGTGTCTTAATGTGTGCTTTCATAGTATAGAGTGGAGATATTGGTGTATTTTACATGAATCTTTGTCTTATAAACTGAATGAAGGAAGAGTGTTTGAGGCGAAGGATAGATGTGTGATCTATTTCTTAATGATACAGGTACGAGATGCAAGCTGAAGAGATATAACCCATGACTCATCACTCATGACATTCTTTACAAATGTACCTTATTATGTATTTTTCATTGTCATTTCATCTACAATTTGATAACATATTAGTACCATGTTCACTTTCGTGATTTTGATTGCACATTTTGATGATAGTGAATGAAAAATATAGAACCTTTGATTGTTGAGTTTATGCTTATATTATGGATTTGCTATGTATAATCCATGGTTATTTAGATCCTTATGTGTTTGATTATTTAGTGTAGTATAATTTTTAAATGTTGAAAAAATTACATCTTCATGTCTAGAGAGAGAGAGAGAGAAGGAAAATCTCATGGGATCTCACCCTCTTTCCCAAAGTATTCACAGGGAAAGTAACTCAACAACTTGTGACAATAGTGGTTGGTAATGTCGAGGGACTTGGCTAGATTCATATGGTGAATAGCTCGACCGCTAGTGACAATAATGGTTGGTAACATCGAGGGACTTGACCAGATTTGAACCCATAACCTAAGGCCTTCCTATCAGCTACATGCCTTAGAGTGGATGGTTCAAGAAATTGAGCTAACCCTTGGGGCTATCTATCTATCTGTGTATGTATGTATATATGTTGTAGAAATAACTTTGTGGAATCCCCCCCTTTGTTAGAAGTAGTATTAACTATAGTGTGAATGAACTAGTAACCCTAAAGGATAATAATCTATCATGCATGAGTTTTTGGAACGTGGGAACGTTGAGAACTTGGGTATGTGTGTCGGGAACGGCTAGAGGTTTCCCCAAAATTTACAGGAAACAACTAATCGGGAGCGATAATATTGTATAATAAAAAAATTAAAAATATAAAAATTAAAAATATATTTTTAATTATATAATTTATATAATAATCAAAATTAATATTAAATCAAAATATTCAAATATTAAAATCAATTTAAATATATAATCTCTCTTATATATAAATATATTCTCTGGGTGTCCCTCTCCCTGAGTCTCTCCCTTTTATATATATAAAATATTAAAATGTCAAGTTCATTATGAGTTCTCTGACACATGACTTGTGACACATGACTTGTGTTTGAAACAATCTGCCTTAAAAATACAAAGGAACAATTTTACCTATGTTTCTCTAGTTATTCTTAAGAGAAAAAGTAAAGCAACTCTAATGGTTAAGCATTGACTGCCACATACAATATGCACACAATCTTCTGTGATATATATACATAAACAACAAAATAAATACTCATCGGCATGACATCCCAGATATCGCCCTTACATTGAGGTGCCACATGCTTCCTTAACTCATCAAGAGATTGCTCCAGTTTCTCAATTAAGGATATCGGTGTTAAGGATGTCTTTGGCCTTTCTTCCTGGGGAGGTTTCAACAAAGGCTCATGTTTTGTGGGCAGTTCAACATATTTGTCAGGCTTTGTATTCCCCAACCCCAGGGAACGCCGGAACTCCAAAAAAAACAGTCTTCAAAGCTCCCGAAACTTTCCCAAGCTCCCATTGCAGCTCCCATTGAAAAGGGAACGTTCCCATACAGTTCCAAAGCTTCTGGGAGCGCGGGAACCAATGGAACGGGTTTCCCACCTCCAGGGAGCGGTTCCTGTGTAACAAAGATAATAATGGTTGGTAACATCGAGGGACTTGACCAGATTTGAACCTATAACGTAAGGCCTCCCCATCGGCTACATGCCTTTGAGTGGATTGTGTAACAAATTGAGCTAATCTTAGGGCTAGCTATCTATCCATTTATTTATCTATGTCTATGTATGTATGTATTTATGTTGAAGAATAACTTTGTGCAATCCTCCCACTCTTTTGTTAAAATCTCAGATAGAGGGTGGTATTAACTATAGTGTGAATGAACAACCAGTAACTCCAAAGGACCTAATGGGATGGATCTCGTGACCTCCCATTGACATTGTGCCTTTGGTGATATGGTCAAAACAATTGAGTTGCTCCTAGAGGCTATATATTTATGTATCTTATGTGTGTAATTTTGAGGGTCTACTTATGTATGTTGGGCATTTGAATCCTTATGTCATTATGCCAAGTGACTTTAGGTCAATAAGGTATTATGTTTGTATTCTAGGAGATGAGTATGAATCTCAGCTATCAATCCATGTAATTGTTCCCTATCAATATTGTAATTTGTAAACATCTAATTGTAACTCCCATTGCCCTACTAATTTCTCCACTCATCACTCCTTGAGTTGAGGAGATGAACACCCCCATTTGCTAGAGCCATCACTCCCGAGTCAACAATACAAACATCCCCATTCACTCCACTCATCACTCTTAAGTTTAGGAGACAAACACCCACTAATCAATTCACTCATCTTTGCATTAATCACCTTGCCAATTGCTTGATTAATTACTCCATTAGTTGATTAAATTACATTTTTGGGCGTTATGTAATTTTGTAAATACATAATGAATAGAGTTCAAAGTATGCTTAAAGTACTTGTAGAGTCAGACAATCTCCCCTTGGACTAGTATACTTGCTCTCTTGTTTGTATGTTAGTAATTTGCATTGATGTTGAGAATAGAGCTTAAAGATGAGGGCTTTTCCAAGTTTCATAATTTTTCCCTCTTAGCCTCTTTCTTGCTTGTACTGCTCCTAGAACTCCCATTTTCATGGCATTTGAGGGAGCCACACACATGTTAGCACCCAACCATTGAGATCCATAAGAGAGTAAGAGAAGGATCAAATGGAACCACCATCAAACCCTAAAACCTACAATAAATGGAGAAAATAAGAATGTTGCCCTAGAGAAACTTGCAAATAACAACTAAGATAACTTTTTTTTTTTGTTGACAGGGGAATCAGCAACTGGGACAGCCTCGCAACTCGCGTAACACGGGGTCGATTCTGGCCGCCACCACTATAACCCCTGGGAACTGCGCCTGCCCGCTATAACACAGCTCCAGGTAAGTCCGGGGATTTGAACTCGTGACCTCAAATACGGAGTCCGCTTTACAGACGAACTACACCGCAGCGCGATTACCAACTCGCCTACCCCGTGGGGCTAACAACTAAGATAACATTAAACAAAAGCACTAGTGGTAATTGATAGGAGTCATAGAGAGAAATAAGTGTTGGCAGCTTGAAAATATTGAGAGAGGGGGGTGAATCAATATTGTGCTTAATGGATCACCAATTATACTTTTTACCTTTCCTTACAATTTAATTGATCATTCAATGATTAGGCAACACCATAAGATATGAGTAGCAAATAGCACATGCATAAACTAGATCATATGGGTAACATATAGAACATATAAAACATGAGAGTAGAAACTAACACATCTAGTACATAGGACACCGGATATTAGGTGGAAACCTTTTTGGGAGAAAAACCACATACTCTTGTTTTCTTCTTCTTCTTATGAAAAATTCCTTTACATCAATCACTGGCTAGGGTGAATCAATATTGTGTTTAATGGATCACCAATTGTACTTTTTACCTTTCCTTACAATTTACCTGATCATTCAATGATTAGGCAACACCATAAGATATCAGTAGCAAATAGCACATGCATACACTAGATCATATGGGTAACATATAGAACATATAAAACATGAGAGTAGAAACTAACACATCTAGTACACAGGACACTAGATATTAGGTGGAAACCTTTATGGGAGAAAAACCACCTTACTCTTGTTTTCTTCTTCTTGTGAAAAATTCTTCTTTACATCAATCACTGGCCACCACCAGTGTGCAAGCCCCGACGTGCGATGTGCACGAGCAACCATCCGCATCATGCCACTACCTAATGGAAGCCACCACTTATGCAACTATATGTAGGCCCCAACCTGCTAGAGGCCCCATCTGATCTAGATCTTGGGGGGAGGCTCCCAAGATCAAAAAAATTGAAATGCCATAAAAATATGACATTGATCTGGATCTTGTGGGGAGGCCCCCATGGTCTGAAAATTTGAAATGCTAGCAAAATATGAGAACACACAGTAAACTCACCAAGAAACTTTTTACTAAAATAGAGAATAATAGTAAAAACTACATTGTGGGGGACAATCTGTCCTTTTACAAAATGCGACTTGTTACTTGTAACCTTTTTTAGTTATAATACCATCGGTAAATTCCATGGGTGGGTAAATACCACAGGTGAATGAATAACATGGGTGGATGCCACTTACAATACCATAGGTAAATTCCATGGGTGGATGAATACCATGGGTGGATGCCACTTACAATACCATGGGTAAATTCCATGGGTGGATGAATACCATGGGTGAATGCCACTTTCTATTCGGATCATTCCTCCCTCTTTAAGAAGCAATGGTCCCCATTGCATGAAGTTTCCTACTAGAAGCCTTTGTTGAATATGAAGAGCCATTGAAGAGAAGGGTTTTGTGTGGTTAATCCATAATCGTGATGAAATAAGATTCGATAATAGAGATACCTTGTAATGCTTGTGACCAACTGTGGTACTAACAGTGTGTGGCCTAGCAAATGTACTTCGATGAAGCATGGGTTTGTGGATGACCCATAACCATGACAAATGAAGATCCGATGATAGAGATACCCTTTAACGCTTGTGACCAACTGTGATACTAACATTGTGCAACCCATTAAATGGACTTCGAAGAGAAGAGTTTTGTGCGATTGACGCATAACCTTGAGTTTGTGAGTGACCCATAACCGTGATGCTTGTCAGTTTGCTTGGTAAAAGTATGGTGGCTTGTCTGGTAGATTCTCCTATCCAATGAGATGTTGTAAAGGCTTCTTTCACATTATTTTTTCTAGCAATAGACCTCTTGTTGCAACTTTGCTGATAACTTTTGCTATAGGTGATGAAATCAAATTCCGTCAAAGACCCATTTGAGGTATTGAAGAGATCTTTCCATTGATATGAGACACTTGTACTTTGATGACCTGTGGAGTGAGAAAATGATTCTTGAAACTCACTGGTTGCGTAACGATCAAGACATATGTAACTTCAAATGCTCATATCTCTCAAACCGGGAAACAAAATCAAATTATATTAAAACCCATTTGAGCTAACAAAAATTCCTTTCAAATGAGCTATTTTTCACTTTCTGAAATGCTCTGTGGAGGTTGTGGCACTTGCATGAAGTTTGCTGCTCTGCGTTTCATCCATCATTGTGCTTCAAACCCTCCTTCCCATGGAGCTGTAACTTGCTCTGATACCACTAATCCGGATCTTGGGGGGAGGCCCGAAGATTTGAAAATTTGAAATGCCAGAAAAATATGAGAATACACAATAACCAAAACCACCAAGAAACTTTTTATTACAATACCATGGGTGGATGCCACTTTCCATTTGGATCACCAACCTCCAATAGCTTCTCAGGTCACCACTTGAAGGAAGCCACTACTCCCTATACTAGCGAGCCACCTCTTGCCAATGAAGGCCCCAACCTTCAAACCCTTGTGGACCAACTTTTCATATATTTTCAAATTTGACCCATGAATCTCACCTCAAAACACTGTGGACCACGTTTCATCAATTTTCACACTAGACCCACTATACAAAAACCTCTATTGACCCTAGCTCAACAACCAAGTCTACTCAATAATACATCAAACCCTAGCAGTAACAATATACAACAATAACATCTCACCAATGCATTCACTCACAACCAACTATACATGGCATCTTAGAAACTCAGTCATACAAGACTTTAGCAACAATACATTCTTTGCATCAATACACCAACAACATTACTCTCAATACACATACTCAACCATCAATACATGCATAAGCAACATATAAATCGATATAAGCAATACATAACAATATACTAACTCTCTGCAATAATATTCCCTGCAACAACAACAATATTAACAACATGATTTCTAATCCAATGTCGCTACAACACCAAGTACAATAATAGTAATACTTTGTTCTTCATAGTAACATGGCAGCACACTCTATTCTCTGTAACACTCTAGCTCATCCATCCAACACACATGCAATTCACACTGTCCTTCTAATACTCCATAACTCTAATACTCAGCCACAAGATCTGATCTCTGTTGCACTATATTTCAGGAGTATTCATCAACTTCAAATCACATTCTCTCCAACTTGAGTGAAGACAACAACATCACCATTTAAACTCATTAGCCCAATCGACCAAATCAAAGATGCATTGGTTACAACTCGTTCTCTCTCATTATTTTTGACTTAATCATCGTGGGTGTTGTAGACCAAATCAGTCTTTTCAATTTGCACCAAACCACGAGTAAAATCATTGGTAAAATCTCATGGTAATTTGTGTGCGCGCACAGGTTGGGAAATGTTCACCTACATGCAGTGTCGCGGGGATATAAAGGCAAGCCGAGCAGATTGTCGCGGGGATACAAAGGCAAGCCTGTGTAGTTTATGCAAGTGTCGTGGGGATGAAGAAGCATGTCAGAGCAAATGTTGTCAACATTAAATTCTTCACTTAGATCTGCAATTCTTGCTTCAAGCCACTTGCAAACGCCAAGCCAAAGACCCTTAACACTAGAACACATCAAATCATCATGCACAAGCTGTTTGACGTCAATGCACAAGCTTAGCTCACTCTCAGTTGACATCAATGCCAACACCAAGTTGCCAACAATAAGCCCATACGAGAGAGAGGGAGATGCTCAAGCACAAGTGAGTACCAAAGTTATAGGTGCCCTTATGCGCAAAACACTTTATAAAAGAATAAGGCTTGTGTGCTAAAGTATGATCAAGAAGATCACGAGATGATGATTTATACAAATGACACTCGAATCATAATATGATGATTTATACAAATGACTCTTAGATCACATGATTATGATTTTTACAAATGACTCTTGAGTTTGTAGTTGTCCACCTCTCAAGAGGTAGGGGGCCTTCCCTAATAGGGGTTATAGGCCCACATATAACTTGAATAGGTTAGTGTTTGCCATAACCTAGTATTATAATAAAAGATTATATTAATCTCAACCGAATGAATTAATGACACAATGTGAGTTGGGCATAGCCAAATGTAAGGATTGCGCCATTCTCAACACCCCTTGATAAGTTGAACAATTGGTCATTTTTCAAATGAGAGTGGGCTTATGGATACCAAACTCAGTATAGGGTCAGCTATACTTGAAAATAGGAGTGAGTTTATGTGGATACCCAACTACCTTGATAGAAGCGAGAATGGGTTAATGAGTACCCAACTCAATACAAATGGAGATGACACTCTTGCATTCAGCATCCCTTGTTAATTTGAATAAGGGGCTGCACAAAGAAGACATTTCATCACAAGCTACATCCCTCCATAATGTTGAATAGGAGCTAGATAGTCTATATTGAATGCCATATCTTGTACACCGGTATGATTCAGTAAGTTGGTAAAGGTGGCCTTTCTCAAAGGTAGAGAAGAAAGATCCACTAAAGCATGTTGGTAGAGAAGAAAGATCCACTAAAGCATGTTGGTTAATTAAAGGTTCAAAGGGTGGTACAAGGTGTCCTTGAGATTGGAGTGGCCAAATATAGTACATCCAATATATATCGAAATCATGATGTGGAAAGAATAGATTTATTGTAATTAGGAAAGAATCATTCGCAGAATTATACATGTGAAATATAGTGGGACAAATCCTTTGAACATGAGAGTAAAAACTATATTAATGAAGGTGAAGAAGTTATTAGCCCCCCCACGAGAACAAGTGGTCTTATGCCTACAGATGTCGCCATGAACCAACTCCAATAACTAAGAAGCATCCCTTGTATTATAACAAACATAGGTATACAATGTATATTGTAGAAATACCAATTCCTGGAACATAAAGAACACCTCCAAATGGGAGGGATCAATATCAACACACTTGAAACTAGTAAAGACCAATATGAGAAATACACCACCAAATGTGCATCGTAACAAGAGTCCTTTGGGTTCAACAACGATGTAGAGGAAGTTTCCGTAGCAGGCACACCAATAAGATAGAGAAAGTTCCATTGTAATATTTTGAGAATCATCCATAGAGGAATACTGAGTAGTGGATGTGAATCACAATTAGAAGCTCTACTAATGATTTCATTTGTACTGGAAGGATCACATAAACTATATATATCCAAATATTTGCTCATGTACCTGATCCAAAAAACATGAAATGTAAAACTGGTGAACTCATTCTTTGTTTTATTATTAAAAGGAAAATTTGTGTGCAGCTTATGAAACAACGTTTCGGACATCAATTAGATGAGTTTATCATTAGGAGATCCCAGTGCCCAGATTGGATAAGAAAGAAGAGGCGATGAAGGCTTGTATGAATAGGATATGGAGGCATAAGCAGAGAGGTAGAACGAGAGTTGGCTTATAGGAGGGTCAACTCAAGCTTTGAGAAAATCTTGTAGCCTATGAGAGTTTATTTATCATTGTTCCATGTGTGCTGCTCAGTTTCAGACCATCATCTCTGTTGAGAGTGCTGGTCCATCTCTCGATCGTGCTTTGCATCTTCTATGCACATGTGATGGGCTGTATTGTGGGCATGTTATATGAGAGTTGATATATGAGCTTGGTCATAAGAGATGTTAATGGAATGTTCTTTCAAATGAACTTGAAGAGAGCAACCGGTTTTACCTATGTTGGCTTTGACATATGACCAGGATATTGAATATAGTTCCAGTTCTTCTTTGGGATCTAGCGAGTCTTTTACCGAGTCGGCCAGAATTCTAATGGGTTCATGGGAGTGAAGGCCACAGTAGGGCCTGGTGTTTTTGTTTTTTAGAACTTTGGCAATCTGATCCATGGTACCCTTGATGTATGGTAGAGTGATTTTAGGGATTTCCCCTTCATAATCCGCTCTGCTATTGTGTGCCTTCTGGATTGTCTTGTTAATATGAATCATGATCATCATGATATCCATTTCTACAGAAGACATTCCTCAAGTGCTACAGTTCTAGACCTAAATGCTCCTCATCTGAGATTCTTGTTCTTGTAGTGGCAAGAGAGTGAGTGGCACCATACATCTGAGCTGGATGGTGATGAGAACTTGCTTTATTCAAGGGTTTGGCACAATAAATCAAACCTATACACAGATGTGCACTGTAAACTACTTGAGTAGTATTGCACAAAAGATCCTTGTTGCAGTTGGTTACTTTTGCAAGTTCTTCAATTTGTAAAGACAAACCATGAGAGATTTGGGGATGGATCCCTCATCATGATATAATTTGTATACATGTTTCTTTTGTATTAGATTAAAAAAGAAATAAGCCTGTTTACTAAGGAAAATATCCACATTGACTCCACTATGTTCAAAGATGAGGCAAAACAGTTATGCAAAAAGTCACCTTGGGTAGACTTAGAGAAGGAAAATAGTATCAGCTCCTCCCAAAAAATCTACAGTGTATAGATCAGCTCTAGTATGGTGCAAGCCTTCATTGGCAAGTGCAGTCCAGACAGAAAAAGTTTGTTGCAAAAATGAACAAGAAGGATAGCACTGGGTTTGATAGAGGGTTTTTCAACCCAAGTGAAAAATGATCTAAAAATCCTAGTTGCGTAAGCTTTAGGGCAATGCCACTAGCCAAAAATCTCTAGATCAAACTATTAAAAAAGCTCAGATCTGGAAAAGCTAGATCTACAACCCTTAGGGCAATGCTACTAGCCAAAGATCTTTCAATCAGTGTTGAAAGATAATATTTGGAAATTCTAGTTCCTCAGACCTTAGGGCAATGCCACTAGCCAAAGATCTTTCGATCAGTGTTGAAAGATAATGTTGTTTAGAAATTCTAATTCCGCAGCCTTATGGCAATGCCATGAGCTAAAAAGCTCCGGATTAATTGTTGAAAAAATCAGAACTGGAGAAGTCCTTAGTGCAATGCCACTAGCTAAAATATCCAGATCAGTGGTTGAAAAAATCAGATCCAGAAACCCTAGTTCCATAGCCCTTAGGGCAATGCCACTACTGAAAAATTTCTGATCTGTTCCTGAAAATAAGAATAAAACAAGAGTATCCACTTGTTCTGCAGTCGCCAAAAGTAGTGATGCCACTGGCGCATAGTCACAGCATAGTCACAGATCATCTCAAAAAATATGGCTGAAATAAATTAGCAGGTAAAAAATAATGTTGGATGCTCTAACGCAAGGCTAGCTCGAGTGGTTGAGTGCTTTGAACTTCATGCAGGAGGTCTTGGGGTCAATTCCTTGGTTCGGTTTCCTTTGTGTGCCTCACTTGATGCCCCTGCCTGGTCAGGTGCTGTAATCAGTGGAGACAGGTTTGGACTGGTTGCCATTCATGAATGCGGGGAAGTTCTTGGGAGATTCCTTGTGAGGTTTTCCTTGGGAAAAAAGGATATCTGTCTCCTTGAGCAAGTGTTTGGATTAGACAAACCAAAGCAATCCAATCGAGTCACAGGCCACAAGCACCTCTCCAGTAAATTTACTGTTTGAACTTGTGATCGCAACATGCTAGGTTATACAAGAAACGTCTTTCAAGCCATGAAATTGAGAATGCCTTTTAAGTCATATATATATGGTTGAAAATCAAACGTTATCCATTCAATATTCGTAAGAGCCCCTCTCACTATGTTGGAAGAATACAGGTTCTATATAGTGTCCTTCCATGCTTAAATTTTTTTGCTTTTAGATCAACACAAAATCGACACATTCTGCTTATACAGTTATACTTATTTCAAGTTTCAACATGTTAACAACTCACAGAGAAGTCCGAAGACAAATCTGTTCAACTTTGTTTATTTTTGCAGAAATTGGAAATAAATATTGATGTCGCATCTGGCATTCTAAAGTTGAGTTGTTTCAGGATTGATCTTGGCAAAATTTTCTATCTCTATGCATATATGGTTTTGGTAAATACAGTAGTAGTATGCTCAAAAGGTGTAATGTAGATGTAATGATGGCCAGGTCATTCTTGAAGTGGTTACTAAATAGCAGAAACACCAAATAACTGCCAATACTGAACCTCTTGGCTACATTTGACAGTTATGATGTTCAAAATAAGAACATGACCTTGCATTATTATTATTGCAAGATTGATTATAATTTTTTACCCCTAAGAATATTCTTTTAAACAGTGTGAAATTGACATTGATGCAAGTAGTGATAATCAAATTCAACCTTTTGTGATCCATAACATGTTAATTTATGAAGATTTTCGGAAAAATCACATTTCCAATATTTGGTCGATGCGTTTCGAACCAGCCAGTGTGGTTCATCTTGTCCTGAAGATGAACCACACTGGCTGGTTCAAAACGCGTCGACCAAATATTGGAAATGTGATTTTTTTCCGAAAATCTTCATAAATTAACAAATTGATGCAAGTAGTTTTGAAGACAACTTTCTGTTGAGAGTTGACTGACTGACCTTGGGTACTGAAATTGAGATTTTTCTCTGAAAACAACATACTGTATTTTTCTTATAATAGGAACCAAGGCCTATGCAGTACTTATATTGTGCAGTAGAATCAGCAGGGTTCCATTTCAAATCCCATTTCCTGGTCCGATTGGCTGGAATATCCAGAAAGCACATTTTCAAAGGTTGTCAATCTTTTTGTGCTCCTATTGTGATGCATTCATGCATGGTTGAGATTAATACTGGTATAAAGTGAAATGCAGTGATTGCCAGGTTTCTGAAATCTGATAGTTTTATGCTGCATACCATTGTGCATTCAATGTCTTATTTTGTTTTTTTGAAAAGCACCATATATCTCATCATAAAACTTAAAATACATATACAGGAAGGTAGTTGCATATCCAGGAAACAAGGGGTGGCCAAATAATAATCCCCCTTCCTAGATGAGCAAGGAGAGCTAGCATTTCCTCTTTGACTGCAACTCGAAGAGTATGTATATTTCCTGTTTGGCTAAATCCTGATAGCGGAATCAGATGGAGTATTCACCTCACGAAAAGTTGTGCAACAGTTTTGTTTCCATAAGAAAGAGTTACGCGTGTCTGCTCACATCCTACATACTCTGCCTGCCTGTTGGATCATACATTTGTCCCCAATCACAAGCCCTTTTCAATGAAGAGGAGAAACAAAGAGAATACTGTACTCAGCTGCAATCTATGCCAAAAATGTTTGAGCAACCTTGTGATTTCATATTTGATATTACATTCTCAAAATTTTCCTGTTAAAGAAAACCACACATCTATTTGTAGGGCCAGTATAATGGAATCTATCCTTTGCCACTACGCTGTTATGAAGGACCAACCAGCAAAGTATTCGAGTCTTAAAAGAAGAGTGGCACTTACAGATTCCTTGACAACACCTGGTACACATTGTTTTGTTATCTTGAACATTCCAATTCTTACTAAATAATATGCCTTCGAACAATTTGGTTGAATCTTGACATAAGGATCAGTTCAGCAGTGTCCTTAAGTGGCTTCTCATAATATATTAAAATGTTTATAATCCTTCCAAATATATCCATGAGCTTCCAGGTGTAGCTTAAACAGTCATCTGGAATCATTAAAAAATTGTCAGTAAAAGTAGGTCAGTCAACAACCTGATATCTTTGATAGTGATTAAGAGTTCTCCAAGATAGCCACTTACCTGTTTTCTTGTCCCACAAATCTCCCAAATTACCACTAAGCTGTTTGAAAGACCAACCACCAAAAAACTGTAGTCTTAAAACAAGAGTGGCACTTTCATATTGCTTAACACCTCCTTATCCACGCTGTTTTGTTATTCCAGTTCTTATTAAATATTATTATCTAATTCTAAGGTCACGGCCAAGCCAGACACCAAGTTGTTGTATGAGACCCCCTGGTTTGTTGGACAAGGGACCCACCTCCGAGCAGCGATTTGACTGCTAAGTCTACAAAGGGATACATACTCTACCCCCCTCTGGTTTTGAACCTGTGACCTTTTTGGAGGAACCACATGCTCTTAACCGTTAGGCCCACTCAAGCTGTCATTAATCTGCCATTGAACAAGTTGGTTGAATCTTGGTATAAAACTCCTTGGTTCCGTAGTTGATAGTGGCTTCTCATCATATGGTTATAATTCTGCCAAATACATCTGTTAGGATCCAAATGTAGCTTAAACTAATAAACACTCAATCTGGAATGATCTAATGATTGGCAGAAAAAGTAGGTCGGTCAACAACATCATCATCTCTTTGATACTGATTAAGAGTTCTCTGAGATAGCCACTTACCTGCGTTCTTGTCACACAAATCTCCCATGCATGAAAAGCCCTTCTCTGCCAACTGTTTTCCTGCAAAGGAAGAAATTATCCTAAATTGCTTTCCTTCCATTGGGAAAGTACAAATAGAATCTAGATTGTTCAAGGAAATCTTATCTTTGGTGATAATCCACAACCCCAATGCAATTATTTTATATTTTTACGTGCCATGCTTAATGAATCCTCTTGAAAGTACACAAACCAAAGAGGGTCTTAAAGCTTCAGCTGCAGTGATGATGTTGTAGAGACCAAAGGGGCAGATATGCCATTTACAGGTGTTGCATTTTGTATGTGGTGCCAAAGAAGTATATAACAAGCTGCATTACTCTGATAGCCTTAATTACGCATTTCACTGTTTACTTGGTCCCTTGAGCACATGCATCTGTCGTGCCAAATTCTCCAATCTTTCCAAGGATGAATGTAGAGGTTGCATGAAAGAGTCTGTGGGCCTCCCCCCACCCTAATTTCTTCCAAGGAAAACACCACAGAACCTGTACTGGGAGGAAAGAGATGAGACTTGTAAGATATATGACTTGGAACAGGGATTCTATCTTGTGATGGTGTCTCAACCTGCAAGAGGAACTCTTCTTTTGCCCAACATTTAGGCACACTTGGGATTTTGTGCAAAATCCAGTCCTATAAGAGTCTTTTCAGGCACATCAATTCCAAATTGGATTCCTAAAAAGTGGACAATTTGCCCTAGCTGAATGAGCTTTCATTTCATATTAATCAAAGCAAGAAATTCTTCTTGCCCTATGATGAGAGTGGCTGTCTTTTCATCACTTATAATGGCACCAGCAGCTTTACTGAAAATGTCAAGGCAACACATTGGACCTTCGAAGTAGCCAATGGGATAGTTCTGAAGTTAGGGCAGTGAGTCTTCAGCAACATGGACATTTAATTGATCTGGTATCTTCATTGTTCTGCTTTCTGAATCTGGTTATGTGCATAAAAATGTAGCACTGAGTTGGTCTTTCAAGGGTTCCTTTGTTCTGACGATTTCTTCTAGTAAATGAGAAATTTATTTTGGAGTGTTACTTTCCAGTGGTACGTAAAGTGGGATAACTTGTAAGTTTGATTTTCCAAATGTTCACCTTTAGATCAAGCAATTTATGTCTAGGTCAGTTCCTGAAGTATTGTCATAAGAAAATTGCAGGAACAAACATAAATTTAGATCGAGTTAAAATGCAAACGCTATTTAGTAAAATCAGCCACTGGAAATCAGCTCTCTGTCTTGTTATGCACCTTGAAAACAGCAAGAAGTCACAGTTCAGTCAACTCCAGTTTGATTTACTGTTAGAAAAATGCATTCACAGAATGTGGGAAGCTTCAAACAAACCTGAAGAGAATTCTTCCAATTGTCTTTATTTACTGAACGGTAGGAAGTGGTTCTATTTTAATATGGATTATCTCTTCTTTTACTGATTAAAGGGTGTATTTGTATTGGCCAGTGTAAACCGTCATAGTAAGTGAAGCAGCAATAAGAGGAACACAATAGTTGAAGGAAAGCTATCAAGTAAGCATAGAACGCTGAACTTGCAGAAGAGGCTTCTGTACAGCATATGGCCTCTGTAAGTGTTGCATCTGCAGCTGCAGCAAATACAGGCCGTGGTAACGCTATTGGAGTCGACAAACTTCCCGAAGAGATGAATGAGATGAAGATTAAAGATGATAAGGTGGAAACCAGTACTTCGAAGGTTGTTTATTGTTGATTTTGTTGACTAGGCTTAGATATGAGGGCCATGGAGAACACATAAAACATGTCACTGTATTTAACCATAAACTGACTTAGAGCTAAATATCATATTGACTAATGTTTCACATTCAGCAATTCCCCTTGTATTGAAAAGTAAGACATCTTTGCAGGAGATGGAAGCTACTGTAGTGGATGGAAATGGTACAGAGACGGGCCATATCATAGTCACCACCATTGGTGGCAGGAATGGTCAACCTAAGCAAGTAAGTGTGTTGTAATTTGCAGCATTTTCCTCTGGATTATATGGATAACCACATTACAATAACATATGGGTTGTTATTTTCATATTCATAATTCCAGACCATAAGTTACATGGCAGAACGTGTGGTAGGAACTGGATCTTTTGGAATTGTCTTTCAGGTAAGGCTTTTGCCCAACTCTAGCAAATTAGCTTGTGGCAGTGTCTTATTTTTTTCATGCTAGGAATGAGAAGTCACAGATAGTGCATTTTACATGATTTAATAAGCATATTGTAAATTTCTTATACTTGTTCTCCCTTACCCAGGCTAAATGCTTAGAGACAGGGGAGACTGTAGCAATTAAAAAGGTTCTGCAGGACAAACGATATAAGAACCGTGAATTGCAAACAATGCGCCTTTTGGATCATCCAAATATTGTCTCTCTAAAGCATTGTTTCTTTTCAACCACTGATAAGGATGAGCTCTATCTCAATCTCGTGTTGGAGTATGTACCAGAGACAGTTTATCGTGTAGCAAAGCACTACAGTAGGATGAATCAACGGATGCCTCTTCTTTATGTAAAATTATATACTTATCAGGTTTGGAGATCCTCACTTCCTGCCCTTTGTTGTCAGAATGATTTGGCCATTTTCTTCTATACTTTGAAATATCTTAATTTGAATTTTTTGGCTTCAGATCTGTAGGGCCTTGGCCTATATTCATGGTGGTATTGGAGTATGTCACAGGGACATAAAACCACAGAATCTTTTGGTCTGTCACTTAAGTATCCTATTGCTTGTTTTCATTATTTATCATGATGTAGGGTTCCTTTTATTGTTTCCTCCATTAATTGAAGTAAACCTTCAACAGGTCAATCCTCACACTCATCAGCTTAAGCTCTGTGACTTTGGGAGTGCGAAAGTGCTGGTGAGAGTTTTGATAGTTTATTGGAGTTGCAGTGAGAGTTCTTGAATTTTCCAGCCTTATTTAGAATATTATCTTATCTGCATCTTTAGAGATCAATGCACTGTGATTTGAAAGGAACATTATGGTGGTCTACTACTTGTTTAAGGTTAGATGCTTTTCCTTCGGCAATTTTGTATTCCACTCCTAGTCTCAATAACATTATGCTCATTATAACAGGTTAAGGGTGAGCCAAATATATCATACATATGTTCTCGCTATTATCGTGCTCCAGAACTTATTTTTGGAGCAACAGAGTATACGACTGCCATTGATATATGGTCCATGGGGTGTGTGCTCGCTGAGTTGCTTCTTGGTCAGGTAATGAAGTAATTTTTACTCATTGACGAATTGATTGATTTATTCATTTCAGTAGTATTCTGTAGAGAAGTTTACAGTGTGATTGCTATTCTTATATCAGTCACTGTAGACATTTATATCTTTTGAATCTTGTACAGCCTCTCTTCCCAGGTGAGAGTGGAGTTGATCAGCTTGTGGAGATTATCAAGGTATGATGCTTTAATTTTAGGTGTAATTTTATTTCTTGCACACCACCCTTTTATGTTTTGCCAAATTTTACTTATAGGAGTTTTCCTCTGGTAACCCTTGTTTTGTTTGTTCCAGGTCCTTGGTACTCCAACACGTGAGGAAATTAAATGCATGAATCCTAACTATACTGAATTTAAATTTCCACAAATAAAGGCTCACCCTTGGCACAAGGTCAGCATATGCAACCAATACGTCTTTGGGTACTTGTCAAGTCATTGAGTGTATTAATTAGAATGCCTTGTTCCAACAGATCTTCCACAAGCGTATGCCACCTGAGGCTGTAGATCTTGTCTCTAGGCTCCTTCAGTATTCACCAAACCTTCGGTGCACTGCTGTAAGTAATTTTGTTGGGAGCTATGTAACAAACTTTAAAAATGTTCAATCTGAGGAATATAATTTTAATTTTATGACTGCTGAAACAATTTACTGCAGTTGGAGGCTTGTATACATCCTTTCTTTGATGAACTTCGGGATCCTAATACCCGCCTGCCAAATGGACGTCCCTTGCCCCCGTTGTTCAACTTCAAACCTCAGGGTAAACCTCATATCCTATATCTCTTGTTGTTTGTAAATGAAAAATGATATATATATATATATATATGGGATGATGGTTATCTCATTTTCTTCTGCACATGTTGTTTGATTGTTTTGAGTTTGTCCACTGTGCTTTAAATAATAGCTGTCGTTGGTTTAAAATGCAGAGTTAAAGGGTGCTACACCGGATCTTCTTATGAAATTGATTCCAGAGCATGCGAGGAAGCAATGCCCATTCCTTAACCTTTAAATGGCTTATTTAAGATGGACTATTTGTATCTGTCTCTCCTTATCAAGAAACAATGGCATTTCTGATTGACAGCGGTGCACTTAAGTTGTGGTTTGATAAGAGAGGGGAGTGAGAGAAATGTGGAAATAAACATCATTTTTTCTCTGGTTGGTTTCTGTTCCAGACTTTGCAAGCGGAAGATCCTTTGGGACGTTGGATCAGGTCTTATACTATGGTACAGATTCTTCCATTTGACTGCTAATTGGCATTCAGCCATATTGTATCAAATTAATTGCTACTAGTTTTTTGTGATCTTTGTCATTTTGTCCCCTAGAAGTAACTTAGTATTAGCTGGAAACTATCTGGATCACAGTTCGACAGTAGTTTTGGAAACTTACTGTGGATGCCAGTGGATGGAATATAAAGCATACTGTTACTTGTTTTGGGATAATATGACTAGGCCATGGATCGGACATCTTTCAGGTTGCTAAGAATATTCACTCGGTCTGTAACTTATATGGATTATTTGCTGGCCTACTGTGACGGAGGTAGCGTAGGATCTCAAGGTGAAGCATAAAGATGGTTGTCTATAAGCTTGGTGTGGAGAGTCAGACCACCGATAACCTTGTTTTATAAACTCAACCAGTTTTATGGATGGATATTTTATCTTAATCAAGAAATGCCTTGTTGGCTTTAGAAATGCAAGGATCATTCATTAAAATTTGGTTCAATAGCTTTGCCCTGATATTTGGCTGATTGCTGGGTATCTTTTCTTGACCCTAGGATCTAAACTTTTGACAGTTTTGAGTGTTCTTATTTCACACATTGTACCTCGATATATATGTTTTATTTTCATCGGAGCATGCTAATCAAAACCTGCAGGTGTATGGCAATTTGCTGTGTTTAAGATTCTCCGATGTGTTCTATTCCTTCTTGTAGACTGTAGTAAAGGCTTTATAGTCTTTTATAATTATTGAGAATCCATTGCATTTCAGGTTTGTTTTGGTACATTTTCATTGTAATTTCTATCTTTTTGCAATTTTGAACTGGTGAGGATTAGGGACTGAATGCAATTCCTTTACGCACCCACATTCCTCACCAGGTCTTGGGAGGTCTGCATTAACCATGGTGAAAAATTTGCACTTATTGATTATGACCTTAAAGGATGCTCCAAATTATCCTTCATTTCCCTTTTTTTAGTCTTTTATAATTATTGAGAATCCATTGCATTTCAGGTTTGTTTTGGTACATGTTCATTGTAATTTCTATCTTTTTGCAATTTTGAACTGGTGAGGATTAGGGACTGAATGCAATTCCTTTACGCACCCACATTCCTCACCAGGTCTTGGGAGGTCTGCATTAACCATGGTGAAAAATTTGCACTTATTGATTATGACCTTAAATGATGCTCCAAATTACCCTTCATTTCCCTTTATTTTCAGTTACTGGATTGGTGCTCCTTGGGAGAATAAGTGAACAATAGAATCCCAATAGGCCTTACACATATGGGTGTTGGCTCATTCCTACACATTGCCTGTCTGGCCTAACGTTTTTTCGGTAGGTACACTTTTAAGGTCGATGTGGACCCAACAATGCAAGGAGTAGAAACGAAATATCATTTTGCTTCCATCACCATTTCCCCGATTTGTTCATTTTTTGAAAACCGAGTATGCGTAGCTTTATATGTTATATAACAAATAAGCCACAAACTAATGAACCCTAGTGATACTTTAATATTTTCTTTCAAGCCCCCACAGCTTTTGAAAGTCGTTTGGGCATCGGAGGATGATAAGATCAAGGGCAATGGCCTTAATTACACAGTAAAGATAAAATAATATTTGGCTGCCTATCAATAGAAATTCCTAAATTGACCGTTTCTTGTTATTTCTTTCCAGCCGCACTGTTTTTTTATAAAGGTGCATAAATTCATTTGAATGGGTATTTTTGTAATTTACTTTTGATTTTAAGAATTGATAGTTCCAAACGTCAGTTGCTGTATAAACGATATATTTTACGTAGCAGATTTTGTCTATCCAAAGCAATTCCAATATTTTATGTATACATATGGAAAAATACACTGAATAGAACTCTGTTAGGTAAGGTATATGGTGGTTAGACCAGGGTAATCAAAGTCTGAATGACTGTTGAACGCACCACCTTTTATGAAATAAATTAGTCGTGTTGAATATTGATGCATGGGTTCGAGCATTTTTGTCCCGGTTTAATCGTAAAGGGGAGGAATAAAGAGCATATCTTTCAGGTTTTCAATCTCTATAAACGGAATGGGTAATCTGGTCTTTTGTGGCCTGTACACGCTCTTATGGGTTTGAAGCCTTGGTAAATTCTACATAGGGTTTGAGGCTTGTAAATTGTTCATCCATTCTTGTCTGGATTAAATGCATTCGACGCATGCCATATTTAAAGAAATTTACTATTATTTTAAATATGTTATATTTAAAATTACATGTAGAAAATATTTTTCACAAGAATTTAAATATTATAAAACGAAATTAAATAGAAATTCAGGAAAAGAAATCTGAACTCATTTGTTAACAAAGCATAAAGTTTAATGACCTTGAGTCAAGTGTACTATAAAACCATATTATAAATGGCATTATAATAAATTGGGAAGGTGAAACAATAACATGAATAAAATATATCTAATAATACATTTTACTTTATATTATCAGCGTGTAGCTTGGGCTTTTTAGATGGACATAGTGGATCCTCTACAGCTAATGAGCTCTTGCCTTTGTTAGACATGACACACCTTGGAGATGGTTAATGTTGGCTAATGTACATATTATACCTCTTTATGTTGGTCACACAACTAACAACTAGCTATGTAGGTGCTTTTTCTTTAATAATTTGGTGCCAATCTTGGTGTTGGGGTATGTGTTGCCTGCCATCTTTGTGTGTCACCAAGATGGCAAGGTTAGCCATGTGATGATAAGTACAGAAATACTTATCTAGTTTGGGAAGCAAATTAGGTACTTTGGCCATTGCTACAAGGGTTGAATATCTAACCAGCACTTTGCCACTTAAACATGGAATCAAAAATGACAAATTCATTGTTATAAATAATTTATTACACTAAGTGAATAGAATGTCAAGGCCTTTTTGTTTAAAGAAAACCTAATTTCTAGCTTTCTAGAGATGGAAATTGATTTCATTTTTGAACACATGCTAGGCCGCCTTAACAACTACTACTTAATATCTTTTGTCAGCCAACATATCTAGTTTCCAAGAAAGCGATGTGGTAGGTAAGTGTGCAAACGACTTTTGACCTAATCCCAAGGTGTTAGCCTTTTAGTAGAACCAAAGCAAATGGTCATAGAACACAAATATATGGAAATAGGACAAAATGTCATAGCTTCTTTGTTCGACTCCATTATGCATAAATGATTAAGCAAGTATATTTTTTACTTCAAAGGCGCTTTCCAAATCATACATGATATACTTAGTGAAGTACTCATCTATTTTGAATAGTATTTTCTTATTCTCATGCATCTTAATTTCTTGCTAACCTTTGAGCGTTTTGGTGACATATGGCATAAGCTTTGTAGTCTTGTTTAGTTATACTATTCAAATGCATGTTATTTCTTTTGGGCCCAAAATGAGTTCAAAATGAAAGGTAAGGGGAGGACAAGCAAAATGGATTTGTAATGATATTTCTTCTATCTATATGTATATAATATGATGTATATAATATGAGATAGAATTGTCTATATATATATGCATGGAAAATTTTGTGGTATCCCCCCTTGTAATATCTAGATGAAGGGTGACTCAACCTTCAATATCATTAACCATTGGTAACTTGGAAGGGATGCAATTTGTTGAATCATTTTCTGAAGGCAAGTCAATATCATTAACCATTGGTAACTTGGAAGGGATGCAATTTGTTGAATCATTTTCTGAAGGCAAGTTGTTGTTGGGAAGGTCGTATGCCATAGGTTAAAATCCGGTGGGGTCCTTTGCGGTTGCGAACATTTGTGGTTTGTAGTTGAAACATTACCCATCCATATATTCCAAAGAAGGGGGGGGGGTTCATGAGGTTTTCCATGGAAAATTTATAAACACACTTTTATTCTTAGAATAAAGATCCTTATGCACATATAGATTTTACCTTGAAATATAGATCCATATGAAACCCTTTGACAGTTCCTCACTTCAAGGATGGTACTTAGTGAAAGTGGGCAACATAGCGTTAGTGTGTTTGACTAGGTAGGGGCATCAACCGAGGCCCATAATATCAAGTACATCCCAATGGCGACAAGTTCAAGGATGTGACAACCCTACATTTCTGTTTTTTAATATTGACTATTTGTAGACATGGACCTATTATCGGATTGAATGGCTATGGAAGCCATGTTTTTGCTTTTGTGATGTAATTATTTTAATTATTGTTGATATAATAAATAAATTATTTGCGAAAACTCAGGAAAGAACACTAGACTTGGAAGATTTCTTGCCAGTTTGGGAAACATTGTTGGTGGTCAAGTCCATGTGATGGACCTTCCCCGAAATCCCCTAAAAATCCTTAAGAGAAGATAATTAGAGAGATTGATTTAATATGATGGGAGAGAAAGATCATGTTAAATCACTTAGTTGGAGAAAGATATTAAGTAGGGTGGAATAAAACGTCGTTGGAGAAAAACACAAACCTTAAAGAAAAAGGAAAAGAATCCATTTCGGCGAGAAGAAGAAGAAGAAGAAGAAGAAGAAGAAGTTGCAGACCTTAAAGCAGGATGCTACTAAAACTCTGCTAGGAAGAAAATTAAAAAGGAAACCACTTATGAATCAAAGAGGTTGTTCATTCTTGTGGCAAGAAGATCTTAGCTTTGGGGAACTGACAAAGGCAGTTCAGGGTTGGGTGGAATGTGTTCGGTTCCTGATTGTTTTCCAAACAATGATTATAGTTAGATTGCTATTTATGTTTTAGTATCGATGTCAAATGGTAAATGATATGTAAATTGCAGAAATAGCAAAAGAAATGCATGTTTTATGCATATGTTTCAATTCTACACTCCTAGTATAAATATTCCCTGATTTGCTAATGGTAAATGTATGTAAATTTCTTTATGCATGCAAGTAAATTAGATAATATAATCATTGTTTAAATACAAAATTCTTTAGGCATGCAAGTAAGAAATGTGCGAGTACTAGAGTTTTGTACAAATAAACTTGCATAACTGGTCATCTTATGTTTAGGTAGAAGATTGTGAATTTAATACAACATACGTAGGTATACGAATAAGAGAAGGTTATTATGGTGCAAACACATTTAAATTCTATTTTATTCAAATTTATGTGTTGGTGAGACCAAATTTGCATGCATAGTTGTGTGTACTTTTGTAGCACTATTCCTCAACATGAAACCTATATGCATGTAGGAGAAGCATTCACTTTTAGGAAAAGTTATTGGAAAAAGGATTTAAAGTTAGCAATATAAAAAGAGGAGGTTTCTATCAGTGTCAAAGTTACAAAAGGAATAGTTGAGCCTCGTTGTGATATTGTTTGATTTATAGAGCACATGCATAGTTTTAACAAAAGGATAATCTACAAGATTTTTTATGTTTCTTTTATGTATAAATCTAGGATGTTTTTGTCTGTAATTAGTTGTGGAGATAAACATGTAATGCAACTTTATATTAATCATGTAATTACACAAGATTATGCACAAGGGTCTTTTATTCGTTGGTTAAAGTAGTTGACATAAATGTTTTGGGCGATTTGTTTCACAACTTGCCAGAGGACAATTAAAATAGAAATAGCTTTATACATCACTGGATGATTCCTTGGAATTAGATAAGAACGATAAGTTTAAATCTATTAAACTTCACATTTTAGACAGTAACTAGAAGGAATTATAATATAAAGAATGTATACATTAACTAGATGAAACAAGTCGTTTCTAGAAGTCCATATGATATGGAAATGGCTAGGGCTTACACACAACACTCACTAAATTCAACAATATGTCCAAGCCGATCTCGGTTGGACGAGAATTTACATGGGAGAGTTATAATAGAAGCAAGGGTATTGCCCTTGCGATTAAATAAAATGATCACGTAAGATAGATGAAGTTAATGAATGTAGAAGAATCCAAATGAGATGATATATATATATATATATATATATATATATATATATATAGCCCAAACAAGATTTACATTCATACATTGATAACTAAGCTTAGACTCAAGTTCAGAGAGATAAAGGCTGAAGCTTGTTCAATTTCATATGAACATAAAGGGAGCATAACATTATGGAACAAGTCTCGAATTCTAGTACCAACAAAAGATATCTAAACAGTTAAAAGAGAGCATCGAAATTGAAGTTAATCCGAAGAAGCATGTAGCTTATTTTTCAACTAAACCTAAAGAAATTGTGCAAGTCATACAAGGAATTTATATCCTAGTACAATATTGAGACTTGGCCGAATGCAGAAAAATCATAGATATACACAGATGGAGATAATATATGAAACATACATAAACAATGACACATACATTCACGAAGGAGATTCAACCGTAGATGCACTACAAACAAAAATTCCAAACAATGGTGGAACAAATTAATAATAAACCATAATTATATTAAAAGAGGTACAACTCTTTTGTTGAAAAATGTAACTAGGTCTGGTCTTCATAATGACGTGAAGTTGTGATTTTATGTAATTGATGAAAACAAAAAAAACAAAATTATTATTGTAATGCTTGTCTTACGGGTTTCATGAGCAAGGAATTTTATTTTTAGTAATGGCTCCCATTGTGAGCCTTTAGGATTTGTCATCTAGTCATTGAGTCTATGTCATGTAAGAAGGACCCTTATTGGGCATGTTGCATTTTGTATGAGTCATTTAATAAGTACAAAAGCTCTCAAAGATGAGCACAAGACCTCTCCTTCAAGTCAGCGAAAACTAGAATAAATGATCTCCTCCAAATGACACATCGACTCTCCCTTCAACAAGTCGACTTATTTTGATGAGGAAGCAACTATAAATAGGGTTTCTCCGCATCATTTTAGGCACAAATTTTAGGTCATCATCAAGTCTGAAGTAAGAGGTGCGAATTACAGTGAGGAAGCTTATTATCAAGCGAAGGAGGGAAGAGTATACTACGAGCTCTTTTTTTGGTCTATTTTTGGGTTTATATCCTCTACACGTGTGAGGCAACAAGAGTTTAGTTGCAACAGAAGAAGTCGAGAAGAGTAGCAGTCCTCTTGGGTAGTTGAGTTGGAAGAAGGTCAAGTCAAGAAGGGAGGTTGAGACAAGCTAGAAGAAGACCCTATCCAAAGCAAATAAAGTTAAGGCATAAGATAAGGTCTTGTGCATGAGTTAGGGTTTCTAAATTAGGATTGCAAACCTATTTCAAGGAGATCGAAGGTTTGAAGCAGAAGAGGAGCCTAGAAAAGGGAAGGAGTAGAAGGCTGACTGTCGTTGTCTAAGGATCTCATCAAGGGAACTTGTGTCTTGGTCTTGGAGTGGCAAATAGGTCAAGGGTCTTGGTCTTGATATTCGTCAATTGGACTCTCTATAAGAAGAAGAATTTGTTCGGGTTTTCCTCTCAAGAGTGAGAGGTTTTGCCCATGGATGATAATCTATATTATGTGTCTCGTCTCTTTATAATTTATGCTTCCTAGTTGTTTGATGAGGAATAACATTATAATAAGTAAAAGAAGATCCTAATCAAGAAGTAAAATACATTCACAAGCAATTATCTAACTAAGAGAAATCACCTAATCTCAATGCCCTAGATTTCTCAACATGGTATCAAATCTAAGGTGACCAAGTCAAGGAAAGGCATCTTATCAAGGGACACTTAAGGATCAAATCTCGAGGAAGACATCGAAGCAAAGATCATCTTTAAGACAAGATCTACAATGGAAGCATTATAACCCTAGATTGAAGGAGTCTACAAAGAAGTCTTGGGATCATCATCAAGAAAAGAAGGCCAAGTTGAAGAGATCTACGAATCAAGGTCCTTACCACTGAAGACATCACCAAGAAGTCATCATTGATCTTCATCAAAGGATCCAAGGAGATCTCATTCTTTGTGGGATCAAGGATCACTCTTGAAGAACACTGCCTTCATCAAGGATAAGTTTTCTATTCTCTATATCACCATCAACATCAAGGAAGCAACAAGGAGAAGGAGCATCTTATCAAGTAAGTATATTTATTTCCACATCTGAATCTGTCAAAATGTCTTTTTGCAAGGAAAGCAACAAAATGGTTGGGCTTCAAACTATCTTGCATTGAAGAAAATGACATATCTGAATCTCATTGAAAATGAGTTTATGGAACATGTTAAAGGATCTATCACTAAACCAGGAAAGGAAGATGCTCAAGCTCTTGAAAAGTATATGAAAGGGGAAGTTAGGGCTCAAAGGATTCTCATAGAATCCATCAAGGATCCCCTCATCCCATATGTATCCAAACTCGAAACTTCAAAATAAATCTATGACAAACTGGTAGAGTTGTATTCCATAGGCATTGTTCCAGAAGTTGGCTCATTAAGGTTATAACTCTACAAGTCGAAGATGTCAAGGGAAGATGGAATAACTTCATACTTTATGAGGATATCTGAAATCCAGGATCAACTACAAGATCTAGGAGAGGTCATGTCTGCTAGAAAAATGACTACAATTGTATTGAATGCACTACTGAAGGAGTGGGGTAACTTTACTTCAGGTATTTATGGGAAGAAAGAAACTACTCCATTCCAGGATCTATGGTTACTGTGCAAAATTGAAGAATCTATACTAAAGGCCAAATCTGATGTGGGAGTCAGTGAGCAAAATCAAGCTTATGCTACAGTGATAAGAAGAAAACGAAAATTTGGGAAGTCTGATTCTCGGAAAAAGAAAAAGGGACATGGCTAAGTTCCAATGCTATGGGTGTCAAGAATATGGACACTACAAAAGAGATTGTCCTAAGACCAAGAAGGATAATAACAAAAGAGGAAGAGAAGAAGACCATATCACCAAAGAAGTAGAGGACGCTGGAAAGAAGAAGTCCAAGTAAGAGGAAGAAAGATATCTCTATTACTGCGATAGTCTTCCTCACATAAGTTCTTTTCAAGTTCCTAAGTCTTCTCTTGTAAGATATGGCTATCATGTTTCACTAGGTAAAATAATGGGATGCATCAAGGAATCATAGAAGCATTGAAAGCAAGAGCTCATGACATCATCATAGAGAATCATGAAATATAGTTAGAATATATGGAAGTCAAGGATATATCTCTTAGGAATCTCATTGGAAACGTAAGTGGCAAGGTAATCTAGTACAAGGTTCATCATACATCTATCAATAGGAAACATCTGCTGCTGGGGATACTTTAGATCTTCAAGATTCTCTGATCGAATCTTCATTGAAAGGTTCACCGATAAAGATGGGAGCAAGTGTTTCATCAAGAATTCCAAACTTGTGGAATTAATGGATGATGGTATGATGACATAAAAGTGAAGCAGATCAAGGAATTGATGATCTGAAAATGAGGCACTTAGGCTTTTTGTCTAAGTTACAAGAACCTCTCCCACTTCCAAAGTTTAAATATTTCCAAGTCTATATGGTTAACCAATGTGGAATTAAATATGTGCTTCAAAATAAGGTGTATGCTTATGGTTGTTTTAAACTGTTTATGCGCTGTAAATTGATTTGCTTAAACTGATATAAAACATATAATAGTGAAATAATGCAACAAATAACAAACACACATAAGACAACAATTTTAATATGGAGTTTACCCAAAACACTTGGGCTACATCTCCTTGAGCTTTAGTCAACTCAACTAGGCTCTCTGGGATTATGGTCTAAGTTCTTTTACAAGCTCCATGCTCAACTCCACTGGTTTACAAACAACACAATGGGTTTAGAACACCATCTTATCCCCTGGCTCTGAAGCTCTCGGCTTTATGGCCCTAGGCTTTCGCTCTGGCTCTTGGCTCTGGCTCTGGCTCTGGCTCTTGTTCGTGGCTTTGGCTCTTGGCTCTGGCTCTGGTTCTGGCTCTTCGACTCTGGCTTCTTTGGCTCTAGCTCTTCGGCTCTAGTTTCTCTGGCTCTGGCTCTGGCTCTTCGGCTCTGGCTTCTTTGGCTCTGACTCTTCGGCTCTGGTTTCTTTGGCTATCTGCAACCTTCAGCTCTTTGGCTTTTCACTTGACCTCCAAGTGACCCCACAAACTCCCTCAACTGCTCTGCGTATTAGCTTTTCACTCTATCTGCTCTCTTGCTTTTGCCTTTCTCTCAATTGAGCTTTGTGTCTCCTTTGAGGAATTTTTCCGGCTTTTCAGCTACCCCAGCTATTTCTCTGCGTATCATTATCCCTCTGCGGCTCTGCGACTTCTTTGCTTCCTGTCAGTTAGACTGGCCATCTGGCTCTACGGCTCCATGGCTTCAAAATGAATCATTTCCTGTAAAAACGCCTGCTTGCAGCGTGGCATGATGATCGAGAGTGGTTACAGAGGTTTCGGGGCCTTCTCATAGGCAAAAACCCAAAAACTGAGAAAATATCATTACACAAGTATTTTCCGGAAAATACACTATCGAGCGTGATTTTTGGACTTGAAATCCCATTCAATCATCCCTACATATGAATTTTAAAACACATAAAATAAACAATGCGAGAGCATAACACATAAAACACATATACACATAGATTTTCCCCTAGATCCCAAAACCAGAACTACCAGCTTGATTTTTCATTATATTCCTTTCAATGTTACAATACATATTTATACATGCTGAAGCATCCAATACTATGGACCGAAAACCATTGCGTCCAAAAAACATGTGCGAAAATCATGTACAAAACCATAGGTGGGTTTGCCCAACCTAACATAAAGTGGGGTTACGGGTACCCCTCAAACCCCCTGTGACCTCCCCCCCTCTAACCCCCGGTTAGCTACATGGGCTAGTCATGGAAAGAATATAACACAAATCAACATTCTCCCACTTGTTGTTTTCTTTCCACAGGGGGCCACAAGAGAGCTTAGTCATTTTTCCAGCCCTGAAATTCCCATTGTCTCTCTACACCAAGAGAACTTCTCATAGCTCACAGATTTTGTCAATGTATCTGCAGTATTCTTCAAAGTGTCCACCTTTACCAGCAACACCTTTTTGTCTTCTATCATATCCCTCACAAAGTGATACTGAACATCAATGTGCTTTGTCTTTGAATGGTATGCAGGGTTCTTTGCCAAGAAAATTGCACTTTGGCTGTCACAGTCTATCCTTATAGCTTTTTGTACTAACCCCATACTTGAGCACAATCTCTGCAACCAAATTGCTTCCTTGCTTGCATGAGTGGTTGCCATGTATTCTGCCTCTGTAGTTGATAGTGAAACTACAAATTGTTTCTTACTCATCCAATTGACTGCACCTCCAAATAGGCTAAACACATATCCACTTGTAGATTTTCTCTGATCCAGATCTCCAGCCGAGAGTGCATCAACAAAGCCATGAATATCCAACACTATGTCCAATCCTGGTCTTCCTTGGTAGCACAAACCATAATCATTAGTGCCACGCAAATACTTGAAAATCCGCTTCACTACTGTCTAGTGCTCCTTCCCTGGCTTTGACATAAACCTGCTCAATACTCCCACTGCATGTGCAATGTCTGGTCTAGTACAGACCATTGCATACATCAGGCTACCGACTGCACTCGCATATGGAACACGGGACATGTCCTCTTCCTCTTCTTGTGTCTTGGGACACTGTTCAGCAGATAACCTCACACCTACAGGAATAAGAACCTTCACCGGTTTACTATCCTGCATATTAAACTTCTGCAGTATTGTCTCGACATACTTCCTCTGGTTTAACCATAGCTTCCTCTTTGCTCGATCTCTTTTAATTTCCATGCCCAAAATATAGTTTGCAGCACCAAGATCTTTCATGTCGAATTTGAAAGATAATTGGGTCTTCAAATCTTGGATAATTTCTTTGTCATTTCCAACCAGCAACATATCATCCACATACAAAACCAAATAAATAATACAGTCACCAATAAATTTAAAATACACACAGTGATCTACTTTGTTTCTGGTGAAGCCAAGTCTCCGTATAAATGTATCAAATTTTTGATACCACATCCTTGGTGACTGTTTTAACCCATACAGAGACTTCTTTAACTTGCATACCAGTTCTTTTTTACCCTTCACCGCAAAGTCTTCAGGTTGCTTCATGTAGATTTCATCTTCCAGATCCCCATGAAGAAATGCTGTCTTCACATCCATCTGTGCTACCTCAAAATCAAAAGCAACAGCAATAGATAAAAGTAATCTAATAGAAGTTACCTTGGCAACATGAGAAAAAATACCACCAAAATCAATTCCCGGCACTTGAGAATAACCTTTTGCTATCAACCGAGCTTTGTATTTCTCCACTTTTCCTTCTGCATTTGTCTTCTTTTTGAACACCCATTTGCTGCTAATGGGTTTCCTTCCAGCTGGCAACTCCACCAGATCCCAAGCCTCATTTTTGTGCAAAGATGCCATTTCATCAACCATGGCCTCTTTCCAAAGTTTTCCATCCTTTGAATCCACTACTTCCTTCACAGTTCTGGGATCATCATCAGTAACAGAGAAAGCAAAATTTGAACAGAAAGCAGATGGACTATACCTTTTAGGCCGCCTTCCTTCTTGAACTGATCTTCTCACAGCTGGAGTTTGTGGCTCTTCATCTTCTGATTCCTCCTCTGCTTTAGAGTATGATTCTTCCTCCTTTAGCTCAAACTCTATCTTCTCAGGTTCTTTTGGTTGGACTTCATGTTTAATAACATCTTTCACCTCTCTGAACACCACATCTCGGTTATACACAACCTTTCTTGTTAATGGATTCCAAAGCTTATAACCCTTTAAACCATCCTTATACCCAATAAAGATGCACTTTTCAGATTTACTATCCAACTTGGTTCTTTTCTCCTTTGGAACATGTACATATGCATCACATCCAAATACCCTTAGATGTGAAAGAGAGGGTTTCTTACCAGTCCATACCTCTTATGGAGTCTTATCCTCTAACGCTGATGAAGGTGACCTGTTGACTAGGGAACACGCAGTATCCACTGCCTCTGCCAAGAATTTCTATCCTAACCCGACACCACTGAGCATGCTTCTTGCCTTTTCCATCAACGTCTTGTTCATTCTTTCTTCAACTCCATTTTGCTGAGGTGTATATGGAGTAGTCTTCTGCCGTGATATACCACATTTCTTATAGAATTCTTCAAATTCCTTGCTGCAAAACTCTCCACCATTATATGTCCTCAGCACCTTTATCTTCTTCTCTGCCTAGTTTTCCACCAGAGCCTTAAATTCTTTAAACTGGTCAAAGACTTCAGATTTCTTCTTACGGAAATATATCCATGTATTCCTTGAGAAGTCATCTATAAATGATACATAGTACACAGACTTATCTAGTGATGGAACCTTCACAGGTCCAAACACATCACTGTGCACAAGCTCTAATATCTGTTTTGCCTTCTTACCGCCAGAGGAGAAACTCACCCAATTTTGCTTCCTATATACACAATTTTCACAGAAATCAAAATCCAGAGAGCTATTACTCATACCTTCTACCATACCTTTACCATGAAGTATTCGAAGGCCCTTCTCTCCAATATGTCCAAGCCTTTGATGCCACATCATGGTGTTCTCTCCAGAGACCACTAGATTTTCTGCTCCACTTTCAGGAACCACAGAACTATTGCACCCATCAATAACAGTGTTACCTTGCAGCTTGTAAAGAGTTCAAATCCAAACTCCCCGCATCAATACCAGTGCTCCCTAAACCATTTTGTAGGTATCCTTCTCGAACACTGTTTTTACACCTGCATCATCCAACTTGCTTACAAAAATCAGATTTCTAGCTAATGCAGGAATATGTAGAACACCTAGAAGCGTTCTAACCCTTCCACTTTGCAACTTCAACTTTACTTTTCCGCGACCAATGATTCTAGCCTTCCTGTCATCCCCCAAGAAGATATCACCACCATCATAGTTCTCATACTCGTAGAACCACTCTCTATGGGGAGTGAAGTGAAAGGATGCACCTAAGTCAATCAACCATGCCTCATGATCTACATGGGTACTTGAAGAAGCCAAGTACACATCCTCACCTTCATCTGAGGTGGTTTTTCCCTCTGCAGAAGGAGCCTCATTAGATCCCTTTCCTTTGTCAGGAGCTTTAAATTTACAGTCTCTTTTGAAGTGGTCTTCCTTTCCACATTTCCAACACACCACCTTTACAGGTTTTCCTAGAGATTTAGATCTCCCTGTAGATTTAAATCTCACACTCGATGACTTATTTTTGTTTCTGTTCTGGGACCATCCTCGTACAGACAAGGCATCACCATTCTGGCTCTCCATATTTTTCCGTTTCATCTCCTCCGTTAGCAAGGTTGAGACTATTTCATCAAACTGCAAGGCAGTTGCATTGCTACCTATTGCAATAACTAGACTATCCCACAAATCTGGTAGAGAACACAACAAACTGATGCACTTATCTTCATCTGAAATTTTAATATCAACATGCTAATTGACTTACCACAGTATTAAATGCATTCAGATGCTCTGTCATCGAGTCTCCATATTTCATCCTTAGCTTATATAGCTTTTTCCGCAGGAACAATTTATTCACCAGAGACTTAGATTGGTACAAATTCCCTAACTTGTCCCACAAAGCCTTCGCCGTAGCTTCCCCTGATACATTTAGCAATACTGAATCTGAGACACACAATCATATTGTGCTCTTTGCCTTCCGATCCAACTTCTTCCATTCTTCATTGGACACTCCCGTTGGTTTAGTACCCGAATCTACCGCGATCCACTGATCTTTATCCACCAACAGATCCTCCATCTTGAGTTTCCACAACTCAAAACTCCAACCATTAAATTTCTCGATCTCTATCTTTCCACTGCTTGCCATCTTCTTTCACCACCAGAATCGATCTCGCAAATCTCCCACTGAACAAGGTCTACCACAGGCCTGAGCGAAACCCCTTAGCAACAAAGGCGTCCCCTTGAAGCCAAAACAGCTCTGATACCAAATGTAGGTTTTAACTTCGTACATAAATTACCTGCATACAAATTCTAAAACACATAAAATAAACAATGCGAGAGCATAACACATAAAACACATATACACAGAGATTTTCCCCTGGATCCCAAAAAAACATATATACACAGATATTTTCCCCTGGATCCAAAAACCAGGAGTTCCAGTTTGATTTTTCATTATATTCCTTTCAATGTTACAATACATATTTATACATGCTGAAGCATCCAATACCATGGACTGAAAACCATTGCATCCAAAACCATGGATCGAAAACCATCGCGTCCAAAAAACATGTGCAAAAATCATGCACAAAACCATAGGTGGGTCCACCCAACCTAACATAGGGTCCAAGACCAAAATTTTCCAGGGCGCTGCCTCGGACCCCATAAAGTGGGGTTACGGGTACCCCTCAAACCCCCTGTGACTTCCCCCTTCTAACCCCCGGTTAACTACATGGGCTAGTCATGGAAAGAATATAACACAACCCAACACTCTGTGGCTTCAAAATGCATGATTTCCTGTAAAAATGCCTGCTTGCAGCCTGGCATGATGATCAGGAGCGATTACAGAGGTTTCGGGGCCTTCTCATATGCAAAAACCCAAAAATTGAGAAAATCTCATTACACAGGTATTTTCCGGAAAATACACTATCGGGCGTGACTTTTGAACTTGAAATCCCATTCAATCACTCCTAAAATCCCTATTGGGTCCTCCATTAGGCGTGATATCGCATCACATAAGCGTTTGGGTAAAATCCTAAATACATGGGAAATACGTGAAAAACCCGAAAAAATGCTTCTATTGGACTTCAAATTATATCGCATTCGCCATATAATCGTATTGGGTCCGCCTTTGGCCGCTATCGCACTCTCCACCGTCAATCTGCGGGACCTCCAACCCAATGATCGATATCCGATTTCGGGTGGCTTAAGAGTACGACGGTTACCCACCCGAAAAGGCGGTTTTCCTCCCTCTTCCGCCAACGACGTGTCGACCAGTGTGTGGGATTAGGCGGAGCCAGCCCAATACCGCTTTCCACCTAAGGTCCGCCCAAAATCTCGCCTTTATGGAAATCAAATAATATAAATCGCGCCTAAATTCCCCTTCGGGTCCAGCTTTATTGCTTTCGGGCATTTTCCTTTGTATTTCAGTTTTATAGCGGAAATGCGCTAATACATAGAAATTCCAGATTCCCAGATTTCAAATTTTATGAAATCAGGGTTTTAAATCCCATCAGGTCCGACCTTTATCGCTTATCGCAATTGCAATTCGTATAAGCTTGCTGTCAAGGATCGTCGATCTCTAATTTAATCCTGGCCATCCATTCCTTTCCCAATTTGACGGCTGAGATTGCACGTCGCGATCACTTATCACATATCGCATCGCATACGGACCAAGGGCTCTATATATCATTGATGCCGATTCGCTGATCCGATCATCGACAATCGACATATCACATGATCGCAATCGCCAAGTCCAGGGTCCTGATATCGCATACATGTCTGCCTCCGATCCGATACATCGGATCGGCCGATCGGGGTTTCTCCCCTTTCCAATAAGTCCGCCTTTTGGTCCTCATTTGATGCGATTTTCCTTTATAAGGGTTTTTTGCCCATTTTAGGGGATTTTGCCTCTTTTTCCAAAGAACAAAGGGAATCTTCTTTCTGCGATAACTTTTGCATCCTAAGTCCATTTTTTCCCATTCAAGTTGCAGTAGATTCAGAAGAAAAAGATCTCCGCAATGGGGGCCTATTTCCAAGAACTTCCTTGGAATTTCATTTTCTTCTGTGAGGAACACTTAGACTTAGGAGTCTATCCAAAATCCATTTTGGATCACGTCTTCACACTAAAATAACTTTTGGTCTCCAAAAGACTGACATACTGATCTGAACAGTAAATGAGAGTAACAACACTCTCTTCTTTTAGCCTCCATACACTTTCCTTGCATAGTGCCTCTGAACCAAAGTCTCTGACCACTTTCCTTTCTGGATGTGCTGGTTCTCCTGGGAAGAACTGTCTTCCTTCTTGCCTTCATGTAGAACTTCTGCTGAAATGGTCATAGAAGGTAGTTTGAACTTTTCTACCTTGATCATTGATCCAAGGTGACTTAAAAAAATGTGAAGTACATCTGCTTCAAACAAACTTTCATTTGTACCTGTTTGAAAAGCTGTCAACAACTATTAACAACAATAGAAATACAGACAACAACTAGATGGCCTAACCTCCTGCTTCAACAAAAGAAACAAATTTCACAGCTTGTGAACACCTCCATGTCTTACATCTGTATACAAATGATGGACTAGATAACAAGCCCACAAAACATGCCTTTAAAACAAATGACCCTTCAAGTCAAGCATGTAGAAAAAGACCATTAGGACTCTTTTTCAAAAGATGAAACATTTCATCATTATCTCCATCTTGGAGACCAAGTTAACTTTTCCTAAGTTAACATGGAATCACATGCATGTCAAAGCAATCAACCCTGCAATTTAATTACACATCCATGTTTAAATACAAGGAAATCATCAACATCCATGTGTTCATGCATCTCATGCTCATGCATGCATTTCATCCTTCAACTTTCACTTAAGCACACTGTACTTTCAAAGCTGAAATGAAATATAATGTTGCAGCAAGAAATGCAAACAGATGCATCAATAGACATGCAATCTTAATCGGATAAGAACTCTAACGGTTTCTTACCAATCCCTTTCAAAGGTACTACCTTTGTTTGCACATCAGTATCAACATGTGAATCATCCTGAAACACATCATTCATGGAATCTTCCTTTCCATTTCTGCAATCTTCTCTTTCCACTTTCTTCAACTTTTGTGAAAGCATTGCTGGATTCAGAGTCCAACACTTTTCAGCGAGATGCCCTTGCTTATGGAAGTAAGTGCACTGCATGTGCATCCTCTTGACAACATGATTTTCCTTGTCCAATGGACCTTCGGCTTCTTACTTCATTTCCTTCAAAAGCTTCCTGTATGTGGCCATTCTCCTCCAACATCTAGAAACATTATGGTTATCCAAACCACAAAAGGAACATGCAATTATTTTCCCATATTTATGTGGAAATTTATCATGCTTTACAAAATAAAAAAGAAGATGATTAGAACTAGATTTATACCTTTCTCTTTCACCTTTATTGCCTTCATGAGGAGGTGAAGCAAATGAAGAAGTGGATCCCTTTGGAACACCATCAATCTCTTCAAGGCTGTTAGAGTCTCTACAACTCTCTGGTTCAAGTGTGTGCTTCTGAACACCTGCATCCTGCAAATGATGTTTCAAGCCATTGCATTCCTTCTGAATACAATATTCACACTCTGCAATGCAACTCCTTGGAGCTGTTTCAATGGCCTTCATGGCAGCCTTGGAACTCTTTTCATAAGACTGTCCATAGCCAAGACCCAAATACTTAGGCCTTTCTTCAACCATTATTGGTTCAACAATACCTTGTGCATGCTTTCCTAAGCCCTTTCCTTCATAGCCCATCTTGGACATTAGCTTGGAACCTATGCCTCTAGTATGTTTTTCAAAAGAACCAATATAAGCATTCTTAGAAAAATTTGAAGACAAACGGGAACTATTTACCTCTTCTTCAAGCCGATACTTGATTAAGGCTTCTTGGGCAACAAAGAGCTGTGTCTCCAACTCATGCACCATTTTCAGGTTCATATGAAGTTGCCTCTCCATTTCCTGCAATTTGTAAAAAAGAAACTGCTTCTCTTCCTCCACGGAATTCAACTGCTCTCTAAGTATGTTGCTCTTTCTTCCATCCTCATACATTTCTCTTACCATGTCCATCATGATGAACAAGTCTTGCTTCATGTCTTCATCAAAGAATCTTGTGATGAAGAAAGAAGAATTTGAGGACTCACATCTAGAAGTTGTCATTATGCCATTGAACAAAGAACTTCAAACAAGATTAATAAGGAGCTTATTCAACAACCTTTTGCAACAAACATGTTGTGATTCAAGGATTTCTTTTAGGTCCTTTGGGATAGAAGAATGCCTTCAGCCCTTCTTCCTCTGCAAACTCAAACAATAGTCAGTCTGCAAAGAAGCATACAATCAACCTCTGACTGTTTAAACACCTTTCAGACAAGCAATCTTTGCTCTGTCAATCAAGCATTCTGATGTAACCTTCTTTGAAGGTGTGGTTAATCAATCTCAAGCTCTGATACCACCTGATCTGAAAATGGGGCACTTAGGCTTCTTTTCTAACTTACAAGAACCTCTCCCACTTCCAAAGCTTAAATATTCCCAAGTCTGTATGATTAACCAATGCGGAATTAAATATGTGCTTGAAAATAAGGTGTATGATTATGGTTGTTTTAAACTGTTTATGTGCTGTAAATTGATTTGCTTAAATTGATATAAAACATATAACAGTGAAACAATGCAGCAAATAACAAACACACATAAGATAGCAAGTTTAATATGGAGTTCACCCAAAACTCTTGGGCTACATCTCCTTGAGCTTTAGTCAACTCAACTAGGCTCTCTGGGATTATGGTCTAAGTTCTTTTACAAGCTCCATGCTCAACTCCACTGGTTTACACAGAACACAATGGGTTCAGAACACCATCTTATCCCCTGGCTCTGAAGCTCTCGAATTTATGGCTCTAGGCTTAGGCTCTGGCTCTCGGCTCTAGCTCTGGCTCTGGCTCTTGCTCGTGGCTCTGGCTCTTTGGCTCTGGCTTCTTTGGCTCTGGCTCTTCGGCTCTGGTTTCTTTGGCTCTAGTTTCTTTGGCTCTCTGCAACCTTCAGTTCTCTGGCTTTTCACTTGACCTCCAAGTGACCCCAGAGACTCCCTTAGCTGCTCTGCGTATTATCTTTTCGCTCTCTCTGCTCTCTTGCTTTTGCCTTTCTCTCAATTGAGATTTCTGCTTCCTTTGAGGTATTTTTCCGGCTTTTTGGCTACCCCAGCCATTTCTTTGTTTATCATTATCCCTATGCGGCTCTGCGGCTTCTCTGATCCATGTCAGTTAGATTGGCCATCTGGCTCTGCGACTCTGTGGCTTCAAAATGCATTATTTCCTGTAAAAACGTCTGCTTGCAGCGTGGCATGATGATCAGGAGCGGTTACAGAGGTTTCGGGGCCTTCTCATATGCAAAAACCCAAAAATTGAGAAAATCTCATTACACAGGTATTTTCCGGAAAATACACTATCGGGCGTGACTTTTGGACTTGAAATCCCATTCAATCGCCCCTAAAATCCCTATTGGGTCCTCCATTAGGCGTGATATCGCATCACATAAGCGTTTCGGTAAAATCCCAAATACACGGGAAATACGTGAAAAACCCAACAAAATGCTTCTATCAGACTTCAAATTATATCGCATCCACCTTGTAATCGTATTGGGTCCGCCTTTGACCGCTATTGCACTCTCCACCGTCGATTTGCGGGATCTCCGATCCAACGGTCGATATCCGATTTGGAGTGGCTTAAGGGTACGGAGGTTACCCGCCCGAAAAGGCAGTTTTCCTCTCTCCTCCACTAGCCACGTGTCGATCAGTGTCTGGGATCGGGCGAAGCCAGCCCAATACCGATTTTTGCCTAAGGTCTACCCAAAATCACGCCTTTACAGAACTCAAATAATATGAATCGCACCTAAATTCCCCTTCAGGTCCGGCTTTATCGCTTTCGGGCATTTTCCTTTGTATTTCAGTTTTATAGCAGAAATGCGCTAATACACAGAAAATCTGGATTCCCAAATTTCAAATTTTATGAAATCGGGCTTTTAAATCCCATCGGGTCCAACCTTTATCACTTATCGCAATCGCAATTCGTATAGGCTTGCTATCGGGGATCACCGATTTAATCCTGGCCATCCATTCCTTTCCCGATCCGACGACTGAGATTGCACGTCGCAATCGCTTATCGCATATCGCATCGCATACGGCCCAAGGGTTATGTATATCGCCGATGCCGATTCACTGATCCGATCATCGATAATCGGCACATCGCGTGATCGAAATCACCAAGTCCACGGTCCCGATATCGCATACATGTCTACCTCTGATCCGATACATCGGATCGGTCGAGCGGGGTATCTCCCCTTTCCGCTTAAGTCCGCCTTTTGGTCCTCCTTCGATGCGATTTCCCTTTATAAGAGTTTTTTCCCATTTTAGGGGATTTTGCCTCTTTTTCCAAAGAACAAAGGGCATCTTCTTTCTGCGATAGCTTTTGCATTCTAAGTCCATTTTTGCCCATTCAAGTTGCAGTAGATTCAGAAGGAAAAGATCTCTGCAATGGGGCTATTTCTAGGAACTTCCTTGGACTTTCATTTTCCTCTGTGAGGAACACTTAGACTTAGGAGTCTATCCAAAATCCATTTTGGATCAATTGAAGCTCTTTCAATCAAGGAAGCTTCTCCTGGAAGTCTGGATGACCCAAAGAAAAAATGAGGTATGTATGCTTACATTTGATATTGTATAAGTCATGTCATATGGTTGCATACATCATGGACCAATGCTCTATATTAAGAGCATGAACAAAAGAAATGATCTCCTCCCTCAAAGGGATGCAAGAATGCATGGGTCACACATTCACTAGATGAAATCGATATAATGTGTCCTCATATGAAGTATGAGGTGGTTGACAACATTTGAGGAACTTTGATTAGAATCTCCTGGGAATGAAATGTGTGAAGAAAGGAATGAAGAGATCGTGGGATATGCAACCATGGAAGAAGACAATCAACAACAGAAGACCAAGAAAATTTAACTAGGATATCTCCATGAAAGGTATGAAGACTCTGATGGAGTTTGATAAAGAAAGAGACCCTTGACAATATATATCTTTGAGGGATGTGTCGATATGTATGCAGGATGCTGATGCAAACTAGATGTCACGAAGAAATACCATCACAAAGGTAATGTTGATTTTAATGTTAATTCCTTTATTTTTAAACGAATATATGAATGGGTTTATGCAGGGTTTCCGAGGTAATATCTATGGATTTCTTCCACCACTGATGCACATGTAGTAAGAAGAAATATCCTTAAGGAAATATGGTATGTAGAAGGCAACATGGCATGAAGGAAGGCCATATATGGACCAATGGATCACTTTCTGATGATGACACGACTGACTCATGGATGAAAGTGATGGATGGTTTGAGCCCTATGTAGAAGTCCCAAAACATGAAGACTCCTAAATAACAAAAAGAAGTTCATGACATCGTGAGGAGGATTTCTTCAAGCATCTGATTGTCCCATCATCTCCATGTGAGGAGCTGCGGTAGGTCCCTAATTAAGAGGGAGGCTAGAAACACGTTTTCTTACTTGGAAGAAACTTGAAAGCAAAAATTCCTAAGCCAAGAGGGAACTTAGGTACATTCCTTTATTGAAATAGATATGTCCTCCCTAATTAAGAGGGAGATATATACACATCATTCTTGTCCTCACTTGGGAAGAAAAAATAAAGGATAGGGTAAAAATTTAGCATCCAATGCTCTTTGAGGGTGTGTTAAGGCATCCAAGATAAGAGTAGTCATAGAGGACCGATATTTTTTGAGGACTAGGAATCTAAGATAAGAATAGTCTCGATGGAACACACCCTGAGAACCCAGGCGGGGTATGTTCTAAGAGAGACAATGATGAGGGTGTTTATACATCATTGGTCTCACCAACATTGTGCTCAAATATCGTGGAGAGATAGAGCTGTTAGTCAACGCCTTGCTATGTGACAATGCTAGTTGATATGATGCTATATAGATGGGTTACCGATTTGACTCTTCTTATGAGAATTCTTCAGATTGAGAATGACCAAGTACCATTATGAATACCTCCGTAGTTAAGAGGGAGTGTTGAAAAATGTAAATAGGTTCGGTCTTCATAATGACATGTGGAATTGTGATTTTATGTAATTGATGAAAATAAGAAAAACAAAATTATTATTGTAATGCTTGTCTCATGGGTTTCATGGGCAAGGAATTTTATTTTTAGTAATGGCTCCAATTGTGAGCCTTTATTATTTTTCATCTAGGCATAAAATTCAATTTGAGTCTATGTCATATAAGGACCCTTGGGCATGTTACATTTTGTATGAGTCATTTAATAGGTATGAAAGCCCTTTAAGAAAAACACAAGACCTCCCCTTCAATTCGGCTACAAAATAGAATAAATGATCTCCTCCAAATGACACATCGACTCTCCCTCCAACAAGTCGACTTATTTTGATGAGGAAACAACTATAAATAAGGCTACTCAAATTCATTTCAGGCACAAATTTTCTGTCATAATCAAGTATGAAGTAAGAGGTGTGAAGTACAACGAGGAAGCTTATTATCAAGCGAAGGAGGGAAGAGTATAATCCAAGCTCTTTTTCTGGTCTGTTTTTGGGTTTGCAAAAGTTTAGTTGCAGCAGAGGAAGCCGAGAAGAGTAGCAGTCCTCTTGGGTAGCTGAGTTGGAAGAAGGTGAAGTCAAGAAGGGAGGTCGAGACAAGCTAGAAGAAGACCCTATCCAAAGCAAATAAAGTTAAGGCATAAGATAAGGTCTTGTGCATGAGCTAGGGTTTCTGAATTAGGATTGTAGACCTAATTCAAGGAGGCCAAAGGTTTGAAGCAGAAGGAGGTCGAAGTGGAAGAGGAGCCTAGAAAAGGGAAGGAGTAGAAGGTTGAATGTCGTTGTCTAAGGATCTCATCAAGGGAACTTGTGTCTTGGTATTGGAGTGGAAAAAAGTTCAATGGGCTTGGTATTCATCAATTGGAATCTCTAAAAGAAGAATAATTTGTTCGGGTTTTCCTCTCAAGAGTGAGACGTTTTGGCCATGGATGATAGCCTATATCCCGTGTCTCTTGTCTCGTTATAGTTTATGCTTGGTGGCTGTTTGATGAAAAATAACATTATAATAACATAAGTAAAAGAAGCTCCTAATCAATAAGTAAAAAGCATTCACAAGAAATTAACTAACTAAGAGAAATCACCTAATCTCGATGCCCTAGATTTCTCAACATCTTCCATAATAAATTAATACAAGTCATTGCAGAAATGAGAAAGGAAGTGTCTACATTTGTTTTCAACACATTATAATCTATAGCAAGAAACCTGAGGTAATAAACCCTCAATATTTTAAGTGATAATTGAAAGAAATAGACACTGAAATTACATGCAGAATACAATAACCATTTAATTAAATGAACATATATATATATATATATATATATATATATATATATATATATATATATATATTATTTTTATTATTTTTATTTTTTATTATTATTATTTTTTATTATTTTTATTTTTTCCCATAAGGAAAAACCGTAATTTCATTATAAAAAATGAAATTGCATTCTGTAGATGCTGGCACATACATAGTGCATGATCATGTCATGTATAAACAATATTTGTTCCTTTGATCCACACAGGGGGCAACAATAATAAACAAAAAACTGTAAGCCATATGATAAACACATTGTTACCATGTTCAATGTCAATATATACATACAAAAAGGCATGTGCCTGAACAAACATAATGAAAACATAAATTAAACTTGTAGTTCCATGAAAGGCCAATGATAATATTGGTAGAAAGCTTCCCCATGTTGTTCTCTAATCAACCAGATGCTCGGCTCCCAGAGTGCAGCCTCTTTGGATAGGCTGTCGGCAGCTCCGTTCTGCTCCCTGTAAATATGTGAGCAAGTAAAAGTGTCAAAAGATGAGATCAACCTCAAAGTCTCTTCCAAGATGTGATTTAATGCATATGTAGAACATCTAGATTTCCTGTTCAGCTAGTCACAAATAATTTTTGAGTCCCCAAATAATTATAAATCTTTGTAGTTTTTCTCCAAAGCGAAATGAATGAGATGTTTTGCGGCAAGGAGCTCAGCTGAATTGTTAGTGCATCTTCGGAAACCTATGAGCATGCTATAAGAATGATCATGGATTATATGAAGTATAACCCCCCGTCCGCAGCCTTGCTCTTGTGCTGCACCGTCGAAGAAAGCCCAAGGTTTTCTGTAGTTTATTTGAATAGGAGTGGGAATGCGGGTATTATGAGGTGGAGGATCATTTGGAATGAGGGAGAAATCGGCCTTGGCCTTAGCCACCAGCACAGCCCAGTTCGGCGCTGTATCCTGAAAAATTATACGGTTTCTGGTAATCCAGATTGTCCAGCAAATTAGAAGGGGAAGGTTCCGAAGCTTTTGAGTGGAAGAAGTGTTATACCAAGACTGCCAGGCCGCAAGAATAGAATTTCCAGCCTAGTTTGGAGTAGGTGCAATGGGTTGGAGGATAAGCTTCCACAGGTCACAAATAGCTGTACATTCCAGAAACAGGTGAGAAGTGGATTCATTTTCCTTCTTGCAAAAGCTGCACCAATGGGGACCATAATGTGCTCTTTTGAGAAGGTTTTCACCTGTTGGGATTTTTTTTCTTAGGATGGTCCACATTAAAAGTCTTGTTCTGGGAGGAGCCTTAAGCTTCCAGAGATGTCTCCACCAGTCATCAAGCAACAAAGGCTTCCTTGGTGCCGACAACGTCAGATATCCTTCCTTTAGCCAGTACCTTCCATTCTTTGAAAGAGCCCATATAATATCATCGTCACCTTCAAGGATACGGATGTGGGCATCAATGAGGGCTTGAGTGTAGTCCTCCCAGTGCTATGTCCAAATAGGAGGAATGTTTAAATGATGTGCAGATTTCCAGGCTTGTTGGAGAAAAGAGGTGTTCTCCGAGTTTGCAATTTGTGCAATGTAAGAGACGTTATGTTGCTGGAGATACTGTATGAGATCCATAAGTAGGCGGTGCATGTCCCCACATCCAACCCACAGATCAAGGCCGATATGAACAGTGTGCCCTGATCGAATTCTCCAAGTGAGGCCCTCTTTGATAGGGTTCAAAGCCTTTAGTACGACCTTCTAGATAATAGAGATGCCCGAGGTACTTAGGTGAGTTCTTCTAATCCAGTCCATGATGTGCATTGGAGAAATATATTTGGCATATGTAACCCTTGTCCAAAGGCTGTTGGCTGATACTAATTTCCATCTGAGTTTTGCAGCAAGTGCTAATGAGAAATCTTCTAGCTTTTTTAGGTCCGAACCCCCCCATTTTTTTGGTAGGTTCAGAGCCTCCCACCTGACCCAAGCAAAAATCCTACCTTGTTTGTTCCCTTACCAAAGAGATCTGCAGCAGAGGTATTGTATTCTAGTGAGAATGCCTCTGGGAATCCAAGCCAGGGACATCCAATATATAGGAGTGGCCTCCAGGACACTTTTGATTATAGTGAGCCGTCCTGCACGCGAGAGATATTTGAAGTACCAGGCGTTAAGTCTTTTATCCATATTGGAGATGAGCCAAGTCCAGTGAGAAATTTTGTATCAAAGTGGCTTCAATTTGTAACCCAAATATTTTAAACCATCAGATAATTGCAGCTGGGTGAAATGGAAATGCTGCAGATCAAAATAGATCTCATGCAGAGTACATTCAACTGCTGTTAATGTGGACTTGCTGTTATTTATGATCATACCTGTTGCTGCTTGGAAAAGGGAGAAATTTGCTTTGATGATACTAATGTCCCCAATATTGCCATTGATGAAAACCAGGATATCATCTACAAAGAGAAGATGAGTCAGGATGCAACCATCTGTTATCTTTATACCCTTTAATCTGCCCCTTCGGTGCTCTTCTTTGATGAGATTTTTGAGTCCTTCCATAACAAGCAAGAAAAGCAAAGGCAAGAGAGGACATCCCTGTCTCAGCCCCCTTTCAGAAGTAAAGAAGGGAGAGGCACTTCCATTCACTAGAATACTGAAAGGGATATTAATAATGCAACTCATGATCCATTTGATGAATAAGTAAGGAAGGCTTAATTGGGTTAACAACATTCTAATATAAAGCCAATTTACCTTGTTGAATGCTTTTGATAAATCAACCTTCATAATCATACCTTTGCCTCGCCTTGAGTGTAGAGTATGAATTACTTCCTGAGCGGTACCTACCACTTCATGGATCTATCTGTCCTGTAGGAAAGCAAATTGCTCCAGAGAGATATGATTAGAAAGAATAGGTTTCATCCTGTTTGCAATGATCTTAGCAATGATCTTATATATACAGTTGCAGATAGATATGGGATGAAAGTCCTCAAATGAGTATGGGTTGTCTTTCTTCGGTATGAGTGCAATGAAAGTAGAGGTGATTGAGGTTTCAAGATATCCTCTGATTCTCAAGTCCTCAACAATTCTGAGCAGGTCTTCCCCAATGATGTCGAAGACTTTTATCCTTTTTAAACCACTTTAAGGTGTATTCCAATTCCTCCAGAGAGACTGCCTTTATTAATTCATCTCCTTCCCCTGGTTCCACATATCTGGGGAGGAGTTGTGCAACCCTGATAATTTCAGCCAAGTTGATATCCCTGGGGGCACGATATGTACCTTTGAAGTGAGAGGAGGCGAGTTCTGCAAGTTGTGGAAATGTATTAACAATCTACCCCTGCTCATTCTGTAGCTGCCAAATGGTATTGATCGCCTTTCTTCCATTAATGAAATTGTGGTAGAATTTTGTGTTTTCGTCCCCTTCAAGCATCCAGATGGCTCTGCTTCTTAGGTGCCAGGTTTCTTCCTTATCCTTGAGTATTTTTTCCCTTTCAGCATAATGAGAAACCATCCTTTCCTTATGATCGTCTGAGGTGTATATTCCTCCAAGATCATTTTCAAATGCAACAATTTCATATTCAATCCCACAGAGAGTTTGTTCCTCCTGTATATTTTTGTTATGTGCCCAAAGTTTGGACATCCTCTTAAGGATTGTAAGATTGTGTATAAATCTTATAGTGTTGTCTTCTCTCCTCCCAGGGGGGTTTGCTTTCCAGAAATCAGTGACCATTCTTTTATAGGAGTCATCCTTGAGCCAGACTGAACAAAACTTAAAGGGTCCTTTAGGTTTTACTTACCCTCCTACAATTTCCAGGTAAATGGGTAGGTGATCAGAGATCCCACCCGTACCTACCCAGTGTTTGATATGTAAACCCAGGTCCATAACCTTTTCTTTGACAAGGAAACGGTCAAGTCTACGGGCTAGACTGTCCTTCCCAGTCCTGTTGTTCCTCCAAGTCGCTTGGGGCTTTGCAGAGGGGATTTCAATCAGATGGTGAGCGTCTAGTTCAGATAGAAAGTAATCCGAAAGGGAGTCTCACTGTGCCCTGTGTCCCCAGGATTCAGAATGTCCGATGGAAAAATTAAGGTCCCCACCTAGGATCAAGCAGTTAGTCAAAAATAAATCAGAGCTTAGAAGGTTTTGCCAAAATGATGGTCTGTTTTGACATGGCCCATAGACATTATATATCCAAAAATTCATCCCCAGGTCAGCAGATCTGATATCTGCTCCAAGATGGCCCAGACCACCCCAGCAACTGAGCATCTTTATGGTACGGGAGTTATAGCCCAAAGCTAATCCTCCCGACCTCCCATGTGCATCAAGTCCAATAAAAATCCAACCAGGAAGCATGTTTTGGAGGGACTGTGAGATGTCTAATACAGGTCCTAGGGTTTCTTGTAGGAAAATAATATCAAGCGGAACAATTTTTAACAGACGACGAAGAGCTAGTTTTTTATCGGGCCTAGCCAACCCTCTACAATTGTAAGAGAAAATATTCATGGATGGGGGCAGGCTAGGATTCTATGGCTCTAAGCATCCCTGGGATGGTAGATTGTACCCCCAAATCCGAATCCATTCAAAACTATTCCACTGAAATGGAGGCCCAAGGCCATAAACATACAAATGGAGGAGAACATATCCACAACACCATTAGAATTTCACCCTCATAGGGTATGCACAACTAAAATTTGATGAAACCTTGATTAGGGCTGGAAAACAGAATTCGAAATATTCGCTGAATCTTAGCTTATGTATCCAAGGGATGAACAATAGAAGTAGCTGAACTGTAGCACACCGAGCAAAAGTTAAGGGTCAGAAAAGTGATGTGGAACTCCACCCTTTGAACCAAAAATATATCTGTAAATCCAAGTATAGAGTAGGGTTAGAAATATTCAATGAAAGAAAAAAGAAATGGAAATAAAATACAATGTGCATGTAGGAAGGGAAGAATATACTATACATGTCACGAGACAAATTGATCAACGCTACAACCCTGCGTGCAATAGAAACTAGAATGATTAGGGTAGCGTTGCAGAAAAATAAAGCAAAGATATTAAAGAAAACAGAATAGCTGGGAACAAAGGCAGTGTTAAGAGTAGTTAAGAAACCCCAGGAGCCAATCTAAAATCCATACTACAAAGAAGAATGGAACAAAATTTCACCTAGTGAGAGGACCATAGCCTTGCGAGGGGTATGTTTCCTTAAAACCCTTACATGGAGCGTATGCACATGAAAAATCTATGACTCAATAAAACAAAGGGGAAATTTGTACCAAGCCTTCTATTTTACCTGTGTTCACACTGAAGCCACATTCAAAAGCTAACCTTTGCCAGAAATATGAAATCAAGCTAAGAGCGGTAAGATTCAACTTAGGGTCTATGAATTGGTGATTCAATATGGGAATGAATTGTTGAGGAATCAATGCTAGTAAAGTTAGGGTTAGATTTCTCTTTCTTGATAATTACTTGTGAATTATATCGAATTATTTTATATCTTTGTTATATTATCTTTCATCAATAAATTACCAAATTATATGTGTAATAAGATCACAAGAACAAGAGACACAAGATGTAGGCACTCTGCCAGGGAAAAACCCCTATCCAGGGGAAAACCCAGTCAAATTTCTTCCTTTATAAGTTAAGATGAGATAATACAAGACTCTTCAACCTAGACACATACCTCCTCCAACCACCAAGTCAACCTCTCCTTCCAACAACTTTGACCTAGATCTTCAACCTTGCAACAACAACACTTCAAACCAACAAATCTAGAATTTGACTTTCCAGCAGTAGAACCTTTGAACCAACACTTTCAGAAATTTTATCCTTCCAACAGTAAAACTTCGATCCAACGATTGTCCCATTAACTTCGCACAAGAGAGAGAAAGAGATGGCCCAATACTTTCGACTTGTATTTCTTCCTTCTTCACCTTGAAATTCACACTTTTCTGCACTTCCTTGATGTAGATCAAACTACTTGAGATGATGTCTCCAAATGAATTCAAACTACTTGTATATATAGGACTTAGGTGAGGTTAGATTACCCAGTTTGAAGCCGACTTGGTGTGGAGGTGAAAAATACCTTATTTGACTCAATAATAAGCCTTTTTACATGATTCATAATCCCAAGAAGGGTATCTTTAAATGGACAACGACTCTAATGACTCAGAGTAAATCCTAGAAGTCTTTAATGGGGAATTTGACCTAAAACATGATGACCCAAGCATGGAACCCATGCTTTAATAAGTAATAATAATAATAATAATAATAATTTAATTTTCATTCTTTGACTCAAATATAAATATGAAAACCAAACCTAGTTACATTCTTCAAAAATCCCTCTCTACTAGGGAGGTATTCATAAATCACACAAGTATATACAAGTACAAGGAAGATCTAAAAATGCAAGAACTACGAAGAACTTCAGCAAATAAGGTGCCACATACTAGATTCCTGACTAGGGCAATCTATCTAGGTGGGACTAAGATGGACTAAATTTTTCAACCAGTCTAGGTACCATCAGGCTTAGTTTCTAACCATCAACCCAATGATCTAGGTGCTTATCAAGTTAAAAGCTCCATGACCAACACCACCCTCCCTCTTCGGGATCTAGACATCAATACATATGCTGACCATATGTCCTTCCAGGAACTTTGTATCACACATGCCTCCTCAAGTCTCTTTCAAACATATTTCGTTAATGAAATCAGTGATATCAATGAAACCAAGCTTGCTTCTCAAATACTCAAACTTCTTATTAGGAAGAGACTTTGTCAACATGTCAACTACCTGTTCGTCAGTCGGAACATACTGTAGATTCACGATACCATCTTGTACCAAACTTCTAATAAAGTGGTACTTATTGCTGATATGATTCGTCCTTGCATGGAACACGGGATCTTCAGACATCTTAATGCTACTTTGATTATCACAATTTATCACTGTAGGACTTAGAGTTTTTTCAAACAAATATGACAGAAGCTTCCTTAACCATACAACCTCCTTTCCCACTTCACATGTAGCTACATACTCAGCGTCAACACCACTTAAATCACCATGATCTTGTTTTCAACTCATCCACGAAATCATTTCAGACCCTAAACTAAAACATCCACTAGTAGTGCTTCTTCCATCGATCTCACTGCCACCCAAATCAGAATCTGTAAAACATGTCAGCTTGACTTCCTTGCTATCATACTTTAGGAAGTGATGTATATTACCTCGTAGATATCTCAATATATGCTTGGAAAGTATACAATGATCATGATGAGGCTCCAATTGAGATTGACTAAGAATGTTCACAAAAAAACATATATCAAGTCTAGTGTTTACCAGATACATCAAAGAACCCACCAACTTTCGATATGAGGTAGGATCTACGAGACTTGAGTTAGAGCTTCTTAACTTCTTGAGATTGGTGATCATGAGAGTAGTCATGGGCTTGGAATCCATCATACTGAATTTATACAACAACTTGATTATATACTTTCCTTGCCCCAAATAGATTTCCCCAGGTTTCTGCCATACTTCCAATCCTAGGTAATAATGCATTAGACCCAAATCCTTCATCTCAAATTCGGCTGCTAGCATATTCTTGAATTCTTGTATCCTTCACTCTACACCTGTAATAAATAGATCTTCCACATATAGTAGAATAATGACTGGTTCATTATCCACAACCTTGACATAGAGATTTGGATCAACAAAATTTTTGGTGAACCTGACCTTAGAAGGTATGCATCCATTCTTGCATACCATGCCCTAGGATATTTCTTCAAACCATACAGAGCCTTCTTGAGTCTACACACGAGTGTCTTTTCCATTTATTTCAAACCATTTATGTTGTTCAATATATACTTCTTCATCTATGGACCCATTTAGAAATGTTGTTTCCACATCCATTTGATGAATATTCCATCCCATTATTGCAACCAACGAAACCAAATATCTTATAATAGTATATCTTGTGGTAGGTGCAAAGGTTTCTTCATAGTCTATGCCCTCCTTTTGAGAGAAACCCCTAGCAACAAATATAGTTTTGTACTTATCTATGCTTCCATCAACATTGTGTTTGATCTTGTAGATCCATTTGGAAGTGACAACCGATTGTCACTATGTCTAGGAACAATTTCCCAATCCCCATTCTTCATGATGGATTTCTATTCTTCCTACATAAATTTCTTCCATACTTATTGACGAGAAGGTTCCTCAAATGTAGTTGGTTCAGATTCTATTAGCTTTTCCATGTATGCAACATATCCATAATATCTTTTTGGTCTTTTTCTTTCTCTAAAGGTTCCTTTCACAGCTCCATGTCCTTCGACATCTTCAAGAGTAGCTTTTAACCAATTTGGCATTTTCCTTGTGTTGGGTATGATCACAAGTTGAATAGGCTCACTTGGTCCTTCTTCTTCTTCTTCTTGATTTGTAGTCAAATTGTCACGATGCTCTTCTTCTTCAAATAGTGGTATGTCTTCGTCATCATAATCAATATGAATATATTTGGATCTTTTGTAGGCATGTTTTTCATCAAATATAACGTCCTTTCTTACTTTAATGTGTCTTCCTTATTTGATGTAGATTCGATATGCCTTTGAAGAAAGACTGTGGCCAACACAAGTCCCTTTAATGCTTGTAGAATCTAGCTCCTTTCGTTTTTCCTTTAGAACATGGATATAGGTGGGACATCCAAATATTCAGAGATGGTGCACATAAGGCTTCTTTCCTGTGAATGCTTCTTCGAGTGTCATATTATCGAGGATTCTATGAGGGCTTCTATTTTGAATATATACAACAGTCATTGAAGCTTCTCCTCATAGAAATTTTGGAATGTCTTGATCAAAGGTCATTGCTTGAATACATTCTTCAAGTGTTATATTTTTCCTTTTTGCAACTCCATTTTGTTCAGGATTGTAGGGCACAATGAGCTCCCTCTTAATTCCTTCTTCTTTGCAATATGAAATTATTTATTTTGAAGTGTATTCTCCACCATTATCGTATTTTAAAGTCTTTATTCCTCTTTCGGTTAAGGTCTCTACTTCAGAACTAAATTCCTTGAAATTTTCAAATACTTCATCCTTTGTTTTGAGTAGATAGAGCAATGTTTTTCTAAAGTGATCATCAATGAAGGTTACATAATAGATATGACCTCCAAGTGATTTGTCAGACATAGGCCCACATACATCTGAATGGATAAAGTACAATATTTCTTTCGACCTTGTTTCACTTCTTGTAAATGGTTTCCTTGTATTCTTTCCTAAGGCACATCCCTTGCATATTCCTTCATGATCTTCTTTAATATTGGGAATGCCATTTACCAATTTGTTGAGAGAGGGATAACCTTCTAGTGTAAATGACCATATCTTCTATGCCATAGTTCAATGAGATTGATTTCCATGTGAAATAGGGCTTAAGGAGATGGTGTTAATACTCTATATAAACTTCCTTCATGAATTCCAATGATTCTAGTTTTATCAATGCTTGAATCCTTACTCCAAGCCAAAACCTTTCCATCTACAAAAAAAAATCTATCACCTTTATCTTCTAAGAAAGAAATTGAAAGTAAATTCTTTTTCAAACCTGAAACATATAGTATATTGTTGAGATGTAGATTTTCTCCATTGTCCAACTTTAAAGAAGTTGATCCCAAGCCTTTAACATCATAGCTTTTGTTGTCTCCCAATTCTACTACATGAGAAGATTACTCCTTTTATAGAGTATGAATTTGTTTTCTATCTCCTGCCATGTGTCTTGATGCTTCACTATCAATGATCCATGCATTGTCATCATTGAGTGAACCTGTGAGTGTAGCCAAAACCATTTTGATCCAACTTCCTGCAATGTTGAATCCCATTTTCAAGTATCTTATCAAAGAGGGAGTATTTCTTTATTTCAAGCCAATATAGTGATCTCCAATATTCCCTGACCTTAGCTCTGATACCATGTTGAGAAATCAATGCTAGTAAAGTTAGGGTTAGATTTCAATTTCTTGATAATTACTTGTGAATTATGTTGGATTATTTTATATCTTTGTTATATTATCTTTCATCAAGCATTTACCAAATTATATGTGTCTGAAGATCACAAGAACAAGAGACACAAGATGTAGGCACTCTATCAGGGAAAAATCCCTATCTAGGGGAAAACCCGGTCAAACTTATTCCTTCAGTAGTTAAGATGAGATAATCCAAGACTCTTCAACCTAGACATGTACCTCCTCCAACCACCGAGTCAACCTTTCCTTTAGGCAACTTAGACCTAGATCTTCAACCTTGCAGCAAAAACACTTCGACCCAGCAAATCTAGAATTTTGACCTTCCAATAGCAGAATATTCGACCCATCACTTTCAGATCTTCGATCCTTCCAACAGTAAAAATTTGATCGAACAATTGACCCAATAACCACACATAAGAGAGAAAAAGAGATAGTCCAAAACCTCCGACTTGTATTTCTTCCTTCTTCAGCTTGAACTTCACACTTTTTTGCACCTCCTTGATGTAGATTGAACTTCTTGAGATGATGTTTCCAAATGAATTCGAACTGCTTGTATATATAGGATTTAGGTGAGGTCAAACTACCAAGTTTGAGGTCGACTTGATCTCCTTGAGGCTGACTTGGCGTGGAAGTGACAAATACCTTATTTGATTCAATAATAAACCTTTCTACATGATTCAAAAGCCCAAGAAAGGTCTCTTTAAATGGGCAATGACTCTAATGACTTAGAATAAATCCTAGAAGTCCTCAATGGGGACTTTGACCTAAAACGTGATGACCCAAGCATGAAACCCATACTTTAATAAGTCATAATAATAATTTTTTTTTTTTTTTTTTCATTCTTTGACTCAAATTTAAATATGAAGACCGAACCTAATTAAATTATTCAACATGAATGTACCAGAGATGGACACAATGATTTCAAAGATTACGTTTGTGGTCGTTGGAGGAAAACTCCAATATCAACCCTGAAACCTTAGTCCAATCGAAGGTGGTAAATCCTTTCAAGATTCCACCATGCGATTTGTAACACAACTCGTAATATGCAAGTCACCCAAAGATGGTTAGGCTCAGGGAAGACGAGGAACTAAATAGGATGGGAAATACAACATATGTACATAAGAAACTACCAAACTTATACATGTGCGAGCCAACATCTTTCCTCTTGTAGATGACAAGCGCCATGGTAGAAAAGCTACAGGTATAAGGAAGGCCAATTGGCCATTGGAAAATGCAACAAATGTAGTCATACCTTCAAACCCCAGGGCGACACTATGTGGAACAACAAAAGAAAAAAAGGGTCAAATAAACAAGGGGGAGACAACGATATATGGTTAGGGTTTGTCCCAATCAAACCACAACGCTTGGATGAACCCAAATTCATCTGCACCATTGAAAATGACTAAGTACCATAGTCACGTGGTAATCACATGGACAATAGTCGCGTGGTCAATCAAGAATCACCATGTTTAATCATATGCCAACTATAAGACCCTCGAAAAATCCCATTTATCCCACATGGGTGCCATTTCTTAAGAGATCAAATAATAAAAGGCTAGGAACCCAATTACAGGGTAAAAATGCGAACGAATCATCAAAGCTAGACCTAAAATTATTCTATCATATGCGCTTGTGACATAGGTAGAGTGTAATTTATATGTGCGCCATGAGTTATCGACCCCATAGTGATACTTTTGTTAACATGGAATAAAATGTTCATACACATCAAGTTGATACAACGAAACATTAGGGGAGTTTTGAGGTTTAAAATGAGCCTCCTGAGAAAAATGTACAACCAAAATAAACTTTATAAGAAGCAATGGGATTCAATATGATGATGTCAACCATGGGGGATGATTCACCATTTTTGGAGTAAAAAAGTAAAAATATTAAAAAATAATAAAATAATAAAACTACATTTTCAACTCGTATTTTCAACTTATCTCCCTAAAGTTTTACTCAAATTTTGAGTGGGAGTACTCATTGGATGAAAAATTTAATTCCTCATCCAAGGAGTGCTCATGTTGCATACTTTTGATGGACCCTACTAGACTAAAAATTAGAAATACATGAAAAAACATTATTGCAATCACGTTTTTCACGTATTTCTTATTTTTCGTGTAGTAGGGTCCATAGAAAGTATGCAACATGGGTACTCCTTGGATGATGGATCAAAATTTTCATCCAACGAGTGTTTTCGCTTGAAATTTAAGTAAACTCATAGGGAGATAAATTGAAAGTATGAGTTGAAAATATAATTTTTTCTTTTTTCCCTGTAAAAATTGATGATGTAATCTAATATTATTTTATTATTTCCACTATTATTTTATAATTTCCTTAGGAGGCCCATTTTAGACCTCAAAATTCCCCTAATTTGAAGGTGACATCAAATAAGGATAAAGAAATGTTGCAAATGGAACACCATGTTTTATACCAAAGAAATGTATTATGTAAGTAAAGGTGGTAGCTTTCCATCTTTCACTAATTGAGGGCATATGCATGCTTAAAACATAAAAATATACATAAAAAATGCTACTAGAAACTAAATATAGCATGAAAAGAAAATTAATGTGAGTTAGATATGTGACATATGCTATCTGAGTTATAGGTTCAAAACTATGCCTACGGGAAACCACTACAGGAGAATAACATGTATAGGATCTTATATATTAGTATATGATAGGAATGCAATCTAATGGGTGTTGTTGTTGGCAATAAGGTACAAAAGTAAGTCAACATCGCAAGACAAGATGACAGAAACTTCAAATCTACCTCCTGGGAAGGAGAGTCTGTTTATGTGGATTTGGGAGGAGAGAATACTCCAACAAATCAATTTTTAGAGATTGTGAGAAGTTTGCAAGAAGAATTGGCCAATATCGGAACCAATCATGAACAATTACTGAAGGCTAGTGGGGAACAAGAAAAGTTGATAAGGGACTTAACTTAAAAGTCAAGTCATAACCTATGGGGGTAGAGGGGGATGGAGATAAGGTAGACCCCCTGAAGAGGAAAAGTACTGAGTCAGAAATAGAAAAGTTTGAAAGTGGGAATGAATCTGATAAAACCTATCCAAAGGCACAAAAATCGAAAAAGGAAAAGAAAATGGAGTTACAAGATTTAAGAAAATAAAACCCCCTACATTTGATGGTAGAAAGGAGGAGGATGCATAAGGGTGAATTCTTAATATGACAAAGTTCTTCCAAGTCTATGAGTATGATAGTAATTTGAAGGCCAAAGTGGCAATTTATCAGCCGCAGGGAAAAACCGCTCTTTGATGGGAGGAGGTCAAAATAGTGCACAGTTTGGAGGAGAAGACAATTTCATGGGAGGAATTCCAAAAACAATTTAAGTCTAAATATTTAAATGAACGGTATTATGATGATTGAGAAAAGGAGTTCCATGATTTAAGGTTGGGACAACTAACTATGGATGAATTCGTTGCCAAATTCACCAATCTACTATGTTATGTCCCCTACATAAAGGAAGAGAAAGCCAAAGTACAAATATTTTTAAACTATTTACCAGTTTATTATAGGGAGAGGATTGAATTTGAAAATCCTAATACGATGGACGAAGCAATGAGAAAATAATGATTGTGCTATCAACAATTTAAAAATAGAGGAGAAGACTCAAAATCTTGGCAAAGTAAGGAAACAAAAATAAATATGCAAGTGGGATGAAGAGACAAAATCCTGCACATCTGAAGAATTTTGGAAGGGATCACCAATGGAAAAAGTTCAACAGAGATAATCCACCCCAACCTGCTCAATCTCAAACCCGGTAAAGACCAATGGAGTTGAATAATACAAGGATAAGTGGGGTTAAGGAAAAATAACCTTTTAAGTGTTGGGGATGTGGAGAACCTCATTTGTTGAGAGACTGTCCACATAACTCGAGATCTCTTTAGAATATACAAGTTGTGCATGAAGCAACAATAGTAAATGGTATTGCAAGAAACGTCCCAAAGATAAGTGAAACATTAAAAGATGGACAAGTGGAGCACCAACCCGCCATGATCGAGATTGAAGGTAACATACTGAACCATCCTATGTCTATACTAATTGATCCAAAGACTAGTCTTAGGTATATTAGTCCCGAAATAGGGGAAACATGTAAATTAAAGGTTGAAAAATTTAAGAGTGGATGGTTATTACAAATAGCAATGGGCACAAAAAGGAAAGTAATCAACCATGTTAAATAATGCCTAGTAATTTAAATGTTTGTCTAATTGAAGTAAACTTAAACATACTTCCTTTAGGTTCGTATGATTTATCGATAGGTATGGATTGGTTAGAAAAGCACAGAGCTGTAATAAACTATTTAGAAAATACAATGAGCCGTGTCAATGAAGAAGGAATAATACAACTGATAAAAAGACATACCAAAACCTATTTCAGTAAGACAAATTTCAACACTACAGCTGAAAAAGGCTGCAAGAAAAGGTTATCAACTCTTTGCTGTTCAGATTGAAGAAAATAACGAGAAGACAGAAAGTAAAAAATTATATGAACTGCCAATGATTAACGAGTTTAAACATATATTCCTGGTAGAAATTCCAGGACTACCTCCCCATAGAGACATAGATTTCTCTATTGATTTAGTACCAGGAGTTATCCTAGTATCTAGAGCACCTTATCGAATTAGCATTCCAGAATTATTAGAGATGAAAATGCAATTACATGAATTACTCAGTAAGGGTTACATAGAACCAACGTCTCACCTTGGGGTGCCCTAATGTTATTTGTGAAAAATAAAGATGGTACATTTAAAATGTGTATATATTACATGCAAATGAACACACTAACTATAAAAAACAAATATCCATTGCCCTGCATTGATTATGTAGTATAAAAAATTATACTATTACACTACTAAAAAATTATGTAGTATATGATTTAGAGTTAGCTATTGTCATATATGTTTTAAAAATGTGGAGACACTACTTGTTGGGAAAAAAGTTCACACTTCTCACCAACCACAATAACTTGAAATATTTTCCCAACCAATCAGATTAGAATGCTAGACAAGCTAGGTGGATGGATTTTCTTAGTGAATTTGAATTTGATATAAAGCACATAAAGGGTAAAGAAAATAAATTAGCAGATGGTTTAAGTAGACATGCAAATTCACTAATGAAAAATCTTGTTAGCAGTGCTAAAATATATTTTGTTGCAGAAATTCAATATAGGAAGATGAAATTTATCAAAAAATTCAGAAAAAATTGCGGCAAACAAAATTCCCCGGTTATGCAGGAAACTCAAAAAAATTATCGACATAAACAAATATAATTTATATTCCAAATGAAAATGCTTTGAAACAACTCATATTAGGGGAATTTTGAGGTCTAAAATGGGCCTCCTTAGGGAATTATAAAATAATAGTGGAAATAATAAAATAAGATTATATTACATCATCAAATTTTAGAGGGAAAAAAGAAAAAACTATTTTTTCAACTAGTATTTTCAACTTATCCCACTATGGGTTTACTCAAATTTTGATAAGGAACACTCGTTGCATGAAAAATTTGTTTCCTCATCCAGGGAGTACCCATGTTGCATACTTTTGATGGACCCTGCTACACGAAAATGAAAAATACATAAAAAACGTGATTGCAATCACGTTTTTCATGTATTTCTCATTTTCGTGTAGCAGAGTCCATCAAAAGTATGCAACATGGGTACTCCTTGGATGAGGAATCAATTTTTTCATCCAATGAGTGTTCCCACTCGAAAATTGAGTAAATCCATAGTCACGAGATAAGTTGAAAATACGAGTTGAAAAAGTAGTTTTATTATTTTTAATCTTTTTACTTTTTTACCCCAAAAATAGTGAATCATCCCCCATGGTTGACATCATCATCTTGAATCCTATTGGTTCTTTTAAAGTTTATTTTGGTCATAAATTTTTCTTAGGAGGCCCATTTTAGACCTCAAACTTCCTCTAATGTATGTTAAATGAGCATCACAAGAAACCGTTTGTAGAACATCCAGGTGTTGACAATGCTGGACCCACCACAATTAAGGGGATCTCCTCGGTATGAACTTTAGACCTCACACCGTCTGGTGTAGGAGTCCCATCCAGTACGATGGCACGATTGCCATTATCTTAGAGATTTTCCTTAGTTCTTATTTTTCAACACATGAGAGTGTTATGCTTGTATCTTGAAAAAGCCAGGTGAGTATGCCTGGTGAGTGCATAATGTAACTTGTGCCCGAGTTCTCTTACTGTAAAGGAAGAGAGTAAAGTGAGCCTCTATATGAGAGGTAATAGTACCACCCAGGGAGAGACACATGTGAAGCAACAAGGGTCTTTCCAACATCCAGCGGAGTAGTCCACAATAGATGTGGCAGTCATTAAAACTAAAGTGCAAGGGAAAACATGTACACCATCTAACAAAGTAGTCCACACGGAGGTGATGTCGTTATAACCAGTAAACAAGAATGGTCTGTCTAATGTCCTGCGGAGTAGTCCACATGGATGAGACAACAATGATAAATAATACAACACATCTTCAACAATGTAAGTACTAAAATAACCAAAATAGTTCAACTATATTAGTACAGGTTAAGCAAACATGCATTACAAATGTTTAAAGAGTAGTCTTACAAACATCTACAAAACATGTGTGAAAACGTGTTGGCCTTAACAAGCTTTTGAATTAAGCAAAATTCCCAAGACACATCTGTACACCATACATCAGTAGTCCTAATAGTGGGACTTTGGAGCCACTCCTCGCTCCTCAAAGAACAAAATACAAACTCTCAAATCTATGTGGGAGGAGCCAAGGTGAAAAGTACTTTCTCATACAATGGGAGGGGTATATATAGCCAAGGGTGATGCTTGACCCTTGTGACTCTTGGATTACCCTCATGACTATTCAACTGAAATGACTCTTTGACTTCTGTGTACGTCCATTGGAATTCAATTTACATTACATTCGGTTACAACGCATATGACCCATAATGGTGATGTGGCCAAGACAACTCATGACACAACTCAACATGACACTACTGACATGTACTGGTTGACTGTGGTGTCCATGTCAAGTTGCTGCACTGTTGAGTGATTGATGTACTCTTGGTGTGCTTTGTCTTCTCCTTCGCATGACATAGTGCTGCGGGGTATTCAATGGTCTTGGTCTTGCATGATGGTTCAATGCATGTGTTCCTTTCGCTTGTTGCTTGATATGCTTGGTACGCCCATCCAGCTGCAAGTAAGTCTTCTAGCATGTGCGCTCCTTCTTCATCCCGTTCGTTGTGTCGCCATGATCTATCAGTGTACATGTTCTTGCAATTCACTCATGCCAGGACGACATCAAATCCAAAACCTCCTAGTCTATCATGATGCACTGTTATCATGTTCTGGGTGATAGGGAGGGAGGAAAACTCACTTGAGAAATGCTGCATCTCATGCTAGAATGCAGAACTCCGGGAGGAAAAACTGCACTGTCAGGAAAAACTGCGCAGTGACCACTGGGAGGCAGAATTTGGTAGTGAAGTTGACTAGTGGCAGGTGCAAGGTGGGACCTTGAGGGGGGAAATTCTATGCAGTTCCTGTAGGGAAGACAAGATAGGGCTGTAGGGGGCCTGTTAGGAAGTTTTGCGTAATTTGTGAGAGCAATGCAGGACAGGCAGCAGAGGGTCAGTTGGGCATGTCTATGCAGTTTTGGAGAAAAATGCAGAGAAAGGCAACAGAGGACCTACTAGACATGACTGCGGAGTTTTCAAGAGCAAGGCATGACAGGGATTCCAGGGACCTGCTGGGCATGATTGTGCAATTTTGGAGAACAGTGTAGGAAATGCAGCATAGGGCCCGTTGGGCATGACTACACAATTTTGGAGAACAGTGCAGGACAAGCAACATAGGGCCTACTGGGCATAACTACACAATTTTGGAGAACAATGCAGGATAGGCAGCTTAGGGCCTGCTGGACATGTTGACGCAGTTTCCGAAGGAAGTGCAGAGTAAGGCAACAGAGGAGTAGCTAGGCATGTCTGTGCAGTTTTGGAGGACAATGCAGATCTAGGTCTCAGAGTAGTGCATGCTTCTGACATCAAGAAGGAGGCTTGATGATTGTGCTTGATAAATGCGCAGTTCAATTTGGACATGGAGGCAGTATTCTGTGCAGTTCTGGGAGACAGATAGGTTGCTCACCTCCAGGATTTCATAGTGTAGCTGACTTGGAGGACAACCTCAAGTAGTGAAAAGTTCTGGGCAGTAGAGCAGGGTCACTAAGGGCTGAGATTGCATAATGCAGCTCAATCGGGGTCCGATGGAAGAGGGTTGTTTGGTCGAAAAATATTTCAGGAAAATGGCTAAGTGTTGAAAGCAAGTGAACTTGTGCAAACTTGGCATTGTGATCACACACTTATCATACTTCGAGGATGAGACAACATAGACCACCATGACAACAAAACAAAACATGCCCTCGGTGAGACTGTCTTAGAGTTGAGAGTGACAATCACGACATTTGTGATAGACCTTTGGATGACCATGACGACACTTGTGCAACAATGCTTACAACTTTGTGTATGAGTACGAAATGTGTTTACACAACGAAGACAACCCAAACACACAAAGATAAACCTTCAAACTCACCAGAACAAGATCACAAGCATGAAAAAGCAATCAATATTCCAAAAGACAACTATTGGTCAAGCAAGCAAAAGAGTGAAAATACTTCATAAGAGCTCATGGGGTGAGCTCAAGTGTTTGCAACCATCGAAGGAAAAACTAAGGAAGGCTTTGAAATTTGGATGCAAGCCAAAATTTTGGAGGGTGTTGCAACCGCTACAACACTTGGTGACACACTGGTCGAATACCAACTTCTCTGTTTTGGTTCATTTTCAGCACAAGTCCTTGGCCTTTCAGTGAGTATTGATTTGTTGTGCAGATCACTTCGGCTACCCCACTTGCCCCATGGACAGACATGGTTCACCTTGTACCGACTTAATTGAACACAACACACAATTTAGCTAGATCACAATGTTTCAAATCGGGAAGGGTAATTTGGATCGTGAGCTTAAGATTTTCAGAGTATAGCTTTTCATCTCTGGTGTTGCTTTGCTGCCAGCAGACCTGGAAATTACCCTGACGGATTCACATAGGAACACAAAAATTGCTCCACTGCCAGTGAGCCTGGAAAGTACCCTAGTGGAGTTGCTTGCTTCAAGATCCTGTTAAACCACTGGTTGAAATATTTGACTTTTTCTTTCTGCTCCATCCTGAGACTAGCCAACTTTTTTACCAACATGGTGGGGGTTTTGTCTTCAAAATTTTTTTCAAGGAAAATTCTCTTGAACACATCCCAATTCTGAATTGAGTTCACAAGAAGGCTATGGTACCGTACAACTACACTTTCATATAAGGTACATGGAAATAGTCTACATGCAACATCATCATAACATACCTCAAGTGTTTGCAAATGTAGGTAGAACGTGTCTAAGTGATCTTCTACCTTCACTGTCTTGCCAGGGTCATACTTTGTTAACAATTTCTCTGCTTGTCTTGGCATCTTGTGCATGACACCCGGGAGTGCTAATGGACCCTGGGTCATCCATTCTAGATATTGGTCAGCCATGTTGTCCTCTTCTTCATCGTCCTCTCCTTCTTCTGAATCTGATGGTTCTACCTGTGAATCTGTTGGTTCATCTCCACTTCCACTTCCTCTGCTACCTTCCCCTATGCCTCTTGTGCCGGAACCTGAACCCAAGAGTAAGAGGTTGTCTTCTTCTCCCTCTTGGAAGACTGGAGGTTCCTCTTCGTTTTCAACAAATTATACCAACTCTTCAAGAGTGGCGAGGATTTCTTCTTCCACATATGAGACTACCACTCCTATGGGAGTAGTCTTTTGCTTCTTCTGCAAATAGGGAAGACTGTGCACTCCTGTAACCAGTCCAACAACTTTAGCAAATTGATGGGTGATGGGACGGGCACCTTCATCGAGAGCAAAACCCCAAATGATCACACCTTTGTCACCTTCATCGTAGTCCCAAGGGATAAATTAGAGAATCAATTTTCTTGAAGGTCTTCATCAATGAGAAGGCTTAGAAAATAATACCAAAGGCACTCCTACTCTAGTTTGTGGCCGGTAAGAGAGAGCGATATGCTAGTGTTGACAGTGTTGGACCTGCTAACATTCCAAGGGGTCTCCCCAATATGCGGTCCTAATTAGACCTCACACCGTTTGGTATAGTAGCCCCATCCGAAATATGACCCAATTACCATTTTATTAAAGGTTTTCCTTGGCTTTAGCTGTCAGCAAGAGAGAGAATCACATATGTGCCTTCGAAAAGCAAGTAGGTATGTCTGGTGAATGTTTGGTTGTAGGTGTGTCAGGGTTCTTCTACTGTGGAAGGTAAAGAAAGTGAGCCACTAATAGAGAGGTAATAGTATCACCCTAGTAGAGGCGCACACAAGCATGAAAGATTCACCTAACATATAGTGGAATAGTCCATAAAGATGCAAAGATAAATACAACCATTACAACACGTTCTCAAGATGATAAGCACTGAAATAATCGAAATAGTTCAACTACTTTAGTATAGGTGAAAATAAACATTAATCATAAACATTCATAGAACAATCTTAAAAATATTCATAATCTATGCATGAAGGACGTGTTGGCCATCAGGCATCATATATTAAGTAAAAGTACCAAGACACATGTATACAACAAACACCACTATCTCCAATATTGGAGTGTTAGAGCCACTACTTTCTCCCCAAAAAAACTAACTTGTCTCTCTAATGCCTTGTGGGAGAAGCCAAGGTGAAAATTCTTTTGGTTGTACAATGAGGGTGTATATATAACCAATGAGGTGATCCTTCACCCCCATTGTAACTCTTGGACTACTCTCATGATTGTTTGACTTACCTATGACTTTGCAACTCTTACATGACTCTTTACATTTTGTATGTGTCCTTTGGACTTCCACTTTAAAATACATTTTCGAATAAGAATTTACAATAATCCACAAAATGATGTGGCACATGATGACTCATGACATGAAACTGATGACATGGAAATGTCAAGCCATCCTTTGTTGTTGCTTAATATATGTCTTCTTGAATATGATCTCCTCTTCCACCTCCATATGTCTTAGAGATGATGAGTCTTCAGTAATATCAAATATTGAGTTCTTGTAGCAAACTATTTGTTGGCATTACGATACAGGTATGACACAAGTGTTGTCCTTGATGGCAACTCTCTCAGATGAAAGATCACAGTATAGCAGGTAAACAGTAAGAATGAAGAAAGAAAGGTATACGCAGGTTCACTATATACCAAGTCACATATACACGTAGGTTCACTATATACAAAGTCGCGTATACGAAAAGGTATATGCAGGCTCACTATATACCAAGTCACGTATACACATAGGTTCTCTATATACAAAGGCGCGTATAACTTACACATGCACTTTCACAGAAGGAAAGGCGTGTACATGTCGGAAAACTAAGATTTGGTCTGTGGTATTTGGACCATGGTATTTTGGTATTGGTCCATGGTATTTGGTCCAAGGTATTGACCCCAGATATTGGGTCCAAGGTATCAGTCCTCTGTGGTTTTGGACCATGGTAATGAGAGGGGCCTAAACCTATACAAGGAGAAGAAGATCATTAGGCCAAAGTGCAAGTGATGAATATCTGATGAAGTGTGAGATCTAGTATGCAAGTTATGGGTATGTGATGCTTTGCTAAGGATGCACCTATGTGGCAAATGAAGGTTGATGGACTGAGAACATGAATAGTTCAGATCTGAATAGTGACGCATGTCTTATCCTTTATATCTGATGATCTGGGTATATCTGAAGTAGAAAATTTCAGCAAAGGTATAAGTAATTATTTTCAGATATGTACGTTGGTTCCCTTTGGTGAAAGGGCATATACACACTGGTTCGACACAGCCAAGTAGCATATACATTATGAGATTTGATATTTGAGGTTGCTATTGGTTCTAGTGGTTGTTGCAGAGTTCTGGGTTCTACTCTGTGTTCTGGTGACTGTGTTTTGACGACAGGGTTTCAATGGTTCAATTGTTGGGTGATTCAGAGATTGATGATGCAGATATAGTTGATGGTCGTGATTGATTTTGTATTGATGGCTCTAGTCTGAAAATTTATGAAATGTGGTCCCTGGAAGAAAAGAGAAGGTCGAAGCCTTCTGTAGGTCGACGCTTACGTACTAGTAAATATATTGGCTAGTACAAGAGCTAGGGGGTTGTAGCTCCCTTCCAGTAGAAGTTGGAGAACGAGAGAAGGTTGTAGCCTTCTGCAGGTGGGTGCCTGCGTACTGGTATGAGTCTGCACTAGTACAAGATTGTAAACAGGTTTTTGTTATCTTAAAGAAAACAACAGCAGGTGGTTTTTGTCCCGCATTGGGTTTCCACCTTATATCATGGTGTTCATGTGTGTCTCTTATGTGTGATGATTTGTTCTGTTCTTACTACACTTGGTTACTGTTTATATGGTTAATGATGTTTTAATGCACTGTTTAATGATTAACATATGATGAATTAATTGAATCATAAGTTTGCTGGATATACGCTAGTTGCATTAAACATAGTTGCATATACACGCGAGTTTCCTTAACTGAAGTAGCGTATATAAATCTGATTATGGAAATGAAAAATTTATTGATTTGATAATATTGATTCACACCCCCCCCCCCCATCTCAGTATTATTTCCTACACTATTGTCCCTTTGCTTCCTCTTGATAGATGAAATTGTGCTTTCAGCTATAAAGGTGTCTTATAGAATGGTCTCCTTCTCCATATCCTTCTTCATCATCATGTCATAACATGATAGAGTACCTAAATCTGCAATTCATTCATGATAAGACAACATAAATCCAATAAAACCCTAGTCTAAGTGGTGAGCTCCAGTATTGTAGCAATAATGCTACAACTCCTGGGGCTTCCTGTCTCTTAATTTTATCAACCCAGTAGTTCGTACAAACTTGGAAGCGACGGTGCTGTATGCACAAGTACTAGCTCTTGTCGCAGTTGTCACTTGGTCAGCTGGCACAAGTCCGCTAGGGCTCAAGCCAACTTCTATAGGCTCACAGAAGAAGCTTTATCAATGATGGATGAAAGCTAGCTCAAAGAAGACTAATCTACTTGGCGAAAATGAACTGAAAGCAAATCAAAACATGGAAACCCTAGGAAACCCTAATTTAACTAGTCTAACCTCTATGATGCAAAGAATGTGAAGGAAACTTATACCAATGATGCCATTACCTCTAATAAGTGAAAATGCATGAATCTAATCTACTTGCATCTTAAAAGACATGTTTTTGTATTTTTCCTTTAAGTGGATGGAGTGATTGTGATTTTGTGCTTATTAGGGTTTGGTTGTGCAGATGTGATGCGGAAGGGAGGAAAGCTTGGGAAAGGTTGGGGAGGCTAGGAGAGGTCCCCAGAGATCCTTAGCATCAGTCCACAGAGGTTCCTCACGTTTAGAGGCTCAGCAACCGAGTGAGTGGCCTCCTACAGGATGTCTGTAGGGGATTCTACAGGAACCACAGAGGTTTCTACAGGAAATCTACAAATTGCTACAGGATGACCTACCGTGGGTGTTTGAAGTGATGGAATGGTAGGGGGAGATGTGTAAGGTAGGAATAAGGCTGGTGATGGCTCAGAAGTGGAGAAGTAGGATGGAGAAAGAGTGTATGAAGTGGGTTGATGGATGGAAGGTTATAACAACGAAATGTCCAACGAATGAAGTTACGTGAGGAGTGGAGGAGTTTGGGAGATAAAAGAGTGGAGCAGAGGTCGAGGATGTGGTTGTATGCGTGATCAAGACGAAGAAGGAGGTAATAAAATGATGAAAAGTAGTGTAAATGAAACAAATGGCTTATGAATGTCACCAAGATGAAAATTCATTAACCTAAGCTACCTGAACTCAATGAACAACAAGATAAAGCGTGTAGAGGAATGTGCATGAAGCAGTGATGAAGGTGTATGGTGCAAGAGTGAAGTGCATGGAAATATCTATCATAAACGAGACTATGTTGCAGCATGTATAAAGTGAAGAACTGCGTATTTTTGTGGCTGGAATAGGCTACACTCCAATCTCCAAATAGAGATGGCAGTGGATACTTCCTCAACCTTTTTTGTTGGAGCTCAATGTATTATCAACCTGCTAATCTAACTAAACAACCGAAAGCAATTCAACCATAAACTAGTCCTATCTATGCTCATGAAAACGACTAAGTTACCAAACTGTGAATTCGAATTGCATGTGAAAATAAACAAACTCAAAGTGCTGGAACGAAATGCAAACACATTACAACACTGAGGAGATCTATTGCTCTCAGGTTGGGCCCTAACCTGAGAGCTATAGCTCCTTGAGAAAACTCAGAACTAGATCAAAATCTGCCTTCTTTATTCATAATCTGATGTCATGCCAAATTGGCTTACAAAAAGGAACAAAGACCGAGCTGTGCTCAAAAATTACAATAGTAATGCGAAAGTTTCAACAACCTATCAAAGGCTACGGCCTCCATACTTATGCAAAACGATCATCCAACAGGTGTCCTTGATTTTAGGAGCTCGGCTGTCCAACTGAAGTTTAAACTGCTGATCCTGTAGGACAATGATAATTGCTATTCCTGTAGAATAGTTATAACTGCTGTTCCTGTAGAACAGATGGCTGCTTCTAAGCTCGGTGGGGAGATGGATTGGAGCTCGGAGCTATGGTGGGAATCACGAGGAGGGTCCCAAGACTATGGACATCCTCTCCTAAAAACCAGCAGTGCCACCTCATTGTCTCCTTGTCTCCTTTTCACGTGGTCTTTTCTCCCTTTTAATGCAAAAAAACCTGAAATCATAATGCATTAGTCACGTAGATAAAATGTCTACCCTTCTTCCTACAAACAACACGAATAAACTAAGAAATGCATGCATAAGCAGTAAAAAGTGAATGGTTTGAGCAAATCAAGTAGGCCAAATGAGCCCAAATTATACCAAAAATTGGGGCTCATCATCACCCCCCAGCTAAACTATTTGCTCATCCTTGAGCAACCTTGCCCTGGCTCCTCGTCTTTGACCGAGAACTAGAGCCCGAAGCATGCTTTTCCTTCCCTGATTTTGGTGGTTCTGCCTTCTCTGCCGAGGGTGGCGCTTCTTCCTTTCCCGTTTTTGGCGGCCCTGCCTTTGCTGCCCCTGGTGGTGACGAAGGTGATGCTTCCTCCCCCTTTCCTATTTCCTTGAGCCGGGCTTCGGAAGGCGACTGGCCTATTTTTCGTGTCCAGGAAGTTATTTTTGGGCTCCCCTTTTCGGGGGTAGCTGATGTTTTAGAGGGGGTTCTTGTACTGGGTGTAGTAGGGACATCCCCCGAAACGGTTTGGCTGCTGGGTGGAGGCTGTGGCCTGCCCGTGGTCATCCTCTTGCTTCTCCTGGCTTCAGATGGTAGGGGGGTCTCCCTCTCCCTTTTCTCCTTCGGTTTTGGAGGTGTACTGAGGGCAGCCAGCGCCGCTGCTTCCTCCTTTTCGAGAATTCCAGCCTTCTCTTTCTTGCGTTTTGCTCTCTCAGAGCTCCTTGTAGAGGGCCCCTCCTTTTCAGATTTCGGGCTTCCTGTGGAAGACCCTGCTTTGCCCACTTCTGGGCCTCCTGTAGAAGATTCTTTCTCTGTCTTCAGACTCTCTGTAGGAGGTTGTTTCTCGATGACTTTCGGGCCTCTTGTAGAAGCCCCTTTTTCCAATTTCGGGCTTCCTGCAGAAGCCCTTGTCTCTTTCTTCGGGCTTCCTGTAGAAGCCTGTGGTTGCACTTTCGAGCTTCCTGTAGAAGCCTTTGTCTCCGTTTTTGGGCTTCCTGTAGAAGCCTGTTCTCCAATGATTTTTGGGCTTCCTGTAGAAGCCTTGGTCTTTGCTTTTGGGCTTCCTGTAGAAGCCTGCTTCTCACTGATCTTCGGGCTTCCTGTAGAAGCCTTTGTTTGTGTTTTCGGGCTTCCTGTAGAAGCCTGTTTTTGCTTTCCTGTAGACACAGGTGTCTTCACTTCCGCTTGCTTGCCTGCTTGAGTTTTGCTTTTTGCTTTGGGTGCAGGTGCTGTTGAGGTACTTGGGCTGACGTGGGCTACCTCAGCTTTGTCCATTCTGCCTTTCATCCTCTTTTCTCTTGCTGACAGGATAGGTGTGCCACCCTTTTCTTGGTCCTTCTTTTCCTCAGCCACTGCTTCCTTGTATTCACTGCTGGAGGAGCCACTAGCTTCGATCAGCATTGTAATATCCCCATCTTTGGTCAAATTGCGGAAGGGTTCCCATGAGAGGGGGACCTTATATGAGTGCAATGCATCTTCCACAAGCAGTTTTATTAACCCATGGTGGGCTATCTGATCAGGTATGCCTTCTCTTAGCTTTGTAGCACACTCCATTAGGGACTGCAGGAGATAATAAGGGATGCTCAGTTTTTGCTCTACAGGAAGGTCAATTCGGTGCCTCAACTCAGTGAGTAACCGAAAGTGATATGCATACACGATGCTGAACCGGCCTTCACAAGTAATATATTTCATGATTTGCAAACTGACTTCATTCCAAGGTGGTGATAAACTCGTTCTTCTCACCCCGTTTTTATCCTCCGAGAATTCTTCCTCAGGTGGAAAGAATTCCTTCTTTGCCTGCTGACTCAACTTTCTCTCTTCTTTATCCCACGGCAGACCCATAGGAAGTTCTGTGATCCGACTGATATGTTCTGGGGTGAGTTTGAGGCTTAGACCTCTGAAGTTTACTGTAGCCAGTGTCTGGGATTTAGGCTTCAAAGCCTGCAAGAATTCCTCGGCTACTTCATCATCGTAGCCCTGCAGCTTATCACAAAAAGGCATCCATTGTGCTCTGGTAAAGAGCTCTACCACTGCCGGGTTTCTCCTTAATTTGGTGGAATCTGTGGGTTCCCGCTTGATAAACCCACCCGGCATGATGAACACAGGGGTTTTGACTAAAGGTGACAAATGCAAAGGAGATTCGGTCTATTTTAGGCAGAGCATGCATACAATTCACAAAACACAGTCTAATTATACTGCTATCCTGTAGAAGCAACAATATAGGCACAACAATCCGATATTTTTATGACCAGACTGTGAATAATGATCTTGCCACCTTTGAAAGCCAATTGCGGAAGGAGTTTCAGGGTTACCTTTTTTCTGCCACCTTTTCTTACGTGAGGAATTCACCTTCCTGTAGAACTGCGTTCCTGTAGACACTGCTTCCTGTAGGACTGCATTCCTGTAGAAACTGTTCCTGTAGGAGCAGTGTGCAAACTTCGGGGAGGACTGTAGTTGGCTAGCGGTCGAGAGGTGCTTCACCGGTGTTCTGGTAGCCGAAAGCTTGGCGTATCAACGTTTAGAGGAAATCAGAAGAGCCACTCGAGTTTTGAAGTGGAGGTTGATGAATACATGCGCATAATCTAGCCGATTAGATTTTGAATCGGCGCAGCTCGTGGCGCGGGGGGTGAGCTGTCCCCACCGGACCGTTGGGCGACGTCACCCATCATTCACCTGCATATTCACTCGCTGCCGCATTCATTCCCACAGATCTGCCGCCGCCCTTTTCGGTTAAACTCGTTTCTCGGCTGACGGGACTATCCTCATGTGCGTGCTGCGTATTTTCTTTGTCGTGGCTGCCACCCAAGCATCCGACTATACCATAACTAGCCAACGTGGCCAGTCAACTGGCCATACGGCCGCTCAACCATTCATTTCTACGCCATGCAAACAAATCAAAGTAATACTCATGCGATTTGGTGGAAGGAAGGGTTGAGACACTTACCTGCGTGCGACTGCACACGATTTTCCAGTTTTTGGACGACGGGGAGCGGATCTACCTGCTGCACGCGGCTTACACAGTCCCGGAGGCTCATGGTTACAGGATGCTGCCGATGGAGTGGATGCTCTGGTTGCCTGCGCCCGTGTTTTGCTTGCAGAGGGCGGTGCTGTGAATGGTATCCACTCATGCAGGTTTGACTGTTACAGGATTCCTGCGGGGTGCCTTGTAACAGTCTCGCCTCCTTGGGTGCATGCTGCACGACGATGGATAGAATCTTCTGATCACGCTCCCGGAGCTTCTGATGCTCGACACGGATGTGGTATGAGCTCTCGGTGCTTGTTTTTCTTTGACAAATGGATTTACCACGAGAACTCATTGATCTGGTTTACTGGTGCAGGGATCTTGGTTGCATGGCGACGAGGATGGTGGAGCAAGGTAACAGCAATGTTCAGGGGTGCCAACAGTGGCATGCATGCATCCAACCCATTCCTTAGCCGCTAGATCTTCGTTTGAAACAAATTTTTGGCCGTCCCAAGCTTCTACAGGAAGTTTCCTGTAGACACAGAGCTTCCTGTAGAAAGTTTGGCCTTCCTGTAGAAAGTCTGCACTTTCCTGTAGAAAATCTGCGCCTTCCTGTAGAAAGACTGCGCCCTCCTGTAGAAAGACTGTGCCTTCCTGTAGAAAGACAGCAGCTTCCTGTAGAAGATTCAAACCATGATAAAATTGCACATACCTTGAAAAACATGGGTGCTCTTGGAGGAGGTACTGATGAGGTTCCTTGACAGCATGATAAGGACCCTTGGCTGTGAGTTGAAGGGCTCCCTCTTCTCCATAGAGCATCTGCAACCTGCATGCAAATTTTACCATATTTTGCTTATTGTTTTTTCTTTTTTTTTTTTTTCTCTTTTTTTTTTCTTCTTTTTTTTTTTTTTTTGAAAGATAACAGGGGCGCCTCAAGGAGGTTTTCACCCGTGTCATCTGCCCTGAGCGCCTCAGAGAGGTTTTCACTCAAGGATCTTTTTCAACCTTTTCTCTTTTTTTTTTTTTTTTTTTGAAAAAGCAATAGGAGCGCCTCAATGAGGTTTTCACCCCTACTACCTGCCTTGGGCGCCTCAGAGAGGTTTTCACCCAAGGATCTTTATTTTTTTTTTTTTTTTGAAAGATCTTCTTTCAGGGAGTGCCAGAGGCAGAGGCAGAACCCTTCTCTATGACCAATACAGATTTCTCCATAGTTTTTATAAACTCTTGTCTTGAGAGAGGTCTCTTGTAGATCTTCAGTCGATGCCCATTGACAAGCATGGGAATGGCTTCCTCATCAATGGTTCGAATGAGGACAGATCCATTGTCATGGCATTTCTCCACGGTATATGGTCCTAGCCATCTGGTTCTCAACTTCCCCTTGAAATCTTTGTATCTGGAATCATACAACAAAGCCCAATCTCCCGGCTGAAATTGCTTGTCATGGAGATGGTCATGCCACACCTTCCTCTGAAGTTGAACCACTTCTGAGTGAAGGAGGGCCTGCATGCGGTGCTCATCCAGTCCATTCAGCTGCAATAACCTTTCTTGCTGTGCATGGCTGAGATCTAGGTCCAGCTGAGCTGCCATCCTCAAAGTGTTATACTCAAACTCAATGGACAACAAAGCTTTCTTCCCATAGACCAGCTCATATGGTGTGAAACTGGTGGTGGTCTTCCAAGTGGTGTTGTAGGCCCATGTGGCCTCAACCAGGTGATCTGCCCAATCTTTTCTGCTGCTGCTCACCACTTTGGTCAAGATACCTTCTAATTCTCTATTGGTGACTTCCACCTGCCCATTTGCTTGAGGATGATAGGGAGTGGAAGTCCTATGCTTGATCTTGTGATGAGCCAGTAAGTCTTCAACCAAGTTGGATGTGAACTGGCTCCCTTGATCTGTCACCAGCTCTCTTGGGTAGCCAAACTTGTAGAAGATGTTCTCTCTTAAGAACTCGACCACCTTCTCTTCTTTTGCTGCTTTGATTGCTTTGGTCTCTGCCCACTTTGTCAAATAGTCAGTACACACAACGATGTAAGTCCTTTGCCTCGAAGAGGGGTTGATTGGGCCCACAAAGTCCATGCCCCACTTCTCAAATGGCTCAAGAGTCACTTGAGGTTGGAGAGGCATCTCATCCCTTTGGGTCGGTTTCCCCATTCTTTGGCATTGGTCACACTGACTGACATATCTTCTGACATCTTGATGAAGTGTGGGCCAATAGTAGCCTGCCTGCAGGATCTTGAAGGCAGTTCTCTTTGCTGCAAAATGCCCTCCACAAGGCCCATCATGACAAGTGAGGAGGATATCAAAGACTTCCTCCTCCCTTACACAACGCCTTAAGATCTGATCGGGGCCAAGCTTGAACAGGTTGCCCTTGATCCAAGTAAATGAGGCACTTTTTCTGATGATTCTGCTCTTCTCTTTTGAAGAGAGGTGCGGAGGGAACTGAGCTGAAACAAGGTAGTTTGCTATATCAGCAAACCATGGAGAGAGTACTGAGATAGAAAACAGATGCTCATCAGGCATCTGGTCATCCACCGTCCCATCTTCATCTGCAGACAAATCCAATCTAGACAAAAAGTCAGCAACAACATTTTCTCTACCTGGTTTATCAACAATGGTTAGATCAAACTGCTGCAATAAAAGTAACCATCTAATAATACGAGCATTCACATCTGGTTTATTCATCAAATATCTAATAGCAGCATGGTCAGTATGTACAAAGGTCTGGTAACCTGTAATATAATGTCGGAACTTGTTTAATGCATGGACCACAACTAAGAATTCTTTCTCGGTTACAATGTAATTCAGCTCAGCTTTGGACAAGTTTTTGCTAACAAAGTAAATGGCATATGGAAGTTTCTGCTCAACTTGTCCTAAAGCTGCACCTATGGCTTTGTTCGAGGCATCAGTGTGGATGTGGAAAGGTAGGGCCCAATTTGGACCTCTCAGGATTGGGGCTGACACCAACTTGTCCTTCAACTCATTTAAGGCCCTTTGACAATCGTCAGTCCATTTAAACTCCACATCTGTTGCCAATAGGCCAAACAATGGCGAGGCTAGCTTGCTGAAATCTTTAATGAATCTCCTGTAGTATCCTGCTAATCCCAAGAAACTCCGGACATCCCTTACCTTTTGAGGAGGTGGAACCCTCTTGATGAGAGCAATTTTGTTAGGATCCACCTGCAATCCTTGGGAAGAAATGGTATGGCCTAGCACTGTCCCTTCAGTCATCAGGAATTCACATTTTTCAGGACTGAGGGACAGGTTCATCTCAATGCATTTGGCTAGGACTTTTCCCAGATTGGACAATGCTTCCTGGAAGTTGGCCCCATAAGGAGTAAAGTCATCCATATAGATTTCCACTGCATCATGGACCAACTCCGAGAAGATGCTTAAGACAGCTCTCTGGAAAGTAGAAGGAGCATTGCATAGCCCAAAGGGAAGGACTCGGTAGGCAAAGGTACCCCAAGGACAAGTGAAGGTGGTCTTATCTTGGTCTTCCGGGCTGATTTGGATTTGATTGTACCCGCTAAACCCATCCAGGAAAGAGAAGAACTTCTTTCCTGCCAGTCCATCCAACACTTGATCTATGAAAGGTAGAGGGAAATGGTCCTTCTTGGTAGCTTTGTTCAGCTCTCGGTAGTCCACACAGATTCTCCATTTCCCATTTTTCTTGGGAACCAACACTAGAGGGGACACCCATTCACTATCTGAGATGGGGTAGATGAATCCGACATCCAACAGTTTTTGCAATTCTTCCTTGACAATGTCTTTAAGGGCTGGATTCATTCTCCTCTGGGGTTGCCTAACCGGTTTACAATCCTCTTTGATGTATATATGATGGGTACAGACCGAAGGATGGACTCCTTTCATTTCCTTGTAGCTCCAAGAAAAAGCATCTAGGTGGTTGGCCAACAGACTACACAGCTCCTTTTCCTGGGAAGGAGATAGGGAGGAGCTGATTTTCAATGCTCTCTCAGGGCCGAACTCCACATTCTTAACTCTGGGAGTGACAGGGTTGGTTGTACAAAGATCCACTAAGGTGCTAGCTTGGGCATCCTCCACCAATTTTTCTAAGGGTAGTGCACTGGTAGGTGGGTTTTGGATCAAGTTCTCGATCAAGTCATCCTCGGTTGGGGGGTTTCTTCTAGTGGTATCTAGGGTACACAGAGGTGCTGAATACACCTCGTCTTCTTCTCCTTCTTCCAACCAGAGTGGTAAATCATGCTCTAAAGAAGGTTGGGCAGGAGGGTATAGGACTAATTGCTTGGAAATGGGACCATTTTTGATGGTCATGTTTCCTGCCCGACAACTTATGTAAGCATCTGCAGTAGCTAACCAAGGCCTTCCCAAAATGAGAGGATATCCAGTAAGCTTGGCCTTTGGTTGCAGAACCAGGAAGTCTGCAGGGTATTCCCAAGAATCAATGGAGACCATGACATCCTCCACAATCCCTTCGGGAGTCACGGTGGAGCGATCTGCTAATTGCAGTACTGTCGAGGTCTTCCTCAAGGAACCCTGTAGATTGAGTTTAAGCATGGTATCCCTGGTCATCACATTAATGGCAACCCCCAGATCAATCAAGGTGTGGGGGATAATGGTGCCATTGATGTGAACATCTACTACAGGACTTCCAGGATCTAGGTACTTTGGGCAGATGACTTGTCCTAGCATAAGGTCCGACAGTTGTCCTATGACATTGATATGGAGGCATCTTTCTTCCGTCTGCCTGGGTGTTTGAAACACTTCTCCTTAACCAGCTTGTTATATATTGGCACATCCTTGATGGCTTGGAGAAGTGGGACTTTTACACACAACTGCTTGAGCTCACCCAAAAGCTCATCTTCTTCTGGGTTAGGTTGTGTGGTGGCTGTTAGTCTCTCAGGAAAGGGTGGAATAGGCTTTGGTTCACTCTCCTGATGGTCTTCCTCATCCTCTGGGGGAGGAGGTTGGCGATCTGGTAGAGTCTTTCCAGATCGAAGGTTGATCTCCTGGATCTCCACAGCATAGGTAGGGCATGAGGTTTCCCCAGTGTATACCTGCTGGGCATGTCTATTGTTGGGGTTCGGGTTCGGTTGAGCAGGCATTTGAGGTTGCCTTGGAGGAGCAGGAGGTAATGGTTGAGGTTGAACTGGTGGTGGAGGCAAAATGGCAGGAGGAGTGTTGTATTGGGGCCTCCACCCCGACTGAGGTGCATTCCATTGAGGCTGTGGCTGGGTATGTGAGTGATATGGATGAGAAGTAGGTTGAGTGGGGTACTGAGGTGGATAAGACCATGGAGGAGGCATGGAACATGAAGGATGAGCAGGGGGACCCCAGGAAGGCATAGGAGTTGACTGGTTGGGGTTGTAATAAGCTTGAGATGCCCCTTGCATCCCCTGCTGATAAGGTCTAGATCCTTGTGGCCTCCTTTGGTTGAGGTAATAGAGAGGCTCTGTGGGAGCTTCGGTCCCTTGATACATGGCTTTGAACCCAATTAAGGTTGGACACTGATTCGTAGGATGGTCCTCCTCACAAACAAAACACACTTCAACCGAATGCAATGGGCATTCGTTCTTAGGATGTCTTCTTGTGCACCTAGGACAAAAGACAGCCAAGGCTCTCTCAACCTCTTCTTTCTTTTGTTGAATCCTGAATGTATCAAGCTGCATGGCAATGGTTTGTCTCACCTCACTCTTAAGATCTTCTAATTGGTTTGCAAGCTCATGTTTGGAGAAAGGGACACTAGTTGAGAGGTGGTTTCCTCTACCTCGTTTCCGAGCTGCCCTGGAGTGGTTTCTAAACACAGTCTTGATGTCCTCATAAGGCAGTTGGTAAATGTCCCCCCCAGCTAACATGTGAAGGGTATCTAAGAGGTCTTCAGGGACTCCTCGGAGTAGGACCAACTTGAGGGATTCAGGGTCAAGTGTGCACCTGGCCCACTTATAGCTTAGTTGGAACCTCTCCTCATAATCCTCTAAGGACTCATCATTTCCCATGGACATCCGAAAGATTTCCCCCTTTGTTTCCTTGGACCTACAGTAATCCCGGTACTTGGTGTTAAAAGCTTGCTGCATCTGAGCCCAAGTAGTGATACTATTCCCAGGTAAACCCATGAACCAGCGTAGTGCTGCATCCTTGAGAGTGGAAGGGAAAAGTTTCAACTTTTGCTCATCTTCAGTATAGTCATAGGTTCTACAAAGGACAACAAACTCAAACAGGAAGGTATCTGGATCTTCAGTGGTCAACCCATGGAAGTGAGGTAAGGCGGAGGGGCTAATGTTTTTCATTTTCATCTCTCCATTGGTCTCTCGGATGGGGAAGGCACCTTCTATTCTCTCATCTTCTCTTCTATTATCAGCCATAGCTTCAGATGGATTGGTCTCTAACTCTTCTTCTACTATAGGGTCTTTGGATATCTCAGGTTGTTCACCTATAGGTTCCTCTGGGTCACTGTCACCAAAGAAGAGAGAAGGGTGACTCAGTGATGTGGTGGGGGTGTTTGGTAGGAATTTGCCTGATCTATCTCGGTTCCTACGAGGCATGAAATGGAAAAGACTTTCTTTTTCTTTTTGCTTGCTTTTGCTTTGCTTTTCTTTTGGTACCTGCAAAACTGAGACAGATTGATATACGACTAACTATGAAAGATGAAAAAATTAACTGAAAGCAGGAAAGAACTAATCTACTTTGCTCAAACGAAATTGCAAAAAGGAAATGCTAGTCTATGAAAGCAGGAAATGCTAATCTATGAAAGCAGGAAATGTCTATGCTACTTTTGCAGAATGAAAATGAAGTAAACTACTAGCAGAAGGTAAGAGTAAGAAAGTAGAAGAAAAAGCAACAATTACTAATACTCTGACGCTTCCCCAGCAACGGCGCCAAAAAGATGGTGAGCTCCAGTATTGTAGCAATAATGCTACAACTCCTGGGGCTTCCTGTCTCTTAATTTTATCAACCCGGTAGTTCGTACAAACTTGGAAGCGACGGTGCTGTATGCACAAGTACTAGCTCTTGTCGCAGCTGTCACTTGGTCAGCTGGCATAAGTCCGCTAGGGCTCAAGCCAACTTCTATAGGCTCACAGAAGAAGCTTTATCAATGATGGATGAAAGCTAGCTCAAAGAAGACTAATCTACTTGGCGAAAATGAACTGAAAGCAAATCAAAACATGGAAACCCTAGGAAACCCTAATTTAACTAGTCTAACCTCTATGATGCAAAGAATGTGAAGGAAACTTCTACCAATGATGCCATTACCTCTAATAAGTGAAAATGCATGAATCTAATCTACTTGCATCTTAAAAGACATGTTTTTGTATTTTTCCTTTAAGTGGATGGAGTGATTGTGATTTTGTGCTTATTAGGGTTTGGTTGTGCAGATGTGATGCGGAAGGGAGGAAAGCTTGGGAAAGGTTGGGGAGGCTAGGAGAGGTCCCTAGAGATCCTTAGCATCAGTTCACAGAGGTTCCTCACGTTTAGAGGCTCAGCAACCGAGTGAGTGGCCTCCTACAGGATGTCTGTAGGGGATTCTACAGGAACCGCAGAGGTTTCTACAGGAAATCTACAAATTGCTACAGGATGACCTACCGTGGGTGTTTGAAGTGATGGAGGAGTGATGGAATGGTAGGGGGAGATGTGTAAGGTAGGAATAAGGCTGGTGATGGCTCAGAAGTGGAGAAGTAGGATGGAGAAAGAGTGTATGAAGTGGGTTGATGGATGGAAGGTTATAACAACGAAATGTCCAACGAATGAAGTTACGTGAGGAGTGGAGGAGTTTGGGAGATAACAGAGCGGAGCAGAGGTCGAGGATGTGGTTGTATGCGTGATCAAGACGAAGAAGGAGGTAATAAAATGATGAAAAGCAGTGTAAATGAAACAAATGGCTTATGACTGTCACCAAGATGAAAATTCATTAACCTAAGCTACCTGAACTCAATGAACAACAAGATAAAGCGTGTAGAGGAATGTGCATGAAGCAGTGATGAAGGTGTATGGTGCAAGAGTGAAGTGCATGGAAAGATCTATCATAAACGAGACTATGTTGCAGCATGTATAAAGTGAAGAACTGCGTATTTTTGTGGCTGGTATAGGCTACACTCCAATCTCCAAATAGAGATGGCAGTGGAGACTTCCTCAACCTTTTTTGCTGGAGCTCCAATGTATTATCAACCTGCTAATCTAACTAAACAACCGAAAGCAATTCAACCATAAACTAGTCCTATCTATGCTCATGAAAACGACTAAGTTACCAAACTGTGAATTCGAATTGCATGTGAAAATAAACAAACTCAAAGTGCTGGAACAAAATGCAAACACATTACAGCACTGAGGAGATCTATTGCTCTCAGGTTGGGCCCTAACCTGAGAGCTATAGCTCCTTGAGAAAACTCAGAACTAGATCAAAATCTGCCTTCTTTATTCATAATCTGATGTCATGCCAAATTGGCTTACAAAAAGGAACAAAGACCGAGCTGTGCTCAAAAATTACAATAGTAATGCGAAATTTTCAACAACCTATCAAAGGCTACGGCCTCCATACTTATGCAAAACGATCATCCAACAGGTGTCCTTGATTTTAGGAGCTCGGCTGTCCAACTGAAGTTTAAACTGCTGATCCTGTAGGACAGTCATAATTGCTGTTCCTGTAGAACAGTTATAACTGCTGTTCCTGTACAACAGCTGGCTGCTTCTAAGCTCGGTGGGGAGATGGATTGGAGCTCGGAGCTATGGTGGGAATCACGAGGAGGGTCCCAAGACTGTGGACATCCTCTCCTAAAAACCAGCAGTGCCACCTCATTGTCTCATTGTCTCCTTTTCACGTGGTCTTTTCTCCCTTTTAATGCAAAAAAACCTGAAATCATAATGCATTAGTCACGTAGATAAAATGTCTACCCTTCTTCCTACAAACAACACGAATAAACTAAGAAATGCATGCATAAGCAGTAAAAAGTGAATGGCTTGAGCAAAGCAAGTAGGCCAAATGAGCCCAAATGATACCAAAAATTGGGGCTCATCACTAAGATGTTGCATAATGATCCACTAGCTGAAAGAAAAACAGGTGGCATGCCAAGGGAGAGACTTAGGGACAGTGCAATTATGCATCTCAGGCAGTCAAGGGTCGGGACTAAGCCTTGACACTGTGCAGTTCATAGTTCAGGCTGGACTGGGATTGAATATTATGCAGTTGGGGGATTCAAGGAGCAAATTTGAGGGATTAAGCACTGAGTTTTCCCACTGCACAATGTTGGAAGGACAGGGAGGACATGTGATTACACAATTGCGTAGTTCAAGAGTTGAAGGATGAGGCTTTAGGACTAAGATTGTGCAATTCGCAATTCAGGCTTGACTGGAGGAAAAGATTGCATAGTTCTAGAGCTCAGGGGTTGGGCTTGAGCACTGAGATTACGTAGTGCATAGTTCTGGGAGGCATAAAATGTGCATTGTACAATGCAAAGAGACAAGGCTACTGCTTGATGGATTAGACTACGTAATGCGCAATTTAGGCTGGCTAAAAGAGGTTGAGTGGCCCGATTGGAGAGTTTACCCAATTTTGACTAAGTGTTGGATCACTGAAATAAATATGAATATAACAAGACTCTGTGTATGATATGAAACTTAGATTACTTTATGACACAACAAGAAACACTTAGAACACATGAATAACACACTTTCCTCAATGCGACAACTTTGCGATGATTGACACCAAGTGCAACATCAAAAATACACTTTGCGACGATCGTGACAACACTTGTACGAAAATGATTGAAACTTTGAAAATGAGTCCGACAGATGTTTCTATGATAATAAAAGCTCATTTACACATGAATACTTCCCTAAAAACACCAAAACTAGCTTGTGTACACTAGGTGACACTTAACATGCTAAAATATGACACTTTGATTTTCACGCAAATGGGACGAAAACACTTAAAGAAAATACATGAAATGACTCTTAACGTTTGTGACAAAAACATGCGAAGTAAAATTAGGATATGAAATTTAGATGTGGGCCAAAATTTTGGAGGGTGGTTCAGTAGAGACAACACTTGGTGACACACTTGAAGAATTCCAACTTCTCTGCCTTGGTTGATCCTTTTGTGCAGGGTCTAGTTCTTCTGGAAGTATTAATTCATCTTTCAAACCACTTTGGTTTCCCCACTTCCCCTGTGCATAAACTTAGTCCCCTTTGTCCTTTCTCTGTCAAACACAAACATGAGACTATCAATATCACAATGTTTTCAATCAAGGAAGGGTACTTTAGTTCGCAAGCTTCAAATTTTCAGAGTATAGTTTTCATCTCCAATGTTGCTCTGCTACCAACAGGCATGGAAAATACCCTGACAGAGTCACTACAGGAACACTAAAATTGCTTCGCTGCCACCGAGCCTAGACAGTACCCCGATGGAGTTGTTTGATTCACCTCCATGCGCATAAATCATTTCTATTCTTTCACCCTTTATTTATATATTACATAGGACAATGCATAGGCACTTATTCATTTCATGGACGCAAGAGGGATCCCAACTTATTAAGAGTGGGAGAGGTTGTTCCTTCAGAGAAGCATATAAAGACCTCTAATTTTGATTTGGTCATTTTGATTTCCCCCTTGTACTTCTATACTTGATTGGATAAGCATGGAAAACACTGAAACATAAAGGACAGAGTGAAGGAATAAGGTTTCTAAAATGGACACAAAGATTTCGGTTCAACTCATAACTCTCCTTACACAAGAGCCATATTTTCCATCAGAACATCATTGATGAAAATATGTAACCAAAATGGTGAAGAAGGACTAGAGGTTATCCAAATGTTGTAGTGTCACAAGACTCTTTTCAAATTCAGCCACATGCAATGAAGACCAAGAGAACATTTACATATGGCACATTATTTACATGAACGAAAAGAAACAACAACACATGGCCAAACAAAACAAACAAACAACAGAAAAAACTATGTACATAGGGTAGGGCATGAACCTATACCATCATTAAAAATAGTGCTTTAAATATTGGCCAGTAACAAGGAGATTCAATCTTTTTGTCTAGAGATTGGAGACGATATGTGTGTTGGCTAATATTCTCGTGCACTATATGCAATTCGATCCACAGGGATTGGAACTTAGTATGCTTATTGTTAGCGCTTGAAATTTCACCTCAGGCTGAGAAAGGTAAACTTCAAGGCAACATCAAACCACTTAGCCTCGTAGCTAGCCCTACGGGCAGGAGAGGGCTCTCTCCGGTCTATCTCAGTAAAGATCTTCAATGGGTGAGATGACCAATAGGAAAACACTGATTTTAGGCTAGTAAACTGATCAAGAGGTTTAAATTTGGGATTTTTAAAGTTTTGGTGGAAAATTGGGGATGGCAATTTCGGGTGCGGGGATTGGACACAGTTTTCGCAGGGAGTTCTTTGGGGCGAGGTAGGAAACATTATTGATGCCTTTGATAGAGATGGATGGATGAGAATGACTGGTGAGGAGTTAAGGAGAGCAAGCAATAACCTTGAATTCCCCTTAAACAGTTGAAAACATTGATATTAAGCAAACTTAAAAGCAGAGCATGACAGTCATGAATTCTACTTTAGCACTTCATTTGCCTAATTTGCAGAAGGAAAAGTAAGGAAATGATTCACATAACACACTTACAAGTACAAAGAGAAACACACCATCAATACATATGACCACAAGAATCCCAAAAAGGACTGCAAAACCCTGGTCTTCCTTTGCCAAAAATTACAGAGATACAATGAATAATACAATAAGAGCTTCTCCCTCAAGAGTCCAACCATGAAAATGAGAAAGAGTGTACATAATATAGATCATCTAACATCTCTCCCTGCCTCTAGGGGTCGAGCTCACTATCCTAGGAGCTGTTTCAACCAATTCTAAACTAAGCACTGAAAACTAGGCAGTCAAAACAACTTGCCTCTATAAGCTAGGAAACCAATTCATTCATTTAATTTTCACCTATCTCATGAATGAATCTTATAGAAGAGATACATAAGTGTAAAAGTGTCATAAAATTACATCATTTACAACAAGGAGGATAAAAATCAACTCCAAAAAGTCAAACATAGTCAAAACTGCGTTTTGCTGAGCTGTAGGCTGAAATCCTGAGCAATTTGCCTGATGGGTCGCGCGCCATTCCTAAACGGGTCGCGCGCCTTTGAGAGCACTTTTGGGGCACTTCCAGGTGTCCAAATGGGGAAAGAGTAGGCTTGTTGGAAAGGTCTAGATGTCGACTTTCCAACCCAAGTGGAATTTCTGAATTTGGTGGTCATTTACCCCTCCAAAATTGCAATCTCCCAAGGCTGATTTCTGTGTGTCAAAAATGTGGCAGAAAGTCATTTTTTGCTTGTTTTTTGACTTTCTGGAGGCCCAAAACTTCATAAAATCTCTTGGCAATGGGTGAGCATGTGTAAATTTTCATGAAAAATCCAGAAATGCTGAGTTTTCCTGGAACGGAGTAGCCAAATGAAAGGGTCGCGCGGGGGGTGAGACTCGTTGAGGGGACAAAACCTGTTTTTTGCCTGAAAAAACCAAAAATGACCCAAAATGCTCAAAATTTCTTGGAATTTGTGGTGGGGCTGAGCTATTTAGTGCCATGCTCCTTCAAGGAAGCCTCGGCCAAGATGTGGAGGGGGTCGGACCTTTTTCTTCGTTTTTGTGCTTTGGCCAACCGCCTTTGGAGCACTTTCATCTTCGCCTTGCACACGTGCATCCGTGCCCAATAATGATTCTTCATGTTTCTAAGCAATTTATTATCTTGGTTGGCCTTGGCCAACAACCTCTCCAAATGAGCACTGAGCCGGATAAGCATAGAATCTCGCTCAACGGGTACTAAATCATCGGGTCTTCTTCGATTCAAGTTGCGGTCACTACGAATCCTCCACAACTCATCAAGAGTTTGCCTATCCTCCAACTGCTTGTTGCGCTACTCTAAATAGGGGATCCTCCACTGTGCCATCTCTAACTTCTGTTGCAACAAGTGGTTCTCGGCCTCCTTTTGCTGAATGACCTCATGAAGCTCCGTGGTAGGAGAGCGGGTATCAAGATCAATGATATCAATGTCGGGATCACCGGTCATTCCCTCCTCGATCATGGGCTGCTTGCCCCTCTGTGCTGCCTGTGCTGCTGAAGAAGGCGAGGCCCCTTCCACCTGATGTGGAGATAGCACTCGCTGAGCTGATGAAGAAGGCGAGACCCCTTCCACCTGCTGTGGAGAAAATACTCGCCGAGCTGCTGCAAATAAAGCCCTTTGGCCTCTCTGATAAGTGACCAATGGAGAAGAGCTGACATATCTAGTCACGGGGGTGTCATGCTGCTGTGATGGTCCTCCCTCCTCGTGAACAACCTCAGGATGTGGTGGTGGTGGTGCTGTGAAAAGCTCACGAGAGATAAACTCCTCCCATGGGATGCCCTGCTGAGCCAACTGATGTATGACCACAAGCTGAATCAAACCATAATGATAGAGGCTCCTATACTGCTGTGCTGGGCTCTTCCTCTGCATCAAGGGCACCATCCTCTCAATGTTCCGGCACAAGAAAACAGGGATGTTCATCATCCGTACCCGTGTGAAATGCATCAACAGGCGAATATGGTACGAATATACCTGTGAAAATCTGCCCTCACAGGTGAAATAGAGCATGATAAGCCTCATCATGGGGGCATACTCACTCGTCATAAATCTGAAGGGAAATACACCCGTCAAGTGTCTCATGAATGCAGGTCTAATGAAAGGCTCATACTGAACACTGTCCAACATCTTGCGCTTATTCCTCACCTCTCCGACATTAGGTATCCCTGTGGCTTGAGCAATCATCTCGGGTGTCAATGTAAAATCCACCCCGGCAAGGTTCACATGTCCATCATGCAAATGCAAAACAAATAAGCGAGCCAACTCCCTATGATGCTGAATCCGAGAGATCCTCTCGCAAAACTCATAGCAAGACATATAACAGAAGCATGATACTACCATTGGACAAGCCTGCAAATCTGTCAAAGAGGTGGGCTCCTCTCTCCTATGATGACCGCCCTTTCCATCTTTGTGAGGCCTCCTCTGTACCTCAAACGCTGAAGCTGATGCATGGTCATCACTTTGCGCATAATTGGTTTCGGTTTCTGACATTGTTTTAGGAGCAAAGTGGTTGAAATATACTGCTGTTTCTGCTTTGTAAACTGCTGATTAGAATGCTTGCAAAATTTGGCAATTTGTGGTTCCTTGGCAAGTTTGCTGGCGGTTTTGGCAGAGAGAGTGCTGATGGATCGCGTGCCTCACCCAACGGGTCGCGCGCCTTCAACGGATCACGCGCGTTATAACTTAACACTGGCACAGGGCGCCTGACGGGTCACGCGCCTGGTTCAACGCGTCGCGCGCCTTCCCAACTCACACAATTCGCTCAAACTCTTTTGGAAACAATTGCTCTATCACTTGAATGCACAATGAGGCTTGATGGAGGCAGATTAGGGCTTTTATAGCCTTGTTTGAATTAATTTCATGTCATAACCCACTTTATAATGTTTTTTCATGACACTTTATAAACTTGACTTTTTTGGTTTTCTTTTGTCCTGAAATTGATTGATCTGATGCTTTTATTTGATAATTTTTGCAGGGATAGCATCTGAGGGATCTTGACAAGGGAGCCAAGGTTACATGCTGTCCTTTGAATCATTTTGAATTTTTACAATTTTTACAAAATTTTGAGAAATGACCTTGGCTTTAAAAACAGGGTTTTTAAATCCAAGGTGAAAATTAACTGTACAAGATGAAATTTTTCGAAGAAACACTTTGAAAATCATCCCTCTGGCTTGCTGGGCACTTATTGACCTTTAGAGACATGACCTTGAAGACAAATTTGACCTCAACCCTAGACCTAAAAATTTTGACCTAAAGGCAAAGACAAGTAACCTTGAACAGTTTAATGACTGAAACAACTTGATCCAGCGGTGCCAAGAGGGGGACAAAGACATCAACTCCTCCATCATGGTTATGGCATGCCTAACAGAATGCAAAGAATGACACTGGTGAGACACCTATTTATGCAAATGCAAAGAGCTTTGATCGTTGATGGAGGGCTACTAGACTGACTCTAACACTTACCTTTGTCTTCGTGGGATTTATCGCACTTTAAGACCAAGTCATCCACACTGAATTCATTATTCCCTGCTGAATTCTTATTAAACCATCTCTTGATATGACTCTAGTGGAGAGAAAAAATTTCTTTAACTTTTTTTCTTTCTTCATGCAGCGTGTGGAGGGTGTCTATCCTACTCTAAACTAGTAAGCATGGCTTACCCTGGGGCTCTTGTGAAAGTTGAAGGGTAGGAAAATAGATATTCGGAGGTAGGAGGGCTTCTTTTACATACACCATGAAGTGAGGAGAGCTATTCAGAGAAGGTTTAGACGTGACTCAATCAACCTATAAGGCATTCACCAAAGTAGAGTGCTAGTTCCTATGTTTAGAGAAAACAATCTTTTTGATGATGCGGATAAGGTTCTTATTAGTCGACTCAGTAAGAACATTTCATTGCGGATAGTAATTAGTAGAATATTTTAGTATAATATGACTTTCCAATGCAAAATTATATAATCTCACTGACAAAAAATATGTTGCATTGTAAAAAACAAGTTAAGTTAGAATGCCAAACCTGGAAATGATATTCTGTCTGAGGAAGTTGATGACTTCATGATTGTTCACTTGCTTGAGTGGAACCACTTTTGTCCATCGTGCAAAGTAATACGTGGAAGTAAGAATATAGCAGTGATGCTTTGATGAGTGTGGAAAAATCTCACTGATAACATCCAAACCCCATTATTGAAATGGTTCTTCCACAACGATAGGTTGCAATAGGTCATCTGACTTCTTTCATCGGCTGACACATTTCCAATAGATCAAACACTTGTGGGCATAGGCGTGAGCATATTTAAATAATGTGGGACAATAAAAACCGACCCGCATAAATTTGTGCATTGTAGCGTCACCCGTGAAATTCCCTCCGACTGATCCATCATGTAGGTCATCTAATACCTTTTCTCATTCCTTTGCTTCTAAGCATCTAAGCAGTACTTCGTTATGTTGCTTCCTAAAAATAATCCCATGTACCAACTGGTAAGATAAATCTTTCAATATGACCATCCTTGTCTGTCGTGCAGACAAATCAAAGGGGAGAGTATTGTGTTCAAGATACTGTCACACGTCTGCATACCAAGAGGTTGGAACATTAGTGGGGACAACTCACTCTACATTGTACATCTTGATCTCCTGCTCCCATCCATATGAATCATCTTCTTGTGCATTCACTACTTCTTCTGCTAGCTGACATATAGCATGGCCATATTGTGAACTAGTTTGTATTCAATATCACACTCCTGTAAAATTGTCATCTAGTTCACCCTTTTCTCACCCATCTCTTATTGTCAGACAACGATCTAACTGTTGGGTGTGAAATAAAGATAATGCAATGATTCTTCAAAAGATAGGGTCGAAAGTGATTCACCACCTTTTATACTACATAAGTATGTTTAACAATGGCGAGATAATTAAGTTCAAGACCTTGTAGGCTAGCACTGCTAAAGGATATAGGTCTCTTGTTGTTCTTATCATATTTCTATGTAAGTAGGGCAATAAGAGAAGTTTTAGAAGCAAAAGTGTAGAGCAGGAAATCTTTGTTGAAATTTGGGCTATAAAGAGTTGGTGCTTCCATGGTAGCTTGCTTAATATGAGAGAATGCATCCCTTTTCCTTTTGTCCCACTTATATACTACATCATTCTTTACCATCTTCTGCATGGGTTTTACTATTTGAGCATAATCAAAGATGAACTTGCGGAGAAAATTTCCCCCAGGAAGGACTACATGACCTTCTTGTTCACTAGAAAGGGAATCTGCATGATAGCCTTGACCATTTCAGGGTCCACTTTAATCCCAATCTTTGCTATGATGTGGCCCAAGACATTTCCCTCAGACACTGCAAAAACACTCTTTTTGGGATTAAGAGATATCCTGTATTTTCGACATTGCTCAAAAATCTGCTCCAGATGGCGTAGGTGGTTGGATCTCTTTTTTTAAAACACTGTGACATTGTCAATATACAACACCACGCTCTGAATGATCAAACCATGAAATGTGATGTCCATCGCACGTACCAAAAGTTGTTCAGAAAGTTGTCTTAAGTCTGTTTAGTTTTGAGACTATAACCTGGTTGTAACCAGAAAATCCATCGAGAAGAGAATTTTTTTTTGACCCCGATACTATTTGTAATATCTTCTTCATTGACGACACCAGATAATTTTATTTGGGTGAGGCATGATTGAGATTTTGAAAGTCCACGCACAGGTGAATTTCGCCAGACTTCTTCCTTATTGGGACTAGATTAGAAATCCATGTTGAATGTCACACTTTATAGATGATCTGCGCATCCAACAACTTCCTTAACTCCTTTTGGATCAAGGGCTCAAACGCTGGGTGTACTTTCTGCAACTTCTATTGAAAAGGCTTGGCCCCTTGTTTTATTGGAATAACATGGTGGATTGTTCACTTGTCATAGGTTTTGAGCTCATCATACGTCCACATGAAGACATCTTGGTACTGCTTAAAAAGGTGGATAAAGGCTTGTCGTGATCCAAATTTATGCAGGAACACAAAAAAATATAGAAATACCCATATACACAGAGATGCATTAGAAAGAAAACTTCATTTCATTAATATCAAAGAACTGAAATATGCTTACATATGGAAATAAACATAAACTAGCTTAGGCGATGGTAGCTTATTTGTGAGAAGAGATGTGGCGGCCATATGCCTTTGAACTATGTTACAATGAGGCTCAAGGGCCTATTTATTATCAAACAATAAGGGAAAACCATAAACAACCAAAACCCTAACCCCACAAGATGGAACACCAAGAGTTTGTGGGCCCCGTTGGGGTTAGTTGGGCAAACAACTTCCTAAGGTCATAACTTGGTCATATTATCTTTGTTTGGCACGTACGATACCTTGTTGGAAAGATATCTGAGTACTATAGGAAATGTGTTAGGCCCACTTAATGAGCTTGTTGCAGACCTAAAAAAATTTCGTTTAGGGGGGTCAGAACTTCTCCAGAAGTTCAAGAATCGAAAAACTGCTAAAATAGTAAATGTTGCAATAAATAAGGAAACATATGAAACCAATTGGAGGTCTAGGTGGAAAAAGAGGGTGGCCACCAATATCCACCTAGATCAGTCCTCCCTCCTTAGGAAGCAATGGTCCCCATTGCGTGTAGAGCTCCATGAGGTGAGGAAATTTTTGTTGAACTTTTTCCATGGTGAACCACTTGCCCTGGTGAAGGATTTTTCCTTCTTTGACAACTCGATATAGTTGGATCCTATGTTGGCAAGTGTTCTTGATCTGCATGTCCATGATTTGATCAGTTATGGCCTGTTCCATGTAGTCTGGGTTTAGCTTTGTTGGTGTGAGTTGTTTTGCAATGTAAAATGTGTCCAGTAATGGTGGAAAGTATGGCTGAAGGTGGTCTACATTAAACACTTGGTGCAGACCAAGGAAAAATGGAATGCTAAGCTCAAAGGGATTGTCCCCTATAACCTCAGTGATGGTGTATGGCCTATATCAGAGTGGTAAAGGCATTTTCACCCACATGGAACTTGTGCAACACTCGATGCTAATCATGGAGCTGCTTGTACTTAGCATTGGATTTGTCCAATATATCATGGACCTATTGGCAGATATGTTGAATGCGCTCAATGAAGTTGTTAGCCCTGTCATCTTCAGATTAGATGTGAGCTAAATCTACCTGAGTAGCTACAAATGGTATGGCCACATCAATGGGACATAGTGGATGAAATCCCAACCCTACCTGAAAGGGGTTGTGGCCCATTGAGCTATGGAGAAATATTTTGTAGCTATGCTGGACATAGGGGAGGCTTTCATCCCATGTATGTGGATGCTTCGAGTTGTACATCTGCAGAATGTGTACGATCATCTGGTTGACGACCTCTGTTTGGCCATCATTTTGGGGGTGGAAAGTCTTGGACTTAGTAAGTTTGGTATCCAGGATTGACCAGAGACTTGACCAAAATGCACTTAGGAATCTGCTGTCTCGATCTGAGATAATGGACTGTGGGACCCCAAAGTGTATCCACACTCACTCAAACAAGAGCTTATAAATGGCGTCTGTTGTGATAATCTTCTTGCAGGCTGCCATAATGGCCATCTTAGAGAATCTGTCGATGACCATGAAAACACAGTCGTTGTCATGCTTAGTAGAAGGAAGGCCCGACATTTAATCCATGGAGATGGATTCCCAAGGTCGACTAGGAGTACGAAGAGGAGTATATATGCCTTGCTTCTTGATGGTTGATTTGGAAATGGCGCAGGCGGTGCAAGATATAATGTACTTCCCAACATCGTGACAAAGGTTTGACCAATAAAATTACTTCTATAGTATTGTCACTGTTTTCTCTACTTCGAAATGTCCAGCGACTCGACTATAGTGAGACTCCCAAATCAATTTGGCACACTCTCTTGTAGGAACATAGATTTTTCCCAGGTGGCATAACAATGCATCGTGGAGGTGAAAATTTGGAACTTGCTTACCTTCTAGGAGTGTCTGGTATGTGCTGCCAAATTCTGGATCTCTCTAGTAAAGATGTGGCCACCCCTTAGTCTCGTACCCACAAGAGTCAAGCACAGTGAACAACGCTATGGCTGGTGGTCGACTGAGGCAGTTTAGTACATTATTGGTGCTGCCCTTCTTGTACTTAATGTTCAAATGGAATTGTTGCAAGTATGTGGACCATTTATGATGGCGATCATTCTACAACTTCCCTTGTGTCTGTGTACTGGAGGGGTCGGTGGTTTGTGTGGATGATCGTTTCCTTCCACATAATGTAATGCTTCCATTGAAAACATTTCTACACAATGGAATACATTTCTTTGTCATAAGTGGGATACTTTCAGACTATGTCTCAAAGTGTCTCACTGTGGTAGGCCATTGGATGCCCCTGCTGAGTAAGAACTGCACCAATAGCATAGTCGGAGGTGTCTGTCTCAATATTAAATGCTTGTTGGAGGTCTGGTAATGTGAGAACTAGTGCAGAGAAGAGACAATGCTTCAACTCCACAAACACCTTCTATTGGGTTTCAGACCAGTTTTTTTTTCCTTCGCTCCACCCTTGGTGACATGACTTAAAAGCCAAGTGATATGAGAGAACACTAGCACAAACCTGCAATAGAAATTTGTTAAGTTATGGTATGTTCTATGCTTATAATAGTTTACTTATTTTTCTTATTATATTCCATAGATTAGCAATCATATGTACATAAAGTAAAGTGCAGATAGAACGTTAAACGATCAACAGAAAACAAGCCAAGACAAGAGACACATGATGTGGCGGTCAGCTAGGGACAAACCCCACAATGTGTGGGGAAACCCTTTGATCAAATATTCTTTTATCTTCAATAATTCAGCAGAGAGAAATAGTACAATAAATCTGATTCATATCAGCAGTAGCAAACCCTAGATCAGCAGCATCAGCATTCGCAGCTTCATCATCAAACTAGGGCAGACGATATCTCACAAACCGACCGTCGGATCGGCTTGATTCCACCACCAAGAGTTGCAGTTTCTAGAGGAGGTTTAGATGAACCTACAACAAAGTTCAGATGAGGATATCTTCTAGTCCACGTAGGTCAATATTTACTTCTGAAGTTGCAGCTTCAGTTTCGGCAGTTTCTGGCTTCAAACTAGGGCAGTCGATATCTTGCAAACCGTTCGTCGGATTGACTTCATTCGACCACCAAAAGTTGCAGCTTTCAGAGGAGATCTAGATGGAACTATAATGTAGTTCTAAGGAGGAGATCTGATGGTAAACGCTGGTCAAAATTTGGATTTGCAGTTGCAACTTCAGGTTCAACAGCTTCCGGCTTCACATGTGTGAGAGAGAGACCCTTTTCTGTGCAGTAGAGAAGAGACTCATTTCTGTGCAGTAGAGAGAGAGAGATGTGATGAAATGAGTGAGTCCAAATGAGGAAAAGTCCTTTTATATTTATACACAACGTTGGTGTTTGAATAGATGCGACTGTTGGGCTTCTGAGCCTACATGAGTTGTAGGTCGGCTTGATAATAATTCTGTAATCAAAATAAATTCATATCTCCATGAATACTTATCGGAATCAGACGATATTTATATCAATCCTACACCTCTCGATGAGAGGAATCTAATAAAGATATAATTAGCCATGAATAAGATGACCCACATGAAGTTTTTCTCTAGTTTCCAATTTTAACACTCCCTCTCAACTAGGGAGAACTTCATCTGTAATCTGTCTATCGGTCGTTACTATTCATCCATCAAATGCACTGCCCTGTGCAGCCTGTCCCTTGCCCTACTCTGCTCTATTTTGTATGTTCTACTTTGTCTTGTTCTGCCCTGTAATGATCTGTATTTTTTTGCTCTGTATTGCTATGCTCTTGCATTGTTCTGTTCTGCTCTGCTTTTGTCTGAATTATGAAGAAGAAGAAATGATCGAGGATGTATCATACTGACTCAAAGTCAGTCTCAGAGTATGTACCACTGGTCCTAGACCAATCTCAACCAACCCGAAGTCAACGTCATAGTGAGTACAACTCCACTGGTCCTAGACCAGTATCATCCTCTACTGACTCAAAGTTAGTCTCACAGTGCGTACCACTAGTCCCAAACCAGTCTCAACCGACCCGAAGTCAGCTTCATAGTAAGTACCACTCCTACTACTGGTCCTAGACCAGTATCACAATCTCAGAAAGTGTACCAATGGTCCTAGACCAGTCTCAACCGACCCGAAGTCAGTGTCATAGTATATACCACTCTCACTGGTCCTAGACCAGTACTGCACTGACACGAAATCAGTCTTAGAGTATGTACCACTAGTCCTAGACCAGTCTCAACCGACCCAAAGTTAGTGTCATAATATGGGACAACTCCTACCACTGGTCCCAGACCAGTATCATTGATCCCAGACCAATGGAGGTCATCATAGCGTAGGGAGTACAGTAAATACAACGATGTGTCCATCGGTACTACTGTGGTCCCTAACTTCATTTCCCTACTCATTGATCAGATGAGAGGTACTTCCCATGAGTCCCAGACTGCATGGGTAGGATGCCTCGACAGGAGAACTAATCAATCCTGTCCTCACAGGAGAATACATCAATCCTGCTACAATCGCCATGGAGAACACAATCCAGGCCTCACAGGAGAACACATCAATCCTACTACAATCGCCATGGAGAACACATCAATCCAGGCCGCCATGGAGAACACATCAATCCAGGCCTCACACGAGAACACATCAATCTTGCTACAATCGCCATGGAGAACACATCAATCCAGGCCTCATAGGAGAACACATCAATCCTGCTACAATGTCGCCATGGGATGTACATGTATACCACCAGGGGATAGTGAATCATCCTATGGTCATATGCTACTCCAAGAACCTTGGAGCTCCCAGAGCTCAACGCATCATACATGACCCTCATTGGAGGGTCTTTGAACAACTCCAAGTTGTTCTCGAAAAGTCAGAAATTTTACTTTCCCAAGTGGTTTTGTCAGAATGTCGGTGACCTGTTCATCTGTATCGATATGTGGAGCCTTATAGCTCCCCGCTGCACCATATCTCGAATATAGTGGTATTTGATATCGATATGCTTGGAATGATCATGAAATACGAGATTCTCTGAAAAATTAATCCCACTCTGGTTGTCACAAAGGATCACGGTGGTATCCAATGTAAATCCAAACAACTCACTAAAGAGCTTTTGCAACCAAACTGCATCACAGGAAGCCATGCTGGCAGCAATATACTCTGCTTCAACGGTGCTTAAGGCCACCGACTTCTGCTTCCTGCTCATCTAGGATATCAAAACAGATCCCAAGGAGAAACAACACCCGGAAGTTCTCTTACGGTCCTCCACATTGCTTGCCCAGTTAGCATCTGTGTATCCAAATAGTCTCACATCTCCGACAATGTATCTTAACCCATAAGTGATAGTGCCACAAAGATATTTCAGCAGATTCTTGGCACCAATCCAATGTATGTGGTGGGGTTCAACCATATGTTGACTCAACGTGTTGACTGCGAAGCATAATGGACGGGAGTTCACTAAGAACATTAATGCTCCGACGAGTTGCCGATACTCGGTAGCATTTCGTAAAACAGGTCCAGCAGCACTACCGCTTAACTTCTTGAAGTCAAGCTCCATTGGGGTAGTTACAGGCTTGCAGTCCACCATACTGAATATTTCCAATATCTTCACCACATATTTTCCTTGAGATAGGAAAGTTTCTCCTGGCTTCTGCCACACTTCAAGTCCTAGGAAATAGTGCATCAGTCCTAGGTCCTTCATTTCAAATTCAGAAGCCAACTCCCTCTTACATTTGAGAATGAGAGGGTCTGCACCTGTTAGAAATAGGTCATCCACATAAAACACCAGTATGAGAGGTTTATCATCTTCAACCTTAAAGTAAAGGTTAGGATTGGCTTCACTCCTAGTGAATCCCAGCTTCATCAAGTAGCTGTCGATCCTCTCATACCATGCTTGGGGTGCTTGCTTCAGCCCATAGAGAGCCTTCTTCAACCTGCATACATGAGATTTCTGATCATAAATTTCAAATCCTTCGGGTTGCTTCATGTAGACCTCTTCTTTGATCGAGCCATGCAAGAACGCAGTCTTGACATCCATCTGATGTAGGTTCCATCCTTATGAAGCGGCAAGGGCTATGATCGAGCGAATGGTCGTATATCTAGCAACAGGTGAAAATATCTCATCATAGTCTATACCTTCCTTTTGGGAGAAACCACGAGCAACAAAACGAACCTTATACGTTTCCGTACTTCCATCTGTTGCATGCTTTATCTTGTAAATCCATTTGGAAGTAACAACTATCTTGTCCTGGGGTCTGGGAACTACTTCCCAGACATCATTCTTCATGATAGACTCATATTCTTCGGTCTTAGCATCCTTCCATACTTGATGCTTGACGAAATCTGAGAATGATGAAGGCTCATTTTGTATGATCGTGCTCATGATGGTCAGGTATCCCTGATACCTATTAGGTTTCTTACTTTCACGAAAGGTTCCTCGGGGTGCAGCATGTCCTTCAGCATCATCAAGTAGCCCCCTAAGCCATGAAGTCCTCTTCCTAGAAGAGGAAGGCTCATGTGGAGGAGGATCAATCAGATCCATGGGTTCTTCTACATCAGGCATTGATTCATCATCCTTTTCTTTCGGTTCCCTGGTGTCGGCTTCTTGAGAGCTCCTGAAAGTCGGAAGATTGTTCACCTTGCTAAGAGCCATATCTTCGTCAAAGGTGACGTCATGAATAATTACGACTTCCGTTTGATTGGCTACATAGATTCTATAGCCTTTAGTATTTTCATCATAGCCCACAAAAATTCCCTTCTTTCCAGATGCACCCAATTTTTTTTTTCTCTTTCGGCACCTGAAATATACAGGGCTACCAAAAATTATAAAATGAGAAACATCAGGTTTCTTACTAGTGAAATTTTCTTCAGGAGTCTTGGAACCCAATGCTTGATGAGGGCATCGATTTTGTACATATATGGCAATGTTTGCAGCTTCAGCCCATAGAAACTTCGAAAGTCTTTGATCATGTAGCATGGCCCAGACAGCTTCCATAATTGTGCGGTTCTTCCTTTCTGTCACACCATTCTATTCAGGAGTATACGGTGTAGTAGTCTCCCTCTTGATGCTAGCCTCTTTACAAAAATCATGGAACTCTTTAGATTCATATTCAGTCCCATTATCAATTCTTAAGATCTTGATCTTCTTTTCGGTTTGATTCTCGATTAGGGCTTTGAAGTGTCGAAACCATGAGAACACTTCATCCTTCTTTTTCAAGAAGTATATCCAGGTCTTTCGAGAATAGTCATCAGTAAAAGTGAGATAATATGAATATCCTCCCAAGGAGTTCACAGGCATCATACCAGATATGTCTGAGTGAATTAGTTTTAATATCTCAGAGGTCTTGCTTTGACTTGAAGGGAATGGTCCCTTTTGAGCTTTCCTTCTGCACATCCCAGACATACACCTTCTTTCTCTACTTGGAATTCGGGCATCCCTGTTACCATTTATCTTACATTGGGTAGAGCTTTGTAATGAAGGTGGGAAAACCTCCGATGCCAAAGTTCAGATTGAAGAGTTGTGTCACAAGACATGACACCTAGTGGACTTCCACCGACTTGATATAAAGAATCAACTCGAAACCCAAGAGTGAAAGCATCTTTAACATTATTTTTCCATATACGTACCTTGCCATCGCTAAAAGTTACCTTGTAGCCTTTGTCTTCCATTGCCGAGATGGATACCAAGTTATTTTTGAGATCAGGTACATATAATACATCATGTAAGTGAATCGTATTACCTTGATTCAATTTGAGAGAAACATTGCCTACACCTTTCACGGGGTATTTGATGTCATATCTAAGGACAATTTCCAAATTTGTTTCTTTCTCTACCAGATTATGGAGTACTTCTTTATAACCAGTGAAGTGTCTTGAGGCACCACTATCAATAAGCCAAATTCCCATTGAGTCCGAAGGAGCGGAGGTAGATAGAGCAGCTGGTAGATAATATTCAGCCTGCTTATTGTCAACAGTGTTAGATTCATACTTGGAATTTCTAGCCTTCTTGAATGGTTACCCTCTTCCTTGATTTCTAGCATTCCTTTTACCTTTGCTGTTGAATTTTCTGTTCCTTTGATTACCATGAGAGGGATTTTGATCATCGTCATGGTGAGAGTCCTTTCTATCAGGGCATTCCCTTGCATAGTGACCTGCTTTATTGCAAATGAAACATCGTCCTTTTCTTCCACCCTTAGATCCAGCCTTTCTTTTCGATTTAGACCCAAAATTATTTCTTTTCTTAGCATGAGAAGAAAAAGAAGCAGGAGGACCTTTAGGCAAGCGAATTTCTTGCTCTTCTACCCTTGTTTCTTCTTGAATGCATCTATCCATTAATTCCTCGAAACCAGGAATTACATTATTGTTCAGAAGAGTAGTCCTGAACACATACCATTCAGATGGTAATCCTCCAAGAGTTGTGAGTGCCATTTCTCTGTCAGTAATAGTCTCCCCTTAGATAGGAAATCGTTCTTGATCTCGGTGATTCTTAAGAAGTATGCTTGCATACTCTCATCTTTACCCTTCTTGATTTCCCTTAGCTTATTTCTAAGAAAGAAAACTTGATTTGCATCATTAAATTTAAATAAACACACCAGTCTATCATAGATTTCCTTGGAGGTGTCTAGATCAGAGATGTAGGCCACCAAGCGCTTGTCGATAGAGTCCCGGATGATCTTCTTCGCTTTAATTTCTCCGTTCTTTCATTTGTTCCTGGCAGCAGGAGGTGTATTTGATGGAGGCTCAACAATACTGCCTCTCACATGATCCAACACTCCTTGATCCTCAAGGGTTAGATCGATAGACATCTTCCATCTGTGATAATCAGCTTTCTCACGGAGCTTGTCTTCGGCAGGAAAGAGTGTTGAGGACCCCATCGTTATTTTATGATAGCTTTGCCAATCTTCTCTTCGGTGATTGCTTTGCTCTTGCTTAGGCTTTGTCTTCACCTCAGATCTGATACCATGTTAAGTTATAATATGTTCTATGATTATAACAATTTGCTTATTTTTCTTATTATATTCCACAGATTAGCAATAACATGTACATAAAGTAAAGTGCAGATAGAACATTAAACAATCGACAGAAAACAAGCCAAGACAAGAGACACAAGATGTGTCGGCTAGCCAGGGACAAACCCCATAATGTGTGGGGAAACCCTTTGATCAAAACTTCTTTTATATTCAATAATTCACTAGAGAGAAATAGTACAATAAATGTGATTCATATCAGCAGTAGCAAACCCTAGATCAGCAGCATCAGCATTAGCGACTTCATCATTAAACTAGGGCAGACGATATCTCACAAACTGACTGTCGGATCAGCTTGATTCTGCCACCAAGAGTTGCGGCTTCCAGAGGAGGTTCAGATGAACCTACAGTGCAATTCAGATGAGGAGATATTATAGTCCAAGTAGGTCAATCTTTACTTCTGCAGTTGCAGCTTTAGTTTCGGCAGTTTCCGGCTTCAAACTAGGGTAGTCGATATCTTGCAAACCGTTCGTCGGATTGACTTCATTCCACCACCAAAAGTTGCGGCTTTCAGAGGAGATCTAGATGGACCTACAACGCAGTTCTAAGGAGGAGATCTGATGGTAAGCACTGGTCAAAATTTGGATCTGTAGTTGCAGCTTCAGGTTCAACAGCTTCCGACTTCACATGTGTGAGAGAGAGACCCTTTTCTGCGCAGTAGAGAAGAGACTCATTTCTGCGCAGTAGAGAGAGAGAGATGTGATGAGATGAGTGAGTCCAAATGAGGAAAATTCCTCTTATATTTATACACAACGTTGGTGTTTGAATAGATGCGACTGTTGGGCTTCTGAGCCTACATGAGTTGTAGGTCGGCTTGATAATAATTCTATAATCAAAATAAATTCATATCTCCATGAATACTTATCGGAATTGGATGATCTTTATACCAATCCTACACCTCTCGACAAGAGGAATCCAATAAAAATATTATCAGCCATGAATAAGATGACCCACATGAAGTTTTACCCTAGTTTTCAATTTTAACTTTTGCAATTGGAACTGTTGCTGGTATGTGGACCATTTCTGATGGCAATCATTCTGCAACTTCCCCTGTGTCTGTGTACTAGAGGGGTCGGTGGTCTGTGTGGATGATTGTTTCCTTCCACAGAATGTAATGCTTCCATTGAAAACATTTCTACACAATGGAATACATTTCTTTGTCATAAGTGGAATACTTTCAGACTATGTCTCAAAGTGTCTCACTGTGGTAAGTCACTGGATGCCCCTGCTGAGTAAGAACTGCACCAATAGCATAGCCGGAGGTGTCTGTCTCAATCTTAAATGCTTGTTGGAGGTCTTGTAATGTGAGAACTGGTGTAGAGAAGAGGCAATGCTTCAACTCCACAAACACCTTCTATTGGGTTTCAGACCAGTTTTTTTTTCCTTCGCTCCACCCTTGGTGACATGACTTAAAATCCAACTAATATGAGAGAACACTAGCACACACCTGCAATAGAAATTTGTAAGACCCAAAAAGCTGCGGAGCACTTTTAGAGTGGTTGGGGTTGGCCAATCCTAAATGACTTGTATCTTGGCTAGGGCCACATGCACACCCTGCTTATCAATGATGTACCCCAGATATTGAACTTGGGTCATTCCAAAAGTGCATTTCTCCAAATTGGCACACAACTTGTGTTGTCATAGGGTTTTAAGGACCTGTTGAATATGGTGAAGGTTCTATTCCCAACTTTGGCTGAAGATCAAGATGTCATCTAAATACATCACCATGAATGCATTGGTGAAGGGTCGCAAGATGTTTTCCATCAATCTCATGAAGGTTGTGGGGGTATTTGTCAAGCCTAAAGGCATGACCAACCATTCGAAAAGACCCTCCTCGGATTTGAAGGCAGTCTTCCACTTATCAGAGGGTTCGATGGGCACTTGGTGATAGTTGGACTTCAAGTCAATCTTGCTAAAATATTTCACCCCCTTGAGGTGGTCCAAAAGTTCATCAATCTATGGGATTGGGTACCTATTCTAGATAGTGATCTTGTTCAGTGCCCGATAGTCAATACAGAGTCTCCAGGTCTTGCCCTTCTTCTGGATCAATACAATCGAGGTCCCATAGGGTGATGATCTTGGCATGATGTTCCCTTTCTACATCAACTCCTGAATCCACCTCTTGATCTCATCGTTCTCCATAATAGAGTGTCGATAGATCGGTCCATTGGGTAGCGACGTGCCCGGGGTCATGTCAATGGAGTGATTTACATGACAGTGCAAAGGTACCCCTGTAGGTTATGCAAAAATGTCTTTGTACTCCTCCATTACCTTTTCCATCTACTATTGTTGTGCGAAGGATCCCTGTCTGGAAGCCATGGCCACAACCTTCTTCTTTCCCTAAGGGATAATCATACGGAAAACAATTTTCCTGGTCTAGGAAATTATCTTATTGCATTTCTTTGCAGTGGTCAAAGAGATGGCAGTAGGAAGGGCTACCTCCGCTATCCTGTACAACTTATTACCCAAAGTAATAATCACAAAGCAAGGTATAGACTCATATATAGCATGTCACTTCCACAAGTATGGTTGTCCTAATAATTCATCACAAACTTCAAGAGGAGGAACAACACACAATACCTCATCTGTGAAGGGTTTGATGTTGTAGGGAAGGAAACATTACTGGCTGATGCGGAGATCTCGTCCTTGGTGAAGCCACCAGATGGTGTACGACTACGAATGTGTTGTAGTCAGTAGGCCCAACCGCTTCATGACCTCTGTTGAAATGAGGTTCTTTTGGCTTCGTTGTCGACAATGAACTGCAGTGGAGAATCCTTCACCCACATATGTGAGTGGAATAGGTGCTCCACCTCCTATGGATCTTCAGGCTCATTATTTTGGATCTTAGTGGTGGCCACGATGGCACTGGGCTTCGTGTGAATTATCTACTTCCCTTTATCATTCCCCTTGTCGGGTTCTGACTTAGAGTCAGAACATGCATTTGATTCAGAAGCCTTCAGTTTGGCTGCCAGTGACTACTTGGCCTGACACTCACTTGTGTTTTGAGTGGCGCTCTTATGGAACTCATGCCATTTTCCTATGTCCTTATTTGTATTTGTGGTATTGTTATTTGCTTGCGGCTTCGACGGGTTATCCTGGATCGCCCCACCTTAGTCCTTTTCTTTGTGGTTTTGGGGCACCTTTTCCTTTCTTTGGATTTGCAAATCCAGAGTCTCGCTTCTTATGTTTAAAATTCTTCTCAATCTTGACAACGTATCGGTACATTGTGTCGAGTGAGGAGATGTCCAGGAACTCCATCTAGTCCTATATTTACTTGTGTAGACAACCGTGGTACTTGAGTATCAAATGCCGCTTAGAATCTTTGATACCCATCTTCATACGAAGGGTATGGAAAACATTTGTAAAGTTTTGCACATCTTGGTCCCTTCCCTGTCGTAGCATGGTCCACTTTATGTATTTATCTTCATAGCTCCCAACAGGGTAATATTGTTCCTTGATGGCATCTCGAAAATAATTCCAAGTGGGTGCTACCAAAAACAATGAGGATTCCCTCTCGTCCTTTTGTTCACAGTAGGTTTCCCACTAGTCATTGACGTGCGGGGCGGATTTTAGAAGTGAAAAAGTAATATTTTCCTGATTGGAAAAGTCATGAACTGAAAAATTTCCTTCCAATATATTTAACCATTTATCTACGACATCTACATCTATCTGGCCCTCAAATATGGGAATATCAAAGTTAAGTTGTACCTTAAAAGGAGTGGCACCTCCAAAGTGGTTTTTGGATGAAGATGCGTTGCATATGGGTAGCCATCGAAGGATTTGGGCAAAGTTATCCATCATTGCGTTCCTTTGTCGCTTAAGGGTTTCCTCGAGTAATATTTCAAAAGGATCTCTTGCCTCCTCGCATTCTTTGTTGATTTTGGGTAGCATCGGATGTGATCTAGCCTTGAAACCTGGTTGAGAGGCTAAGGCACATGAGATCTCCAAGACCCAGAAATTGTTTGGAGAAATTCCACCTGGATGAGGAGTTATTAAAATAATTAATATTTTTAATAGGTTCCTAAGTGTAAACTTAGGAAAATAAAAATATTAATAGGTATTAGTAAATATAGGGTGAGAAGCTTCTAAGAGAAGAGGATCAAGTATGTTTTAATCTTAGCCATTGATTAGAGACTTAATCTCGAACATTGGTTCATCAACAAAAAAATTATAAGAGAAGACTTCAGGATCATTTGGAAACACACCGATAGATACTCAATATCATAAGAAAAATAGATTCTCAAAGAGAAGGAGATCGATTTCAAAGGGAGAGTTATAGGGTGGAGGAAGAGGAGGGCATCAACAATAGTCATTGACTGAGGAGGAAGTGATGTATGGGTATTGAGAGACAAAATAGAGGGAGACACAAATATCACGCATGCTGACGCATAGGGACATAGAACCACGCAAAGTGACGCAAAGGTGACATTGAAGTGGGAGAAGGGTCTCCAGGGTATCAGAAAGTTTCTCAGTTTCTCTCTAAAAACATTCCTTGTAAAGCTATTTTTGCTGAAGATTAAAAAAACCCTCAACTGTTACACCAATTTTCCCACATTGGGTTTTTTCGGGGAAAATTGTCCAAAAACAATTGTGTTGATGTGATTGATTCTTGTGAATGTATTTTTTCTCTGTGTAATTATGTGATAACTGCAGTAGAATTTATTTTAATGTTTGCTGAAGGGATTTCGTAAATAACTTATTGTGAAGAATAAGTAGGTGAAATAAATCAATTGCTGCAGTGGAATTTCAGGTTAGAAATTTTGACATTCTTTTCTTTTGCAATGGGAGGCTATCGAGTTTGCGAGGTTGGTCTTGCAAAGGTTAAACTAATTCGGGCCCTAACTCCTTATATCCTGACCTCGTTGGGGACATGCAAAGAAAAATAGAGAAAGAGTAGACCGCTCTGATACCACTAATTTGGAATTATGAAGGAATGAAAAAACATATAGACATACCCATATAGACAAAGATGTAGCATAAATAAAACTTCATTTCATTAATATGAAAGAACTGAAATATGCTTACATACAAAAATAAACATATACTAGCTCGGGCGATGGTAGCTTATCTATGAGAAGATATGTGGTGGCTACATGCCTATGAATTGCGTTACAATGAGGCTCAAGGGCCTATTTATTATTGAACAACAAGGGAAAACCCTAAACAACCAAAAACCTAACCCCAGGAGATGGAACGCCAAGAGTTTATGGGCCTCGTTGGGATTAGTTGGGAATCCAAATTCCTAGGGTCGTAACTTTGTCATATTATCTTCATTTGGCCTGTACGATACCTTCTTTGAAAGATACCACTAAGTACTATAGTATATGTGGTAGGCCCATTATTGCGGACCTAAAAAAAAACACTATTTAGGGGGTCAAAGCTGCTCCGGAAGTTCAGTACCCGAAAAACTGCTAAAAATAGTAATTGTTGCAATAAACAAGGAAATAGATGAAACCAACTGGAGGTCTAGGTGGAATAGGAAAGTGGCCACCAATATCCACCTAGATCATGCTGCTCTTGAGGTGTGCAACGAGTACCGAGATTGACAAACTTCATATCACTATCTGTTCGCGCGAAAAAGTTGAAATGTGAGTTTTCGCGTTCACCAGTCCTCGAAATCGATTCTACAAGTCTTACATCTTTTCCAATGTTATCACACCATTAGGCATGGGATTCCCCTTGTTTTCTTGAGTCACGTCTTGCATCAATTTGTTATGCTCATCTTCATCAATGGTTGCGTCTTTGAACACATCAACGTTTTCCATGAAATTCAGTATCTGTTGGTCATCATTGAAAACATGTAAATTAGTGATATTGTCAGGAACGAATGACTTGTAAATAATTTTAGTAGAAAAACCATCCCTAAGTAGTGAGAACCTAGCAGCAGCATTTGCGAATGCATACACAATTGCGTTACATATTCTAGGAACAAATACAATATTGAAAGCTTGAAATTGAGAAATCAAATGCCATACCTCTTGTTAATAGTTTTTCAAATTGGGTGACACACAATGTATAGTATTTTGTATCTTCCGTACGATGATCTCAGAGTCACCTATTTATTTAAGTACCTCAACTTTGAGGTCAATGGATTTCATTAAGCCTAAGATGAGTGCTTCATATTCTATAGTGTTATTCATACACTTAAATTCCCAAAGACTAGAAACCAAATATTTTCTCTATTGTGGGTCTATTAAAACACAACCAGCTCCAAATCCCTCCTATGTCTTAGAACTGTTAAAATACAAAGTCAAAAAATTAGAACTACCAGGGCTACATCGTACACTAGTACTACTACTATCTATTGTACACAAGTCATTTCCACTAGTTGGACTAGGAAGGAGTTCCAACTGTGTGTCTGGTGGGACTAGGGAAGGTTGAGCAAAGGTAGCACCCAAGGTCAGTCTCTATAAAGCAATTTCCAAAAATCAGATTTTCAAAAGCTACAGACTCATTTTTCCCCTTGAAGGGTGTGACATTGTGCTTAATATAAGGTTCTGATTCCACCCTGATTTGGTTATTCTTGCCCTCATACAAAATCCATAAATGCGACCAATCAGTAGAAAAATACCCCTATAGTTTTTTGGACCAGTCTCTACTTAGCAATACACTGCAGGTTTCTAGGATGTCCACAATTACAATGTTTATGCATTGGTGAACTCATCGATTAGATGATAGGCGAATACGAACATTTCTAAGTTCCCCAATAGCTTGGATAAGATATATTTCCAAATAAATAATATATGCATCGATATTATCCCATTTAGCATTAATTTTCATGGCTATAGATGGCATTATGTTTAGAGATGCACTAGAATAAACTAAGCAATTGTGAACATTATAATTAAAAATTTCGAAAGTCAATAAAAACAAAGGGTAGAGTGTCTTATCTTCTCATGTTAATGCATTAATAACTAACTCCATGGGATGAGAAGAATTACAAGATACCTTCTATGAAGAAGCATTATCTCCTTATGAAGGTTGGTCAAGAGCTCGCACAAGTAGTTCCTGTTGGCTTGTGACCCTTGTAAGTTCAAAGATTGAGATATTTGCACGAGCTTTCTTCATGTCTTCAACTATATTATAATCCAACACATCAGGCATTTCTGAAGTGTCTAGAGGAGTGGCCTTGTTTGACACTTATGGGATGGTAAACATGCCTTTACTATTGGCGGAATTGTTTTTTGCTGTAAAGAATTTATAGACTTATCTTGAGTGTTATGAGCTAAGTTGATAGGAGGTGTGATTTTTCTTAAAAAGTGTTCCTTCAGTTTCTACCTTGTCAACTCTTGTTCGGAAACTGGCCCTTGGCTCCTCAACTTGTATCAACTATTTTTCTTTTGAGCCGAGGCCTCACACAGTGGTGGTTCTTCGACATTTTTCTTTTTAGCAACGAATATACAACTGAAAGAATTTACTATGTGCGCGACACTCACAGTCTCTTCAGCCGCAACATATTCTTCTTTTTCTTCCTTTTTCCTAGTCTACTCATATGAAAGTACCGTGTCAATGATGTGCACAAACAAAGCATTCATATTGTGATTCCACTATGGGCATGTCTTTTCTAAATGACATTCTTGATGAAAGAACAATATTGGTCCATGCCCATGCTTTCGACATTCAACACGACGTTCGAGCTTTGTGCAGACATAGCCAACTGACTATTGTTGTTGCTGTTGTTTTTCATCCTTCTCATGAAGTTCAACTTTGGGGGCTTGCTGCTGATAGTGGTCTCTCTTGACCTCTATTTTAAATCTACCAACTTATTGGATAAAGACTTGATGGTTCAGGTCAAGCTTTCAAGATCAATAGCTTCCTTATCCTTGGCCTTGATTGAAGAGGCCTAAGACCTTTTACCTGTCCCTTTGGAGTCCTTTGATGGTTCATCGTTGACAATGACTCCAATTGTACACAGTCCTTTTCGATAACAATGGCTTCTTCAAAAAATTTAGCCAAAGTTTCTTTCGCAGTTCTCTTCACAAAATGCACAATGCTTGTCGGCAAGGCATACGTGTAGTAATAAATTGTGATGGAGTCATAAGGTTTCTTATTGTTGGGAAATTTTTTCAATATGAAATTGAACCTCTGATTAAAACCTTTAAATTTTTATTTTTGTTCCATATTTAGATTTCCCAACTCCTTTAAGATCATGGGTAGGGTTTTGTCATCAGCAAAATTTTCAAGGAAAAACTTTTTAAACCCCTTCTAATTCTAAATTGAGTTTAGAGGAAGACTGTGGTACCAAAAAAATACTCTACCATCTATGGTACAAGGAAAGATTCTACATGCAACATCATTGTAACGTACCTCGAGCATCTACAGGTGTAGATATAAGTTGTCCAGGTGGTCTTCCACTTTGATTTCCTTTTTAGGGTCATATTTTGTTAATAAATTTTCTAGGTGTCTTGGAATCTTATGTAAAACACACAGAAGAGTGAGTGGGCCCTGAGTCATCCAATCTAGGCCTTGGTATGCCATGTTTTCATCTCTATACTTTTCTTGTTCCTCTAAATTTCATGAATCTTCTTCGTGACCACCTAACCTATGGAAGGTATTGTCTAAGAGCTCAACATTGTCCTCGTCACATCTGTTATAAGATGGAGGTTTCTCTGGTCTTTCTATATTATCTATAGATTCTGCTAATGCTTCAAGGGTAGCGGAAACCAAATCTTAGACTGTAGAAACCACTATCCCAGTAGGAGTTGTTCCTTTCCTCTTCGGAAAATAAGGAATATTATGTGCTCCAGGAATCAACCCAATAACCTTTGCAAAGCGATGGGTTATAGTCCAAATTGCCCAGATGTGCTCATAAGAAATTTCACAAGATTTTTCTTGATAGAGTTGAGAAGATCCTCCAACTTCCGGGATATGAGTCGGAGAGGTGCTGGGAATGTTGTTGCCTTGACTGCAAGTAGTATGTTGTGGGTGGATGGAATTATTAGTAATAAAAATCTGGTTGCCTCCTAGCGCTAGAAATGTTGATAGTGTTGGACTTGCCAACATTCAAAGGGGTCTCCTCGATATGCGGTCCCAATTAGACCTCGCAACATTTGATATAAGAGCCCAATCCAGAATTTGACCTGATTTCCATTTTCTTAAAAGTTTTCCTTGGCTTTAGCTGTCAGCAAGAGAGAGAATCAAATATGTGGTTTCAAAAAGCAAGTAGGTATGTCTGGTTTATGTTCGGTTGCAGGTATGTTAGGATTCTTCTACTACAGATGGAAAACAAAGTGAGCCCCTAAGAGAGAGGTAATAGTACCACCCTAGTAGAGGCACACACAAGCGGGAAATATTCACCTAACATCTAGTGGAATAGTCCAAAAATATGCAACAATAATTACAACCATTACAACAAATTCTAAATATGATAAGCACTAAAATAACTGAAATAGTTCAGCTAATTTAGTACAGGTGAAAAAGAACATGGATCATTAACATTCACAACAAAGTATTACAAATATTCATAATCCATGCCTGAAAAATGTGCTAGCCATCAAGCTTCATATTTTAACTAAAAGTCCCAAGACACATGTATACAATGAACACCACTAGCTCTAACAATGGATCGTTGGAGCCACTACTTGCTCCCCAAACGAACCAATTTGTCTCTTTGATGCCTTGTGGGAGAAGCCAAGGTGAAAAGTATTTTGCTTGTACAATGAGGGTGTATGTATAACCAATGGGGTGATCCTTCACCTCCCTTGTGACTCTTGGACTACCCTCATGATCGTTTGACTTCCCTATGATTTTTCAACTCTTACATGACTCTTTACATTATGTACGTTTCCTTTGGATTTCCACTTTACAATACATTTTCGAATAAGAATTTACAATAATCCACAAAATGATGTGGCAGATGATGAACCATGACATGGCATGACATGGCACTGATGACATGGACTACATGATGACATGGAAATGTCAATCCATTATTTTCTACTGCTTTTTTTGTGTCTTCTTGAAGATGATGTCTTCTTCCACCTCCATATGGCTTAGAGATGAGGAGTCTTCAGTAATGCCAAATCTTAAGCTGTTGTATCAAACTACTATCCCTTTGCTTCGTCCTGATTGATGAAATTGTGCTTTTATCTACATAGGTGTCTTATAGCGTGGTCTCCTTCTCCGTATCCTTCTTCATCATCATGTCATAACATGATAGAGTACCTAAATCTGCAATTCACTCATGACAAGACAACATTAGTCCAATAAACCCCTAGTCTAAGATGTTGCATAATGATCCACTAGTTGAGCTAAAACTAGGTGGCAAGCTAAGGGAGAGACATAGGGATTGTGTAATTAGGCAGCTCAACCAGTCAAGGGTTGGGACTAAGCCTTGAGACTGTGCAATGCACAATTCAAGTTGGATAGGGAGGGCTTGAGCACTGAGTTTTCCCACTGCACAGTGTTAGAAGGACAGGGAGGCTAGATGATTGCATAATCGTGCATTTCATGAGCTCAAGGTTGAGGCTTGAGGACTAAGACTGCGCAATGTGCAGTTCAAGCCTAGTTGGAGGAAAAGATTGCGCAGTTATGGGGCTTAGGCTTGAGCATTGAGATTTCTTAGTGTGCAGTTCTGGGAGGCGAAAACTACACATTTCACAAAGCGAAGAGACAAGGTTGTTGCTTGAGGGATGAGACTATGCAATATATAGTTCAGGCTAGCTGAAAGAGGTTGAGCGGCTTGATCGGGGAGTTTTCCCAATTTTGACTAAGTGTGAGATCAATGAAATAAAGATGACCATAGCAAGAATATGAGTATGATATCACACTTATATTAATTGACGACACAACAAGGGAAACTCAAAACACACGAATATCATACTTTCCTCAATGCGACAACTTTGCGACGACTGACACCAAGTGCGACACCAAAAATACACTTTGTGACGACCGTGATGACACTTGTGCGAAAATGATTGAAATGAGTGCGATATATGTTTCTATGATAAGAAAAACTCATTTACACATGAATCCTTCCCTAAACACATAAGAACTAGCTTGTGTACCCTAGGGTGACACTTAACATGATAAAAGATGACACTTTGATTTTCTCGCAAAGGAGACCAAAACACTTAAAGGAAATAAATGCATGATTCTTAACGTTTGCAATGACAACATGTGAAGTCAAAGTAGGCTCCAAAATCTATATGTAGGCCAAAATTTTGGAGGGTGTAGTAGCGGTGACAACACCTAGGTTTTTTTGTAATGTCTGATTAATTGTAGCTCATGCTTGCTAAGAATGTTGTCTGATAGTTGTTCGTTCATGTGCAATGCATACCTATAAATCCCAAATCATCCCTTCTTGTACTATGCCTAGAAAACCCAAAATTCACGCACTCGTTTCTGTGATATGTTTGGAAAACCCCAAATTCACCCATGCCCAAATGGTCATGCCTTTATCTTTGAACAAAACCCGAAATGCTGACATCTTTGTCGTGAACAAAACCCTAAATGCGAACTCCTTTGTCGAGAACAAAACCCCAAATGCTCACACCTTTGTCATGAAAAAAACCCTAAACGCGAACTGCTTCGTCATATTCCCATGGGATAACTCAGCGAATCAACCTGCCTGGAGGTATTCATTAATGAGAAGGCTTGACAAGTAAGACCGAAGCTACTCCTGCTTTTGTTACTGGTTGGTAAGAGAGTGTGATAGCTTGTAGCTTGTTCTTGCTAAGAAGGTTGCATGATATTTGTTCATTCCCATGCTATGTGAATCTGGAAAACCCAAATTGTTCCTTCCTTTGATATGCCTAGAAAACCCTAAATTCACCCACTCGTTTTTGTGTTATACCTCGAAAACCCCAAATTCACCGCATGCTTGCATATTATATTAGAAATTTAAATAAATATTATAATTTTTATTTTAAATAACCTTTTCATTTTATTTTATAACTATATTTTATCCTTAAATGGTTATTATTAGGAGATACAATGGTTAGGAATGGGGGGAAATGGGAGGGGGTGATGACTATAGTGTTAACGGGTTATATATCTTATATGGATTACAAGGATTATAGGCGAATTATTAGTAGACTTCGAGGTTATTTATATTGGTTAGATTGATATGGTATGAAAGGTTTAAAGGTGACAAAAATTGTAAGGATGGGGTTATAAGAGTTATGGAAATTCTAAGTTATATGCTATAAGGATTAGGATTTATATTTCTTGTTATGTAATTGTTCATATTGCAAGTGATAGGGTTTGGTTTATATTGGTTAGTTTTTATGTTTATGATTATGTAGTCCAAGTTAGGGATTATATTAGACATATAAATGTTAAGGGCTATAATGTTTAGTTTCAGGGGTTAAGTTTAAGGGTTAAAATTGAAAAATTTATAAGGATTATATGGGATATAGGGATTATTCATTATAGGTGTTAGGGATCTCAAGCATTATATGCGGTATGTATTATAATGATAATATGATATACAATTTATTTGTGATGGTTCTAGATTTATACAAGGATAAGGGTGATACAATTTCTGGATTATTAGTGTTATGGGTTACTAATAAAAAGATATATGGATGTGAGTTTAATAATTAATTAAAATTTTGTATTGTGCTTATATTTTAAGGACTAGGAGTCGAGTTTTATATGTGACATAAGTTACATGGTTTAATGTTCAAGTGTTGTTGTGACGTGTGATTATAAGTATCGAGTAGTAGTTGTGTTAAATGTTATATTATATTATAAAGGCTTCATGGGTTAAAGTTTCAATTTTGACGGTTGCAGATTAATATTCGGTTATAAAGGATTTGTGGATTATGGGTTCAATATTTATCAGGGTTATATAAACTATGTGAGTTAGGGATGTGGGAAATTATTAAGTGTTAGAGACCATATGTTGCCAATGTTATAGGATTAAAGGGTTTAAGGGGAATTAGGGATTACAAATTACAAGAGGGAGTGGATATTAGGTTTAAGGATTATCCCCCAAAATTTCAGTTGATCAATTAAAACATAAACCTAAGGCATGTTTTCAATTAAGAGACGACAAGACTAAGATAAGAGGGGTAACACAATTCTTGTTTTTAAATCTCATCATAGACACTAGCCTTTAATTCCACTTAAACTTTGTTTCGGTGTTTTGTTATTATGAGAATGGAGAAATTTAGGATTTGAGGTAGCCATGTGATGATGATTTCTATGTTGTTTCTTCTAGTAGTTGCTAGGATTTTTGCTTCTATGGTCACATCTTGTTACCTCATAATTTCATCTCCTTGAAATTTATGTTATAATTTTGTAAAATTCTTTGTGTGAGTTGTATTTGAGTCTTGAAACCGTCGCATACTGTCAAAGCATGCATCTAATATAACCATGTCAAATTTTAGTGCATACATGCACAAACTGAAAAATTTCAACGTTGGCCCCTTTCACAACCCTCTATGTATGGGGTCAATTAATTAAAGCATGATTTCCACGTTGCGAGGCATATTTTTTGTTGCTTGATCGTTTCAATATCTACTAATTTGACATTTTGTGCATTCTTATTTCAACACATGTTTTCAATAATACAGAATATGATCGTTTGGAAATGCATGAATAAATTGATACTCCATTCCAATATATTTCATAATGGAATTTCAATCTCAGTATGTGAGAGATAAAACATTTGACGATGGTAACAGAAATTCACCTAACAATCTACAACATAATTAAAAAATCAGTACTGCTTAACATAAATAATAGTAATTGTACATATTTCATCCAAATTTTATTGAGAGAAGACTTGTTTTGGAGCCTTCATAAAGAGGTTTTATTTCCTTCTCAATTAGAGGTCTATCAAAAACACCATCTATTTTGTTGTCATCATCATTCGTTCCAACATTATTAAATGTATCCTATATCAATATATTTGTCCCGTCTTCTTCAACTGTGTTATTAGCATCATCACTACCATCCATAGGATCATTAACTTGATCTTTAATATTCACTCCATGTTCTTGAACATGTGCTTGTATAACAACCACGTCATTGTAATCCATGGCCAGTGCCCTAGGGCGTTGTTTCTTTATAATTACAAGCAATCAAGTAATACTAGTGTATATAACAAATCTTTAAACGATACAAAATTCTAAAAATATAATATAGGAAAACAAATAAAACAAAGACAACAACAAAGATAGCATAGTTGAAGGTGAAAAAACAATGACAAAAATTCAATGATGAATCTTGTGTAATTTATCAATATGTTTATGAATATGTTGAAAAAATATAAGAAAATTGTATTTTTCCTGACATTTAAAAAGACAGACACTTTGTGAGATATATACTCATAACCAAAAAAAACAACCTATTCTTATTTTCATTCATCATTATGTCATATTATTTCTTGATTTCACTTGGAGACCACAAATTTGGTGTTAATTGCAACTTTCCCCATCCCAACTATTTTGAGACCATGGTTTAATAGGCATAAATGACCATGTGGGATTGTGGAGAAGAGGATTGTTAATGAGCTATCTTAAATCTAGGAGATTCAAACCAGCCATAAAAGGAAGCAAGGGAGTAGGAGTGACCACATCTATGGGGGTTCCCCTGGTGGGGTACCCTGGTTGGTACTTGGGTTACCACCCTGGTTTCGCGCACCCATGTTTGTGTTACACAATACTTTGTCACGCCTTCTGCACTTCCCTGTGTCATACCCTAAAGTGCCCGAAACATGACAATCATGCAGTACACCCATCCTGATATGTAGTTCAGATCCTCCTTGAAACACTGATGGAAACATGCCTTGAGCCTTCCCTGAAGAAGTAAGTTCTAAAACCATAATTTCAGGACCAGCACAACTGTGACACTGGAAACTAGTGCCGATGGCATGTTGCACTATACTAGCCTTACGCTGCCAGTGCGCCTTTTACTTGGATACTCACGTTGATCCCTAAAAGGCAAGTTTTCCCAAAGATGACAAGAAGCTTCGTGATCTAGAGGCTTCCAAAACGACGAGCTGGAGGTTGTTCGATGTTGATGTGGTTGAAATCTCCAATATTTCCCTTTGATATTATACTTGTGAGCTACCTCCTTGAGATGAGGGCCTTCCCCTATCTTTGGAGAGATCCTAACTCCCTTTCCCTGCCTATATATTCATCCTCTCCCATTCCCAAATGGTTTGTCTCTGATTATTTGCACCCTTATGCTGAGATAGTGCCTACATGCTACTCATTTCGCTTGGATAAGGAGTGCTTGGAGAGCTTGAGATTGGACTTGGACATTCACTCAAGGAGAGCTTATTGACATCAATGCTTGGTTGTATGCTTTCCTAATTTATTTCATTAATATATACAACTGTTGGTTCACTTTCCATAAATGTTTGTGTTAATGATTCATTTATCTTAATGCTTCTTGATCTGTTAAGTAGATTACTTTCGATTATGCTTGTTTTTGATTTTATGCTTCATTGTGTCTTTGATCTCTTGTGCAGGTATCCAAATGCTGTGAGCGATAGAGCTGAGCTTCAGGAGAAAGCAATTTGAGATCTTCAACAAAGGAGTGCATTATATCATCAGAACGTGGTAGGCCATCTTCGTCTTCTCTCATTTCGATTGTAATTTAGGAAAGTGTATTGTAGTTTGTCACGTAGGTTTCTAGTCCCACTCATTGGGCTAGAGGGATCGTCTCTGTCCGCAAAGAGGATTTACCTAGACAACAAAATGGCGACTCCACTTGGGACTCTATAACCATTTCCATCCATTCCTTCGATCAAATTCTCTAATGAGTTTGACCAAACATCGATTTCCTAGCTTGTGTGCATCATTGTAGCTATTTACAGTCACTGGTTATTGCTTGAGAATGTTAAGCCTCCTCTGATCTTGATGATCTTTTTAATTTTTTCCTTATTTTTCTTGCCCAGAGCATTTTCTGCTATGACAGAAGCACTAACAATGTTGATTTTCGAATTACAGTCGTGATGTTCTTCCTTTCATCTCTCTTTTTCCTTTAACAGGTGCGTTGATCCTAGAGGATAGAATAAAATTAGGGTTTCTTCTTGTTTTCAATGGTTTTCGACCTTTGTTAGTGATTTTCTAGTGTAATTACAACGTGTTTGTCTTGATTGTTATCCTTGTGTGATTGCAATTGTCTCTTGGCTTTGTTGATGTGTGTTTGAAGCTTGATTGCCTTCTACGGTTTCTAGGTTACCCTTCGCTCATTGCTTGGTCTGTCCCTCTGAGATTGATTGCTTCCATTTAGGAGTCTTGCTGCAGTTAGGACACCATTTTCAAGTTGCTTTCTGTTTGTGATTGTAAAGTTATTTTCATTAGTATTGAGTTATATTGGTGCTTTGAAAATTGATTTTTCTCCATTGTCAAACATAGATTACAATTGTTTGCTTTGGTAGGACTAAAAGTGAATACTTGTTTTGATTTCTTTCTTTCAAAATGAAAAGTGAAATATTTCTTCATTTTAGTATTTTTGAAATGATTTGCACTCGAAACCGTAAGTGGATGAAATTTTCATTTTAGTTGTTTTAGGTTGAAAATTTCCTTTGCTCATTGCATTAGTTTGCATTGTTGAATCAAAGTGAAAGGAAAAGAACAAAATATTAGTGCATCTTAGTGAAAGGAAATTGATTTTTGTTTCTCATAGGATTTCATTTTGGTATTGCATTTGTTAATGAAAGTGAAAGATTAGATTTCATTTTTACATTTTTTATTGGAAAGATAAAGAGTTGTGTTTTGATGCATTTTTCTTGATTGATGCATTATTTGGTTGTCTCTCTTCCTTCATTAGTTTAGCCTTCATCGAATGAAAATATTTCATTTTTATCATTTAGTTGCATCATAGGAATTCAGGTGACATCATTGAGCCATCAAAATGAAACTCTATTGAAGATAAACTTAAAATTTACCTCAATCAATCTAAGGAGCATTTGTAACCTAACACAAATATCTATAGGTCTAGGCTAGAGACATGTTCTGGCATTTTTACAAATAGTAGTTATCATTAACTTCCTGCATTCTATCCGGGGGGTGAAATCTCGTCCCAGTACGAAAGTATATCGAAGGTTGTCCAGTAATTTCGGGTATATAGGAGGCACTGCAGTATGGAAAGTATATAGGGATGCTCTTATATAATGGTTATGCATCAGATAGCTCTAACACGGACTTGTGCTCCCCGTACTGTCAAGTATATATTGGGAGACCCCACTAGGTTGCTATATTTTAGCCACATGTAACTGAGTCATTTTCCTCGTAGATGTGATACATCGAACACATCATTCAGGGAAATCGGTCGTCATACGTCAAGTCCTTGGTTTCGCTTAAGGTTTATATAATGGTTCATAGATACTTGGCGAACTGTCTTACCTAGCATTACCCGTTTTGATTTATTTATTGTTTCGTGTCATAAAATTAACTACCAATGATAACATGTCAAACCCATGCAGTTTATTCTTGGCCTCACATTGAGTAATTCCTTATAAATTTTAATTTTAATCATCCCTCAATGAATCATCTCTTCTCCTTCTGCTCTTGAGAGAAAGTCATCATGGTTGAACCATTGGGTTCACCTCACAGTTCCCCTTGATCATCTAATACTGAAGGGTCTTCACAAGTTCATCCTAAACTTTTGGAGTCACTTGAAGCTCAAGGCTTTGAACTTGGATTTGTCCCAAGCATCCAACCCCTTGCTTCTCGTCCCCCACCTCGAGACTCATCGCCATCTCAGGAGTATGATCTAGAAACACCTGAGAGTCCATAGAGGTTTGTTTTGTATCCTCTGAATCTATTGTTTGGTCCATTTGTGATATCTCCTCAACATCCTTATAGTCCATACGATCAACTAGGTGTTCCTTTGTAGTTATCTCCTTGTCCGTCTTAGATTCCTCCTCGCCAGCTATTTCCACCTATGGCTTCAGAAGGTGAGATTCCAACCTCTCCTCGAGGTCCTCTGGAAGTCTCCGCTACTCAAACCCCTAGTGTTAATAATGAATACGAATATGAATTTCCTCTGGAAGGCTTTCCTTATGTATGAAGAGTTCCATCTCAACCACCTCCTGAAAATAGTGGGCTTATGCTTCCACATGGTTATACAAACTTGGCTCAATTAGTTTCAAGAACTCATAGTGCTTATTAATTGTACCAAAATCCAATTTGATCATCAAATGTTATGCCTACTTCTGGTCTGTTTATTCCTAACGCGACCTCTCAGATCCCTGTGCAAATTTTTGTTACTTCAGTTTCGATTCAATCGACGATTCCCTCACAACTGTTAATGTCATTTCAACCTTCCATTCTGGTGAAACTGAGAATTTCTGTTTATACGTTTGTAAGTTCCTCAGTCTCTCCATCAAGTGGAGAAAATGTACCACCTCCTTATTCATAGCCTGGGGGGGAAATCCCAACTTCCCTCTTATGTCAGGTGGAACCCATGTGAGTGGATCACAACCTCACATGGTTGGAGTGAGTCAACCTAATACTAGTGGTATTCCTAATCCTGTTGATCCATCCAGGGTAGTGAATATCCAATATCAGCATCCTTACACAACCAAGATACTTCTCCAATAGTCTTATGTTCTATATGATTCACAAGCACTGCAAAATCCACCTTATATTCCACAAGTAGGTCCTCATGTGCAACCTGGTAAAAATCCTATTCCCAGTGCATATGGTCAAATCCCAATTGGAACTTATCAGTACCAACAGGGAATTCCTCAAGGAACTGTTCAACAACCTTTACAACAACAAGGGCAACCTTTGCAGCAATAGGGGCAACCTTTGTAGCTGTTTCAACATACTTTGCAACAACAAACACAATTTGTCCAAAAACCCAACCAACCCTTGTATCTACAAGGCAAATCATTGTAGCAGCAAGGTCAACCCTTGCAACAACAAGCTCAACCCGTATAACAACAAGGCCAAACCTTATAGACACAAGACCAACCCCTGCAGCAGCTGGGCCAACAACTTTATTACCAGGGTTAGTGGGTGCAGAAACCTTACAATTTGTATGCCACAAATAATGTTTATCTTCCTTATGGTTCTCAATGACCGATGACAGGTCAATATCAACCCTACTTGGACATAATCCACCTTATGGTCAAGGTACCCCTAAGTGGGGGAAACATAAAGCCCCTTATGTCCAACATTCTCCACTTTGGGGGAAGAATCCTTATCAACAAGGTTGAACCCGTAGATTGGGCCTTATCAAAGGCCTTATATGCCTTTTAACCCACAATTTCCATTTTTAGCAACGCTAGAACTACCTAATGTCTCGAGGCTTACTAATGATCCAATTCTTCATTCACCTTATTGGCCTCTAGTTCCCACTAAAATTTAGAGCGATTCCCCAAATTTGAAGGAAAATATAAAGAGGACCCTTAGGCCATGTGATTGCATATCACTTATGGTGCTCTTCCAATTCATACGTCGATGATTATGTTCATCTCCGCCTCTTTCAACGGACCTTGACAGGTGCAGCTGCAAAGTGGTATATCAAGTTTCCTCGCGGCACCTATGCAGACTTCAACTCTTTGGCCATGGCCTTCCTCACCCACTTCTAGTTACCAGTTCGTTATGAAACTGGTACCCACTTGCTCACATCTCTAAAATAGGATACTGCGACATATATATCTGATCACATCCATGACTGCAGACACCGATGTCGCATCATCAAGTTTGAAATCCCTGCTGAGTTGTTGACCGAATGGTTCACCAAGTCATTGACAAATAAAATCGCTATATATATATAAATGGGAGGTTGCGTTATCGAGGATCAAGCTATTTCCCATGCCTAGTATTTGGATTTGGTTTATTCCCAATATGGCACACTATATGAAATGTTGCCCGATGCTCCAAGGTGGTCATCGGACCCAACATATTTGAAGTATCTAAACGTACCGCCTGTTAATGGTATAATTGGATCAGTGTCTCAAACTTCTGGTAAAGCTTCCTTGGAACAAAAAATTGTTTCGAATACTGGCTCTAATCATGATTCGAAAAACTAATTGAATCTTGATAAAACCTTTGAGGTCAATGTCATCCAGTCTAGCACGACAGACAAAGCCTCGAAAGGTAAGAAGAAAGGTAAAGGTAAAGAAAAATCCGATACCCAAAAATAAGATCCTCCTAAGTCATCTGCTGATGATTCGTCCAAAGGAGAGCCAAAATATCCTTGCCTCATTTGTGAGGAGGATCATTACACCAAGGATTGTCTTTGATGTGCAGAAGTTAGTCGTTTATTGAAAGGGACCCCGACTGTATTGAAAGAGCCATTTCCATCTCAGCGGACTCAGTTGTAGACCAAACACAGTCCTCTACCTCATCTGGTTCTTAGGTTTACATGATGATGGGTTCATTGCCGATCTTTGTGCCACTTGATCGAAAGATTATCAAACCCATCAAAAGAAGACGGTGGAAAAGGAAGCTATTGATATACCTTCTACTTCCACTCCACCCAATTCTGGTCCTATCCACATTGAGAGACCTAATAATGAATCCGTCATCCGACCGCCTGCCAAAGGTGTGTTTCGAAAGTCGTCCTATAATTCGAACGCTAGAGCTGCTCAACATTACAGTATTGTCGAAGATTTAGCTCAAGTTCCTTTAGCGACGTCTACTTTGGAAGTTATCTAAACTTGTCCAATGCAACATAAATCGTTATTATCTGCTATAGGAGGCATCGATCCTACTGATTCAAACTTGATTACTTTAGATCTTGAAAACCATGTTCCTCATCTTCCTCATCAAATTTCATTTTTTATTCAAGTCATTATAAAAGGAAAGACGATCCACCGGACTGTCACTAATGAAGGTGCTTCCACATGCATCATGTTTGTTTCATGTTACAAAGCCATTGGCTCTCCAGCACTCAACCAGTCCCTGAACACCTTGATAGCCTTTAATGGTAGAGGTTCCTGTCCTTGTGGTATTCTCACAAGTTTTCCCTTCGCTTTGGAAGGGAAGATTGTTGAATTAGAAGTAGAAGTTGTAGATGCAAATTTGAATTACGACCTTCTACTTGGGAGAAGTTGGACCCATGCCATGTTTTGCGTGGTTTCTTCTTTGTTCTGGGTGCTCCATTTTCCTCATGAAGGGAAATTTTTCACTGTCAATCAATTTCCCTTTTTCTCTTCTGGTGCTTCAAATGGAAATGTCCCATATGTGGGAAATACTGATATTCCATATGAGAGCATGGGGGTAGGTATTTTCAAATATTCTGCCTTAATGGAAACTTTTTCTCTCCCACCTCCACATGTTGCCTCGATCAACATTGTCTCTATCCCTATCGACCTGTGGATCATTCCTTCTCCAAATCAGGTTTATTTGTTTGGTGACGTTATGCCACCAAGTCCCTTAGAACAAGATTATCATGAAATTGTCTCGACTTTAGTAGCTGCCTCAGAAAGTCATGTTGTTCTTAGTATGCACCTAGATAACTATTTGCAATCTCGTTGCCTTGGCTCTTGGGATTCTCTGGATCCCTTAAGTGAGATATTCCCCACCGACGAGAGTATTTTTGAGGTTATGTCTCTTGATGAAACTCCTTGGAATGATGCCCATCATCGTTCCTCATTTCTTCCAATTCTAAGTGAGATTCCCTCGTGTCTCGAGGCTTTTGTTTCTCATAACCCGACGCATCCACTTCAAACACTTTTTCTGGTGCGCAAAGTTTGTCCGAAGGTAATATGGGAAATATTACTACAACCATGTCAATTGACATTTCCATTAAACCTGGAATTGTCGAAAACATTCAAATTGGGGTTTCTTGTTCTCTTGACGAGATCACGGTTTACACTGACCTTTTCAAAGAATTTTGAGATGTCTTTGCTTCGTCGTATGAGGAAATTCTGTTAGGGTCCCACCCTAACCCCCTTATTTATGTCATGGGATCATGTCATAGTCAAGAGTCAATAAAGCCCATATTAATATTTGTAAGTGGTTAACCCGCAATTAATGACGGGACCACAGTTAGTTGCAAATGGGCGGTAGTATTAGATAGATGGTAAATGGGCGGTAGTATTAGATAGATGGTATTAATAAAACCCACGATATTGGCTCGTGGTATTACATGTATGAGTCATATATAAAGGATAGAGACTCCCTGCGAGGAGCATTGTGTCTTGTTTTGTAATCGAGCTCTGCTCTATTGGAGGTTGCCCCCTCGAAGAGGTCTGTGAACATTTCTCTCTGAATAATAAAATCATTGCTATTCTGTGTTCTGGGTATATTTTCTTCGCATATTCTGTGTTCTCGGTATCTTTTCTTCGCTTGGGTATTGTTTTGCAGGTTAAGAGCATAACAAGTGGTATCAGAGCACTTTCCAGGGCTCGGTGGGATCTCCAAATTTTAGCAAATTTTTTTTTGGCTAGAGACGTGTTTCGACATCTTTAAACCACGGGATCTGTCGTTAAGCGCATAAATCTGCGGATTTGGGGAGGCATGCACGCAGGAAATACAAGAGGTGGTCACGTCTGTTGGACTCCCTTGTAACCCCTGTGGGTACCCCTTCGAGTAGTAGCGCATTAGACAGAACCGCGCACGGACTGTCTTCCTCGTACCCTCTGGGTATATAGGAAGCCCCCTAGCTCCCTTGAAACCTCGCCATAGATAAACCTTCGGCCGTCTTGTGGCTACAGTACACCGAGAACAGCACTCGGAGAGATTACTCGTCCGTACGATAGGGTAGTCGGGTTGTACGGCTAAGGGTACGGTCGATCCTCCTTAGTTAGAGCCCTGAAACATTGGGTCGAGTACTACTGTCAGACCCTTATGTATATTGCGATCTGTAGCACCTGACACTCCCCAAGACCATAGTTCCCTTTCTATCGGGGGATCACACATCATCTATTCCAGATCAGCAGCAGCAGTTGTTCCACCATTCAGATCTCTCAGATCCACCAGATCGGATATTCCAGATCAGCAGCAGCAGTTGTTCCACCATTCAGATCTCTCAGATCCACCAGATCGGAGTAGTTGTGAAGGGTTCCTGTACCTGGATATAATTTTTGCAGGACTTTTGGCGGCATTGACATTTTGAGGATTTGACGACTGCAGTATTGATCAGGAAGGAGTAAAACTCCGTTAGGAGTTTTCCAAAAAAAAAAAAAAAAAAACCGAGTCTGAGATCTTCCGGGGCGCTTATTGGTGACCTAGCCCATCAGTATCAGGACGACGATCTGAGCAAGGTGGTACCATTCAATTTCTTAGTAAAAATTTTTAGGCGGTCCCAATTTTTCATCAGGTTGGTGTATGGTCGAAACTCGCGCTCAAGCGATGGCCAATGAAAGGATCGACAAAATTGAAAACTATGTCAACTCCTTCCAAACTGCGGTGAACAAGATCGAACTTAACCTTCAAGGAATGAGTGACCACATAGAACTTGAGCTTAAAGGAATGAGTAACCAGATACATGAGGCATTCTCAAAGGGCAAGAAGCCAGCCCACGAGGAGGCGTATAATGGCCATGAATACCATGAGGGTGAGTCTAGCCACTCTCCTCATGTTTGGCACTCCCATCCACCACCCAGTCAGCGACCTCCCAAGTTGGATATGCAGAAATTTGACGGTTCTCACACGTCCGCATGGCTAGCACAAATGGAGCAGTACTTCCAATTGAATCATATCACAGATGAGGGGACTAAGCTTATGGTTGGCACCATGTACTTGGACAATGAACGATGGCAATGGAAGGAATGGCATCAGCGTTGCAATGGACATTTTCAGAATTGGGCCCAATTTGCCAAAACTCTTCGCAGTCGCTTTGAACAGGAAGACTCTTTTTTGGGGCGTCTCACTAAGCTCCGACAGACGGGTACAGTGGAGGAATATATTACTGCTTTTGAAGCCTTAGCCTTCCGCACTAAGGGTCTCACAGATGAGTTCTACATGGAATGCTTTATCATCGGTCTTAAAGAAGCCATCAAAGCTCAGGTTCTACTCCACCACCCTCCCACATGGACAGAGGCTTGCCAGGTAGCCCGTAAGGTGGAACGTGCATTAACAGCCCAATCCAGCCGCCCCAACTTCCCCGCTAAAGGTCGTCCCTCACACGCTCCCAATATGACTCAGACACTTAAGATTCAAAAGGTGTCACCTGCGGAAATGGCCGAAAGAAGGAAGCAAGGACTATGTTACTACTGTGATGAAAAATATTCCCCGGGTCATAAATGCAAAGAGCACAAGTTTTTTCAAATAGATGCCACTGACTACAGCTCCACAGAGGAAGATCCACCACTTGAGGAACCGGAGGCGATAGAAGAAGATAACCAACATGAGATTGTATCTGATGAGCCAATTATTTCGCTGAATGCATTGGCAGGAATTTCTTCCCCTCAAACTCTCAAAATCAGGGGTTTTCTTAAACATCACCCAGTAGTAGTCTTGATTGATAGTGGAAGTACCCATAATTTCATCCACCAAAAGATCGCTGAAGCAACACATTGTTTCGTCTGGGCAGTTTCTAACTTCCAAGTCCAGATTGCAGATGGGGGCACAATGAAATGTGAAGGTCGCTGTGAAAATGTCAAAATTCAAATGGGGGATTATCAATTGAAAACCCACATGTTTGCAATACACATGGGGGGTTGCGACATTGTCCTCGGCGCGGAATGGCTCCGCACTCTTGGGCCAATCACAATGGATTTCCAGGAGTTATATATGAGTTTTAAGCAGAATAACTCCACACATACCCTCCGTGGACTACAGGCGGGAGCCCCCTCTATCATCAGCTCGCATAGGATGTAAAAATTGTTGAAAAAGGGCCATCATGGAGTGGTAGCTCAATTTAATTCCATCCAGGTAGTCGACACCATGCCCCCGCCAATTCATCCTGAGATGCAACAAATTTTAAATAAACATCGGACTGTCTTTGACAAGCCTCATGAGCTTCCACCCTCGCGAGGGGAACATGATCATAGCATCACATTGGTTCCAGGGGCCCAACCCCCAAATGTGAGGCCATACAGATATCCGTTCACCCAAAAGAATGAAATAGAAAAAATCATCAAGGAATTGTTGGAAGCAGGTGTCATTCGTCCCAGCATTAGTCCTTATTCATCTCCAGTGGTCATGGTCCTCAAGAAATATGGGGAGTGGCGGATGTGTCCAGACTTCAGGGCCGTCAATAAGTTAACAATCAAAGATAAATTTCCCATCCCAGTGGTTGACGATTTGCTGGACGAACTCAATGGGGCTCAATTCTTCACTAAGTTGGATCTTCGCTCAGGCTACCACCAAATTCACATGAAGGAAGTCAACATTCCCAAGACAGCTTTCAGAACTCATGAAGGCCATTATGAGTTCATGGTCATGCCATTTGGTCTCTGTAATTCCCCCTCTACCTTTCAGAGCCTTATGAATCACCTCCTCAAACCATATCTCAGAAAATTTGTCCTTGTCTTCTTCGATGACATCCTCATCTATAGTGGCACGTGGGCGTGTTATAGACAATTTTGTGCCTTACAGCAACAAGCATGAATTGTCAATAATCCAAGGGATCCAAAGTTCCCTAAACATGATGTTCCTACCCCTAGAGGAACAAGGTCAGCAAACCAACAGCTCTCAGATCAGTTCTCCACCTGAAAACACTCAAAAACAAGCAATCCTGAAATCAAAGCAGGTGCTCCACTGGGTTTCTGCGCTGAAACACAACTGCTCCATGGTGTACCTGCGTTGCAAAGCAGGCAGAACAAAGCCCACCTGCGTTGGGCGAGTTTGGACATGTGGCAGAGTGAGTCATAGCTTTGGAATCTTCCAAAATTGACACTTGGATCAGGTATTTCGCCTTGTGATGAGTCAGAGGCTTTGTTTCTCCAAGTGGAAGCAAGGTTCACCAAGTGGACTCAAGAACTGAAGATCAACTAAAGATTAACTGAAGAGAGAGAGGACACAAGGCAGCTACACATTAGTTGCAAGCTGACTCATCCTTTCTCTATTCATCTATATATTGAGCTCTCTCCTATGAGCTCAAGAGGCTGGAATTTTGGTGCAAAGTAATGTTATGCTGTTGGTTTCATTCTTGAGTTATTGGGTGATTGTTTGAGAGAGGTGAAGAAGAGCAATTCTTTCTGCTGGGAGGTGTTGCTGGGTTGGAGCCTGCAATGGTTGTAATCCTCTCAGAACCTTTATTTCTTCATTAATAAAAACTATTGAGGTTCTTCTATGTGCTCTTGTTTCAATTGTATATTGTGATGATTGCATATTTGGTTTACACTAATCCATGAACCAGTTATGATTGCATGCCTCTTGTAGTTTCCTTCTTTGTTATTTTGCAGGATCTCATTGTAGCTGGGCGAGCAGAAGGACAAAGAGCTAGGAGCAAGCGGCCAAGGAGGAGAGTTTGGATTCGACATTAAGCGCAAGGCAACGGTTAGTGCTTTCTCCATTCTCTTTTGCTTTCATAAAGAAGAAAACCGTCAGTAGTTTGTTTTACAGTTGTTGCTAAGGAACTGTCACCCTTAGAGTGGGTTAGGGTCATCCGAGTCGGATACTTTTCCCTACAACAAACTGGCGACTCCGCTGGGGATCGTATCCATTTGATTGTGTTTGTAGTATCTTTTCTATTCATTTCCTGAAGAAAAGAGTACCAAATCGAAAAGCTTTTGACTATATCAAAAGCGAAGTAGAGGGGCTGCTACTCTTGCTCATTTTCTGAGCAGATTCATGATTTGAAGAGCTGATCTACAAAGATCCTTATAAGCTCTTAGTGATAGCTTTGCACCTTCTAAATCATCCCTTTGAGTATGCTTGACTGAATGCTTCTGATTTGAGCAAAAACCGTGCATTTTTGAGAAAATTATGACCCGGAAACTGTGAAAACGCAACTCTCGTTTTCCAGAGCAGGTAGTACACAGGCTACCTGCTTTGCAACGCAGGTCCCGAACTGGCTACCTGCGCTGAGAGCCAGTTTGACTGTGCAGAGCCTGCGTTGACCCAAATTTGCCTAGTGCATTTGGGGTTTCCTCTTTTCTCTTGCCTGTTTTCACTTAGTTTTGCTGCTAAGTGTCAGTCTTGTGCCTGTTTTGAAACCAATATTGCTTGCCATCATTCCGCCTCTGTTATATAATGAAATTGTACCTGTTCTTTGTATTTCTTGCTCATTTACAATTTCCCTTAACGAAGAGTAAACTAGTCATGCTTTTGGCCTCTTAGATCTGAACCTGTGTTAGGCATTTTGCTGGTCTAAAGAGTTAGCTTGTTTGCTGTCCATAGCTGGTTAGTCATTTTACTTTCGTTAGTTTGGTTTGATTTCATGTATTTCCAGTGATTAAACTAAGTGAATCTTAAGGTGTCTTTTGATTTTGGACAAACTTGTTTACTTTCGCTTTAAATCGAAATCAAAGTTATATAACCACTTTCTTTTTGTATCCATCCACATTAAGAAAGGGAAAAGAAAATACATGCATTGTGCATTTTGCATTTGACTGTGTGCTTGACGATTTAGGAAAATTTTGCATTTTAGTGTGTGCTCTATGATCTGTGTGAAAAGATTTGCCTTTCTTTTCCCTCAGTAGTTAAGGCTTTCAAAGTTGAAAGATTGAAAAGTTTGCTTCTCATCTTAGACTGCATTCAGGAATTTGTTGCATACATCTCGTGGTGATCCTTAAAGGCAAACTGATAAGCAAGATCAACATTAAAATAAATCCAATTTACATAACAACGCTTTGTAACATAACGCAAACATCTAGAGGTCTAGGTAGAGACGTGTTCCAGCGTCGTTAAACATAGTGACTGTCGATCTCTACGAAGGTGGGTGATTCCTCCTGAGAGTCGGTGGCACTAATACGGACTTGTGCTCCCACGTACCGTCGCGTATATATTGGGAGACCCCTATAGGCAATTATCCTTTATCCATAGGAAGCCGTGTCGACCGCCCTACTGATCGCGATGCAGTGAACACAGCATTCACGAAGATCGACCACCCGTACCGTAAAACGTATTCTGTGGTTTCGCGAAAAGTTTGGCACACCCTCTGCCTAGAACTCCAGAGCAGTTTCTTTTGGCCTTTTTCAAACTCTATAACTGAAAAAGTCCATCCGAGCATTTGTCACTTCGGGCTCGTTAAAACATCGAAGGCGACTAGAGTCATCTTTAGCTTTTTCTCGACTCTTAAAACATGAAAAAGCAAGTTTGTGTCTAAAAGCGTCGTTAATAAAATTTATTTTAAGCGGAACAAAATCACCTGTTATTCCCACGTTGATCTTTCAGTTGAAAAGTATGGAGCCCACCAACCAAGGAGGCAACCTTGGCGGAAGTCCAAATCCCTTCTCCTCTTGGGGAGATGTTGGTGCGCCTCATATGGCAACATTGTCACTTCCAGGATTGACAATCGGCCTCCCTGTATGGCTCTTTTCAACTAATGTAGTCCAGATCGCCACTAATCCTGAGCAGTCGAATCAACAGTCAGAACAGTCTAGAACTACCCACCAGCCTTCCACTTCTTACAATACTTCCTCTGATCCTTCATCTTCGCGAGGTAGAGCTGGCAAAAGTCAACCTCCCAAGGAGAAGAAGGAAAAGAAGAAGAAAGAAAAGAAGCAGAAGGAGCCTATGGCGAAGGCGACTGGGGGCAAGCAAAAGACAGCTGACAAAAACCCACACACTGCACCGACCGAGCCTAAATCGCCATGTGTCATTTGCGAAGGGGCCCACTTCCATCGTGATTGTCCTTGTATTCCCCGGATACTAAGGGACTGGTCCCCAAGGTTGCACAATCCGGTAGCATCAACCTCTGGTAGTCATGTTGATTGCAGTCCATCAACTAGCGAGAGTGAAGGACGAAGAGGGAGACCAAGATCACCCTGTGTATTGTGTGAAGGCGAGCATGCCATCCACAAATGTCCATTCTTAGATGAGGCAAAGAGAGTTTTAGAAGATCGTCCGGTTTCACCGTTACGACTTCCTCCTGGATACCAAAAACTCGCGCCTAATCCCTCGATAGTTGAAAATCCAGCCGACCCGCCCAAGTGGTCAGCTGAAGTGTCGGTCATTGAGAATAAACCTACTGAATCCAGACCAGACGAAAGTCTAAAGGTCGAAACGACAGTTGACCCGGTTCTTCCTTCAGAGGTTTCATCATCCAATGACTCCGTCATTGAAGACCCATCTTCAAATGACACCCTCACTGAAGAGGATAAGGATGACACCGTCCATATTCTTTTCATCAACATAGACTCTGATGAGCATCAGGGCAATGCGCCCATTCCTTTATCGCAGGAAGGAACATCGTCAGGGTCGTATCCGGCCGTATATTCGGTCCCACCACCAAGCAACCTAGTTGTATCCTTTGATTGGAATCAACTAGGCAGACCCCGGTTACCAGCCAGCATCCCATTCAGAATCATAGTCCAAATCTACAGAATGGTGATGGCTGGAACTATCATTGATGAAGGGGCATCTGTGAGTATCCTTTCCTCTATTGCTTGGAAAGCACTGGGTTGCCCGACGCTTTTACCTGAGATGAGAAATCTATCAGGTTTTGATAAAGGAACCAGTCACCCGTTAGGGATTCTCCCCAATGTTCCGCTTACATTGAAAGGGAAGTCAGTTCGCATGAACATCATGGTCGTCCAGGGACCCTTGGCATATAACTTACTCCTTGGACGAGACTATATATATTGCATGGAGGCAATAGTGTCCTCGCTCTTTAGAGTCATGTGTTTTCCGCACGAAGGAAGAATGGTCCAGCTCGTAGACCAACTTTCATTTCCAGGATCACGCATTGCAAATAGTCAAATACCATCCCTTAACGGTTTATTCACTCAAGGAATGCCACCGCCTCTGATTCTACTTCCCGATGAATGCGAGTAATTCGGAAAGAAAGAACTGAGACCCAGGGGGCATGCACCCTGGCCTGCCTTGGGCAGAGAAAACCTTGGGTATAAAGTTAATTTCCGCAGAAGAATGGACTAGTCCGTACCCCGTCCGGCGGTGGAAAGGAGGGTTGTTCTAGGATAAAATTCTTTTGTCAAAGTTATGTGAGCGAAGCGGTCGCTCCCTTTGTCTAAAGAGGTGGGCTCTACTAAGGAGGGGGTCTATTTGTGACAGCAAGAAGGCACCATCTTTGAAATTCAAGCCTCACCCATTAAAACAGTGGGTTTTAAAGGATAAGTAGGGGCAGTCTTCAAAGAAAGAGAGGAAATTGCTGTAACAAGTGGGCACCATCCTTAGCAACCTAATGATAGACATCGCCGAAAAGAGAGTTTAGTTTGCGGCAGCAAACAAAACCATTTTTCGGATAATAAGTAAGAGATGGCAGAATCTCGAAATTATACTTTATACCTGGGGGCATGCAAACCTTTTGGAGTGCAAGCATGGGGCGACTATTTATTTTTTTAAATTTTTAGGTCCTTCTAACCCGTTAAACTCGTAGGATTAGCCGTTTCCAGCTTGCATAAAGAAAGGATGAAGGGCAAAAGCTAAAACCTGCCAAAATTGGAGTAACTAGTGAGGTATCGCTCCTTAAATAAGATTACCTCACCTAAAGCATTCCTTGTATTAAGACTGGTATAATCGAGCAGTTTTTGTGCAGATGTTCATGCTCGTTAAAAAATAAACGCAATCATCGAGCAGTTTTTGTGCAGAAGTTCATGCTCGTTAAAAAATAAACGTAGATTGTGAGCAATCTTTCCCTAGCAGTTCAAGCTCACGCATAAAAAATGAACCGGTAAACAACCTCGAGAAATGTAACCTTTGAAAGCCATATTAAAAGCCCTTGGTCGTGTTTATATGCCATCACCTCCATCTGTTCATTTGGCCAATCGTTCACCTCCATATGTTTGTTTACCCTTTTTGAGGAACAACTGCGAAGAGTGATTTCACTTAGCCATCCTTGTGACACTGCCGTGATTGGAGAATTCCAACCTGTACCTGGAATCTGCTGCTATCCCTGTTCATCACTCGTTCCTCAAAAGACGAGTCTTCTTTGAGCTCTTTTCACTGACTCGTAAAATATGAAAAGTTTGCCGAGTTTTGGCCTTCCAGCTCGTTAAAGCGACCGGAAAGCTATCCCTCCTCTAGATTTTAATCTTTTTGGACCTGAGGGATTATTGCACAAAAAGATCGAGCGCTTGTTTTGTTCGGCTCGTTAAAGCAACCGAAAATTCATCCCTTCTGTATTGTTTTAAACTTTTTCGGACTTAAGGGATTAGATGACGAAAAAGGAATGTTGGAGTTAACTTTTCGTACCTTTTCAGACTCTCTAAAAATGAAAAGGACCGAGTTTTCCTTGTCGTTAGACTCGTTAAAATGATTAAATAGCGACAAACTTGTCTTTAGACGAGAACGAGTTTCCCTATCGCTAGGCTCGTTAAAACATAGCGATGGGCTTGCCCGAAGGGTAGGTTATAGAACAAGCATATGTTATCCTCCTCAAGCTTGACAAAAATAAAGAGGTACTGGTCAGCAATGACTGGGGAAAAATTGGGAGAACCTCACAGTATTAATGGTAGCAAGTCGCTCTTGAACATGACACTTTGTCCTCCGTCCGCATCGGGTTGGGTTGTTTCATTCACCGGTTGCAGAATCATGGTCCTCGCCACACCATCCACAATTGGGGTAATGCTACCAATCCATCACATTAGTGTCGTTATATGTTCAAGAGATGTGGTTCTGTAAAGAGTCAACCCTGTTCCACCCACTGCCATACATTATCCTTCATCCACTTCATGACCGCCACCCTGAATCATACATCACAGTCTGTTTTCACCTCATCATAATCACTAGCTCCGTTCCGTGTCACTGATGTGGGATTCATTAAGGCCCTCCTTTGACGGATCGCTCCTTGTCGACATCAGCTCATTATCCAAGGAGTTGATCTAGGAACACCCCCTCAGTACTTTGAAGCTTGCATGCCTCAATGGCAAGTTTCTCACTTCCGGCGACAGGTATACATCAATGACCTTCGACCAGAAGATTTTGCATGGTGGTCGACGCCAAGTCCTTTATTCCCACCATGTAGATTGTACTGCCGTACCTTGAGGTTCATCATCCTTATCGGTGATTCCTCTCGCGCTTGTTAACGGTTTACATTATTGACCGGTAATCAAGCGATGTCTTTCCATGTTCGACTTCAAGAAATTCTCACATGGATCGACTTGTACATCGAGTGAAGATCGGAAGAGATTGAAGACCCCGGATCTAGTTGCATCCATCCGGGCTGCGATATATATTCAGGACATAAAGACATTTGATATGTACATCATTGCAGCAGATGATCCTCCTTTTTCAAAGGATGATAAATTCGGCAGAGAATTATCAGTCTAGCATCAGACGATCGTCTGTACTATGTACCAAAATGTATTTATAAAGCTGAGCATGATCATGAAAAATGTATGAAAAATAATGTATTGTATTGTATCTTATTACAGGACACTTCTTAGCAGATCGAATGAACTTCGGATCCTCTCAATAAAGCATTTCACCCGATAAACGACCTCATACTTTAGGGGGCATCTGTTATAGACAATTTTGTGCCTTACAGCAACAAGCATGAATTGTCAATAATCCAAGGGATCCAAAGTTCCCTAAACATGATGTTCCTACCCCTAGAGGAACAAGGTCAGCAAACCAACAGCTCTCAGATCAGTTCTCCACCTGAAAACACTCAAAAACAAGCAATCCTGAAATCAAAGCAGGTGCTCCACTGGGTTTCTGCGCTGAAACACAACTGCTCCATGGTGTACCTGCGTTGCAAAGCAGGCAGAACAAAGCCCACCTGCGTTGGGCGAGTTTGGACATGTGGCAGAGTGAGTCATAGCTTTGGAATCTTCCAAAATTGACACTTGGATCAGGTATTTCGCCTTGTGATGAGTCAGAGGCTTTGTTTCTCCAAGTGGAAGCAAGGTTCACCAAGTGGACTCAAGAACTGAAGATCAACTAAAGATTAACTGAAGAGAGAGAGGACACAAGGCAGCTACACATCAGTTGCAAGCTGACTCATCCTTTCTCTATTCATCTATATATTGAGCTCTCTCCTATGAGCTCAAGAGGCTGGAATTTTGGTGCAAAGTAATGTTATGATGTTGGTTTCATTCTTGAGTTATTGGGTGATTGTTTGAGAGAGGTGAAGAAGAGCAATTCTTTCTGCTGGGAGGTGTTGCTGGGTTGGAGCCTGCAATGGTTGTAATCCTCTCAGAACCTTTATTTCTTCATTAATAAAAACTATTGAGGTTCTTCTATGTGCTCTTGTTTCAATTGTATATTGTGATGATTGCATATTTGGTTTACACTAATCCATGAACCAGTTATGATTGCATGCCTCTTGTAGTTTCCTTCTTTGTTATTTTGCAGGATCTCATTGTAGCTGGGCGAGCAGAAGGACAAAGAGCTAGGAGCAAGCGGCCAAGGAGGAGAGTTTGGATTCGACATTAAGCGCAAGGCAACGGTTAGTGCTTTCTCCATTCTCTTTTGCTTTCATAAAGAAGAAAACCGTCAGTAGTTTGTTTTACAGTTGTTGCTAAGGAACTGTCACCCTTAGAGTGGGTTAGGGTCATCCGAGTTGGATACTTTTCCCTACAACAGGGCGGCACATCTTCAGCATGTAGATCTACTCTTGCAACTACTCCGCATGCATAAATTATTCGTCAAGATGTCTAAGTGTTCGTTTGGCATGGAAGAAGTTGAGTATTTGGGCCACATTGTGGGGCGTGAAGGTGTCAAGGTGGACCCAAAAAAGATCCAGGCAATGCAAGAATGGCCTCAACCTAAGACCTTGAAAAGCTTGAGAGGATTTTTGGGTCTCACAGGCTATTATCGTAAATTTGTCCGCAACTATGGCCGCATAGCGAAGCCCCTAACGCAACTCCTAAAGAAAAATTCCTTCTTCTGGAACGAAGAAGCACAACAGGCATTTACCGCTCTCAAAACCGCCATGTGTTCCACTCCTGTCTTAGCACTACCGGACTTCACCAAATCATTTGTCATTGAATCTGATGCTTCGGGAACAGGTATTGGAGCAGTCTTAATGCAGGAAGGGTGACCATTGGCCTTCACCAGCCAACAACTAAGTGGGAAGAATCTGGGCCATTCTACCTACGAGAAGGAAATGATGTCCATCTTACATGCAGTCGAGACCTGGCGACCTTACTTGTTGGGGCGACGTTTCCAAATCCGCACAGATCATCACAGTCTTAAATATTTTTTGGAGCAACGCCTATCTTCCCCACAACAAAATAAATGGTTAGCCAAAATGCTGGGATATGATTATGAGATCATTTACAAGAAAGGGAAAGACAACAGGGTAGCAGATGCATTGTCGCGCCAATTTGAGGAGGAAAGTACTCTGCTTGCAATTTCACTCCCCACTCCAGACTAGATTGAAGAGGCTCGCAAGGAATGGTTTTCACATCTCGGTCTCTCTCAACTCATTTCTCAATTGCAGGTAGATCCTAATTCCAGCAAGGGCTACTCGTGGCAGAATGATATTCTTCGCTACAAGGACAGAGTCGTAATCTCACCAACATCCACCCTCAAAAGTCGCATTTTAGCAGAATTGCACTCATCTCCCATTGCAGGACATCCGGGCTTTCAGAAGACATATGCTCGCACCAGAAGATCATTTTTTTTGGGCCGGCATGAAATAGGACATCCTTACTTTCGTAGCAGAATGTGACATCTGTCAACGCCACAAAGGGGAAACCGTCCACACACCAGGCACATTACAACCATTGCCCATTCCGGCGTCAATTTGGACGGAGGTCTCCATGGATTTCATTACAGGTCTTCCAAAGTCTGGGAACAAGTCAGTCATCATGGTGGTTGTGGACCGACTGTCGAAGTATGCTCATTTCTGCGCCCTACCCCAACCATTCACACCCACTTTTGTTGCTCAAACTTTCATGGATCAGATCTTCAAATTGCATGGCATGCCCACTTCTATTGTGTCCGACCGCGACCTAATCTTCACCAGTAATTTTTGGCAGGAGCTCTTCAGAATACAAGGCACTCAACTCAAACTCAATACTTCATATCATCCGCAAACAGATGGTCAAACCGAAGCAGTCAACAAATGTCTAGAAACCTACCTTAGGTGTTTCACTTCAGAAAAACAACACCTTTGGGTACAGTGGTTACCTCTAGCGGAATGGTGGTATAACACCAACTATCATGCCACTAACAAAATGACTCCCTATGAAGCAGTCTATGGACAACTTCCGCCTTCCCGTACTTCTTATCTCACGGGGTGCTCCAAAGTACAAGCCGTGGATTAACTCCTACAACACCGCGCAACCATGCTTGCCCATCTGCGCGAGAATCTTCATCAAGCTCAGAACCGTATGAAGCAACAGGCTGACCAACATCGCTCAGAGTGCTAATTTCAAGAAGGGGATCAGGTCTGTTTGAGGCTGCAACCATATAAGCAAACATCACTCAAAGACAAGGGTTGTCAAAAGCTCTCTCCAAAATTCTACGGACCATACCAAGTACTTCAGCGCAATGGAGAAGTGGCTTACAAGTTGGCTTTGCCACCTACAGCAAAAATCCACCCAGTTTTCCATGTATCGTGCCTCAAGAAAGTGATTGGGAACAATTGCCGAGTTCAAACTAGTCTACCTGAATTGGACGAAGAAGGGTCAATCTGGCTTCAACCTGAACAGGTTCTAGACACACGAGAGAAGCACCTGCGCGGCCGCATGCTTAAGGAGGTCCTCGTCAAATGGAAAGACACCTCTCCGGAAGATGCAACTTGGGAACTAGCCACTATTTTTCAGCAGTTTCCGCAGCTTCAGCCTTGAGGACAAGGCTAGTCTTAAGGGGGAGGGCATGTTAGGGTCCCACCCTAACCCCCTTATTTATGTCATGGGATCAAGTCATAGTCAAGAGTCAATAAAGCCCATATTAATATTTGTAAGTGGTTAACCCGCAATTAATGACGGGACCACAGTTAGTTGCAAATGGGTAGTAGTATTAGATAGATGGTAAATGGGCGGTAGTATTAGATAGATGGTATTAATAAAACCCACGATATTGGCTCGTGGTATTACATGTATGAGTCAAATATAAAGGATAGAGACTCCCTGCGAGGAGCATTGTGTCTTGTTTTGTAATCGAGCTCTGCTCTATTGGAGGTTGCCCCCTCGAAGAGGCCTGTGAACATTTCTCTCTGAATAATAAAATCATTGCTATTCTGTGTTCTGGGTATATTTTCTTCGCATATTCTGTGTTCTCGGTATCTTTTCTTCGCTTGGGTATTGTTTTGCAGGTTAAGAGCATAACAAATTCCTGGTATTGATCCAACTATTGTGGTGCATGAAATACCCACGTATCCTAAAGCGAAGCCTATTCGTCAATGGCTCTGTCCCATGCATCCTAGGAAGGCCACTGCTATTAAGGGAGAAGTTGAAAAACTTCTAAAAGTTGGTTTTATTTACCCTATCCCATTGATAGATTGGGTCTCTAATATTGTACCTATTACTAAAAAGTAGGGAACAATCCAAGTTTTTGTGGATTACTGTTACATCAGTCGCGCATGCTCTAAAGATAACTATCTCACTCCCTTTATTGATCAAATCATTGATGAGTGTGCTGGGAGTGAGATCTTCTCTTTTATGGATGGTTTTTCTGGTTACAACCAGATTAACATATTACCCGCTAATCAACACAAGACTACTTTCATCTGTCCATGGGGGACTTTTGCTTATAAGAAGCTCCCTTTCGGTCTAAAAAACGCTAGTGCTACCTTTCAGAGAGAAATTTCATATGCCTTTCATGATATTAAACACATTATTCAACCTTATCTAGATGACTTACCATCTCATTCTGCTAAGTGTCGTGACCATCCGGACCACCTTCGAGCAATCTTTCTACATTGTCGACACTATAATATTCATCTCAATCCGCATAAATGTGTCTTCTGCGTAGAATCCTTTTAGCTCTTGGGTTTTGTTGTGTCAAAATAAGGTATCTGAATGGATCCTCTAAAAGTTGAGGCTATTGTAAATCTACCCCCTCCTTCATCGCTGCGCCATTTACAGAGCTTGCAAGGAAAGGCTAATTTATTCATTGCTTTGTCCCTAATTACGCTGAGCTTGCCAAGGGATTTACTCGCTTGCTCAAAAAGGGGATCCCATTCATTTGGGATGAAATTTCCCAAAAATATTTCAATGCTCTAAAGCAAACACTCATCAATGCTCCTTTATTGCATCCCCCTGACTATCACCACGATTATTTCCTATAATTGGCTGCGACTGACAGTACCATTACTATGGTGCTGGTCTAGGATGACGACGATGGAAATGAACACGTGGTTTATTATTTAAGTCGAAATCTTATTTACCCTAAAACTCGATATGCTCATGTTGAGAAACTTGCCTTGGCAGAAGTCCATGTTGTTCAAAGATTTTGCCATTACATTCTTCTATGGAAGACCACAGTGATTTATGACTGTAACCCCATGACTTATATTTTGACTCGTTAATTTCTTGGGGGCAAATAATCTAAGTGGATTTTTATCCTACAAGAGTTTTATTTGGAGTTTACTGTCACTAAATCAAAGAAGTCACTCATTTTTCCAAATTAATCTATGCCCTTCCTTTTGCAAACACCTCCACTAATTTTACTGAGCAAATTCCTGATGAAACTTTGTTTCTCATCAACACTCTCAACCCGTGGTACAAAGATATTATTGTTTATCTTCAGACCCAAACTTTCTGATCCGAGTTGTCTCGATCTGACCGATGCCACATCCGGCATCAGTCTCAACCTTATCGGATTATTGGTGATACGTTATACCGAGTCGATGTTGATTCTGTTCTTCGCAGATGTCTAACACTTGAAGAGGTTGAACGAGTCTTAAATGACTGCCACTCTGGGGCATGTGGTGGTCACATGTCAGGCTATGCCACTGCTCAGAAGATCCTTCGCACTAGTTATTTCTAGCCTTCTATCTTCAAAGATTGTATTCTAGCAGTTCAAAATTGCCATGAATGTCAGATTTATAACAACAAACAACATGCCCCACGAGCATCCCTACACCCACTCGTTACCGTTGGCCAATGTTCTAAATGGGGCATAGCTTTCATGACATGTAACCCTTGCTCGACTGGGGGGCATGGCTATATCATCGTCGCCATCAACTATTTTACTAAATGGGTCGAGGTGATGCCCACATATAATGCTGACGGTATCACTACTGCTTAGTTCCTCTTTAACCATGTCATAGCTCATTTTGGCGTCCCTCAAGCCATTGTCACTGACCAAGGACCAGATTTTCATTAGCACATAATGGCAGAGCTGACTGATCAGTTGGGTCTTTGCCATAATAGCTCAAATCCTTATTACCCACAGGCCAATGGACGAGTTGAATCAATTAACAAAGTCTTGATTAATATGCTTCAACGAACCATTGGGAAGCATAAGAAGGATTGAAATCTCATGCTATTCTCGGCTCTTTGGGCTTACTGAACTTCGACTAAGACAACCACTGGTTTCACTCCATTCTAGTTAGTTTATGGTTTAGAAGCGACACTCTCGATCAAGTGTGAAATTCCTTCGTTAAAGCTAGCTATCGAGCTACTCCTCGATACCTCACATGAAGAGGAGAGGCTACTTTATCTCAAGAGGCTTGATGAGACCCATCATATTGATGCAATGTTGATCAAAGCAAAAAATAAACGAGTTAAAGCTCATTTTGATCAAACTATTTCTCCACGTGTTTCTGCTTAAGGTGACTTGGCCTTGCTGTATGATCAAGCCAATGATAAGTTGGGAGCTGGGAAGTTCGAACCTATGTGGCATGGATCATACATCGTTAAACATGTCTCGAAAAAAGGTGCCTATGAGCTGGTTGACTATGAAGGTAATGCGTTATCACAACCCCGCAATCAGATTTAGCTGAAAAACTATTATGCGTGAATTCTGTGTAATTAATTTTGTACATTAGTGTGTGGATTCATTAGTGTGAAATTTTGAGTTTTTGGTGTGATTGTTTGCTTTGCAGACATGTTTCCTATGCTTACCTTGTGTTCCACTCGATTTGCAGATGTCGTCAAATCATTATGTTGGTTTTGCTGATGGTTCTTGTCATAGCACACAAAACTTATCCTTCGCAACTTGGGTATTATTTTCCCTTGATGGCGAGTTGATCGATTTACAGGGTATTTGCCTGGGACGAACAACTAATAATATTGATGAGTATAGTGAAATTATTGAACTGTTATCAAAAGCAGTTGCTCTTGGCATTAGAAATTTAGTTGTTAAGTTAGATTCACAACTTGTTGTGTTACAATTGAATAGTCATTACTCAGTAAGAAATCCACAAATTTTGTGTATGTATCTACGTGTTCGATTACTGGAAATAAATTTTGATTATATCACATATCAACACATTCCACGGAATTTGAATATGTTAATAGATGCATTAGCAAATTATGTTCTTGATAGAAATTTGTGTAACTTATAAAACTGATCACATCATCATGATACATGAACACATAAGTAGAAGATAGAAACATGCATCTCTCTCTCTCTCTCTCTCTCTCTCTCTCTCTCTATCTATATATATATATATATATATATATATATATATATATATATATATATATATATATATATATATATATATATATATATATATCGTGTCTGCCAAAGTTTGTTTATCAAAATCTAAAAAAATAAGTGTTTTGGGACACATGGCTTTCCAAGCCTACAATAGTGCAAAAACACGATTAGAAAAGGCTATTTGCCCACAAGGTGCTCGCGATAGCACGAGACCGCTCTGGTCACTCGACCTAAGAGCTGACGCAGTCTCACATACTCTCCTACAATAAGCCTCTGGTATCACAATGACACATCATCTATAGTCACATATTTTGGAATCCCTGAGGTTATTCCTTCTAGATTTCGTTCCATCTCTACCATAAGATCTGCTCCTTCCTCATATGGAGCATATTCTATCTAACGTACTACTCATAATGCTATTGGAGACATGCCATGAGACCTTTCTGATGCCACATCTTAACATTTATCTCAAGTATACTCTCATATACACTTTAACAAAAAACTCATAAAATTTGAAAAAATTCCAAAAAACAAGTTTTACCTGCATCGGTCTGATGAGCCCCAAAAATGGACAATTATTTGGGCTCAATCAACCTCCTAATTTGACTTAATCCACCATTCTCATTAGTTTATTGCATGTTTTTGATTATGTTTATGTTAATAGAGTGAATTTGGTTAGTCATTATGCCAACAAGTCTAATGGGTGCTTTGTGTAACCTTTTTGGTCAACTTGGAGACAAAATTGAAGGTCTTAATGAGCACTTGGCAGCCAAATTCGTGGGAGAACAAGCTAGAGGATTTGGAGGAAGGTGTCCCCTTCATTTATGGGCCCTTACCTCGAATTCTCCACCATCAGCTTGAAGTTCAAGGGCCACCGAATCAATCAGCACAAGGGCAGCCAAGCAAGTCAAGTAGGACTGCTGTTAACTCCAAGTTTTGGGCAGCCGAGTCCCTAAAGTTTAGGAGGATTGTTGGGTCCTCAATTTGTATAAATAAGAAGGCTTAGGGCCTCATTTTGGTTAGCCAGTGTAGCCAGTGGATGTTAGCTAGTTAGCCAGTAGATAGTTAGCTAGTGGTTAGTCATTTTGTAGCCAATAGTTAGCTAGTTTATGGTTCGATTTGGATGCAGTAGATTAGCTTTGCTTTCAGCTCATTTGCAAGTTCTTCTTGTGGACAGTTTTGATGTAACTCTTCATTCTTGATTAATAAAGATGAATCAACTTTGCACCAGCTCTAAATCTCTCTTGGGAGGCTGTAGCTCTTGGGGTTGGGCCCATCTCAAGCACCCAGTACCTCCCTTGTTTATCTTTATGTGTGTTCGCTGCATTCTTAAAATAAAGTCTGCTCTTTAGATTTAATTCGTGCTTTGTTACTTAGGTTGATTTTGATGGTTGAAGTAGCTTTTTATGTTTAGGATGGATTGGTAGGAGTTAGTCATGCGTTTATATCTCTTTGATAATGTTTTGTTCACATGCTGTACGTGATTCTTGTCATGAATAAGGTTGCTGTTCACTGATCTCATTAAACTGTTAGATAGATCATCTCATATTTTGATTGTATGCAAGATGTAGTTGGTTTGATCAGGTAAACACTATGCAGGGCACCTTCATCACCTCCTCGTTCATCTGAGCCTCGTCCAGATCAGGTCCTCCATCACCAAGTCTGTTTCCTCATCTCCCATCTGCTCTTTTGCCACGTAACCCTACCTTCTTGCTTTTCCATTGCCTAAACCTTCTTTGATGCAAGCTAGACTTCCACACCCTCTCATCAACTCTATCCATCAGTCCTTGGGTCATTTCAGGCCCCTACCCTACCTCCCTATCCATTCATGCACCTTACCTCACTCACCCATGCTCCGAAATTCCATTATAGAACATCCTGTAGAAATCCCAGAACATCCTGTAGAACCCCTGCAGACTTCCTGTAGAAGCTCATAAACACGGTTCCTTGGCAGCCAAACTTTGTGAGACTCTCTGGAAGGGTGTTAGGGACCCCTTAGACCCTCTCTGAACCTTCCCAAATTTTCCCAAGCATTTCTCCTCCTTGATCCACCTCTGCACAGTGAAAAGCTAGTTAAAAGCACATGCATGATCATTATAATAACTTAATCAAAAATACAAAAAGATGTTTTCTTCAGATAGTGATAACTTAGACACATGCATTTTACCTTCCTAGAAGTAATGGCATCTCTTCTCGTAGTTTGCATTCTCATTTTTGCATCAGTAGGACTAGTTGGTAGAATTAGGGTTTGCTAGGGTTTGTATTTCTTTTTGGATTTCAGTTTCTTTCGGCAAGTAGATTAGCTTCCTTTGAGTTAGCTTTCATCCATCAATTAAAAAGCTTCTTCTAAGAGCTCATAGAAGTTGGCTTAAGCTCCTAGCGGACTTGTGCTAGCTGACCAAGTGACAGCTGCGGCAAGAGCTAGTACTTGTGCATACAGCACTGTCGCTTCCAAGTTTGTTACGAACTACCGGGTTGATAAAATTAGAGATAGGAAGCTCCAGGAGTTGTAGCATTATTGCTACAATACTGGAGCCCACCATCTTTTTGGCGCCGTTGCCGGGGAAGCGTCAGAGTATTGGTGATTGTCGCTTTTCTTCTATTTTCCACTACAATCTTCTGCTAAGTAGTTTATTTCATTTCCATTATGCAATTTCGTTTATGCAAAAGTAGATTAGCATTTCCCGATTTCATAGATTAGCATTTCTCGCTTTCATAGATTAGCATTTCAATTCTGCAATTTCATTTCTGCAAGCGTAGATTAGCATTTCAATTCTGCAAGCGTAGCCTAGCATTTCATTCCTGCAATTTCATTTGAGCAAAATAGATTAGTCCTTTCCTGCTTTCATTTCAATTCCGCCTTTTCATTTCAGCAAGATAGTTAGTTGCAGTTCAATCTATTTTAGTTTTGCAGGTACAAGAAGAAAAATACAAAAATCAATCAAAAAGATTTCATTTCATGCCTTGTAGGAGTAGAGATAAGTTAGAAAAATGATTTCACAACACCCCTACTGCTTCACACAGCCAACCTTCTCTCTTCTTCGATGGTTGTGACTAAGAAGAACCCTTGGATGGACATCAAGACATATCTAAAGAACCTCTAATGGAGAAGAAGAAGAAAACATTCCTCTGAAGCAAATGGCTACAAGCAGGAATGTTGGGAGCAGTACCTTGTCCCAACATGAATTTGCAAATCAGATCGAAGATTTCAAGAGTGATATGAGGCAGTTTCTTGCCATGCAACTGGATACCTTGCGGATCCAAAAGAAGAAAGAAGAAGCCAAGAGGGCTTTGGTCATTTTTTGTCCTAGGTGCACTAGAAAGCATCCTAGGAACGAATGTCCATTGTACTCCATAGAAGTGTGTTTTTTCTGTGAAGAATACCATCCTACAGATCAGTGCCCTTCCTTACCCAGATTCAAAGCTGCATACCAGAGAGCCAAAGGAGCCACTGAATCACTCTATTATATGAACCAAAGGAGGCCGCATGGACCTAGAGCTTACCAGCAGGAACTACAAGGGACACATGAGACCTATTATGACCCCTACCAAGCCACTTTCATGCCTTCTTGGGGTCCCCCTGCTCATCCTTACTGGTTCACACCTCCTCCTTGCTCCTTCACAGATCCATATTATGCCCAACCAGTTGCTCATTTGTTTCACTCTTATGCTCAGCCACAGCCTCAGTGGAATGCACCTTATCAAGGGTGGAGGCCCCAGTACAACTCTCATCCCACTCATTTTCCTCCACCACCTGCTCATCCACAACCATTGCCTCCTCCTCCACCAAGGCAACCCCAAATGCCTACCCAACCACAATGCCATCCATCTCCATGTCAATTTCACACCTCCACTCAACTACCCGTACCATTTCCAAAGCCATACAATGGAGTAGCTCAACCCAATTGCAAAGCTGAGGCACAACATATCCAAATGACTCCTCTTGAGCTCAATGATCTTCACCATAGCTCAGGAAAAGCATTGCAAAAAAGAGATCATCTTCAAAGCATTGAAGGATCACATCCAGCAAAAGAAGATTCAAAAGAGGAGATCAAAGAACCACAGACTGCACTTGATGAAGAGAATAGATCAGAATCAGAGATCGAGAGAGTTCCCTCATGGTTACCATCAAATCTTCCATGTATTCAAGAGAAAGATCAACAAAAAGAGGAAGATCAGAAGGTCATGATAGAAGGTGACATGAAGAATGATCCAGATCAGCAAAAGAACCAAGGATATCAAAGCTATATTGAGACATGGTTCCAGACAGTCACTAAGTTGCAACAATACTCTCTTCCTCAGCTATGTTTTGTACTTTCAAAGTCAGATCAATTTGTCTCTGAAATTTGGATAGTTGTCCAAGCATGCATTTCGAGCCTTCACATCATTTTTTCTCTAATCTCGATGTGCACATGGCTCCATTGGAAGTATTCTTATACTTGAGAATGAGTTTGTTTTTCAAGTAGGGTAGGGTAGAAAAAAAAAGAAAAAGAAAAAAAAGAAAAAGAAAAAAATGAAAATAAGATGAAAATAGAAATCTAAGGTGAAAACCTCCTCGGAGGCGCCTTAGATTGGCTCATTGATTGAAAACCTCCATGAGGCGGTCAATGGGTTGGAAAAAAAGAGAAAATAAAAGGGAATAAGATCTTTGGGTGAAAACCTCCCTTGGAGGCGCCCAAGGCAGGCAATTAGGGTGAAAACCTCCATGAGGCGCCCTAGTTGTTTTTCAAAAAAAAAAAGAGAAAAAGAAAAATAAAAATAAAACTAATTTCCATTGGCTAATTGCAGGTTGCAAGAAGGATGTTTCATGACAGGAGGAGCACTCAAATCAAGATCAAAGGAATTTTTCTTGTGCCTTCTACAGGAAGCTCTGTATTTCTACAGGAAACATCCTATAGAACCTTTGGACGAGCCAAATCCAATTTCAAAAGTGAATCTAATGGTGGGAATCTGTTGATTAGGCCTACAAGCACTTGTGTGTCCATCCCTTGCCTTCATCCATCATTTTTTCCACCTCCTCGTGCTTCTCATTGTGCTTCTACAGGAACTTCCTGTAGAAATTGTGGGAAACTAGACATGGATTTCAAAAAGTGGTTTGGCGAGCATTGTAGCTTCCTCAAGGGTTCAGAAGCCCTCAAGCCATCTTCCAACTCCTCCTCCATCATCTCCATACCTGCATCACAGCCCAAGCTCAGTTTTCCCTTCCATGCAAACACATGCAAAGTGCCTTGAAGCAAAAACACATAGAACAAAATTTGTTTTTGCCATAAATTGAAAACCATGCATCCATTTGACAAACCGTTTTATGGGGAATTGTACAAGGGTGATGACAACATGCCTGAGCAGTTTCATGCCGTTCCGATGCACGGTTTCCAAGAAATCAGCCTCCATCACCATCAGCCATTTTTTCATTTTCTCCATAACTGTGCATCCGTTTCAAAACCTATTTCATGGGGATATGCATATGAGTGATGGTAACCTACCCAAGCAGTTTCAGCCGATTCCGATGCACGGTTTCCGAGAAATAGATCTCTGAAATATTCAGCCATTTTCCATTTTTCTCAAAATTCGTGCATCCGTTGATCACGATTTTGCTATGGGAGATGCATCATGATGATAGAAACATGCTCAGAAAGTTTTAGATCAATCCGATTTACCGTTTGGGAGAAATGGCGAAAACAAGTTCTGGTTCTGTGACATTGCAGCAGCAGCAGCTTGAAGGTGCAGATCTGAACGTGGAAACAATTGCATGCAGCTCAGATCCGACCAGAGGACACCTACACAAGGAAAAGCAATCAAAAATCATCAATCAAGCCGCCATGCATGCAGCAAATGAAGATCAACACATGCATGCAACAAAGCAACCACACACGACTTGCAGGTACGTGACTAAACTTGTTCCTCTGTTTGCATGAATCTAATCTAAGCATTGCATGAATGAATGAGATGGTCGGATTAAAAAAATCGGTGGCCAGCTAACTGGCCACCCTCGTCCAGCTCAAACAACGCTCGGTGGGTGCAATCGACACGCGTGCTCAACCATCTCAAGAAGGAAATTGAAAACGGGTAGTGATGGACAGTTAAACTCTAGTGCAACTGATGGATGAGATTTCAAGCAGAGAACACACAGTTAACCACTGCAGTTCATTATAGCACAACAGTTGCATGTGCCAGCACACGTCGTTGCCACCTCACTCCACCAACAATCACGCAAACATCAATGAGCGCTCAGCTGTTAGTCAACTTGCACACAACTGTAAGTGTGGATTTTGTTGGTAATTTTTATTAGCACAACAACAGCCGCCATCAAGATTGCTACAGAAATCTCTGATGCCATTGCAGAACTACAGTTTGCAAAAACACACAAATGAGGGGGCTATGGAGCATATACAACGAAATATTGCCAGACCAGTAAATGCAGATCCATCTGCAAAGTTTTGTTCAATAGCAATGGAAAGTTCATCTGGAACAGAAGCAAGAGAAGCTAGAGCCGTTGATTTTGCAAACAAAAATGTGATGGCTATGACTGGTGCAAAGGTTGAGGGAGAACTTTCTGTGAAACAAGGGCCGGTACTTATTTGACTGTTGAAGAAAAGAAGAAATTGAGATCCGGTGTTAAAGTGAATTTTGACTTTCTTTCTAACCACAAAAAGCTGCAGTTTACACTGACTTAGGCATTCAGCCTTCTTCCTCATCACTTGAAAGCAATAAAAGTCAGATGGATTTGATTAAAGCAGAGAGCCTCCCTGATTTGAGTACTTTATCTATTATTCAGGCAGATTATAATGTCATATCAAGTATCTGGTGGTTCTATTCTTTCAGTCCTTCATAAAAGTATCTTTGAAGTATCAGCACAAAAGGATGAACCCGCTAGAAAAGACAGTACAAGCATAAAGAAGCATCCAAAGTAACTGTGAAGGATTTCCACAGAGATGGTGCAAAACATGCCATGAAAGATCAGGCTGATGACAGATGTTAAGAAAGAAGTCAACGTGGATGCTGCAAGGATACCTTGAAACAAGCCAAGTTCGAGCGCTTTGACAGAGAGCGTTCAAAGGAAACGAAAGGGAAATGAACAAAAAGCTTGTCAAAATCTAATTTTAAGAAAAGAAAAATGCCTCTGAGCAAAGACTGCGTTTCAAATATTGTTGATACACAGCTTTTTCAAGACCAAACTGCAGGAGTATTATGTCGGTTTACAGTATCCACAGACCCCGATTTACAACTCAAAGCTGCTGGAGCTGATGTTATATCAATTCTTGTAAGGGTTCTTCAATCTGATACTCCTTTAGCAAAGTGCAGGGCAACCATTTCACTTGAGCAATTTTCACAGAATTCAGGAAATTTGAGCCCACCAGTCAAGAAAAAGCAAGGTTTTTTATGTTTCTCACCTTCTTCTGTTAGGCGGTGTAGAGTTCATAGAGGTGTCTGTTCAGATTAGAACTTCTTTCTGTCTTGTTGAGGCAGAGAAACCAGTTAAAGGCCTGGAAACACTTTTTCCCATCCAGCTTTGGCATGCAATATCTATTCTCAGGTAGTTCATTGTACTTGTGTGCTTTTATAATACATTAGACTTGCCATTTGTGTTGGATTTGTCAGCTTTCAGGCAGCACAATTCAAGGAGAAAGCACCCTCAGCCAAGCAGGCTGAGACAATGCCGACTGTTTCTACAGGAAGACAGAGAACTGTTAGCAGACTGTTTCTACAGGAAGTTAGCAGACTGTTTCTACAGGAAGCTAGCAGACTGTTTCTACAGGAAGCCAGCGAACCGTCTTTACAGGAATTTTGAAAAGAGGGAAGCCAAAGGAGAAATCAGCCAAGATGTTAGCCAAAAAAGGCCACCAGGGCCATCAAAGATGAGGAGATAGATTGGTTTCTCAGAGGATGAGCAACACTTTCAGTAGGGGGGTGATGATGAGCCCCAAAAATGGACAATTATTTGGGCTCATTCAACCTCCTAATTTGACTTAATCCACCATTCTCATTAGTTTATTGCATGTTTTTTATTATATTTATGTTAATAGAGTGAATTTGGTTAGTCATTATGCCAACAAGTCTAATGGGTGCTTTGTGTAGCCTTTTTGGTCAACTTGGAGACAAAATTGAAGGTCTTAATGAGCACTTGGCAGCCAAATTCGTGGGAGAACAAGCTAGAGGATTTGGAGGAAGGTGTCCCCTTCATTTATGGGCCCTTACCTCGAATTCTCCACCATCAGCTCGGAGTTCAAAGGCCACCGAATCAATCAGCACAAGGGCAGCCAAGCAAGTCAAGTAGGACTGCTGTTAACTCCAAGTTTTGGGCAGCCGAGTCCCTAAAGTTTAGGAGGACTGTTGGGTCCTCAATTTTTATAAATAAGAAGGCTTAGGGCCTCATTTTGGTTAGCCAGTGTAGCCAGTGGATGTTAGCTAGTTAGCCAGTAGATAGTTAGCTAGTGGTTAGTCATTTTGTAGCCAATAGTTAGCTAGTTTATGGTTCAATTTGGATGCAGTAGATTAGCTTTGCTTTCAGCTCATTTGCAAGTTCTTCTTGTGGACAGTTTTGATGTAACTCTTCATTCTTGATTAATAAAGATGAATCCAGCTTTGCACTAGCTCTAAATCTCTCTTGGGAGGCTGTAGCTCTTGGGGTTGGGCCCATCTCAAGCGCCCAATACCTCCCTTGTTTATCTTTATGTGTGTTCGCTGCATTCTTAAAATAAAGTCTGCTCTTTAGATTTAATTCGTGCTTTGTTACTTAGGTTGATTTTGATGGTTGAAGTAGTTTTTTATGTTTACGATGGATTGGTAGGAGTTAGTCATGCGTTTATATCTCTTTGATAATGTTTTGTTCACATGCTGTACGTGATTCTTGTCATGAATAAGGTTGCTGTTCACTGATCTCATTAAACTGTTAGATAAATCATCTAATATTTATATTGTATGCAAGACGTAGTTGGTTTGATCAGGTAAACACTATGCAGGGCACCTTCATCACCTCCTCGTTCATCTGAGCCTCGTCCATATCAGCTCCTCCATCACCAAGTTTGTTTCCTCATCTCCCATCTGCTCTTTTGCCACGTAACCCTACCTTCTTGCTTTTCCATTGCCTAAACCTTCTTTGATGCAAGCTAGACTTCCACACCCTCTCATCAACTCTATCCATCAGTCCTTGGGTCATTTTAGGCCCCTACCCTGCCTCCCTATCCATTCATGCACCGTACCTCACTCACCCATGCTCCGAAATTCCATTATAGAACATCCTGTAGAAATCCCAGAACATCCTGTAGAACCCCTGCAGACTTCCTGTAGAAGCTCATAAACACGGTTCCTTGGCAGCCAAACTTTGTGAGACTCTCTGGAAGGGTGTTAGGGACCCCTTAGACCCTCTCTGAACCTTCCCAACCTTTCCCAAGCATTTCTCCTCCTTGATCCACCTCTGCACAGTGAAAAGCTAGTTAAAAGCACATGCATGATCATTATAATAACTTAATCAAAAATACAAAAAGATGTTTTGTTCAGATAGTGATAACTTAGACACATGCATTTTACCTTCCTAGAAGTAATGGCATCTCTTCTCGTAGTTTGCATTCTCATTTTTGCATCAGTAGGACTAGTTGGTAGAATTAGGGTTTGCTAGGGTTTGTATTTCTTTTTGGCTTTCAGTTTCTTTCCGCAAGTAGATTAGCTTCCTTTGAGTTAGCTTTCATCCATCAATTAAAAAGCTTCTTCTAAGAGCTCATAGAAGTTGGCTTAAGCTCCTATCGGACTTGTGCCAGCTGACCAAGTGACAGCTGCGGCAAGAGCTAGTACTTGTGCATACAGCACCGTCGCTTCCAAGTTTGTTACGAACTACCGGGTTGATAAAATTAGAGATAGGAAGCTCCAGGAGTTGTAGCATTATTGCTACAATACTGGAGCCCACCACGGTCCACTGTTCACACGGTGGTAGAGTCAGATCTGGATCTCCTCTAAAGTCTGTGGCTGCATAGGCATAGTCATCCACAATGATCAGTTGTTGGCGTATCCAACCAGAAAAAAATGGAGGGAAATACATCCGTTGGACCCCTCCTCCACAAGGAATGATCTCACTCCATCTGAGTATCCTCCAATCTTATGGAGCTTGATCCTCCACCTCCACCCACTGGTACTGAAATAGGGGCACGCACTCTAAAAAGAAAGTGACCAAAATTGAACCAAAGTTGAACTGCTTCAAGTTTCCCAACTTGCCTTTGGTCAGTTGCCTCTTCATGTTGGCCAGTAGTCCCTCGCACCAGTTGAACATTGTTGGAGTAAGGAAATCCACTGCATACTGGAATTTTGATTTTGAGATCTCGTGCAAATCCTGCACCCCAGCTATACGGGCCATGGTGTGTAGAATTGTCCTCAAGGGAAGATTTTCGATGGTTGCTATCTTCACCTTCCCGCTCACAGTTGTCTTTGCACTCGGGAAATTCCTTCTGATTAAGGTATTGGTGCTCTCACCTCCACCACGGGATCTAAAGAGTTGGACTCTTTCCCCTCTTCTGGACAATCTAGTAATGAAGTAGATATCAACTACTTCCAGCTCTATTTCTTGGTCTTCGATGATGAAGATATGTCGATCAACATCCCATAGACTGATCAGATAATGTAGCAGCTCATTTTGAGCTCTGAGTCCTGGGGTTCAAAAGAATTTCAATAACCCGTAGTCCCTCAAAGCATTGACACATTCAACACTTTGGGCAGCCTGGTGATCTTCTGCCTCATGGCCCCTTTCCTTCCATTCGATGACCATGTTGTTAAAATCTCCTACAAACAAACCATTTACATTGCTTAAATGCCTTTCCATGGATCGAAAACTCAAAAAAATTAATCAAGAGAGAGGATTTACATTTCTTTTTTCCGCCCTGCAACCAACACGTCTGTTTTAATTATTTTCACTTTTGGGCTCAGGGACGATCAACGTGGATCTGATGAGTAGACTCATGCACGTCGCCCTCGATTTTACCTGTAGTTGACAGTTCATGAAATGATGCCCTAAATCTCCCACACTGCTTGCCTAAAGAATCAAGGAAAATAGGGCAAAATGCACTTTCCAATTTAGTCCAAGTGAAATGGTAAAAATGTTTCTACTTTTTGTCTATTTGTAAGTTTTTAAATACATTTTTTTCCAATATTTTATTATTTTCCTCGATATCAGTGTTGCGTGGTTGTCTTTGTGTAGTTACAGGTTGTTTTCTATGGTTACAGTGATCATTTTTTACTGATTCAACAAGCTTTTGTTTTATCTCTTTTTTTGGACTCGCTAAAAATAAACGAAAAAGGAACCCCGCTGGAGTCATCTTTAAGCTCTTTTATAACTCTTGAAATATGAAAAGATTGACGAGTACTTGTATTTTCGAACTCGTTAAATTAAATGATTGATGTTGTCTCAGTATACGTTTACCCCTTTTTTAGGATGAGATTGACTATTTACGAAAAAGGTAAACCTTGGTCGACATGGTCAAGAGGTTCTCTTGAATATTGTTTTCCACCTTTTTGGGTTCGAGAGACAAATTACAAAAAGGGACGTGATGGAGTTTTCTTTTTCATCTCTTTTTCAAACTCTCTAAATATGATAAAGATATTGAGTTATTCTTTCGTCAGAATCATACAAAATTAAACGACGAAAGACTTGTCACCATGACGAGACCGAGTTTCTCCTTCCTAGGGCTCATAAAACTTACTAGGATGGATTCATTCAAAGAATGAACTTATACGAAAGGCATATGATATCCCCTTCAAGCTTGTGATAAAAAATAATTGGGGTGTTGGCATTATGTTTCTGGTATGGCTATATGTTACAAATGTTGTACTTGATGGCAACTCCCGTGGCAAGGCTCTCAATTTGTTGAAAATTAAGAAGTATGCAGGAGATCAGTTCAGAAGGTGCGTACCCGCAGGTACGCCGTGAAGGGACCGTGGCCAGACACGCAGGTCAGCCGTTCAAAAGGTGCGTACCCCCAGTGCACTCATTTCAAGGCATAGAAAAGCACACGTGTGGTTTCTTATGTTTAACCCTTGGTATTTAGCCGACGGTATTTGTGTTACTATGGTTTTGGCTCGTGGTATTGATCCATGATTTTAGGAGGAGCTTTCCTATATAAAGCAAAGGAGATCACTTGGCTAAGTATATTTTGCAATTGAATATCTTAAGATCTGAAATATTGGGTTATGGTCTTAAAATCTTGATCTATATGAAGTTGAAAGCGAATATGTGAAGGGTGATCTCTCGAGCGCATGATCAGATCTGGGCATCTGAGCATCTGTGCCACTCTGGTGGACTGCCTTTTCGGGCCTAATCAGAAGTACGCAGGTGTTTAACAGGAGAGCTGCGTGGGTACGCAGAGCAGAAACATAATATCTGGGTGGGTACGCAAAGCAGAAGAAGGAGAGCTGCGTGGTTACGCAGAGCAGAAGAAGGAGAGCTGCATGGGTACGCAGAGCAGAAGAAGGAGATCTGCGTGGGTACGCAGAGCGACGAAGGTTCAGGTGCGTACGCACAGTAACTGTATGCGGCGCGATAGTATCTTTGGGCGCGTACCTATAGAAAAAGCACGCGGCGCAGTAGTGTCTTTGGGTGCGTACCTGTAGTGACAATACGTAGAGCGGTTGAGGAAAAAGTGCGTGGACACGCAGAGTGGCAGAAAGATCTCTGTGGGTATATGCAGGGAAGCAGAAGGTGAAGTGCGTAGCGACGCGGGCCACAGAAGGAAAAACTGCGTATCTATCTTAAGATCTTCTGTTGATTGAATTTTTCTGATTGATAAGGTGTTCTCGGTTAGTTCTGTTATTACTGATCTGATTACTGCAGTGGACTGTGTAACTTACATGTACTTGATGTTCATTTGATGCTTTATGAAAAGAAGTAGGGGGTTGTAGCTCCCTTCCAGGAAAGATTGGAAAACAAGAGAGAGTTGTAGCTCTCTGCAGGTTGCAGCCTGCGTACTGGTAAAGGACTGCACCAGTACAAAACCATTGTAAAAGGAGTTTCTAATTTGAAAGAAGATAGAGACATATTGCAGCAGGTGGTTTTCACCCACATTGGGTTTCCACCTTACATCTTGTGTTCTTTGGTGTGACTATCTGTTTTCTTTGTCCATGCTCATTATTTTATGGTACTGACATGCAAAATTATTTCAAAGAACAAATACGGAAGATTTATTAAAAGAATTTGATAATACTGATTCACCCCCCCTCTCAGTATTATTTCCAACAATTGGTATCAGAGCAGGTCCTTCGGAGAAGCTTGATCGCTTGAAGGAAGATCATTCATCATGAGTAACTACGAGAGGGAAGCATCAATCAGACCACCAATTTTTGATGGGACAAACTTCAATTATTGGAAGGTAAGAGTTACTGCCTATCTTCAATCTCTTGGTACAGAAGTTTGGGATATCATAGATACAGGCTACGCTTTTCCTTCAACCACTCCTACAGATGCGGCCGAAAAGAAGAAATATGAAACAAATGCTAAAGCAGTCAATACTCTGCTGGGATGCTTATCTCAAACAGAATTTGTAAAGGTTATGCAATATAAATCCGCAAAAGAAATATGGGACAAGATTGTCTTGAGCTACGAAGGAGATGAACAGGTAAAGCGTGCTAAACTTCAAATTCTCAGGATTCAGTATGAGAATCTCAGGATGTATAATGATGAAAGTGTGGCTAACTATTTTCTTCGGGTAGATGAGATTGTTAATTGCATGAAAAATTTGGGTGAAGAAATAAAAGAGGCTATTGTGGTTGAAAAGGTTCTAAGATCATTATCCCCCAAATTTGAATCCAAAGTATCTGCAATAGAAGAAAAGGAAAATCTACGAATTCTTACTATGTCTCAGTTACATGGAATTCTAACTGCTTATGAAATGAGAAAGGGAGGTCCATCAAACAGAAGAGAAGCTGCTTTCAAGGCGTCAGGCAAAGGAGATTATTATGAAGCAAGCCACATCCCAGAAGAAGAAGAAGAAGAATCAAATTTTGTCAGAAATCTTCAAAGGGGTTCTGGAAGGTTCAGAGGTAAGTTACCTTTTAAATGCTTTGCTTGTGGAAGAGTAGGTCATTATGCTGCAAAATGTCCTTATAAGGATAAAGGAAAGGAACCTGCTAGATGGAATAAGAAACAGAGTGCAAATAAGAAAAGCTACTACACTCATGAAGATAGTGATGGTCTATCAAACAGTGATGAAGATGAACAAGGTAATGAATATAAATTGTTAATGGCATTTGAAGATGATGATTATATGGATGCTATAGATGTGGATAACCTTTATGAAGAAATTACTAGACTCAAGAGATGTATAGAAGAAAAGAATATGATCATTGATACTCTACAATTTCAAATTGATGAAAAGGAAAAACATCTTGAAAAATTAGAAGGTGAAATTGTTGGTCTTAGAAAAGAGATTGAGAAAACAAAAGCTATTAATCTTAAGTTTGTCAAAGGATCTGAAACTTTGGATGAGATTATCAATGTGCAGCGGTCTCCTCTAAACAAGACAGGTCTGGGCTATAATGGAGAAACTTCTCAAGTATCCACCTCAAAAAGTTATCTTGATGCAGCAAGAAGAAATGAGCAAAAGCACAATGGAGACCATCAGGTAAAGCAGGGACGAAATGCAAACAGAGACTATCAGGGGCAATCCGTCTTAAGAGTGAACAAAAGCTACAACCAGGCACAGGTAAAATCTTCTCAATTTGGTTCAAGAATGAATGACAATCACTTGGCCGGTAGATTTGATAACCGCAGAAGTTTCTTCAATGGACAATGTTTTTCTTGTCATAACTTTGGTCACAAAGCAGCTCAATGTGTTGCATATAAAACAATCATGACTAGAGAAGCTCAAAAACAAAGAAGTATGACCGGGATTACAAAAAGGACCTATAACAACTTTTCGGCTCTTGAAAATGAAGTTGAATGTTCTATTTGCAATAACTTTGGCCATGAAGATTCTGAATGCAGGAGTAGGTTTCAACAGAAAAAGGAACAAGCCTCAAGCACCAAAACATGGAGAATAAAGGAACCACAAACAGAAAGATGTGGAATAGCATTTTATGCAGAGGGACAGGAAAATCTATGGTACATTGACAGTGGATGTTCGAAGCATATGACAGGTGATAAAGAAAAACTTGAGTCATATTCTGCTCTAGAAAAGGGAAAGAAAGTTTCTTTTGGAAATGATACTCCTGCAACTATAAAAGGAAAAGGCATTGCTCAGTTAAAAGAAAAGGTCAAGGCTGGAAATGTTTTGTATGTTGATGGATTGAAGCATAATCTTCTAAGTGTCAGCCAGATGTGTGATCAAAGAACCGAGGTGATATTCAGATCAAATGGATGTCTTGTTCGTGATCTTGATACAGGTAAAACAGTGATCAAAGGCAAAAGAACTCCAAATAATCTGTACATATTTGAAGAAGGACAACAACAATGCTATCTGAGCAAGGATGATGAGCACTGGTTATGGCATCGGAGGTTGGGACATCTAAGCTTTTCACAAATAAGGAAAGCATGCAAATATCAGGCAGTTCGCGATCTTCCAGATATCAAAATTCCTGACAACACCATATGCAAATCATGTCAGTTTGGAAAAAAAACCAGAACTAACTTTCCAGAGAAGGAAGGATCAGCTAGCATGCCTCTTGAGCTAGTACATACAGATACATGCGGTCCATTCAGGAAAAGAACACCTCGAGGAGAAGAATACTTGATATTATTCATTGACGATTTCTCCAGGTTTTTCTGGTTAGGACTTATGAAGCACAAAGATGAAGCATTCGAAAAATTCAAATCCTTCAAAGCCTTGGTTGAAAATGAATCAGGTCACAAAATTAAGTGCCTCAGATCCGACAGAGGTGGGGAATTTACCTCAAATGAATTTTTCGATTTCTGTGAAGAACATGGGATAAGAAGAGAATTCTCTATAGCTAGAAATCCTCAGCAAAATGGAGTTTTGGAAAGAATGAACAGAATAGTCCAACAAATGGCTCGTGCTATGCTTGATGAGTCAGGAACTCCTGCAACTTTCTGGGGTGAAGCTACACATGCTGCGGTTGTTATTCTCAACAAAACAAATGTCCGGGTGAACAACACTCAAACTCCTCATGAGCTCTGGAGTGGTAGGACTCCTTCGGTAAAGCACTTCAAAATCTTTGGGAGAAAATGCTATATCAAGAATACTGATGAGAAGCTTGGCAAACTTGAACCTAGAGCAGATGAAGGCATTCTTCTTGGTTACTCTCCACATAGCAAAGCATACAAATGCTACAATAAAAGACTTGGCAGAATTGTTGACAACATTGATGTAGTGGTTGATGAGAAGGGATACATTCCTAGGCAAGTACATCATGAAGACATCGAAGAAGACGAAGGCTACCCTCAACGACAGAATAATGAAGAAGAAGAACCTCAAGAAGAACCAGAGGAGCAAACAAGAATAGAAGAAAAGACTCCATCCAGATATGTTCAGAAGAATCACCCAGAATCTCAGATTATGGGGAAGAAAGAAGCAGGTGTACAAACAAGAAGAACAGTTGCAGAAGCTTCAAGCTATTTGGCATTACTCTCCTCTACTGAACCACAAAATGTGAAATAGGCATGCAGAGATGAATGTTGGGTGAAAGCAATGGATGAAGAACTTGAGAAGATCGAAAAGAACAACACTTGGGAGCTAGTTCCTAGACCAAAGGATAAGAATGTTATCGGAACAAAATGGGTCTTCAAAAATAAATTGAATGAAAATGGAGAAGTAATTAGAAACAATGCTAGACTTGTTTGTAAAGGGTATGCGCAACAAGAAGGAATAGACTTTGAAGAAACCTTTGCTCCTGTTGTAAGACTTGAGGCCATCCGAATGTTCCTTGCTCTCTCAAGTTTTCAAAACTTCAAAGTATTTCAAATGGACGTGAAATCATCCTTTCTGAATGGAGACTTGGAAGAAGAAGTATACATTGAACAGCCAGATGGGTTCATTCTTGGAAATGATCCAAATCTTGTATGCAGATTGAAAAAGGCTCTCTATGGTCTCAAACAAGCTCCAAGGGCCTGGTACTACCGTTTGGACAAATATCTTCATCAGCAAGGCTTTTCAAAAGGATCAACAGATAGCAATATTTATACAAAAGTTGAAAATGACAAATTGCTAATACTTGTTGTGTATGTAGATGACATTATTTTTGGCAGCAATGAAGAAGCTATGAGTCAAAGCTTTGCCTTGGTCATGCAGAAAGAATTTGAAATGTCCTTGGTAGGAGAACTGACATATTTCCTTGGTTTGCAAATCCAACAAAAAGAAGGAGGAATCTTTTTATCTCAAACCAAGTATCTCAAACAGATTTTGAAGAAATATGGCATGGAAGATGCAAAACCAGTATGTACACCCATGGTCACAAGATGTAGCCTCAATGCAAATGATGAATCTGCTGCAGTACATCAACCAACCTACAGATCTATGATTGGAAGTTTACTTTATTTGACAGGTACCCGACCGGACATCATGCATGCAGTTGGAATAGTTGGAAGATTTCAGGCAAATCCGAAGGAGACTCATCTTCAGGCAGTGAAGAGAATTTTCAAATATCTTCAAGGGACTCAAAATTGTGGCTTATGGTATCCTAGAGATACAGATCTTACACTTCATGCTTATACAGATGCAGATTGGGCCTGAAGCGTGGATGACAGGAAAAGCACAAGTGGTGGTGCCTTCTTTATCGGTTCCAGACTGGTATCTTGGTTCAGCAAGAAACAGAGTTCGATTGCCTTGTCTACAACTGAAGCGAAATATGTTGCTGCTGCATCTTGTTGCACTCAACTCCTTTGGATGATGCAGACTTTGCAGGATTTTCAAATCACTTGTACACCACCTATCCCCATCTTATGTGATAACACAAGTGCAATCAGCATCTCAAAGAATCCTGTCATGCATTCAAAAACCAAGCACATACCAATCAAGTATCATTTTCTCCGGGAACAAGTGCTTGAATAGAAAGTCAAGTTGGAGTATGTTCCTTCTAAGGAACAAGTTGTTGATATTCTCACCAAACCATTACCCAGGGAGACTTTTGAATACCTCAGGCAAAAGCTGGGGGTTGTTGATGCATCATCTTATTGTTGAAACTCTTCTGATTGATGGTTGTATATGCATACATGTGCTGGGTGGCTGATTGGTTGAAGATTGATGGTACAGGTTCAGGGGGAGCATATAATGCATTGTTGGCTTTATGGAGGATGTACAGAAGGAGATCATGGAAGTAGCTGCAATATGTCTCTATCTCTTTCATGGTGGATTATGGTTCTTCGCTGCAGATCTGGTTCATATTCAGGGGGAGCATGTTCTTAGGGGGAGCATAACCCTTTTCCCTTGATGTCAAAGGGGGAGAATGAAGCTGAAGTTTGTGAGGTTACCATCAAGTCCAAAGGGGGAGATTGTTGGCATTATGTTTCTGGTATGGCTATATGTTACAAATGTTGTACTTGATGGCAACTCCCGTGGCAAGGCTCTCAATTTGTTGAAAATTAAGAAGTACGCAGGAGATCAGTTCAGAAGGTGCGTACTCGCAGGTACACCGTGAAGGGACCGCGGCCAGACACACAGGTCAACCGTTCAAAAGGTGCGTACCCCCAGTGCACTCATTTCAAGGCAGAGAAAAGCACACGTGGGGTTTCTTATGTTTAACCCTTGGTATTTAGTGAACGGTATTTGTGTTACTATGGTTTTGGCTTGTGGTATTGATCCATGATTTTAGGAGGAGCTTGCCTATATAAAGCAAAGGAGATCACTTGGCTAAGTATCTTTTGCAATTGAATATCTTAAGATCTGAAATATTGGGTTATGGTCTTAAAAGCTTGATCTATATGAAGTTGAAAGCGAATCTGTGAAGGGTGATCTCTCGAGCGCATGATCAGATCTGGGCATCTGAGCATCTGTGCCACTCTGGTGGACTACCTTTTCGTGCCTAATCAGAAGTACGTAGGTGTTTAACAGGAGAGCTGTGTGGGTACGCAGAGCAGAAACAGAATATCTGCGTGGGTACGCAAAGCAGAAGAAGAAGAGTTGCGTGGGTACGTAGAGCAGAAGAAGGAGAGCTGCGTGGGTACGCAGAGCAGAAGAAGGAGATCTGCGTGGGTACGCAGAGTGACGAAGGTTCAGGTGCGTACGCACAGTAACTGTACGCGGCGCGATAGTATCTTTGGGCGCGTAACTACAACAAAAGCACGCGGCGCAGTAGTGTCTTTGGGTGCGTACCTACAGTGACAGTACGTAGAGCGGTTGAGGAAAAAGTGCGTGGACACGCAGAGCGGCAGAAATATCTCTGCGGGTATACGCAGGGAAGCAGAAGGTGAAGTGCGTAGCGACGCAGGCCATAGAAGGAAAAACTGCGTATCTGTCTTAAGATCTTCTATTGATTGAATTTTTCTGATTGATAAGGTGTTCTCGGTTAGTTCTGTTATTACTGATCTGATTACTGCAGTGGACTGTGTAACTTACATGTACTTGATGTTCATTTGATGCTTTGTGAAAAGAAGTAGGGGGTTGTAGCTCCCTTCCAGGAAAGACTGGAAAACAAGAGAGAGTTGTAGCTCTCTGCAGGTTGCAGCCTGCGTACTGGTAAAGGACTGCACCAGTACAAAACCATTGTAAAAGGAGTTTCTAATTTGAAAGAAGATAGAGACATATTGCAGCAGGTGGTTTTCACCCACATTGGGTTTCCACCTTACATCTTGTGTTCTTTGGTGTGACTATCTGTTTTCTTTGTCCATGCTCATTATTTTATGGTACTGACATGCAAAATTATTTCAAAGAACAAATAAGGAAGATTTATTAAAAGAATTTGATAATACTGATTCACCCCCCCTCTCAGTATTATTTCCAACATGGGGTACTCGCTAGAAATAGTGGGGAAAAATGAAAGTGAAACATCTCTTGTATAAGCAACATGTCGATCTTGAACATGACACTCATCTGTTCCTTGTGTTAGGTTTTGGATATCCTCGCCCAGTCACTTGTCTTTCCTGGTTTCGGTGATCCATTTTGCCTCTCATTTGACTATTCCATTTCGTCATCATGACCCTTTGTCTTATGTTGAGTCAAATGTTGCCACACTTAGGAGTCGTGTTGCCTATATGTTCAAGAGAAGTCCTATCTGTAGTTTATTTCCTATACATTTTATGAACCTTTTCTACAATCTTGGATCATACTCATTCATTCCACTTTATTCCTTGTTTCATGTCGATGATGGGGTAATCATCACGGCCCTTCTTCGATGGGTCACTTCCTGTCGACTTCAACTCATTATCCAGGAAGGTGACTTAGAGACTCCCTTTCAGTACCTTAGAGCTTGCATGCCTTAATGGAAAGTTCTTTGCATCCGATGATAGGTTTTCATCATTGGCATGTGATCGGATGATTCCACAAGTGTTCAACTTTAGCTTCATTTTAACATTCACAGATTGTAGTGTCGTACCTTGAGATCCATTGTCATTATTGGTGGTTCCTCTCATGCCTGTTAACAGTCCACGTCATTGGTCGATAATCAGGTGGTTTTCTAGCATGTTTGACTTCGACACATTCATTTGCATGTTAGAATTCGTACTTTGATTGGGTTAAGGAAGTAGCGCAAGACCCTGAGTTTTTCCTGATATAACTCAGGTTGCGTGGAGTTACGTATTATTCATGATTGTACACATGTTTCTTCTATATGGATGGTTCTAACCATACCGTGGGACTTTATATTTATGATGATGATGATCCTTCTATATCGGGTGTCTGTGTCCATACCTTTGATCTTAGACTTATAGATGATCCTTTTCATTCAGATGGTTGTGCTTATGTCGTGGATCTTTTCACATAGTCCTTTCTATCCAGATGGCTGCCTCCATTCTTTGGATTCATGTTTTGATATCAAATATGTATATGTATATGTTTCCTTGATTTGCAGGTCTTCTGATAGTGTTTTTCTCGTCCTTTCAAAAGCTAGTAAAGCATCTCAGCCATCACTTCATGTTCTGCCTTCATGCTTTACAGGGCATCTGTTACACAATATTTTGTCTTGCCTCCTGCACTTCCCTGTGTCATACCCCGAAGTGCCCAAAACTTGGCAATCATGCAGTATACCCATCCTGATATGAAGTTCAAATCCTCTCTGAAACACTGATGGAAACATGCCTTGAGCCTTCCCTGAAGAAGTAAGCTCTAAAACCCTAGAAACTAGTGTTGATGACAATCTTAAATATACTAGCCTCACGCTACCAACATGATTTTTACTTGGATACTCATGTTGATCCCTAAAAGGAAAGTTTTCCCAAATAGGACAAGAAGCTTTGTGATCTAGAGGCTTCCAGAATGACGAGATGGAGGTTGTTTGGTGTGGATGTGGGCAAATTATCCCAATATTTCCCTTTGATCTTATCTCTGTGAGCTACCTCCTTGAGATGAGGGCCTTCACATATCTTTGGATAGATCCTAACTCTCTTTCCCTGCCTATATATTCATCCTCTCCCATTCCCAAATGGTTGGTCTCTGATTATTTGCACCCTTATGCTAATATAATGCCTACATGCTACTCATTTGGCTTGGAGGAGTTCTTGGAGAGATTCAAATTGGACTTGGACATTCACTCAAGGAGAGCTTATTGACATCAAGGCTTGGTTGTATGCTTCCTCATTTATTTCATTAATATATACAACTTTTGGTTCACTTTCCATAAATGTTTGTGTTAATGCATCATGTATCTTAATGCTCCTTGATCTGTTAAGTAGATTACTTTCGATTATGCTTGTTGCTCTTGTATGATTTGTTGTGTCTTTGATCTCTTATGCAGGTATCCAAACGCTGTGAGTGATAGAGCTGAGACTGAGGAGAAAGCGATTCTAGATCTTCAACAAAGGAGTGCGTTATAGCATTCGAATGAGGTAGGCCATCTTCCTCTTCTCTCATTTCGATTGTAATTTAGGAAAGTGTCTTGTAGATTGTCACGTAGGTTTCTAGTCCCACTCATTAGGCTAGAGGGATCGTCTCTCGCCACAGAGAGGATTTACCTAGAAAATAGTTGGTTCCTGACATGGTGGAGATACAGGGTTGAGGCAACACGGAATCAAAGGAGAAACTGGGTGAATCAATAGAATCATAATCATAATGATGACTCGATGAAGGACTGGGAAGATGAACTTTGACTTGATGGGGAGGAGTAATATGTCCTAACGAGAACTGACGGTGAAGACCTCAAATTCGACGCGACAAATGCCTAGGGGGCGCAATGGTGTCAATACAATAATGATCTAAGAACTAAAGGGCGATGATAGTAATAAAAGGGAAAAAAATAACAATAAAACAACTAGTGTAGTGGTGCTAAGTGTAAAATAACTATTTTAATGATGTCACTCTAATACAAGCACACATACTATCAAAGAAAAAGACCTCTAGCCTATAGGTGATATAAATTCTCAAACAATCCTAGATCTATTGTTTCAGATGGTCTTCCAAAGAACTTCTTACTTGTCAGAATCTGATCCCTGCAAGAAGAGTTGTCTAGAGAAAGGTGGGGTAGAGGACCAACTGCTTCCCACAACCAGTCCTATAGGGTGTTTTTCTAAGATTGGTCACTATGGTTACCTTCGTCCCACGGGGGTGGTCAAGTCTTGATCTTCTTGGTAGTCAACCAACGCATGGGATTCCCTACTCCGGGTTGGGTAGCCCTTAGGATAGCCACTCGCATGATGAACTAGGCTAACCCCCTCTTAATTAGGTTTCTGACGCACTCCGGCTTTGGACCGTGGGATGGTGAAGGATTTTAAGCTCCCTAATATGTCAACTTCTATGTCTCAATGAAAGCGACTGATGGGTGTTATTGGAAGCCTATCCCACCGATCCTACACCTACACTACAAAGATTGTTTGGCCCTAGTTCCCAAGTGGGCTTAATCTATGTGTGTTGATTTATTAAGGTGTAGTGTTTCAAGTCTTGGCTTGGCGGTGTTAACCAAGATCACGTTCACTTAGGGTGTGAGTGTGTGAAAATAATGTGTCAAGTGGATGAGTTAATTAAGCATGTTTCATGATGCCATGTGCTGCTGAAAATAAAGTGCTGAAATACTGTAAATAAATATGAAAATGACAAAATAAACAACCAATCAAGCACACAAAACCCCACCCAAAAAGGCTACTAAGAAGCTAAGCAAGAGAAAGAAAAGAAGCTACTCAAAGACACATAAAAAGGCCTAAAATATCTAATGTCAAGGGACTGAGATCTAGAGGCTCTAATATGTTGTAAATGGTGCAGGCAACAACAAAAATCAGAGGTGAAAATGTTGCAAAGGATAGGTGTGAATCTCTAAAACCTAGGATGTTCAAGGGGATCATAAGAGGGAAAGGAAAACCTAAACTCTAAATGGAGAAAAGGTAAAAGATACATATCTTAAAGGGTTGAAAAGTAATGGAGCAGACTCTTAAAATCAGTGGCTTAAAATGATGAAAACCCTAGACTCCTCACTCAACAAATCTCTTCCTAACAATGTGGAGGTGTACTCTAAACCCTAGGGGTGATTTTCCTTCCCCAAAGAGACAAATCAAGTGTATCTAGGCCTTGGGGAGACTGAAAAAAGAAGTGAAGTATCCAACCTAGTTTGTAGATAGCACTCGGAAATTCTGAAAAAATTATAGAAAAATTCCAAAACGCAGGTATTGACCTGGAATAGTGGAAAATACAGTTTTTGGGCCAAATAATGCACTCTCGAATGTAGATATGGGGTTGAAAAGTGCGTTTTTCTCCCGGGACTCTTGGTCGGTAGATATCGCACACATTTTTTCGTCTCTTGATCGACTAGTACCTGTGAACTACAGAAAGAACCAGAAAACCATCAAAATATGAAAATTTATCAAAAAAGGAAATAATACTATAAATAGAAATTGACAGGATAAAAATAGTTGTAGAAAACCCTGAAATTTTTTGAAACTTTAGTCACCTAAAAATGTTGTTATTACACCAGTGGAGTCACCATTTGTTAGTGTGAAATTTCTTGGAAGGTGTACCAAAAACACTTCACTTAAGTCACTAGGTGACAAGTGACCCTAACAACAAGTTGATGGTTGCTTGCGATTCATATCTGTAATAAAAATGGAAAACCTACAACAAAAGTATAGACGATCCAGAATAGAAAGCAATAATAAAAATATCCAATGCAATAACCCAAATGGAAAGACTTTAATTGAATAAATTCTTTATTAAAAACACCTGGTGAAGGAGATCTACAGAAGGGTCTGTAAATCCCCCTTCGTGGGATGGGTCCTTTGATGTCTTGGATATTTCAGAAAATGATCTTCTCTCTCAATATGTGAAAAACCTAGACAAAATATAGAGAACTCGAATGGGAGCTCGAAAGAAAAAAGATGATAATGGTGATGATGATTATGATCATGGTGAAGAATGAATGGAAAACCCTCCTATTTATGACAAAGTTCTGAGTTAATCTTGAAAATGAAGAATAATAAAATAATATTAACCAAGTCAAGATTTAATCGCTTGGAATACTTTATTATATTTATTAGAGAGGGAAAAGACATTTAAAATGGTTAAATATCTTTATTTAGAAATAATTAACAAATAAAATGATTTATTAATTATTTCGCGAGAATTAAGAATGGTGTGAAATTGAAATAATTATTAAATAGTGGTTTAACAATTATTCCAATGATAGAAATAAGGAATATTAAATAAATAGTGATTTATTTAAGGAGTTGTCTTTAGTGTGACTTTTTGGACTTTCTCGTGTCGGAATCCAGTGGAAAAATTGAGGTGAAATCTTTATTTGTGTTATTTAAACTAGTTATTTGACTGTAAATATGGATTTGTCACCCTGAAAAACCCCTAGGGCACTTCGATTGTGCAAGGGTTACCCATCAAGCTTGTGATTTCAGTAAATTCCTACGAGATTTTAGAGAAATTAGACAGGAAAAACCCATCGGAAAAGCTTCCAAAAAGTCTCACTAAAGACAACTCGTTTATTTAATTATTCCTAGGGGATTTAGTCAGATGTGACAAAGAATAATTATTTACATAACGATTTAATAATTATTCCTAGAGAAAATTAAATAAATAATGATTTATCTAATTATTCTGATGGGTTTTTTTTTCTTTAAATAAGAAAATAATTTAATAAAAGTTGTTTACTAAATTATTTTTCCACAGTGAAAATGATTTTACTATGGTAAATTAATCCTACATGGTGTATTTCGATCCACCTAGTTAAAAATGGTTAGGTGATCATTTTTGGTGATAAAAGATTGCCCCCACATGTATGAGTGTTAGGAGCAAATCACATGAATGAAATACATTGTAGGTTACACTTCCACGAGACACGAAAAGAGGAGTCAAAGAGAGAGAGAAAGAAATGAAGAAATACAAGGACGAACAAAAATGGATGGGGAAAGACCTACTAAACTGATAAAAGTCTCCTTTTATGTGGGAGTACATGATCTCAAATGAGGTGGGGGAGGCATACCCATACCCACCGAGATAACTGTGTAAAAAGAATAATGATGAGCCCAAAAATGTGGGACTGAGCTACAAAGTACATGATACATGATACACTGGCATCAATGGGCCAGAAAATAATACAATGGATCCCATATACATAATGCGCTTGGAAAAACACAAGTCAGGATTGAATACAATAACATTTGAGTACATTATACATAATTCCCCTCAAGATGACATGGTGAGGGAGGATAAAAAAATAAAGAAACCTTGCTAAATAAGAAAGGGCCTTGAAGATATGAATGGATCATCTAAAGGAGACATGCGTGTTGTGGGCGCTGCAAGTGATGGAAGCCGAACCCATCAAATCTACAGAATTGCATCTAAGGCTAGAGCATCCCCGCATGTGGGGGTATACTTGAAGGGCTACCCCCTCATGAGGTCTAGAAAATATCACACACACCCGGGAATCATTGGGAAAATTGTCTGAATCACCGAATCGTCAAGTGTACAAATCTCAATTGTGCGATAAGGAGCTAATGTCGAGCACGTGAGAAACAACCAAGTCAAAGGGAAATAATGATTCCCTTTGCTTCATCCAAGGCATCAAACGAATATGGAAGCTAGAACCAAGTCGCCCTCTAGACCACTCTTCTGGAATAAATGAGCTGAGGTCAACAAAAGAGGGTCCACCAGAGTTAAGGCAATATCAAATCCTTAACCAAAGCATGAGGGAGCATAGTAGAGTGACTGATGGATTGACACCAGGGATGATGATGGAATGAAAGAATATGGGTGGCAGACTGACAAATTCCCTTGTCAAATCATAATAAGAATGGTTGACCTAGCAACGAATGACTTGATTCTGTAGGGGATGGCCAATGACTCAAACTAGGGTTCAGAAAATATGGAGTAGTAGAGATGGAGGCCAAATATGAGTAAAATGGGAGGGATGAAACATGATGGCAATTGAAACACTGTAACAGGACACAAGGGGACTTATAATAGACTCCATAAATACAAGGGTGACTCATCTCTGATGCTATGAACAAGGGTGACATGATGATGCTACAACGTGGGGGAGACCCTAAAGGGACCATGAAAACATGAGTAAATGATGGTTACTCATGACGAAAATCGACACGTAAGTCAACTAGTGCAAAGGTAAAGTGGTACTAGAGTACAAGTGTCTCAAATGAATAAATTCAGTTTTAATAGGTGAACATGTAACCTCTAAACTATTAACCACTAACCCCTTAGATCTTATCCCCTTAGTCTTTAAAATCTTATCTCCATTCCTCCTAATTAAGCCCTCAAACCCCAAACCCTTAAGTCCTTAAGTCGTATCCCCCAAACCCTTAACTAATAACCCCTTACCCCTAATCCTCTAAAATATTAACCCATAAGCCAACCTAACCCCTTAATCCCAAAACCTAAACCCCTAATATAAAAAGAGACCTACAATATAAAGACATATAATGAGTAACTTACCAAGGATTGATATTCATGCTCGCATTCATGGTTTCCAATTTATTTACAATGATGTTTATTTTTTCTTATTAAAAGTCTCCTCTTGTTATAGCCTCTGCATCTGGTACAAGGGAAATTAATTTTTCCATCATCTGTTTTTCCTTATCAAAGTTTCAATATTGATTATCTTCAAAAATCAATCACATCTTAACTATTTGTGATGCAATTTTTAATTCCATTATATATGATGTTTCTTTCATTGAATTTTCATCATGCAAAGATTATGGAGAGATTTCTTATAATGGAAAAAAAATTGACCTCCTCCATTGTCAGTATTCCGACATATATATGTTTGACCTAGTTAGACATCTGGACCCCGATGCACACAGTGTCCCCGTCGCAAATTCGATATGTACATGGACGCATTGGATATCCAACGTCCGTGTTAGATATTTGTTGGATTTATGCACAATGTTAGATATTTGACTGTGGTTGGGGCTTTATAAAAAAAATACAAAAAATCCAAATAAAATATGATAGTATGACTGATTTTATTAGTATTGTTGGGGTAACACATCATATTTTTAGCCCACGTGTAGTAGTGTTTCCCCAAAAGTGATTTAATGATTCGAAATGAATCTAGAAGGTTATTGACCCCAAATTTCCAAACTGGAACCTATCACTAAAATGGGCCTTACAAACCAAATACTCCATTTTTTTGCTTTCTAGAAAGTACTATTGATCAATATATTTTATCAACAATAAAACGTTTCAAACTTTCAAGTTTTGATATCCTTTGTAGTGTATTTTCACAATCTAGCCATACTTTGTTTTCATTTTTTCCATAGTGTCGAATACCTCTCTTGAGAAAACGTCCATATTTAGACATTTTTCACTACTACATTTGGGTGGAAATTCTGACTGCAGAATCTGACGGAATGGCTAAAATCGGAAAAAGTGTTAGAAGTTAAATGATTTTTTATTTTTATTTTTAAATCCCAACTAATATCGAATATCCGACAACATCTATGTACTGGTCAAATATTCGACATTTATCCTATCTCGTTGATTATCCCATGGTTTCCTATAATCCCTCCTATCGTCGAATATCTGACCTGCATTCTTTTACCGTCAGAGGATGTATCCAATATGAAATTGTGTTGTCCAAATTCCTACAAATGGTAAATAACCGTTGCATAACGTTCACTTCCACTATTAATGGATTTTTGCGTTGATAACGTCTAATATGGGACCAATTTGACTAATTAAAACAATTATTTTTTATGTAAGCTCGATAGGACTAAATCTTCATCATGTCCAATATATCACCTCGATCGGGATGGGGAATTGAACCGATTACTTCACATCAAGGAGTGTCTTAAAATAGCACCCAATCACTGTCTATCCCAGACCCCGTGGGTGAATAATTAAAATAAATATAACGTTAATATTATAGTTAAATATAATATTACTATATATATATATATATATATATATATATATAGATAGATATATATAGATATATATAAAGTTATTAAATATATTATTATAATGATAATAAATATAAATATATCTTTGTGTGTGTGTGTATAGAGGCCTTAACACCATATAACTTTGACATAGTTGCTATATGTATTAGTTGTGATTGTTTTGAAAGGTTGTAGGCTTATTTTGAGGTTATTTTTTGAACAAAATTATCACTGAAAGTTTGGTGACAAAAATTGTCACATAACATTCCTCAAGGAGACCAAGGATACGTGGGATCGACATCGAGGGTTTCTGAGGATGGAAAATGTTATTTCCCTTGTAGAAAATGCAATGGCTTGAGGCAAAGGGGAATTCTAATAACATGAACTAAAAAGCATTGTAGAGATTATGAACACACTGAAGGTAGACATGAATATCATCTGCTTGTAAGTTATTAATTACACGTCTTTGTATTGTAGATTTTTTTGTAAATGTTTGTATGTATATTGTATTTTAGATTGTATGTGTTTGTATTGTAAATTGTATTATCTTTCTATTGTAAATGTATTTTGTAATATTATTTTGGGAGGTGTTTTAACTATGTTGTCATCTTGATGTGGACTAGAAATATTGTTTGATTATTTTCGTTAGGGTTGATTAAGGGGTTAGGTCAAGTTATGGGTTAATTAATTTATGGGCTTAGGGATAAGTGATTATTGTTTAAGGGTTTATAAGGGGTTAGGGGTTAAGGGATTAGGGGTTAGGGGTTTAAGGGCTTAGGTGAATGGGGTTAAGGTGTTATGGGGTTAATGTATATTGTTTAGGGGGTTAATTTGGACCTAGAGGATTTAGAGGTTAATCATGGATTTTTATGGAGAATTGCTAATAATTTTTTAAGGTATATCATGCAAAATATGACATTACGATGATGGATGCAAAATATTATCAATATGTTTTTTTACTATGGTCGTGACTATATATCTCAGAAAGTGTCTCACTTCCTACATGTCAAGAAAAGTAACATCTTTCTTAGATTTTTTAAATGTATTCTTAAATATCTTGATAAATTGCACAAGCATCCTCATTGATTTGTTGTCTTTGTTTCTTGGTCTCACCTAATTTGTCTTTGTCTTTATTTTTATTGCCTTTGTTTTCCTTATATATTATATTTGTAAACTGTTTTTATATAGTCATTTCAATATTTTCTATATATATTAATATTACTTTATTGAGTGTAATTTTATAGTATCTCCCCCCTAGGGCATTGCTCGACAAGGAAGAGGTGGGTGTAGTACAAGTGCCTATTCAAGAACATGGAGCGATTAATATTGAGGATCAAGCTAATGATGCTACGGAAGAAAATAATGATGTTGATAACATAGTTGAAGAAGATGGGACAAATAGATTGATCTAGGAGACATTTAATAATGTTGGAATGGATGATGATGAGAACTAGTATAATGACCGTGATTTTGATTTACATGTACTTAAGATGGTAGCTAAACCTCCTTATGAAGGCTCAACAACATATCTTCTCTTTTCTCTATTGTTGTTGGTAACCTTAAAGCTGGTGAATGCTTTGTTAAACACATGTATGACACAACTCATAAGGTATGTAATATATTTTGTGACATTTAGTACTATATAAATGATAAGCAATTACTTTTTCCATTGTTTTTAATGTTAGTATTTTGATTTGCATCATTTCATTAATTTGTAATATTTGGATGCAATATGTATGATCAATATTGTTCAATACATTAACTAATACTATTTTTTTTTATGTTGTAGATTACTAGGTGAATTTTTGTAACCATCGTCAAATGTTTTACCTCGTACTTATCAAGATTTACATGTCATTATGAAAGAAATTGGAATGGAGTATCAAGCTATTCATGCATGCCCAAATGATGATATTCTCTATTATAAAGAACATGCGTTGAAAGACAAATGCCCAAAATGTGATGAGAGTAGATATCAAACTGATAAAGTAACAAAAAAGGTGCCTCACAAGGTTCTTCGTTATATTCCCATAATTCGATGTTTGCAAAAATTGTTCAGGTGGAAAAGCGTATAAAAAATTATGGATTACCATGTAAGGAATAGAAGTGAAGATAGTGTCCTTCGAATGCCTGCAGATGGATCTCCATTTAGGAATATAGAGGAAAAGTGGATAGTTTTTAAAGAAGAACTTCATAATCATAGGCTTTCATTAGTAGCTGATGGTGTTAATCCATTTGGAGAGGCCATATCTACTTACTTGGTGTGGCTTGTTTTTGTTATCAAAAATAACATTCCTTCGTGGAAGTCAATAAAGAGGGAGCACATAATGTTGACAATGATTGTTCCAGGTATTAATTTGTTTAGAATAATTCTTTTAGCACAATAACATCTTATTTGTCTTGTTTGTTTCATAATTATGTCCTATATTTTTTTGTTAATTTACTCATATATGTTCAATTATGCCTTATAATTATGTTTTATAAACTTTTTTTATTTACTCATATATGTAGTAATTATGTATTGTATGTTCAATCAATTAGGTAAGTACCAGGTCAAAGATATGAATGTATATATCAAGCCTCTTATCGATGAGTTAGTGGAGTTATGGAACGGTGTCACTATGTATGATATCTCTAGACCATTAGTTGCACAAAGAGAATTTAAATTTCATGTGATGCTTGTATGGACAATTCATGATGCCCTAGGGCTAATATATTTTTGTGGTATGTTATAACATTACGCTACACTTTAATTATGTTTAATTTTATGAATTTCATTTCAAGTATGTTTTTTAAAAATTTCGACCTTCATTATACATATTTAAAACAATTGATATAGAAATTATTCCATCTCTTGCAGGTCATCTGACAAAGGGTAAATTTGTTTGCCCAGTTTGTGGTCCTAATATTAAATCTCGTCATTCAAGAATCTTAGGAAATGAGGTGTTTGATGAGTATAGGCACTTCCTTTCTAAGAACCTTAGGTACCGAAGTACTGAAAAACATCTTTTCAATGGGAAAGAAGAGACTGGAGTAAGACCATGGAGAATGACACCTTGTGCATGGAAGTTGCAATATAATAGAGTCTCTAAAGGTATGGAACGAATTGTCTATGTATCAATATACATTATATGTTTAGATTATTTTATCTTTTTATGCAATTTTCTTCATTGTACTAATTGACAAATTATATTGTTGTTATAATATCTTTATTTATGATTCATGTTGTAGGTCGTGAAGGCATTAATAACAGGGATCTTTCACACGGAATGAAAATTTATCCGGAGCAATTTAATGGATTCCCCTACTATGTGCACCTAGAAATTGTTCATTTGTTTGATATAATGCACATCCGGAAGAATGTAACAAAGACCTTATGGCGAATCTTAGATGGAAGGAAAGATAAAGAAAAAAATTTAAAGATTTGTAATGACATTAAGGAGGCCGACCATGCATTGAAAAGTGTGATTCATTCAAATAACGATGGAGACAACCAAAATATAAGCACCCTTCCATGGTTATTGATAGAGCAACAAAGCAAGCATGTTAAATAGGTTATTGAAAAAATTAAATTTCCAATTGGATTTTCTTCAAACATAAATAATATCCTAACAAAGAAAGGTGAATTAGGTGGGGTAAAAACTCATGATTGGCATACGTTCATTAAGGTAATTATTTTTGTGTATATATATTTTATACATTGGTGAAACATCTTGTTAATTAGTGTTTTTTTTCCTACTAATTTGGGAAAAAATAATGATCGATCATTATTTTTGTTACAGTATGTTCTACCTTTATCTCTCCCAGAAAACTTTGACAACAATGTCAAACAAGTTATATATGATCTTGGAAAATACATGAGGTAAGTGGAGATTTATGTGCAAAGTGTAATTTGTTCAATAAATTGTTGTGTCACGTATTTTTCACTGCATGTGTTTTGTTTGTTATCATGTAATATATTATTCTTTTTTTGTTGAAACCTATGATTTACTTGCTTCATTTGTACATGGTTGTCATATAAACAAATTGATAAAGAAGATATAAAGTATTGAATAAAACAAATTCCTTGTCCAGTGTGTGAAATTCAAAAGTATCTACCTCCAAAAATTTTCATTTCATAAGAACACTACCTCATACACCAAGTCAAAGAGATTGAAAAGTGTGGACCTGTACACACAAAATCAATGTGGATGGTTGAGAGGCACTTGAAATCACTGAAGGCTTTGTTTAGACAAAGAGCACATCCTAAGGGTTCTATGCTAGAGGGATATATGGTATATCAAACCATCGCTTATATTCATCAATATAGTGATGAAATAGGACAAAGTATTAATGTATTGGATCACATTTGGGATGTCAACTCTGTGATGGATGATTTTGAAGGGGAGCACCAATTGGGGAAAGATAGAATGAGAAAAGTGATATGAAAGTAGATAGTGGAGATTTATAGCACATTTGACCTTTATTTATTTATTTTTATGTATATTGTACTTATTTAATTTTGTGTCTTCCTACATAATCAATTATTATGAAGATATAACATGGTAACTAATAAAATATCTATGAACTAGTTTATTTTAATACAACCGATCGAGAGTGGGATGCAATACATTTATACATTGTGACCAATCAATATTGGATGAAGGTATGGATTGAATGATGCAAACAAGATAATAATGGTAGGTTATCATGGTATGGTGTGCCTTCATTGGTCAAAGAATCTCAACGTAGTGGAGATACCAATCTTACACAGAGGGAAATTGATTTAGCATATGGTTTAAAAGATGATTAGGCAAGAATATTATCCCATACTAAGTTTTTTAACAATTATATTGATGCATATAGCATGATTTTTTCTCAATTTTCAAAATTTGCAAGAATAAATATGCATGCTTATCAATTGACGATGCATTTTTTATGTGTTTGATGTATTTTAGTTGAAACACCACAACAAAATGTGTTGCAATGGCTGCAAATTTAGCAATCAAAAGGTTAGATGAAAAGATGAAAACTTCTAATAGTGGGATAGTTATAGTATTTCGAGTTATCAATGTTTCCTCTAGAGGTGACAAACATCCAGAACTCTCTGAGAATTGATATATGGGTAAATGCATGATATACTTGAGTATGACTTTGAATCCTTCAAAATAGTTATGTTCGATGTCAAATGGCTTAGGCTACGGATCCATGAATGTGGCCCTGATATAACTGTTATTGAGCATGCTAACAGATTTACAATAGTTGATACAATGAATCTTGAGTTAGGATTAGAGCGATATGCTATTCCAAGCCAATGTGAACAAGTATTTTATGTAGACGTTCCAGGTAAAGTAGGTTGGTCATATGTTGCTATATATGATCCCAACAGAAGGCCTGTAAAGTATAATGTAGCGAAAGAAGATGAAATTGAAGAAGAATATGATGTAGAGGAGAAGGGGATTCATGTAGTGTCAGATGAAGATGTTAAAGAATTTCAAGGAATATATGTTAATAGAGACAATTTTAATTTGGATGAAATGTATGATATTGAAATTATGTCGAACGAAGAACTTGAAGGAGCTGAACCAAATGTAGAAGAGCATGTTCTAGATTATGATATAGACGATAATGATGTTAATGTTGATATGGTGAATCCTTCGTACATGAATTCTGAACTAGATGATATAGATGATGAGATGGATGAGGAAGAATATTAATAATATCAAAATGTTGAAAAGTATGAGGTATGTATTTATATGTTTTTAGTTGGTTTGTTCTCTTTCGTTCACCTTAATTTTTTATTTTCCTAGTTTTTATGTTTGAATGTTATTGTGTTTCTTTCAAATATATAATAGTAGATAGATTGGGTATGTAGAATTGAGAGTGATATGAGGGGGGGATGGGCCATATGAGCTTCCACCTTCATGTGGTTGGCCTTGTTAAGTAGAGAATATATTATTCGTGAAACAAAGAGAAGCGCATTTATCGTGTTTATACCATAATTTTCAATTTTCACTTTAATGGTTCGTTAAGAAGACATACCAGACGAGTTGGGTGACGGGTGAAGCAGGTGACATGGCGGTTGGGCAAACATGTGAATTATGGTCAGCCCATGACTACCCATGAAATGAGTTCCCACCAAGGTGTCTCATAATGATTTTTAGAAACTTGACTAAATTAATGTTTAGGTGTTAAAAGTTGGTTGATTATTGATTGATTATGTAGCATGGACATGCTGACAATTGATAATATATATTTTTCATTGATGAGCTAATGATTTGTCTTGACTAATTTGAACAGTAGGGCAAACACTCATGCCCTAGATGCACCCGCACAAAGGTGGAGTGCCCAGGCGCCCCTGCGGGAGTCACGAGCTAGGTACTTTAGGACGTTCACCCGGTAGGCGCACCTATGCGAAATGTTGGGTCGAACAAACTTGGAAAAGGGATCCCGCATAAAAGAAGTAAGATCCCATGACTTCCCATGAACAAAGTTCCCACCAAGGGGTCTCATAATGATTTTTAGAAAAAGAAGTAAAGTAATGTTTGGGTGTTAAAAGTCAGTTTATAATTGATTGATTATGCAACACGGTACTCACAAATTATAATATTTTGTTTTCAATGATGAGCGAACGAACGTGGGGTGCTTGGGAGCCCAGGGGGGCATCGCAGGCTGGAAATGTCAAGGTTCCCGATGCCCAGGGGCGTCGAGTGCTGAGCACGACAAGGTACCCCACGCCCATGGGGGAATCGTGTGTTGGGCATGCCAAGCTGCCTAATGCCCATGGGGGCGTCGCATGCTAGGCACACTAGGGTGCCCATTGGACAAGGGTGCTCGTGCGACGATTTGGTGGGTCTGCTCGACTTGGCAAGGGGTGCCCACACACAATAAGTAATGTTGGCTAATGACTGCCCATGAAAAAATTTCCCACAAGGGGGTGTCATAATGATTTTTAGAAAATTAAGTAAATTAATGTTTCGGTGTTAAAAGTCGGTATATGTCTCTTTTATGGTCTTGGTGTCAAGCTTATTGTTACTTATTGCGAGCCTACCCCTAAGTACCAATTCACCACTTAATATTTACCAATTAGTTGAAATTATGATTTAATTAATTGACCTGACACAAGCTGATCTGTGAAAGGGGCCAACGTTGAAATTTTTTCAGTTTGTGCTTGTATGCATTGAAATTTGGCATGGTTATAGTAAATACATGCATTAGTGTTATGCGAGGATTTGAACTCATATACGAATATGGGAGGGTTTGACAAAATGTATAAGTTAGTAATATGTTTTGAATTATTATTAATTTCTAAAACAATATTTGAATTATTATTATTGCCCTAGCCCGAGCCCGCCTTCGCCCACCTCCAAGTTGCAAGAGGAAAGAACGCCTCCGCTCACCTCTGAGATGCAAGAGAAAAGCTATAATAGATAGTGTCGATCCATACTATGCTATAATAGATAGTACGACGAAGAGGCCTGGAGTTTTCTGGAAAAAAAATGTGGTAGAGTCCCACCCATAGACGTCAACGCCTGTCAGGAAATGTATTTTCTTCCAAGGTCTTTGAAATGTTGAAGAGTTGCTTGTCGTGGATGCTTCTAGTGGCCCGAATTCCATACCTTGGGTATGTATTGTACCTCTATCATTTGAAACCCTTCACTATCGGTTCACAATACTAATTTTAACTAAGTTCTATGATCAATATTTTTGGTGGGTTGATATGTGTATGTGCAACTCACTAGGCAAATAATATTTTTGAGTTTTTATAGTTTTTGCTATTGCTTATGGTGATTGTCTTGAAGGATTTCCCTTTTACAGTGTTGAATCTACACACATATTGTTAATAATAATTAAAGGAATATTTAATGTCAAAATATAATAGAGAGAAAAGAGTTTAAATAATGCCCACATTTATGTAATTAGGGCTCTCAAAAGCTATATTACTCCATAACTTTAATCATACTTATTTGACTTTTAATTTGATTGGTTGATTTCTTAATCACTTAGAATTTTTCATATTACATATTTAATACAAAATAAGAAGGGGTCAAGTGATAAAGAGGTGCAACATTTAATCATTGACCTCATGTGTATCAATTGAATATGATCTTTACAATATTCCTTATATCTTAGTGAGGTAAGGCATGCATGGACCTAGTCAAATTCAGCCAATCCTTTGGTTAGGTGAGTTTATCCTCTAGGTTGTGACATGACATTGATTGAACCGATGAGCGATAGTTGAGGTGGCATGGAAAATCATGGGTAGTTACCATTTCAATTGTGTTGTCACCACATGGATTGAATATTGGAGCTACATTAATGTTACATTAGAGATGTAGAAGTGAAAGTTCTTATAACATAAAATATACTTTTGTAAAAGAAATTTTTTGATGTGCAGACATGAGTATAAAAACCTCACTTAATGTAAAGAAATAATATGCCCTAATACTCTTGGAGAGTTTTTAGTCTTGTGGTGCTCATATATTGAATTTTGGAGTATTGTTGATCAATAGTTCACGTGGCCTACTTAAGAATTAGAGGATTATATGGTCATGGTAAATGTCCACCACTTCACATTTACCAATTAGTTGAAATTATTCTTTAATTAATTAACCCCACACATAGTGACCTGTGAAAGGGGCCAACGTTGAATTTTTTTTTCTTCAGTTTGTGCTTGTATGCATTGAAATTCGACATGGTTATAGTAGATACATGTGTTGATGGTATGGGAGGGCTTGAAGACTCAAATAAGACTTACATAAAGAATTCAAAAAACAAATGATAAAATTATAACATAAATGTCAAGGAGATGAAATTATCCATCTAAAATATCCATGTTATTGGGTGCTTACCATGTTATACCTTGAGACCTATTCTTGGTTCATAATTAACCTATTTATGGTGGTTATATCCCTATTCGATGTGAATTTAAGCTACAATGATCATGTGTGTTGGTTCAATGAATTGTCGATGGTTCTTGAGACGAAAAATAAATTATTATCCTTCATGTCTAAAGCTTTTATATTTTTTTAACAAGCGAGATCCCTTTGTATTTTTTACTATGCAATATTATCTTTTGTGGGGTTCACCTTTGCAACATATACTTATATGGAGTCCCCTATTATGGAACCTATGATTAGACACTATGAGTTCTCCATTTGAACTATGAATGTGCCAAAGTCGGCTGACATATGATGTATCCTTCACCTATAATTGGAAATTAGCACGAAACATTTCCCATAGTTATGATCAATAATGCATACGTTGCCACATTTTTATAAGTAAATACTAGTTCCCTCGAAATGGCTATATGGTTTGCATAAATTTAAGCACTAATTACTAGAGTGGAACATCATGAGCATAATTTAGTGGTTTTGACAACTAGCCAATAGTATAAATGGGTCAGAAGTTCCACTAAAATATAAAAAGCATGACTATTGCTACTACAGATACTGGTCATAAAAAGATGATCCATTTTACTAGTAAAATACATGAAGGGGATCATCTCACCAACCATTTTCCACTCATTGATGACATACACAAGTACTTAGCTCAACGAGGTTCCACATCACATGAACCTACTATTAAAAAAAAATTGTGTCCTCCACTATTGCAACAACTTGTGGCAGCTAACCCTCCACCCCCATAAGGGGGGAATATGGAAATCTCTCAACATGGGAGTTCTAACTCAAGTGAATTTGTTTATTTATGTGACAAAGACACTAATTCATAAACTCAAGCTGCTTGCAATTATGATGCATTAGGAAAGATTCCTATTACAAACAATCCATTGACTTCCCAAACTAGTTCCCTCTCCACATAGAGAAGCCACATGTTGACCCCATTCCTTGTGCCCCACATGTATTTTGAAGAAGTCCTCCAAAATTTCCTTTTAAATTGGTGACATCGACATATCTGACACATTTTATTTGACTTAGACCAAGAAAGACCTAGGATTCATTCAAATAAACATTTATTGTTGGGTGGATGATGAAGGATCCTCGATTGTGTCATTTCTTCATATTATTGGAAAAAATTGTGTTCTCCCTCTTCGGTTTCTTCATGCACCATGTTGTAGGCATTTGATAGCCATTCATTTCAACCAAAGGGAGTCATATCATTGTTTCCCTTTGAGTTAAGAGGCAAATCTATCAATGTAGAAGTAGAGGTTGTGGATTCACCTTTGGATTACAACCTTCTATTGGGAGGAAATTGGACCTATTCCATGGCTTTAGTAGTCATTAGTTAGTAGTCCCATCGTGCCGATAAAACCAAACTTTCTGGGCAAGTTTCTCCCTTCATTACACTACGTCTTAGTTAAATTAAATATAAAAATTAACAATAAATAAATATAAATAATAATTATTATTATTTTAAATATTTTTAAATTTTAATTATTATTATTAAAGTTTAATTATTATTATTAAATTTTAATTATTATTGAAATGATAAATAATTATAATAATTACAAACTAAAAATAAAAAATAAATACCAAATATAAATTAAAAACATAACGCATTATTAATTAAACCATTCATTCCATCTGCCTCTATTTCTCAAACCCTCCGTCATGCTTTCGACTTTCAAACTCTACTACAATGGCCTCTAGCTCTCGAACCATCCATCCCACCTTTGACCCTCTAACCCTGTTAATTCGGCCTCCAGCTCTTGAAGATCTGAATCGATATCTCGTCGTCGAACCCTCCTACGCCACGCATCTGAATCTCGAACCTTGCTACACAGCGCCTCTGGCTTTCGAAGATCTGAATCTATATCTCGCTCTCAAACCCTCCTACGCCATGCCTCTAGCTCTCGAACCATCCTACACCACGCCTATGACTCTCAAAGATATGAATCTATATCTCGCTCTGAGACAGGATCTCGCTTATCAAACTCTTGATAAGACATAAAACTAGAAGAAATACCCGAGCAAAATTGATTGAATCGCTCCTTGGTCCTTCTAGTAGATCATTAATGAAGGGGTTCACTCTCCTAGTTTGTGGGCCTTAGAGGCATGATGTAAAAAAAATTTGTGGGCCTTAGAGGTTCTCCATTTTCTATATGATTGGATCCCAAAACACCCCCTCCACCTCCCCCCACTTTACTCATAGTGATGAAGTGTGGTGTTAAATTCTCTTGCTACCATGTAATTTAAACTATAATTTTAATCCCTTAACCCCATTACGAATTTCAAACATTTTACTTTCTCATGATAAATTAGAGGCACATAAATATTAACTACATTGCAAGAGTGTTAGATGAGAGATAACTAAGTCAACTTTTACTCCACTAAGTCAACTTTCCATAACTAAGTCAAACTGATAAGCATCAAGATTAGAGTTTTAATTTATTTCTTCATCTTTCCTGCAATTTTTGGCCTCCTATATTTTTTGACCCTGTAATACTCCAGAAAAATCGCACTAAGTCAATCTTTACGCAACTAAGTTAACCTTCCATAACTAAGTCAAACTGATACACATGAAGATTAGAGTTTCATTTTTTCTTCATCTTTCCTGCAATTTTTGGTCTTGTATATTTTTCGACCCTATAATACTCAAGAAAAAATCACACCTTTTCATAGAGAATTACTAGCTTCAGTCATTCGCTTGGCTTGCTTCTCTTCTAGGAATAAGATAGGATTTTATTTTATTATGCTTCTTTCTTCTGCACTATAGATCAAATGCCTTTTTACCCTTTAACAGGATGAATTCACTTTGTGTATTTATAGTTGTTCAAATCTTCAACATAAGGCTCACTTGTCAAGTTGTTTGAGGTCGACTTGTTAAATTGTTTGAGGCTGAATTAAAGGATTAGGAAGTTGACATGGTGGTGGAGGAGAAAATAATTTTCTTTCTTGACACAAAGATCCCAAGAAGGGTCTATCATATAATAATAATGATAATGACTCAATATATAATCCTAGAAGCCTACAATGGAGGCTTTGACCTGTTAACCAATGACCCAAGCATGAAACCCATGTCTTAATAAGTCAAATTTATTTTACATATATATATATATATATATATATTTTCTTTCTTTTCACAAATACAATTATGAAGACTGACACTAGTTATATTCTTCAACATGATGAACCTCTTCCTCCCAATTAGTTTATTCGTGTTGTATATGATAAGTGGTTGGGGTCATAGACAATACTGCCAATTTCATTTAGACATCTTAGTTTTCCACAGAAATACCCAACTCCAACTGAGTTGCTAGACTTACATGCTATGTCTGCATTAAAAAATCCTTCATACGAGACACTATATCAACAGTTTAGACACTTCAATCATATTCAAACTCAGGTATTTGCAGTGCTTTATAACTCGGATGATAATGTTTTAGTTGCAACACCTACTAGTAATGGTAAGACTATTTGTGTTGAGTATTCTTTACTACAATTTCATAAAAAAGGCCCATACAATGTATTTCAATGTGTCTATATTGCTCCTATAGAAGCTCTTGCCAAAGAGATATATCAGGATTGGGAGAAGAAATTTTGAATAGAGACAAAACAGACCCAAAAATGCCTCTTAAGCTTGACAAGACTCCTTTAGGCTGCAACTACATTAGATACTCTCCACTATGATGAATTGCACTTTGGTTGGTGAGAATGAGGCTTCTCCTCACTCTAATTTATAGACTTCTCAAGGGTGTAATCTAATATGTTATTGTGGGCTTGAAAACTCATAAAATTACACAAGCTGACTTGGACAAATCATGGAAAACCCAACAATCATATAGAAAATTGAAAATATCATCATAAACAACTCATATTTCAATTATTTTCATTGCCTATGGTTCCTCTCATAGTCCTCTAACACCTCCATGTGTCAAATCATCGAAATTCCCTGTGGTTCCACACCCACCCACTTGGGTGCAAAGCCCTAGGATTTGGTTTCTTAACCCACAAATCACTTTTGTGTGCCAATTCCTCCAAAACCCTATAGTATAGGGTTTGAAGTACCTCCTAAGCTACAAATATCAACAACCTTGACATCCAAAAACTTTTCCTTTTATTCCATCGAAACTAGTTACATTCTTCAAGATATCTAAGTATGTGGGTAATTTTTTGTGAATGGAAGATTAAATGCTATCAGATTATGTTGAGTTATCAAGTTATTGAGTGATTGGTTCATTGGTTAGGATGAATACATTCTCAAGTTCTTAAGTTTCTAAATATTACTTGAATATTTGAAATGTAAAGAACTTCCTTATAACTCACTTGTACTACTATATTGTTCTTGTGGTTTCGTCAATACATTTCTCAACATCCCTAATGACACTTGCTAACAATCTCTCTCATTGATGGAGTGTTACAGGACGTTCAACCAAACAGGTATTTGTTAGATCTATCTTCATTAAGTGACAAAAGTTCAAGTAGGATTGAAGAAATTGAACAGACATTTGTTATGTCATCCAGCAGGTGAAGATCAACTAAAGGTGAAAATATTATAATAAAATTCCATAAACGCATGGAATTTTTTCTCGCTAAAGGTGGTTCATGTTCTTATGATAATGAGAGCATCAATGCCATCGAGGTGCCCTTGAGGTACACACATCTAGTGAAACAATGGGCACCCAAGGATCTTCCTGAAATAAAAACTAATTTTTCTGTCAATGAAAGGATATATTGCATTTCCCCATCGTCGTTACATGGTTTGTGGCTATTTTCCATGGATGGAATAAAGGTATGTTACGGAGGATTAACTGAATTGATGGAGTATGTCGGACCCTATTACAACTACAATGATTGGGTATGACTAGTCCAATATACCAAAAGTATGTGAAGATGTGGAGTGGCTGCAAATTATATACAACTGAAAGACAATTATGAAAATAAAGGTGCAACTATGTATATTGATGGAAGGTCAAAAGAATCAGGGAATATTGTAGGATGTATAAATAGTACACAACCCGTCACCACAAATAAGCAACCCAATTGCATATTCAAGGGATGTGAAGGAAACCGTGTATTTATATGTGTCTTTAAATCTATAGTTGCAGGGGAAGAGTTACTCATTGATTACAATTTGAATAGAATAAATACAAATATTTCTATTATGAGAAGCGATATGTATTCAATTTTACCCAATTTGTAAGCAATGTTTATTGTATGTTATGACAATGATTTACTACGTTAAGTTTCTATATAAATTTAGACATATGTCAATAATGGTTTTCTTATTAATATAATGATGATTAATTGTGGATGAATTTCAAATTACACTTATTTTATAAACAGGGTGATAAGGGGAAGGCACCAACCTTAGAGCATTCCACAAATGCTTGTCAGGAATAAGTTATTATTGATGCAATTTTCATGTCCATTGATTCAATGCAAGCAATAAGGACACTTAAATTCAAAGCAACCAAGAAACTTAATTCTTTAATTCCGATTAAGCCTCAGATAGATCAGATAAAAGATGAAATCAAAACCTTGCTGCAACAAGTTCATCAGTATGGGGTGAGAAACTCATTTAATTATACCATTTATTTGTTTATGATTTATTTATCTCACCCTTTATTAAAAAAATTCTTTATTTTATTGGAGTTTTTGGTAGAGTTTGATCCTCATGCTACGATTATGGGCCAGGTCGACATTGGTAGAAGCATCAATGCTCCACCTGTGAGTGAGTCACTAGTAATTGAGACCGATGCAATCGCTCAACCACCCACAATAGGATATGCACCCTGTGAACAACATACATTAGGATCTACACATGATGAACTAGATGCAGAGCATGATACAATTGCACAATTTGAAATGATTTTTCCTAGATCTTCTCATGTTACTAGCATGATATTACTACCAATCACATTTTTGGTAGATGATGACAATATCCCTATGAAAATAGAGAAACTTCCAGGTATTCAAAAAGTGTTTTAAATATTAAGTACAACCTAAATGAAATTAATGTATAGTCTATGACAATTTTAAACTAATGATAATATTGTTATGCAGGAAATGATGTATTTTTTAAGTGTTTGTATGACATAACCTTGGAAATATTTGGGCCGACCATTTGCACAAACTGGAAATCCCAAAGTTCCAAGTTAGAAGATGAACTTATTTTCCTGTTCGGTGACTGTACCTTCAATAAAGAGGGAGTTACTTCAAAGGCAGGCCTACATTTAAAATATTTGTGTGACCAATATAGGTCTCAATTGGAAATGGCTACATCGCATGAGTGCCCTCCATCGATTCCAGAGATGGAGTGGAGAGCACTCATGGAAGATGCACAAGAGAAGGCACTTCGAAAAGCAGGGAAGACTCCACTTGGACCAGGAATGTATGAGGCACATATAATAATGTATTATGATGCTTTATCATCATTGCGACATCTAATTAAGTTTTTCAATGTTTTAAATATAGGCTCCCAGATACTTCCAAATCCACACAAGGTATACTATCCAAACATTGGTAGCATCATCTTGGCCCGGGTGGTTAGTAGAAACTGGCCTAAAATTTTTTGAGTATATAAAAAAATAATTTGCATGCAAATTATAAATTGTTAACGATTTTAATTTAATATCACATAAGAAGAAAAATTCACATTCTAATGCAAAATTGCAGGGGGCACAATTCAAAGAGACTCCCATGAAGGAAGACCTACATCTTGCTTTCAAGTATGGCTATCAAGCCATGGTTGAATGAAGGACAAGCTTGTCATCTTCACATTTTCCAGCATCAAACATAACACTCACACAAATAAAAGAAATGAATAACATTTATAAATAATTACTTGTACAATCTATTCGTTATTATTTTTGGCCATAAAGTAATGTGCTTGACTGTAAAAGGTAGGTAAGCAATGTACATACAACACATGAGCCTACTGATAGTAGAGTGCTTGATCTTGAGACTAATGTTCAACTCGGTACTAGAGGTATTTCATGTGTTATAAAAAAATTGTAGTATGGAATACAATTAATATATTTAAATGACAATGGTGTATTAATTATAATATTTCGTGTTTCGACACCAAAGCATGTACAGGATGTGGCCAAAGAAGAGGAGGAACATATGGCCACATCTCAAATTATTTCTCTTCCCTCCACTACCGAAGCAGGTAAAGAAAATTATCCTACTCTTTTTATTAATAAAACATTTGCAATAATAATAACTATAAGTATGAATTTAACATTTCTTTCTTATTGCAGGTGATGCTCAACCCCATTTGCAGCATCATAGTCGTAAGGCTAGGTCAGTAACAACACATATTACACAAGAGACCACAACAACTGAAGGGGGGAAAGATCAAGACATCCTGACTAATTGCATGTTAAAGGGGAGAAATAAAGCTAATAAAAAATGACTGAACTTTCTTATTTAGAGCCTAGTTTTTTTAGTACCACATTTTTTACTGAGGTTGAATGCCTCATGGAATGTGCACATGTAACTTTAGACTATCTGAATAAAAATTTGTGTTTTTTCCATTGCAAAAAATTAGAACTATTTTGTTTCATAATGTGTAAACATATTTTTTGTGATACAAGGAGGGTGTAGAATACCATATATTTGATAAATTCGTGGTATAAGTCAATTAACTCTATTACGAACACCAAGAGCCTATAATAAGATTCCCATGTTAAACTAAGCCTTTACACAATCTGTGCCAATGATAAGTCAACCATCTACTAATTTTTATACCTATCCCACTCCACCATACACTACCACACTTCTAATTTAGGTGCTAGCTATTCCTGCTTCAATGCCTAATCACAACAAATTGTGATTATGATGACAATGTAAGTACATATGTGTGTAGTGCCCATGGTGGGACGTATGAATCGTCCTCCCCAAATTTCCTGTCACATATTATAATAACCTTGAATGGGCTAGCAATGGTTTGTCATCACCATCTAAAAAGGGCCCGGTAGGTGAAAATTTACCATGTTTGTCATCATCACTTCACATTATCTCACAGATGACCCTTTCTATAGATTATATGCATGAATTTATGGAATGCCATCCCCTCTACCTACCCTATGATTGATTGTGACAGAAAGTGAATAAAGGACAATTGACGAATCTTTGTTGATAAGATCTCCTACTTATAAATTTTACTTTGTTCACCTCTTCTCACAATCAATCATAAGCCAGGTAGAGGGGATGGTCTTCCAAAAATTCAAGCATATAATCTATAGAAGGGGTCATCTATGAGACAATGTGAAGTGATGATTACAAACATGGTAAAATTTCATTTGTCGGACGATTTTGAGATGGTGATGATAGAACAATGCTAGCCCATTCAAGGTTATAATCATTGATGGGAAATGTGCGGAGGATAATTCATACATCCCATAATGGACATTACACTCATGTGTACTATAATTTTCATCATAATCGCAAACTATTATGAACTGACAACCAATATATGTTAGAATTTTGTTAGACTAATATAGACTAGAAAACACAACCAATATATAGATCCACCCCTCTTGTGATAGCCTCGAAAATGTCATGAGAACACGACCATACCATAAAAAATAAGGAAACAGAAAAAGAAATGATTGTAATAGTTATATCATTAGAAACATCACATACCATATTATGAAAACATATTTTTGATGATAAATTTTTTTGAGATGAAGTATTTTGTGTCTATTATTAATGAATGAATGAATGCATGCTATATGTTAATGAATAATTGTTATATGTATCTTTATGTGCATGACATTGTTTCATATTATGTAAACATATTTTTTATGATAAAATTTATTGAGATGAAATATTTTGTGGATTTACGAATGAATGAATGAATGTTTTCTATTTGTTTTTTATGTACCTTAATGTATTGATTTCAACTATTTCCTATATAGTAGATAGATTGAGTACTGGGGAATTAAGAGTAATGTGAGGGGGTGGAGGGGCCATGAGAGCTTCCACCTTCACGTGTTTGGCCCTTTTTAGTAGAGAATAAATTATGATTTGGATAACCTTGGAGCAAGACACCCTCAATCCAACATAGCAACAACAAAGTCAATGTTGACTTCATTGTTGCTTCGTCAAGTGGAGGTGTTGAAAAGTGTAACTAGGTTCAGTATTCATAATGACATGTGTAATATTGATTTTATTTAATTGATGTAAAGAATAAAAATAAAATTTATCGTAATACTTGTCTCATGGGTTTCATGAGCAAGGAATTTTAGTTTTAGTTATGGCTCCCATTGGGAGTGTTTAGGTTTTGTCATCTAGTCATAAAAGTAAATTTGATTCAATGTCATGTATGAAGGACACTTATTGGGCATGTTAAATTTTTGTATGAGTAATTAAATGTATAAGAAGGCCCTCCAATACCAAAAGATACCTCCTACAAGTCGTCTACAAGATGGAATAAAAGATCTTCACTAAATGACATGTCAGCTCACCGTCTAACAAGTCGGCCTAATTGATGGGGAAACAAATATAAATAGGGAAGCTCAGATTAGGCTCCTTCCCAAGTGATCTATTTTTGGGTCACTTTGATCTCACACATGTGAAGAAAGGGACTGTCCTTATTGCAGAAGAGGTTGAAGTGTTACAACCTCATTGGTAGGTCAAGTCAAGGAGGAAGCATAGGTGTATCTCAAGCCAAGTTACCAAGGAAGAAGCCTCCACCTAAAGCGGATTAAATCAAGGTTCCAATGAAGATCCACGTGTGCTAGGTTTTTTAAGGAATCCGAGAATTTTAGGAAGCTGAAGTCTCACATCTCTTTATGGTTTATGCATTAGTAGCTGTTTGATGAAGAAAAACACTATAATAAAATAAAATTAAATAAGATCCTAATCTAATAAGTAAAAACCATTCACAAGAAGTTATCAATAGAATTGAAATCACTTAATCTCGATACCCTATATTTATCAACAAGAGGGAGGTTTGCTCCAAGATTAAACTACTCTGACAATTTATTCTCGAAACCAAGAGGATCTCATTTAGGTATTCATGCACACAAGTCTTTTTAACTATTATTTATTCATGGAACTAAGTTTAATATTTGGTCAAATTTAATCTAATTTTTCCTCATTGGTCTCATGAATATGTGTAGGACAACTAGTTTCAATTCAAATGTTGAAGTGGAATAACTATCTGAAGCAAATAGCTCAAAATGGTAAGGGTTTAGGTGAGACAACAAAATTTGTTTGATTTTTTTCTTATATGTCTTGGCTAAGTGGGAGTTACATAAAGTTATATAAGAAATAATAAACTTTTCCATGAAAAAAATTCATGTAGTATTTGTGTTTCTTTGACAATTGTGTTTTTATTTGAATGAAAGACCATAAACTGTCATTTTTCATGCAAGGAAGTAGGATAAACTCTTACTATATTAATTAGGCATAAGGAATTGTTATGAATTTTCTTCTATTTTATTAGTTATTTATTTCATCTAACTTCTGCTCCTTCCTTTTTTCTGTAGGTACTTTGATTCACATATATGGATTTGAAAGATTAACTACGATTGCAGTCATAAACGCAAAAAAACTCATCGAAGTACTAATCAAATTTATCCCGCCAAGCGCTTTGCTACTAGGTGTGTGATTTGGTTTTGCATTGCATTTTATTTCAAGAAATTTTTTATTTATCCATTGAAATTCTTCTAAGACCATAGATATTGAGAAAAAACAGGGCAAACAAAATTAGGTTTTCTTTTATAATGTTTTCTCTTGTTATATTGAAAATTATTTTGATATAATGTTAGATCATCATCATCATTATTTTGCGTTCATCATGAAGACAATGCCAATAAAGAAGATCACAATGCAAACAAGAACACCATAAATAGGCTCTAGGTCAGGCCAAAGCCCCACCATAGGGGAAAAACACAAAAACTTATCTCTTATAAAAATTCAAGGAATATTTCCAAGACCTTTGATCAAGACAACTTTCCAAGTGATATTCCAGCCACCCAAACAACAATTCTTCTCTTTATAACTCGGCCTTTTTTTCTTCTCTAACTCGAAATCTGAGTACAAATATCTTTCTTCCCATATTTGCGAGATTTCCAAAAAAAGAATTGATGCACAAGCCAAACAAATAGACCTTCTTGCTTTCCTCATTATCCTTCACCTCTTTCTCGCTCTGAATTTTCCTCTGACATCTTGAACAGAACGAATTACTTGTGTGACTCAAATGAGGTCCAATACCTTTCCTTTGTTGAAAAATCTAGGGCATTATGTGAGTTGGATTCCTCAATTTGACTTATTTTATCTTAACATTTACTTGTGAAATTATATGTTTATTATGTTAGTGTTACTTTCATTAAATAAATTTCAACATGAAGATCACAAAGACAAGAACACAATATGTAAGTGCACATCCATGGAAAAAACCCTATGAAGGAGAAAACCCAGTCAAATCTTTCTCTAGTAGATTAAATAAGGAGACACACTTGACCTTTGACTAGAGAAATCGACTTACTCCAACCAATAGACCAATTCCTCCTACAATTGCCTTTGGAATCATGGTTATTAGCTCCTTCTGTTTCAACTTCAAAATCTTGATCCTCCTTCTGTAATAGTCTCGGCCCTCCTACTTCATAAATCTCAGCCTTCTTGCTTAAGAAATATTGGCCTTCCTTCTGCAATAGTCACAACCCTTTGTGTAATCATCTCCGCAACAAGGGCACTCAACCTCCATGTAATTGTTTCTGCAATTCACATTTTCAACTTCCTCTTTATAATAGTATTCTAAGATTCTCTACTTTCTCTCCATTTCTCGGTCTTGTAATAGTCTCTCTTACTTCTTGAACAAATGCTTCACTTCTCTCCTTCAAATGGTGAAATAGTAGGTTATTTATACTTATTGGTCATTATGCATTTGAGCTGACATGAATAATTTGAATTGAACCCGACTTGTAGGCTTGTAATGAAGGTTGACTTGATTATCTTATGTTTGGAGACCAGATTTGAAGGATGAACGGTAATCCTTTTGGGAGAATGAAATTATTTGGTGGAGGATACATTTAGACACAAAAATATTTTTCCTTTCTTGACCTTAAGGAACCCAAGAAGGGTCTCTTACAAAAATGACTTTGACTTTGAATCAACAAAAAATTAGCTTCACAATGCCCAAAAAATGTATTTGAAGGCAAACATTTAAGCCAATAGATTTCATAGGCCTGGCCCTTTCTCACTTAGTGTTTCCTTTTCTATAATGGCTATGCATTTAAAGGAACATTTCTTGTTAACAGAAGATTTCCATGTAAAACAATCCATTTTCAAGAGTCGATGATAAAATTTAAAAGAGATGAAAATTATGTTTGCTACCCAAGTATCAACTCGGAAATATGTGGAATGAGATATAAGTTGAGAAAAACATCCCTTTCAATATGTTTTATCATATTGCTTACTTATGGAGAGGTTCCAAATTATTTCTTTACTAAGGTTGTAATCAATGTTATAGAAAAAATTCAGAATGAACTTAAAGATGAAACACAAACTTGGAAGTTGTAAATAAATGTAGAGATTTAGATGACGACCACATATGTATTAGAATGTTAACATGTGGAATTCCTTTCCACGAATCAATGCTTATTGGATTGATCAGAACCACCCTTGAGCTACCATGAATGAAATGTGAAGCAAAAATCTCAAAATAAGTATCTGGAATAAGCACATGCTCCTAGTGGTGATGCAGGGGAAAAGTTATGGATGGATATAGACATCCATAGAGATCCTATTAGAGTTTACACAAAACCAGGCCATTAGTTAGTCCCTTGATGTCAATAGGAAAGAGAGAGGAAAATGGTATAAGTCCAAAATCAATCCAAAAGAATATGTGCTCCAACTTATCCAAGGTATTGCAAACCAGTAGTTGAATAAGCGCATGATGGGATAACAACTCATGTTTACCTACTTTTTTTCCTTGGAAATCATTCCATTTATGGATTGTAGGAGGAAGTATGGCACATTTATGGTCTCTACAAGTTATAAGTGTGGTTTTTTTCTAGTTGGTATAGGAGCCCGAATTGATAAACATAAACTATACTTAGACTTCCTTCATAGGAGATGTATTTTAAAAATATGATATGCTACCCCAATTTGTACTAGTGTATGTTAATCCAAGCCCTCATTTCAAGAGCACCTAACTTTCCCATTGTGGACTCAACAAAGCTTTAGGTTGATGCAAATTCTTGGAACCTCCTCAAGCATGCATAGCCTCTCACATCACTAGATAAAATCCAAATGTAGCATTATTCCTTTTTGTAGCGTTTGTAAGTACTTTATTATTTTACTAAATAGATGCAAATTTTTTTAATATGGGGTTTCCCTTTTAAGACAAGATCTAGATACTTGATCCAGATATCCTGTACAAAAAAAATGTATTTGGGAATTTAAATATATGAAATTTCTTGTATCCAAAACTATCGATGAAGATTAGATCTATATGACGAAAGTTTGAGACGTTTGGATCTCATGTCACCTCCACATCTATGCTTATTTCTTTACAATTGGATTACTAAATGGGATGTGGGGGGAAGATTTTTGGCCTTTTAGTGTTTAGTTGTGGATAGAATCATGAAGTGGAACATTCGGTGTGGAAATTTGGATAATTTAGGTTTTCAGTTTGAGTTACTTTTTTTATGAAGTCCATATCTGAAGGGAAGCATCTATTTATTCTAGATCTTCAAAGAAGCCAATGACACTTAATAAAGAGCGAGAAACATGCTTCAAGTCACTCATTCTCCATTCTACTATTGTTAATTCTATGGATATTTGCAAGAATAGCATGTTGAACAATTAAAAAATGATGTCCATCATGCAGGGTTTCTGACAAACTTGGTTGAAGGAGTCTCATAATTTTCCCAACCAATCTTTAGATCTTTTTTAGATCACCTTTATTGAATATCCTTTCCTTGTGTTGTTACAAATAATTGTAAGCTTGGTGCCTTTAGCATATACTAATGTCCCACATAATGTATCATCATATATGACCAATAAATACCTCTTACATTACTAAATTTATGCAACCTTGTTCTTCGTATCATAAATTATACTCACAACATAAACAATTCTTCATGACTTGCCATTACCAATAATCCCACTGGAACATAGTCCATCCTTAAAATGATGAAAACGACTTGCATCCCTCTCAACAATTTCTTGCTTGAAAATCTTGGAGATGAACTTGGTGGTAGTCTCCATAAACACGAAGGTTCTTTTTTATCTGGATAGTTGTCTCGGGGGCATGTGTTGATAAGGCCAAAAGAATTTCCAGCTTTTCTCTATGACTAAAAAGAATGTGTTCCATTTCCTCCTCCTCAACCTCATGAAACACAAAATTTGTGTTAGGTATATACTCTAAATCCTTGATCTTCATAGTTAAGGTTCACAATGTTGCATAAATTTTCTCAAATTGAGGATGAGATGTGTCCCCTATAAGGAATGCATGTACCCTATTGTTTAGTTCAATCACACTACATCCTAGTTTCTTTTTCAGACCATTGTCTTTATCAATAACCTTACATTTTCCATGTTATTCCACCTTACAACCACTACATAGATGTTTGAAAACAGTACATAATATCCAACATCTTTAGGCTACCATATCAAAATATGTTCAACGACATGTTCTCCAAGATCTATATTGCAGTGAATTTTGCAGGCATCGAGTAAGGCTCCCCAGACATCAACATTGGGTTCTACTGAAATCATTTTGATGACTTCAATTGCATCGTCTAAATGGACAACATGGCTAAGAAGGTCAACCATGCATGCATACTGCTTCACCTGAGGTGTGATGTTATAGTCTTGGTTCATGCAATGAAAATAGTGCCAACCTTCTTCCACTAAACCTACATGACTACATATTGATAGAGTGAAGTGAAGGTGATGTGGTTTGGTTTTGGGACTAACAGTTGCATTTGTGAAAAGAGGGAAAGAGCATCCTGACCATGGCCATGTACTCCATAGCCTCTAATCATTTCACTCCATACCACAACACTTTTTTCAAAAGCTTGCTAGGAATTTTCTATAGTACTGCATTTGGCATACATATCTACGAGGGTTGTACCTAAAAAGCACAATTTTTCACTTATAGAACCATGTCCAAGGACAAGAAACCATGAATAAAAATCTCCCTAAATTTCATCTAGCAAAAGGTCTATAAGATACAATTAAGGAGCTAGGGTTTCACCATGCACCCCACATAGTTTCAAAACAACTCAAAAGTTAACAATTTAGGTCATGGAATCACTACTACTTATCCATTTACTTACAGAAGATCATGTATTTTCCCTTAATGCACTCACTTCCTTTGGGAAATCCTTCTTAGAAAGGTTATCAACTCTGGTCCAAGTTGTTGATTGTGTTTTGGGAGAGTTGATGTGGTAGTATGTGGCTCAAATACAACCAATTCAAATCATGAATATCAGGGTGTCTAAGTTTGTATCTTAGCCCAAGTTTCATTGCTCACTACACCATATATTTCCTATCATAATTTTTGAATTTCCATCTACTAGCCACTAAATCATCTCAATCACTAAAGGTTGACATGAGGTTTCAAGATTATGTATTCAAGATGGAAGTTTGAGACATTGTAGACTTGGAAAAAAAATTGAATGTCATGGAGGATGGAAGTTGAACCTGGTCAAAACCAAAATCATGCTTCATAGAGCTTTGTTTCTGTGTGAGACATGTTCTCAACAAAAGTTCCAATGGATTAATATTTAGACACATATTGTCTAAGTGCTAGTGAGTTCATGAGTTCACACATTGCAAGGGAATGTTTATCCCTTCAAATATCCATTTCCTCCCCTATTGTGGACTCATAAACCTCTTTTATCCAAACAATCTTATTTGGGCATTATATTAGTTTTATCCTTATAATTTTTTAACACATGACATTGAGTATCAAGGATACACTGCCACATGGTATCGAAGGTAATATAAATCACTGCTAGGCTTAGTTACAAACCCATGTCCAAACACTTCATCAAAACCTATTTGGTGATGATCATATTTGTCATCGCTTGGATCGTATACTCCAACAACATCCAAAATGAAATCCATTGTCTCAAATACCTTTGGATCTTGGGTGTATAAAATCTAGGCTCGTCCAAACTTGTGAATGAGGCATATCATGAAGCATCCGAGCGCCTCATCATAGTGAAAAGTTCCATTAAGTGTACCAATCCATTTATTGGTTTTCATTATCTCTTATTTATACATATCCACAACATTCAACAAATAAGCCATTATCGAAAAATGCTTGACTGAATACAAAATTTTAATAGTGAAACTCTAATATGAGACTACAAATTTTATCATTAGATATAGTGGTAGAGGGGACCAAGAGAACAACTTCGTGCAATAAGAGAAAATTGATGTCTCTTAGCAATATTTATAGTGTATATTACATTTATCTATGAAATAATATGATTTTGGTTGGATTGGCCAACATATATTGAAGTGAAGGACCAATGGACATGTTTTTTATTTGTGTCCAATGATGCTACCACGTATCTAGACCCTTAAATGTATTCGATATAACCCCCTCATGCACCATTATAGAATAGACTAAGCATTTATTGTCTATGGAAAGTAGTTACCATAAAAAAGAGATCCACAAATCTAAATATCTAAGGGAACAAATATGAACTCGTTTGTGAGTTGTAGGAACTGATGTAGGGATGATCCATTACACTAAAACTATGTAAGATCAAGATCCATAATCATCATTTCTATTAGCTGTCAATTATGGACTTCCACTAGAAGGTATTGATCCCTAAAAACAAAGCAATCACATCATTGTTTGTTCAGATCCAACATTTGTGCCCAAATCATATATATATATATATATATAAGGTATTTCTAGTAGGTATGAAAGAAATTTTATAGGAGACAAAGTTCTAAATGTTAAGATATGAAGAGAAATTACAAGGACTACTCAACGAGCATCCATAGTAGATTCTTCAAAATCCTGTAGGTGATAAGGTCTAGTTTTGAAGCATATATACTTTCATATGTGAGAACACCATGCATAAGGACATGTATAGTTGATATCTAACTAATATTCCATGTTATTCCACATTGTCCAGTTATGAACTTTTAGTCACCATGATCTAGTTTCTTACAATGTTTCTCAACAATTCCCACAAAAAGAAATGGTTATGCAACAATAGTTCAAGATCCTTTCCTTGCTCGATTTGCATATGATACTTTGGATAGAATCCTAATAAATATCCTTTTTTATTTCTTCAGGAAAAAAAATCCATGCATCCTATGGTCAAAGACGACCATTCCAAAAGTGGTATCTTAAAGGAAACATCCCCAGTTACCCTCATCAAGAGGATGCAGGTGGTCAGATGAGAATGAAAGTGTACACTTCTCTTGTTGGAAGTTGGCAACTTGAGGATGTTCAATATGGTGGGAAGGGATCCAAATTTCTTCAGTGTTCTAAAGAAAATTTGACACGCTTCATTGAAACACTTAAAGAAGCTACTTGGAGTCAAGGGTTGACTTGTGATGTTGGAATTTCTCATCATAGTTTGACTCTAATGGAAAAATAATTTTCCACTCAGTCTTCTAGTGCAGAGGTAATTCAAGATCTTAATGATAATTTTTTCAAAGAGGAGATTGACAAGCTCTAGGAAGATGTCAAAATTTCATGGATTGGGAGTGATTGTATTTGTAGACAGGTATAATTTAGAGATAATAGAAAAGATGAAATTTTTATGACAACACTTATAGCTGGTGTACTCCTCTAGATTCAACTCTAGGTGATCAACAATGAAGGCTGCTATGTGTGATGGCATTCCTGTAGTCTTCAAAATAGTACTACAACTGAATCAACGGACAGAAGTGTCGGTACCATAATTCTCCCATCGGATAGAACTCCCTACCATCACATATCTGACATTTCACCATCGACTTGAAATCATTGGCATGACAACACTTTTGTCGCACAATTCACTTATTCTGTCGATTACCTGACACCTCAACGTCGGTTTGTTCCGTTGGACAAAACAACCTATGTTTTGAATATCTGACAGTTTACTAGTGCACGACCTAACATATATTTGATAGATACTCTCGTCGGATAGAACTCCCGTCTGTTGCATATCCAACGATTCACTATCGGCTTGAAAGTGTTGAAGCGAAAACAATTTTGTCACACAATTTATTTATTTTGTCAATAACCCGACACCTCAACGTCAGTTTGTTCCGTCAGACAAAATGACCTATGTGTTGAATATCTGACTGTGAACTAGTGTGCAAACTACCAAATATCCTATGTTATACCATTGGATATCTAATGGTTTCTAGCATTGCAACTCCAACTTATAAACGTTGGTTTTTTAATGACCATTTCGACCTTTTTATGTGTTGTATAATTGACATATGAACCATCACATATCCAACGTAACTAAACTGTTGACTATTCGACATAATTTCAGTGACGATTTGATAAACACCAATGTGGTGGATAATCTATGCCAATAATTCACATATTTGACTAATAACCGTCAGATTTTGGCCTCATTAATACTAGTGTTTTTCTTAGTTATTATGGTAGGAAAACCTACCACTCCATTCACATATCCCGATCTCGATGCCCCAATTCCTTACTTAGCCACTTTTTCAAAAGTCGAGATGGAAGGACAACCCAAACCCTGCTTAACCCTTACACCCCATCCCGACTCTCAACATCCCAATTTACCCTATCCTAACTCATGATATCTCAATTTACCTTATCTCAAATCCCAACTCTCGTGAATCCCAACATCTTGATTTCCCTTCATCTCAACTCCCACGTTTCTAGATATCCTCATTGCCCTACATCCCGACTTACATACCTACCCACATCACCATCTCGACTCACGTATTTTTTCATATTTAGCCATTTTTCTGATCAAATTAATATAAAGAATTATTTTTTATGTGAATTAATGACTCACTATCATGACATCCTAAGCAAAATTCAGTTGGTTTTCAATAAGGAGATCACATGGCTATTACCTTGAGAAAGGAATTGTCATTAATATACCATTATGAAATGATACAACAAGTGGTTGGTGGATTTAGTAACATTCAATATAAATTTTCTCGGTAAATGGAAATTAATATTTTATTACCACCAAGTGCCTCGAGGCTACTAAAAGAAAAAATGGTGAGTAGAAAGAAGGATTCTGATTATGGAGGAACTCTTAATACACTTAGAAGGGAAATTTGACTTTAAAAAGTCTATTACATATAATTGCTGTTCTGAATTACCAGAAGAGAAACAAAGTACCAACCAAGCTTGGGTGACTTGAATAGTAAAAGAAATATGCATTGGCTAAAATATCTAATTTCAATTATGTTGTTTCATGGTGCACAACAAAGTTTGATAAGATAAAAATGATGGTTCACCTTGAATAAACTGCTAGAAATGATGTACAACTAATGTCAAGCCTTTTAAGAAAAATGTGATGACTACACACTCCACACAAAGTTTTCAAAATTAGTGAAGTGAATGAATTCATCAAGAATCGGGGAAGATGTATTGAACTTTTAAGAATTTTTCTAAATAAGTATTCTCCTACTTCAATATTGTTGGAAATAATACTGAGAGGGGGGGTGAATCAGTATTATCAGATCAATAAAACTTTTCAATTTCATGCTCAGAAACATATACGCAACTTCAGTTAAGTGAACCCGCGTGTACACGCTACTGTGTCTAAAGCAACTAGTGTATATCCAGAGATCTTATAATTCAGTAATCTTAATCTTCAGTAGATGCATCAGAACATTATTAAGCATATTAACAGTAAACAGGTGTAGTATAACAGAACAGAACATCAAACAAGAGCCACACACATGAACACCATGATATAAGGTGGAAACCCAATGTGGGTGAAAACCACCTGCTGCAATTCGTCTCTTTCTTCTTTAATAAGAAACTTCTTTTACAATGTACTGGTGCAGTCCTTTACCAGCACGCAGGCTGCAACCTGCAGAGGGCTACAACCCTCATAGCTCTTGTACTAGCCGATCCATTTACTAGTACATAGGTGCCAATCCTACAGAAGGTTACAACCTTCACTCGTTTTCCAGCTGCTCCTGGAAGGGAGTTACAACCCCCTTGGCTCTTGTACTGGCTGATATGTTTACCAGTACGTAGGTGCCGGCCTACGATCTTCCCGGGACCACGTTTCATACATTTTCATACTGGATCCATAAGACAATCATCATTGTAGTACAACCTGCATCATTGATCACTGAAACACTGAAATACTGAAACACTGTCAACAACACAGTCACCAGAACACAGAGCAGACACAGAACTCTGCAATAACCATCAGACCCATCTGCAACTTCAAATATCAAGCTTTACAATGTACACGCTACTTGGATGAACCCAACCTGCGTGTATACGCTCTTTTACCAAAGACAACCCGCGTACAGATCTGTAAATTCAAACTTAAAACTCCGCAGCTATATCAGACATCAAAACATACCCAGATCATAACAATAAACATGCATCAATAGATCTAGTCTATCCACAGTCAAACCATAAGAAGATAATCGTTCCAAGCCTTGAGATCTCGTTCCATCATTCATCATCCTCCACATAAGTGAAACCTTGGTTCAGATCACCAACCCATAACCAACACTTGGATCTCACACTACCTCAGATCTTCACAACTCACACACATTGCATACTAATTTGCCTAATGATCTTCTCCTTATATAGCCTTAGGCCCTTCACAATACCACGGGCCAAAACCATAGCAACACAATACCATCAACCTCGAAACTAGGGATCAACACGTCCGTCGAGACACCATGGTCCAAAACCATAGGCACAACTTCCAAGAAATAACCGCCACGGACCAAAGATACATTTTCCACATACACGCTCTTTTACTGAAGCCAACCTGCGTGTACACGCGACTTGGGCTTAACGAACCTGCGTGTATGAACTTCCTTGGCATGTTGTACTAAGATCTGTCCTCTGATTAAGTTGCCATCACCTGTACCAACCTCTGAGCACCTGTACCAACCTCTGAGTGAGTTTCCATCAAGGACAACACTTGAATCATAATGCCAACAATCTCCCCCTTTGGACTTGATGGCAACCACCACACCAAGTCACTCTCCCCCTTTGACATCAAGGGCAAAGGGCGGACCAAGATATTCTCTTCTTTGGTATACCTTCTGCTGTCCATACTCCCCCTGAGTACCTGCAGAAATATCCAAATGTGCTCCCCCTTTGTGTATGCCAAAGTGTACCAATCTATCCATCCTGCTCTTGCTGAATTGTGTTGTTCATGCTCCCCTTGACTGTAGGAAAGATCTGCAAAAGATGTTCTTGAAGAAGAACAAAGACTTATACATCATAGAAGACCTTCCTATCACCAAAAGACTCAATACAAACATTCATCACCCAACCTAGTGGGGATATACCAGTATTGACTCATCCACCTAACCATGTGGAGATACATTAAGAGTTTACTCATGATAATACATGAACATTACATCATTCATCCCAGGCATAGTGGGGAAACCAACATAGGCCGTTACATGACCTTGACATCATAAGAGAGATATCACAAAAGAAATACATGACATAGTGATGAAAAAATCTAGACCAAGACTTATGAGAGCCACCAGCAGCATCATGATCTGTACCATAAGCATTAGCCTGCAATACCATTCCTTTGATCAAACATCAAGATATATCATTTAGCTTCATAGAATTTATCAACAACCTCTAACCATAATGCCAACAATACATTATTTGAAGTATATGCTCCCCCTGAGCCTGTGCCATAAGTATCAAGACATTTTCAGACATCCTCAGCAGACTGTAACTGTTAACCAATAGAGCATATACAGAACTGGATCATATCAAACCCCTTTTCTGAGTCTGTCCCCACTGCTTTTTCACAAACTGACATATACGCGACTTTGCAGTGTGAAACTCGCGTATATACGCGTCTTTCCTTCATGAAACTTGCGTATGAGAATTAGAACACTGAAGTTCTATACCTTCAGCTCCCCTTGAGTCTGTTAGGTCTGTGCTGTGCTGAGTACCCTGTGCTGTGCCACATCTTTCTGACTGAACTTCCTTCTTCTTCCATATCTTCAGGCATGTTGATGATTTCTTCTTATCATGAGCTTTGTTCCTGCAATCCTTTGCTCTATGTCCAAGCTTGTTACATGCATAGCATCTTACATGTTTCGTATTCCTCCTATAGCAATTAGCAACTTTGTGGCCAAACATATTGCAAGAAAAGCAATATCCATTAAAGTACCTTGAATGTGATGATCTTTCTGCATGATGGTCTTGAAACCTTCTTCTTCTACAAATGGCTGCAACATGGCCAAGATTATGACATACATGGCATTCAACATTATTCATGGGAGGAGAAAAAGATTTTCTTTGAGGAGTCTCTTTCCTTGATTGATGATGGGGTTGTCCTTTCATCTCCTTGTAGAGCCTTTCAGATTTTGCATTAGAGATTCTTGTCTTACTTTGTGAACCAGATTCTCCTTCAATAGACTCATGAAAACCAAGACCAGATTTGATAGCAGGGGACCTTTGACTACTAAGAATATCATCCAAGATCTTAGTACTATCTTGAAATCGTAATAGTTTATCTTTTTCTTCTAAGTTACTTTTCAAGATATTTACCTCAACTTGATGTTGTTCTTCTTTTTCCAGGCATTGCTTCTTCAAGGTCTCTTCAGCTTTCTTTCCTTCATCCAACTGATGCCTTAGTTCGAGGATCTCGTTCTCTTGCTCTTTATTCAGCGCTAGCAGCATTTGTCGAATTCTGGATGCACATTCCAACTGATCTTTTAATATGATGATTTCTTCTTTGAGGGCATTCTCCCTTTTGCTAGGTAGATCTTGCTGATCTATGATTTGATCTGATGCCTCATTTGCTTGTCCATCTTCAATCTGAGGTGATTCAGGGTCTGAATTCTTGCTTCCACTCAACGACAGGTTGTCATTGTTCCTTTGAGCTGTCTTCTTCTTCTGACGTGCTTTCTTCCCCATTGTTCTACGAATCTCCTTCAAGCGATCAAGCTTCTCTGAAGGACCTGCTCTGATACCAATTGTTGGAAATAATACTGAGAGGGGGGGTGAATCAGTATTATTAGATCAATAAAACTTTTCAATTTCATGCTCAGAAACATATACGCAACTTCAGTTAAGTGAACCCGCGTGTACACGCTACTGTGTCTAAAGCAACTAGCGTATATCCAGAGATCTTATAATTCAGTTATCTTAATCTTCAGTAGATGCATCAGAACATTATTAAGCATATTAACAGTAAACAGGTGTAGTATAGCAGAACAGAACATCAAACAAGAGCCACACACATGAACACCATGATATAAGGTGGAAACCCAATGTGGGTGAAAACCACCTGTTGCAATTCGTCTCTTTCTTCTTTAATAAGAAACTTCTTTTACAATGTACTGGTGCAGTCCTTTACCAGCACGCAGGCTGCAACCTGCAGAGGGCTACAACCCTCATAGCTCTTGTACTAGCCGATCTATTTACTAGTACATAGGTGCCAATCCTACAGAAGGCTACAACCTTCACTCGTTTTCCAGCTGCTCCTGGAAGGGAGCTACAACCCCCTTGGCTCTTGTACTGGCTGATATGTTTACCAGTACGTAGGTGCCGGCCTACGATCTTCCCCGGACCACGTTTCATACATTTTCATACTGGATCCATAAGAGAATCATCATTGTAGTACAACCTGCATCATTGATCACTGAAACACTGAAATACTGAAACATTGTCAACAACACAGTCACCAGAACACAGAGCAGACACAGAACTCTGCAATAACCATCAGACCCATCTGCAACTTCAAATATCAAGCTTTACAATGTACACGCTACTTGGATGAACCCAACCTGCGTGTATACGCTCTTTTACCAAAGACAACCCGCGTATAGATCTGTAAATTCAAACTTAAAACTTCGTAGCTATATCAGACATCAAAACATACCCAGATCATAACAATAAACATGCGTCAATAGATCTAGTCTATCCACAGTCAAACCATAAGAAGATAATCGTTCCAAGCCTTGAGATCTCGTTCCATCATTCATCATCCTCCACATGAGTGAAACCTTGGTTCAGATCACCAACCCATAACCAACACTTGGATCTCACACTACCTCAGATCTTCACAACTCACACACATTGCATACTAATTTGCCTAATGATCTTCTCCTTATATAGCCTTAGGCCCTTCACAATACCACGGGCCAAAACCATAGCAACACAATACCATCAACCTCGAAACTAGGGATCAACACGTCCGTCGAGACACCATGGTCCAAAACCATAGGCACAACTTCCAAGAAATAACCGCCACGGACCAAAGATACGTTTTCCACATACACGATCTTTTACTGAAGCCAACCTGCGTGTACACGCGACTTGGGCTTAACGAACCTGCGTGTATGAACTTCCTTGGCATGCTGTACTAAGATCTGTCCTCTGATTAAGTTGCCATCACCTGTACCAACCTCTGAGCACCTGTACCAACCTCTGAGTGAGTTGCCATCAAGGACAACACTTGAATCATAATGCCAACAAATACATATTTCTAAAATTCAAGTAAATACACTAGCTAACCCATACACAAAATTTGCATGGCTTTTAGCAAGAATTGTTGGGCACGAATCCACTGAACATGTGCCTGGATATTCTTTGTATTCTCCATTATTGAGTCAATGAGGGAGCTATATTTGATTGGGTTGGTATTATTTCCAATGAGATATCTTAGCAATTAGGTAATTTCGAAAGTACAAAGAGGTTTTTCATGGATTCTTATTTGGTTTATGCCCTTTTCAATGTAAATATATTTCAATACCTTCTCGCTACTCAAAATGTGAATATAGACAAAAATCTTGCTTAATTCTAGTATCCTGTATTGTGGAAGCATAAGACTCCCTTTCAATTTTATCAAGTTCAAAATTATTTTGTTATAGAATTTAGGAAGATAGTTTTTGGTCATCATAGAGGTAAACTCTCTAATGAGGCTAAGGCATCTCTTTCAATAAAGGGATTTTTTTATGCCAAGAGGAATTTTCTTAAATTAGACTCTTTGGTTTTGAAGTAAAGCCTCTACTCTTTCCATAATATGTTTCTGATAAATTATTCATTGTTGAAGTATGCCGACAATACAAATATTGTGTACATTTTGCCAATGAAAAGAGAAAAAAAAAATTAATTCCTACTCCTTTCAAAATTGGAGATTTTAGACTGAAATTTATTATCCATTTAGATGAAATTGATTCATATTTTGACTCTTTCAACATGAGCCAAGTACACTCTTGTAAATGTTTTGATCCATGTAGATTATTCTTTATACATATGACTTATATTAAGTGTTCTTTAAGTCTTAGTACGCAATTAGAAGAAGGAGTTAGAGACAATCAAAGTCAAAGTTAGAATAAGAACATGAAGATAATCATTTTCATGATGACATTAATACCTTGGTTAGTATTAATTAAAAACAAAAGTACTAGGGACAACCTACAACCATTACTAAGCACAGTTCCCCCAATAATTCTCATAAAACCTATTCCATTTCTAAAAGTTAAGGACAAACAAACATATTCAAGGAGAAGAGGATTATTATAGAAAGTGTTGGTGGTGGAGGAGGCAAGGAACCTCCTAGAAGGTTGACTGAAATATTACATATTGTTCTCACTAGTTTTAAAGAGAGAGAGGAAGAATAAAGGATAAGCTTCCAAAGAATCCCAAGAGGAACAAATTTTCTCCCAAAATATGGAGATTGATGTTATCACTGAAGTCCTTAGTTGGGTTGAAAACCAAATATTGGAAAACATATTGCTTGATGAAGAAGTTGCTACTCAGGACCCTATTATTTTTGAAGAAGAAACATTAACATTACACAATGCTGAAATTGATAGGCATTCAAAGAAATTTCAAATTGGAAATGTCAAAGTAAAACATAAGAAAGTAGTGGAACAATATAATTTTGACCTCAACATCGAAGAAACCAGATCTTCTTAGGTTTTAAAGTTACATCACGGATGCTCGAGTATTCCATAAATGAGCAAGGGAGGGGAATCATTATCTTAAAGAAAAGAATTAATGAATTGGAAGCTACTTTATGTCTGAAACCATTATTTGTTGAACCATTGAATACATTAATACCCATTGAATGAATTTATGAACCAAGTGCAAAAATGAAAAGAGCCTTAAGTATACTAGCGAAGGTTAGAAAATATGTGGTTGAAAATATTAATAAGAGACTTGTTGTAATCTTGTGTTGTTCAAAATTCCCTGATCAAATTGAAGGTCATTTTTTTCTCTTTTGAATGTGAATGTTGATCGTCATGAATACCCAAAAAGTTTAAGAGTTTAAAATCAGTTCAAGATGTGTTTCTTCCTTACATAAGGCCAATTAGATGGTTTCTACTTCATAAATTTAAAGGGCCACTAAAAAGAAATAAACTATGTGTATTCATTCTTTCATTTGGTAACGCTATATCTGAGTTTCAACCAACACTTTACAAAATATAAGAACAAGTTCATTCACTTAGGATATTACAAATTTTCACTTTGTCTTCCTAAATTGATCCATTACATCATTTCTTTATTTTCGCCCTTTTACAATTCACCTTTTACATTTACCATTTATTATTTTACCTTTTCAATTTACCATCAACCATTATCCATTTTCCATTATTTTTTATCTACCCCCATATTTTTTTGGAATTCTCCATACTTCCATGCTTCCAAACTTAGCCTTTCCACTTTCCATTTTCCTCTCTTTTTCCCTTTTTACCATTTCTATAATTGTCCCCCACCTTCATAATTAGTTTCCTCACATCCAATATATGATATTTTCTCACCTTCATAATTACTTTTGAGCATCCTTTGTGTGAAAGTTTTGGTGCATACTCCCTCCCAACTCCACACACCTCACATGCCCCTTTATTTTTACTTCTTCACACTTAGAATATTTTACAAATCCGTGCATCTTACCTCCACATTATTTTATTATTATTTATCATATCACTTTTATCCTAAATTCCTTTGGCATATCTCCCTATGACACATGGCATCTAGTTGGACATATCTGGAATGACATTTGGAAGGCATTGATTGGACATTGATGATTGAGTGATAAGTAGGTAGACAAAGGAAACAAATATACACTCTTTGCATATATGTTATAACACATCCTTTTTAGTATCCTTTGTGTAGAAGCTTTGGTACATGCTTCCCCGAAACTTCACACACCTCACATGCCCCTTTACTTTTACTTCTTCACACTTAGAATATTTTACAAATCCATGCATCTTACCTCCACATTATTTTATTATTATTTCTCATATCACTTTTATCCTAAATTCCTTTGGCATATCTCCCTATGACACATGGCATCCAGTTGGACATATTCGGAATGACATTTGGAAGGCATTGATTGGATATTGATGATTGAATGATAAGTAGGTAGACAAAGGAAAAAAATATACACTCTTTGCATATATGTTATAACACATTTTTTTTTAGTATCCTTTGTGTAGAAGCTTTGGTACATGCTTCCCCGAAACTTCACACACCTCACATGCCCCTTTACTTTTACTTATTCACACTTAGAATATTTTACAAATCCGTGCATCTTACCTCCACATTATTTTGTTATTATTTATCATATCACTTTTATCCTAAATTCCTTTGGCATATCTCCCTATGACACATGGAATCCAGTTGGACATATCCAGAATGACATTTGGAAGGCATTGATTGGACATTGATGATTGAATGATAAGTAGGTAGACAAAGGAAAAAAATACACCATTATGGGGGAGGATTATTCATAAATAAGGTGAAGTATATTACCATTATGAATGTGGGATTAAAAAACAAATTTATAATCAAAAGCCAAGATTCACATGGAGTAGAACAATAACTGCTAGGTCACTATCTTCCAGAGTCCATAATTGAGTTTCTGATGTTTAAATTAGGAAAACGAGAGGTTGTTGGAAAGTTGGAATTGTCAAGAACACCCTGGGAGTGGTTTACATGGCTAAAATTATATAGTATAAAATTAAAAGAACATTCTTGACCATTTTGTACCTATCACCAAATTAGTTTTGAATTAAATTTATAAAAAAACAAAATCTAGAAATATAAAATGGGATACAATTGGGAGGATGAATTCCTACTTCGTGTTTTCAAAATGGATCTTCATTTAGTTAACACAAAGTAGAAAAACCTAACCGTCAAGTAGTTGCAAAGATGAAGAGAAAATTATAAAAGAAGGAAATCACATTCAAAAAAGTAGTTGGGGTTTTTGTTGAAGATGAGTTTTCCTTTCCAAAAGATCTTATGTATTAGCCTGCTGAACTTTTCCTCTCATATATTCTTATAATTCACATTTCCATTAGCATTTCCATGTTTGTTTACTACAATAAGATATAGGTCTAATTTATGTCTTCTCATCTCTTCCAAGCACTTCATATTGTATTTCAGGTCCAAGGGAGCAAGATCCCTACTTGTAATAAAGCAAATGTGATTTCATTACAATTTATCTATTTTTAATATTGGAGGCAATTTTAGTTTTCACACAATGTTAAACTTGTCACATTGGGAGATTATTGTTAATTTCTTCCACAAAGATATTTAAGTTTCATGTTGTATGCATGAGTTTGGATGGTGATGTATTATTTGATTCTTGTGCAATTGAAGCTTTACAAACCTGCTCGAATCTATGTATAGGAAAAAATTCTTTGAATACCCGTCCATATTTTTATTTATTTTATCTTGCAAAGTAATAGGTAATTCTAGAATTCACATTATTTTGATATTAAGGAAAAAGGTTGTCGAAAACATACCCCACTACATGAATTATTTATTTTCATATTAATTTCTTGTGTGCTTAATGAATAAATTTGTTGTATTAGATTTTTGTTGAAATATTTGCTGGGATTTGTTGTTTAGCACACATCCATTGCATTCATCTAAGGCTATAATGTGAATCTTCCACATATTAAAAAAATTATTACCACCTCTCTAAAAATTAATAGGGAATCTCAATAATTCCCTAGGAGGTTGAATATTATTCTTAATAGGAAAAGGGATCAACATCTTATAGCCATGGGAACTAACATGGAGTTCACTTACTATCACTTCCAAAATTACTTCTTATAAAGAGATTTCACAAAAAGATCTGAAAGTTGATGAGTATTTTGTTAAAAATGATCTAAGTGTTTTCATTGTTAGGGCCCTTGATACGAGTAAAACGCAAAGGAAAGAGAATGATTTTCTCAAACACATAAGGTATTGCTAGAATGAGAGAATTAATTCTCTCAAACAATTTATTATTGATAGTGACAATGTTTCTACAATAATGATTAATGTATTCTTTAGACTTGTTGACATGATAATGGAACTAGATGGCCCACATATGGTGGTGGATGCCATACTATCACAAGAAATCATGAAAGAAAAAATAGTTGAAATGTGCATCTCGTGGGTTGAAACCTTTGAAACAATTACAATTTTTTCAAAGGAAGATATTAAAAAATGGTTATTAAATTACATCAACAAGCTTGATGACTAAGAGAATGTGATTGATCATCTAAATTCCAAATTAAATGAAGTCAAATATGAATTCTCTAATATCTAAGTGATGCATGAAGTAAATGTAACACCAGCGGAGAACTTCATCGGAAAGTGGTTAAAAGTGATATACAATGAATATTTGAAGAATGACTAATTTCAACAACACAAATATAGTTGGAGCGATTTGGTTTTCTTTCAAAGGCACAAAATTAAATAGAGACTTCATCGGTAGAGAAAAAAGAGAGAACCTGCTTCCAGTATAGTAAATGAAGTAACCTCCTAGCTTAATCTTTTGATATATTCTTTTCAATTAGAAAACATCCAGCCTTTAATTTCAAAGTGAGTGCGAATGAAGAGATGTTTATTTCTGATTGTTTTCCTCTTTTCTCTTTCGATTCTTTTCATTTACATGGTCCATGGGACCCCAATTCAGTGCACTTTGGACAAATGCATTTTAATTTTCTGAGCATTATGAACTAAGTGTGTGTGTGTGTAGTTCCATAGAGAACTCTCAAGGGCTCTTAACTATTGCGATCTCAAGAATTTGATTTAAGGCATGCAATATCTAGTGTATCTCTCCTTTTGATCCTTATGATATCAATGTAAATATTATGTTAAGTTCTTCGTAAATATGATATGTTTCTTTCCATCTTACTCAATGGTACAATGTGTTATGTTTACTTTTATGATAGAAAACATTCTTTTCATAACCATTACTTTACTCTTTAAAACCTTATGATGTTAATATCATTGTTAATACCATTTCCATGAGAATATTCATTTTATTTTTCATGTGCAAACCTTGTAGATGAAATATTTTGTTGTCATATTCATTCCCTTTTCTTTCTATGAATGAGATTATGTGTTTAAGTAAACCTTCTATATGAGAGCCTTTATGGAATATTTGTTAGGGTTTTCTCTTGAGCACTCACCCATTTCATTCATTTGAAGAAAAAAGAAGAATTTTCCATCTATCGAGGGAGGAGTATCACCTCTATAAAACCGAGGAGATTCTTTATTGTTCCCCACAATATTTTCGCTCAATGTTGGTCATTTTCATTTGAAAGAAAAGGTGATCGACAAGAACCAATAGATATGCAAAAGTATATAATAATCCAACAAAGGTTCATGAAAATGAGCATTAGTCCATCTCTCAATTTGCTTCAATTATGGGTACCTTTGTATAGTAGAAGCAACAAATTGCCACCCTAGAAGTTGAATGTATTTTGTTGAAAAATATGGTTGTCAACTTGAACAAAGGAACTCAATTAAGGAAATCCAACCAAAGAATGTCAATAAACTCAACACAAGGGTAATTTAAAGAAGATGACACAATACATCAACTACTAGAAGATATGGAGATTGGGAAGTAGACTATGTTCCCCCATGTTGGTTAACATAGTTAATAGCTTAACAAGAACTCTCTAGAGATGTCCTTTTTTTAGAGGTTGCATTTAGTGGCTATTTTCACCCCTGTTTCAAGTAGAACTTTTTTTTCTAGAGTTAAAATTACAGAATTTTACAATTGTCATCTCTAAAGTTACAAACAAAAACCTTAAAATCAACCATCGAAAATAAAAGTGGTGTTTACATCATTATTCTCATTTTTTTTCATGGCTTAAATTACAACTTGGTTGAAATCGTGGTCTCAACATATAATATCTTTCCAAACAAAAACTCTCAAATAGTCCCCAAAAACTAAAAGTGGTGCAACCACTAATAGAACCCTTTTATTGAAGGTTAGTATTACAACTTGTTGGAGGTTGTGACCTTAATGATTGATATCATTGTGATTCAAGACCACAAAATCTATCACCAAATTGAAATGTGGTGTTATAAGTAACCCATTTATTTCTTTTTGGGGTTAAACTTGCAAGATTTTTGGACCATCGCCTAAAACACTTAAAATCTTTACAAATACAATCATTAAAAAGGTAAAACTAATGTGTGTGTCTATATGTGTGTGAGTAAAATGGAAAAAAAAAACCTTAAACAATAAAAATCGTGCATAAAAGAAACAAGAGTATCTTAATTTAACAAAAAGGCATTTAATTAATAATTGATTCGTGTGTGGTGTATTCTTTGCTTGACTACTTGCACACATTATATAGTTTGTCAGGTGCAATGAGGATTGCACATGGGAATAAGCCCCCCTACATGGAGGTTTGGAGAAAATGCATTTGAAAAAAATTACCAGTTTTTTATGTCCATTTTTGGTCGTTTTCAACACGTGATTTCCATTTTTATAGGTTTTTGTGGTGCATGGTGGTTCAACCCATGGTTTTATAATTTCAGTTAAGGAACCATAGTTTTATTTTAATCCAGGGTAAATGGATTGGAATTTATGGATGTCGCGGGATATACATATTGTTTTGTAATATTGTAAGAAGGATGTGCTGGAAAATCTTTCTGGTTTTCCAAGCTTTGGGTTTCTAGGGTAAAATCTCTATGTTAATGTGTGTGTGTGTGTGTGAGTGTGTCATTACATAATTTTCAGGTTTTTACTAAGAATCTATATGGTTAAAACTTACATTTGGAATTAGAGTAGTTATGGCTTCAAAGAGACACTTCTATGGCTAAGAGGTTTCGTTCGGGCCTATGGTAAACCTTTTTATAGTGAGGATTTGCAAAATCAATTCTTGTGGTGAAATGAAAAGGTAAGCAATTCAAAGATAAAGATCGAGAAATTCAATGGGATGGGTTTTGTGCTATGGAATCTCAAAATGGAAGATATATTGGTGGACAAAGATCAATGGATCACTATGGATCTGGGTTCTCCATCAATGGTGATGTCGATAGGTAACTGAACCAATTTGGAACAAAAGGTAAGGAGCACAATACGATTATTCTCTTAATTCAATATTATTGAATATTTCTTGAGAAGTTACAATGAAGGCATTGTGAAGCAAGTCAGGGAACTTTTTACTAGGATAAACTAGACTTGGTGAAAGAGTCAAAGTTGTTAGGTCAACAACAGTGGTTTCTAGCACATGGTTTTGGTGGTGCATGGTATTAGAGTACATGGATTACATGTGATGTAGCCTTTACAAGGCTTTAGGATTCTCCATTGTAATGTGCTTGAGTTGAGCAGAGGGCCCACTTGGCTAGGCTAGGATGTTGGTTGGCTTGGTTGATTTTATGTCAAGGCATGGTTTCATTTAAGCCATAAGATAATAATAGATATATTAGTTGGTTCTTCCCAATTTTGGTTTTCCATGTTAAAATATTTGTGTTTTATGTGTTATTGTTTCTTTAATTATTTTCTCTTGCATCTTCTTTATTTCTAGCAGTGGTAGTAGAGCCAAGTGTTATAGACATTTTTGTGCCTCGCAGCATGAAGCATGAAATGTCAATAATTACAGGGATCCTCAGTCCCTAAACATGTTTTTCGTACCCCTAGAAGAACAAGGTCAGCAAACCACAGCACTTCCCATCAGTTCTCCACCTGAAAACACTCAAAAACAGGCTATTTTTGGATCATGTCAGCTGCCCCACTGAGCAACTGCGCTGAATGTCAACTGCTCCTCCTTGTACCTGCGCTGAAATTCAACTCCAATGAAGGCTACCTGCGCTGGGCGAGATTGGCCAAGTGGCACAGTCATTCTGCAAGGTGTCAATTGCCCAGGAAGCTTCCAAACTGACACTTGGTTCAAGGGATTCGCCCTGTGATGAGTAAGAGGTACTTGATCTCCATGTGTAAGCAAGGATCTCCAAGTGGACTCAAGAACTGAAGTTTAACTGAAGAGGGAGAGGACACAAGGCAGCTTTATGTCAGTCTCAAGCTGACTCATCCTCTCTTCTTCTCTCCTATATATAGAGCTCTCTCATGAGGTCTAAGGAGGCTGGAATTTTGTGCAAAGCAAGGAAGTGCTGTTGGTTTACAGTTAGAGCTATTGGGTGATTGCTTTTTATAGAGGAGAAGAGGAGATTTCTTGCTGCTGGGGAGGTGCTGCTGGATTGGAGCCATTGATGGTTGTAACCTTCTCAGAACCCTTTTACTTCTATCAATAAAGCTTTGAATGTTCTCCTATATACTTGTATTGCATTGATGTATTGTATTTACTTGTATATCTAATTCACTCTAATCCATGCATCAGTTATGAGTACATGTTTCTTGTAGTTTCCCTCTCTTGTTTGTGCAGGATCTTTGTGTAGCTGGGCCGGCAAGAGAACAAGGAGCTGGGAGCAAGGGACGAAGAGAGAGGACAAGATCGACAAAAGCGAAGGATATCGGTTGGTCAATCTTTTCTTCCTTCTCTGTACTTTCATAAAGGAAAATATCAAAGCTTTACTTTCAGTTGTTGCTAAGGAACTATCACCCTTAGAGTAGGGGTAGGGTCATTCCGAGTCGGATACTTTTCCCCACAACAAACTGGCGACTCCGCTGGGGACAAGCAGAAGACAGCTGACAAAAACCCACACACTGCACCGACCGGGCCTAAATCGCCATGTGTCATTTGCAAAGGGACCCACTTCCATCGTGATTGTCCTTGTATTCCCCGGATACTAAGGGACTGGTCCCCAAGGTTGCACAATCCGGTAGCATCAACCTCTGATAGTCATGTTGATTGCAGTCCGTCAACTAGCGAGAGTGAAGGACGAAGAGGGAGACCAAGATCACCCTGTGTATTGTGTGAAGGCAAGCATGCCATCCACAAATGTCCATTCTTAGATGAGGCAAAGAGAGTTTTGGAAGATCGTCCGGTTTCATCGTTACGACTTCCTCCTGGATACCAAAAACTCGCGCCTAATCCCTTGATAGTTGAAAATCCAGCTGACCCGCCCAAGTGGTCAGCTGAAGTGTCGGTCATTGAGAATGAACCTACTGAATCCAGACCAGACGAAAGTCTAAAAGTCAAAACGACAGTTGACCCGGTTCTTCCTTCAGAGGTTTCATCGTCCAATGACTCTGTCATTGAAGACCCATCTTCAAATGACACCGTCGCCGAAGAGTCATCTTCATGCGACACCCTCACTGAAGAGAATAAGGATGACACCATCCAGGTTCTTTTCATTAGCACCGACTCTGATGAGCGTCAGGGCAATGCGCCCATTCCTTTATCGCAGGAAGGAAAATCATCAAGGTCATACCCGGCTGTATATTCGGTCCCACCACCAAGCAACCTGGTTGTATCCTTTGATTGGAATCAACTAGGCAGACCCCGGTTACCAGCCAGTATACCATTCAGAATCATTGTCCAGATCTATAGAATGATTATGGCTGGTACTATCATTGATGAAGGGGCGTCTGTGAGTATCCTTTCCTCTGTTGCTTGGAAAGCACTGGGTTCCCCGACGCTTTTACCTGAGTTAAGAAATCTCTCAGGTTTTGATAAAGGAACCAGTCGACCATTAGGAATCCTCCCCAATGTGCCTGTTACATTGAAAGGGAAGACCGTTAATATGAACATGATGGTCATCCAAGGACCCTTGGATTATAACCTACTCCTTGGACGTGACTATATTTATTGCATGGGAGCGATAGTCTCCTCACTCTTTAGAGTAATGTGTTTTCCACACGAAGGAAGGATGGTCAAGCTCGTAGACCAACTTTCATTTCCGGGATCTCGCATCGCAAATAGTCAAATTCCAATCCTAAATGGTCTGTTCACTCAAGATACACCTCCACCCCCAGTCCTCCTTCCCGATGAGTGCGAGTGATTCGGAAAGAAAGACTGGAACCCAGGGGGCATGCACCCTGGTCTGCTTCGGGCAGAAGAAACCCTGGGTATAAGGTAGAATTTCCGCAGAAGAATATGACTAGTCCGTACCCCGTCCGAAAGAAGGAAGAGAGGGTTGTTCTAGAATAATATTCTTTTGTCAAAGTTATGTGAGTGAGATAATCAGCTTCTCGCTCCCCTTGTCTAGATAATCAGGATACCGAGGAAGGGGACCATTTGCGGTAGCAAGTAGTAACCATCTTTGAAGACAAGCCTCACCCATTAAAACATATGTTTTGAAGGATAAGTAGGGGCAGCCTCCAAAGAAAGAGATTCTATTGCTGCAACAGGTGGTCGCCATCTTTAGTAACCTAATGTTAGACATCGCCGAAGAAAGAGATTGATTTGCGGCAGCAAATAGAACCCTCTTCGGATAATAAGAAAGAAGCAAGCCTCCCTCAATAATACCAATGTTTTGTCTTTGAGTAGTGTTCTTCTCTTGTCACAAATAGCTGTTCGTTAAAAGTTGGGCCGACGGGAAGTCTGAGTACCGCGTAAGACCCCTTAAAATAACGAGAAGACTAGTATCGTTAACATTAGATTGGCAAGATGACAAGTAGCTGTGAACACCCAAAGAAAAGCAGAGGTAGGGGAGAGGAGGGGCAGCCTCGAAATTCTATCCTATACCTGAGGGCATGCAAACCTTTTGGAAAGTGAGCGAGGGACGGCTATTTATTTTTTTAAATTTTTAGGTCCTCCCTTTAAACCTGTAGGTCTAACCCTTTAAACTCGTAGGATTAGCCGTTTCCGACCTTTCATGAAGAAAGTCTGTGGGGCAAAGGTAAAAACTTGCCAAAATTGGAGCATAGCTTCGTGAGATAAAGCTCCTTAAAAAATAGCTATCTCACAGGAGGCGTTCTTATTCGATGACTGGTATATCGAGCAGTTTTAGCACATAGTTCATGCTCGTTAAAAAATAAACATAAGTTATGAGCAATCTTCCCCTAGAGTTCAAGCTCATTCAGAAAAAATGAACCGGTAAATAACCTTTTGAGATCGTAAATTCATCAGCCATAAAAGCCTTGGTCGTGTTTGTGCACCGTCACCTCCACTTTTCATTTGGCCGATCATTCACCTCCATTTGTGTGTTTACCTCTTTTGAGAAACAGCTGCGAAGAGTGATTTCACCTAGGCATCCTTGTGACACTGCTGTGATTGGAAAATTCCAACCTGTACCTGGAATCTGTTGCTATCCCTGTTTATCACTCGTTCCTCAAAAGACGAGTCTTCTTTGAGCTCTTTTCACTGACTCGTAAAATATGAAAAGTTTGCCGAGTTTTAGCCTTCCAGCTCGTTAAAAGACCGGAAGAGCTATCCCTCCTCTAGATTTTAATCTTTTTGGACCTGAGGGATTATTGCACAAAAAGATCGAGCGCTTGTTTTGTTCGGCTCGTTAAAGCAATCGAAATTTCATCCCTTCTGTATTGTTTTATACTTTTTCGGACTTAAGGGATTAGATGACGAAAAAGGAATTATGGAGTTAACTTTATGTACCTTTTCAGACTCTCTAAAAATGAAAAGGACCGAGTTATCCTTGTCGTTAGACTCGTTAAATTCATTAAATAGCGACAAACTTGTCTTTAGACGAGAACGAGTTTCCCTATCGCTAAGCTCGTTAAATCATAGCGATGGGCTTGCCCGAAGGGCAGGTTATAGAACAAGCATATGTTATCCTCCTCAAGCTTGACAAAAATAAAGAGGTATTGGTCAGAAATGACTGGGGAAAAATTGGGAGAACATCAAAGCCTAATGGTAGCAAGTCGCTCTTGAACATGACACTTTTCTTCCGTACCACATCGGGTTGGGTTGTTTCATTCACTGGTCTCATCACCATGGTCTTCGCCAAACCATCCACATTCTGGGGTAATGCTACCGATCCATCGCATCAGTGTCGTTATATGTTCAAGAGAGGTCATTCTGAAAGTGTCAACCGTGTCCCATCCACTGCCATACATTATCCTTCATCCCTTCATGATCGCCACCCTGAATCATATGTCACAGTTTGTTTTCACCTCCACTAAAATCATTAGCTCCGTTCCGTGTCATTGATGTGGGATTCATTAAGGCCCTCCTTTGACGGATCGCTTCTTGTCGACTTCAGCTCATTATCCAAGAAGTTGATCTAGGAACAACCCCATCAGTACTTTGAAGCTTGCATGCCTCAATGGCAAGTTTCTCACTTCCGGCGACAGGTATACATCAATGACCTTCGACCATAAGATTTTGCGTGGCGTTCGACGCCAAGTCCTTTATTCACGCCACGTGAATTGTACTGCAGTACCTTGAGGGTCATTATCATTATCGGTGATTCCTCCCGCGCTTGTTAACGGTTTTCATCATTGACCGGTAATCAAGCGATGTCTTTCCATGTTCGACTTCAGCGCAATTCTCACATGGATCGACTTGTACTTAGAGTGAAGATCGAACGAGTTTGAAGACCCCGGATCTAGTTTCATCCATCCGGGCTGCGATATATATTCAGGAAATATAAAAACATTTGTCGTGTACATCATTGCAGCAGATGATCATCCTATTCAAAGGATGATAATTACAGCAGAGAATTATCAGTCTACCATCAGACGATCGTCTGTTCTATGTACCAAAATGTATTTATAAAGCTGAGCATGGGAATGCCCGCCTCAGCTGGATCATGAAAACAAAATGAAAAATAATGTATTGTATTGTATTGTATTACAGGGCACCTCCTCAGCACTGGAATGAACCTCAAACCCTTTAGATAAAGCATTTTACCCGAAAAACAGCCTCATACTTTAGGGGGCAACTGTTATAGACATTTTTGTGCCTCGCAGCATGAAGCATGAAATGTCAATAATTACAGGGATCCTCAGTCCCTAAACATGTTGTTCTTACCCCTAGAAGAACAAGGTCAGCAAACCACAGCACTTCCCATCAGTTCTCCACCTGAAAACACTCAAAAACAGGCTATTTTTGGATCATGTCAGCTGCCCCACTGAGCAACTGCGCTGAATGTCAACTGCTCCTCCTTGTACCTGCGCTGAAAGTCAACTCCAATGAAGGCTACCTGCGCTGGGCGAGATTGGCCAAGTGGCACAGTCATTCTGCAAGGTGTCAATTGCCCAGGAAGCTTCCAAACTGACACTTGGTTCAAGGGATTCGCCCTGTGATGAGTAAGAGGTACTTGATCTCCATGTGTAAGCAAGGATCTCCAAGTGGACTCAAGAACTGAAGTTTAACTGAAGAGGGAGAGGACACAAGGCAGCTTTATGTCAGTCTCAAGCTGACTCATCCTCTCTTCTTCTCTCCTATATATAGAGCTCTCTCATGAGGTCTAAGGAGGCTGGAATTTTGTGCAAAGCAAGGAAGTGCTGTTGGTTTACAGTTAGAGCTATTGGGTGATTGCTTTTTACAGAGGAGAAGAGGAGATTTCTTGCTGCTGGGGAGGTGCTGCTGGATTGGAGCCATTGATGGTTGTAACCTTCTCAGAACCCTTTTACTTCTATCAATAAAGCTTTGAATGTTCTCCTATATACTTGTATTGCATTGATGTATTGTATTTACTTGTATATCTGATTCACTCTAATCCATGCATCAGTTATGAGTACATGTTTCTTGTAGTTTCCCTCTCTTGTTTGTGCAGGATCTTTGTGTAGCTAGGCCGGCAAGAGAACAAGGAGCTGGGAGCAAGGGACGAAGAGAGAGGACAAGATCGACAAAAGCGAAGGATATCGGTTGGTCAATCTTTTCTTCCTTCTCTGTACTTTCATAAAGGAAAATATCAAAGCTTTACTTTCAGTTGTTGCTAAGGAACTATCACCCTTAGAGTAGGGATAGGGTCATTCCGAGTCGGATACTTTTCCCCACAACACCAAGGGATAATGGCATGTAGAAGGAGGTTATGGTTGCAAATGCCAGTACATTCTATGTTGAAGTTGAAGCTAACATAGAGAAGTATGATTGAAATTTGACTAGCATATGTGAAGATCATCTGAGAAGAACTAGAGATCCAACAGGGTGAGATGTGGCTAACAAGGTTAGATGCAACCACATAAGTGAGATTTGGTGAGGAGCACACCTAGTGTGAGTAGATATATAGACAAAAGAGAAGGCAGTGTAAGTTCTATAAAAAATAACAAAAAAAACTTCAGAGATGAAACTTGTAAATTACATGTATATTGGCATACGACTGTATGACTTGGCTAAGTATGCGTACCCTATCGGTAAAGTCTTGGAATATACCTAAGTGATATAAAAGGAGAACACGTGGATTTCCAAAATCAAGTTTAAACGGGGGAATGTTAGGGTATACTTGACTTGGTGAAAGAGTCAAAGTTATTTGGCCTAGAGTGGTGGTTTCAGACACATGGTTTTAGTGACCCATAATTTTATCGTTTTATTCAAATTTTATCTAATATATATTAAATGAGATTCCATTTAAAGAAGCCATAAAACATGAATTATTTAAAATTCTCTCTATCTCTCTATAGTTTAATATCCTATTCTTTTATATATTTTTTTAAAATTTCTTTTTTATATATTAATTAAAAATCCAAAATAAGATTTGAATAAAATTATAAAAAAAATCTATATATGCACTTCCTTTTATATAGCCTTTTATTTATTACGCTATAAGGCGTTTCCCTTTGAGAACAACTCTCCCAGCTACTACTATGTACCAATATGGAATGTTAGACGATTGAATATTTTTAGGCCGTGAGATTAATAGTTAATAATTAAGAGAAAAAATAATAAGGGCACATAATGGGCATTCAAAAAGTAGTCAAACAACTGCTTCTAGTTGAACAGTTTCTTGGTGGGTTAACACAGAGACACAATTTCTTGATGGCTTAAAGTGGAGGCTTATTCCCCTCTCGGTTCTCTAGAAGTGGTTCTAGAAGTGGGTTTCTCTTGCAGGGATTGGTTTATTTGTTTACCAATCCTTCCAAACTCGAGATTCAAGTTTTGTCATTGTATTACTTTTTCGATTTTAATTACAACTATAGAATAAGGTTGGTTAATTCTACCTTTTCTTGCGAGTGATCAGGGTTTGGAGGTGACAACTATTTCTAGAGGTAATTTTTCTCTTCTATATTTCATTGTAAAATGCATTTAATTAATTTCGTTGTATACATTCAATTATAATATTATTACTGATTTTATATTGTACTAATTCCCATAAAAAATGCATTCAAAGAATATTGTGAAGCAATGGAATGCTTGTCTTTGGGATTGATGGAGTTGTTGGGAATGACTCTCAGAGTAGGGCATCTACATCTTTAGATTTTTTTTGAAGGTGGAAACTCAATCATGAGGTTGAACTATTATCCTTCATGGGCGCAACCAAATCTAACACTTGGGATTGGCATCCATTGCGATCTGACATCCCTTACTCTCCTTCATCGGGATAAAGTGGGAGGTCTAGAGATTTTCATAAATAATAAGTGGTATTCTATGCGATCCAACACTGATGAAATTGTTGTAAACATCATAGACACATTAATGGTTTATTGCAACTTGAAATGGACTATTGATTACCTTCACTGAAATCCTAAATTCTAATTTGCAAGATGGAAATAATATTCCTAGCATTAGTTGTACTCATTCTATTCTCGTCAGTTTGTCTTTACTGTTGAAATGCATGACATGAGGTCTGTCAATTTGTAGGCACTGTCCAATGGTAAATACAAGAGATCCCTTCAAAGAGCAGTGGTGAACAAGACCACACCTCACAAATCATTGGCATTTTTTCTGAAATCGCCATATGACAAAATTGTATGACCTCCATATATATTTTTGATTATGATAATCCTAAAAAATATCCATATTTCATGTGGTTTGTGTTCTTGGAGTTCACTCAAAAACACTAGAGATCAAACGTGAATATTCTTGTAGCTTTTAAGAAATGGCTCACCTCAAGAAACTAGTCATAGTTCCTTCATGGAATGGGTTTGACGATAGATTTACCAATTGTAGTATAGTTTAATCTCGTTTATTAGCAAATCCTGTGTAGTGTAGGAAGTATATGAAGTGTAGTTTATTTTAACTCGGTTGATTAGCCAAGTCCGCGTAGTGTAGGAAATAAATAACAGAGTCTTGAGGTTGAAGTTGGCACGGTCACCTGTGGCATGTTATTTATGGAATTTTTATCTATAGCGTACGTTACTTCTCATTTTTTTCTCAAATAGTAAAGAATTATGTAAAAAGGTAACTCTATTGCTTTAATAGATTTTTTTTTATATTTAATTTGTTTTTTAACATATTTTGGCATGATAAAAAGAGAGAAAACAAGTATGTAAAACACAACAAAAAACAAAAAAGGTTGAAGAGAAATAGAGCAATGGGTGCAATGTAATCTCCATAATATTCACTTTCTTACAGAAAAGGATATTAAATAGAAAGCAAACCCCAAAGACACGACTGCAACCAATGTCATCCCACTTTTTTCTAGGAAGCAATGATCATAAATCAAGACAAATTTATGAATAAGCGGCTCATGCCACATGGTGTCCATTCAAGGCCTTTGGTTTACCTAAATGGGAAAAAAACACATAAAGAAGTGAAAACTAAACACGCAAATAAATAAGGGCGGGCACTAATTTCTTGGTATAGAAATTTGCTACATATTTAATATTCCAATATCACTTCTCCTTGGTTGTGACAAGTAAGAGAGGGTGAATATGATGTTTAATACAATGTGTCATTAAAAGGTTGGTTTGCATAGTCTATAATTGTAAGTTCTATTTTTAGATAATTTTAAATGAAAAGAAGGAATATGGAAAAATGGGTGATTGTTATTGTAAGAAAAAATGTTATTATAATAAAAGTAGAATAAAATACATGGAGATTCTAAACTATTTTGCATTGATTACATTTTTGTTATTCATATTTTTCATCATTTAACATTGAACTATTTTATTTCTATTCAACTTTTTTTTTATGAAATTGTTGAATTATACTTCTAAATAACATTTTCTAAATAATATTTTGTATAAATTTAAAAAGCATTTTTTCTACATATTTAATATTCCAGTGTCACTTCTCCTTAGTTGTGACAAGTAAGAGAGGGTGGATATGATGTTTAATACAATGTGTCCTTGTAAGGTTGATTTGCATAGCCTACAATTATAAGTTCCATTTTTAGATGATTTTAAATGAAAAGAAGGAATATGGAAAAATTAGTGATTTTTATTGTAAGAAAAGTTGTTATTATAATAAAAGTAGAATAAAATACATGGAGATTCTAAACTATTTTGCATTGATTATAGTTTTGTTATTCATATTTTTCATCATTAACATTGAATTATTTTATTTCTATTCAACTTTTGTTTTCATGAAATGTTGAATTATACTTCTAAATAACATTTTCTAGATAATATTTTGTATAAATTTAAAACATATTTTTGCTACATATTTAATATTCCAGTATCACTTCTCCTTGGCTCTTACAAGTAAGAGAGGGTAGATATGATGTTTAATACAGTTTGTCGTTAAAAGGTTGGTTTGCATAGTCTATAATTGTAAGTTCCATTTTTAGATGATTTTAAATGAAAAGAAGGAATATGGAAAAATCATGATTGTTATTATAAGAAAAGTTGTTATTATAATAAAAGTAGAATAAAATACACAGAGGTTCTAAACTATTTTGCATTGATTACATTATTGTTATGCATATTTTTCATAATTTAACATTGAACTATTTTATTTCTATTCAACTTTTTTTCATGAAATTGTTGAATTATACTTCTAAATAACATTTTCTGAATAATATTTTGTATAGATTTAAAACACATTTTTGCTACATATTTAATATTCCAGTATCACTTCTCCTTGGTTGTGACAAGTAAGAGAGGGTGGATATGATGTTTAATACAACGTCGTTAAAAGGTTGGTTTGCATAGTCTATAATTGTAAGTTCCCTTTTTAGATGATTTTAAATGAAAATAAGGAATATGGAAAAATTAGTGATTGTTATTATAAGAAAAAATGTTATTATAATATAAGTAGAATAAAATACATGGAAAATCTAATCTATTTCGCATTGATTGCATTTTTTTTATTCATATTTTTCATCATTTAAGGCAGGGGGAGATACAACTAGGAAGATAGGGTGGGGATCTAGCAAGTCCCTATTGAGATTGCCTGGTCTTTTTTCAAGATTGAAAAAAGGCCAAGAAATCTCAATAGGGACGACAGTTGGAAGATTAGTAGTTGTTGGATCCCTGCCCTATCTTCCTAGTCGTCTCCCCCCATACCTCCACCCCCTCTATATTAATGACTTAACTTTGAACTATTTTATTTCTATTCAATTTTTTTTTCATGAAATTGTTGAATTATACTTCTAAATGATATTTTCTAGATAATATTTTGCATAAATTTAAAACATGTTTTTGCTACATATTTAATATTCTAGTATCACTTCACCTTGGTTGTGACAAGTAGGAGAGGGTGGATATGATGTTTAATACAATGTGTTGTTAAAATATTGGTTTGCATAGTCTATAATTGTAAGTTCCATTTGTAGATGATTTTAAATGGAAAGAAGGAATATGGAAAACTTAGTGATTGTTGTAAAAAAAGTTGTTATTATAATAATAGTAGAATAACATACATGGATATTCTAAACTATTTTGCATTGATTATGTTATTGTTATTCATATTTTTCATCATTTAACATTGAACTATTTTATTTCTATTCATCTTTTTTTTCATGAAATTGTTGAATTATACTTCTAAATAGCATTTTTCTGAATAATATTTTGTATAAATTTAAAACATATTTTTGCTACACATTTAATATTCCAGTATTACTTCTCCTTGGTTGTGACAAGTAAGAGAGGGTGGATATGATGTTTAATACAATGTGTTGTTAAAATGTTGGTTTGCATAGTGTATAATTGTAAGTTCCATTTTTAGATAATTTTAAATGAAAATAAGAGATATGGAAAAAATTAGTGATTGTTATTGTAAGAAAAGTTGTTATTATAATAAAAGTAGAATAAAATACATGGAGATTCTAAACTATTTTGCATTGATTACATTTTTGTTATTCATATTTCTCATCATTTAACATTGAATGGTTTTATTTCCATTTAGCTTTATTTTCATGAATTTGTTGAACTATACTTCTAAATAACATTTTCTAAATAATATTTTGTATAAATTTAAAAAAAATGACATTGAATTATCATCAAGTATAAATCACTAGATTAGCTTCAACAATACAAAGGTGTGGGTTCATTACATTGGTGACAATGTTTTTCATTATCTGATCTGGGCAAAGGTAGAGGCATATTTATGGGTGTACATGTCCAGTCTACAGGCTCTTTACAATAATATTAATCTAAATGATGAAACTAAATTGAGGATATTATTGTGTAAGCATATGTGTCTAAAATACAACTCAGTTGGCTTGAGAAATCATGGAATAAAGTATAAACATCTAAAACCAATCTCAATCCATCAAAAAACACCCATTCATCATGTTGCATATAACAACTCTTCTCGGGAGTTCACTGAATAATTCTAATTCCAAGGTATTACTGAGAAAATAAACTATTTTTTTTGCTTCATATTTCAAGACTAGATTTAACATTACTGCACTTTTCAGGCTTAGGGACAAATTCATCAATGGAGGAACATGATGGACGTGAACATATTTTCTATCTCAAGGTTCAAGGGAAAAAATTATCTTTAACTTCTCCAGAGCTTCAACAATACAAAGGTGTAGCTTTAGAAGACATGGGCAATATAAATATTTTGTAATGTTCCAATATTGATGGAACCAAGAAGCATTTGATCCAGGTTCATGGTTTCCCCTATCTTCGATGCAATCATCAATATGAGGTGGAGAATCAATAGTTGGAACCAATAGGCTCAAATCAACTGTGTATTACAAAATTACATCAAGTTTTTTAAGCGACAAAACTGAACCCAACTTATTATGAAAACATTTAGGGGGTATGGTAGAGCCATAGTTTCCTTTGTGTAAGAGTAACCTTTCTCATGATTCATCCATTCCTAAGATTGTATTGTTACTACTCTATTGTGAAATGATTGTACCTTAGCATTTGTGGGGTTGACTGCCTTGTCTTAGCTAATATGGATCCCAATACAACATGGTGCAAGCTCATAACTTTTCCAAAGAATGTGGATTTAACAATGTGAAGAAAAAATTGAAAATTATTTGCTTCAAGCAGAGAAGGTACAAAAATGCACATGTCAAGTTCTGTTTTTGTTATTTGTTTTTTGTTTTTTTATTTATGTATCATACATTCTTAGAGTACATGCATGTTATATTAGGGTGGGATGATGTACCAAGGATTGATTTCCTAACCATTTTTCAAGAAATGCTTCCGCCAACTAATCAAGAAATTAATAATCCCACTTCTTCCTAAAAAGAAATGATCATCATAAGACGAAGTCATCAATAAGAATCCCATCACACATGGTGTCCATTTAACATCATCCCACTTCTTTCTAATAAGCAATAATCATAAATAAAGACAAATTCATGAATAAGTAGCTCATGCCACATGGTGTCCATTTAAGGCCTTTGGTAGACCTAAATGAGAAAAAAACACATAAAGAAGTAAAAACTAAACATGCAAATAAATAAGGGCACTAATTGCTTAGTATAGAAATTTGCTACATATTTAATATTCAAGTGTCACTTCTCCTTGGTTGTGGTAGGTAAGGGATGGTGGATATGATGTTTAATATAATGTTTCGTTAAAAGGTTAGTTTGCATAGTATACAATCAAGTTGGATTGAGAAATCATGGAATAAAGTATAAATATCTACAACCAATCTCAATCCATCAAAAAATCACCCATTCATCATGCTTCATATAATCACTCTTCTCGGGAGTTTGCTGAACAATTCTAATTCTAAGGTATTGCTGAGAAATTAAAATATTTTTTATGCTTCATATAAGACCATATTTAACATTAATGCACTTTTCAGGGTTAGTGACAAATTCATCAATGGAGGAACATGATGGACGTGAACACTTTTTCTATCTTAAGGTTCAAGGGAAAAAATTATATTTAACTTCTCCAAAGCTCCAACAGTACAAAGGTGTAGTTTTAGAAGACAAAGGAAACATACCTATTTTGTAATGTTCCAATATTGATGGAATTGAGAAGCATTTGAGTTATGTTCATGGTTTCTCCTATCTTCGATGCAATCATCAATTTGAGGTGCATAATCAATAGTTGGAAACAATGCTTTTTAGTTGAGATGAACCTAGAAACCACTTTTGATGATTTGTCACTCAAACCTCTAGCTTTTTATTGTATTGCAATTGATGTTGGTTGTGTTACTCATATTGGTAATCTAGGTTTTGTATATTAAAACAAATGAGAGCAATTGATAGCCTTTTCCATGTATATTAAATACTCTTTCACTCTAATTAAAATTGTTCTCACAAATATTTTAAATGGACACTCCACCAATTATCAATATTGTATGTTAATAGTCTGTTAGGATCAAATAAACCATGTATTACAAAATTACATCAAGTTTTTCAAGTGACAAAACTGAACCCAACTTATTATGAAAATATTCAGGGGGTATGGTAGAGCCATAATTTCCTTAATCTAAATGATGAAACTGAATTGATATAAGCATATGTGTCCAAAATACAACTGAGTTGGCTTGAGAAATCATGGAATAAAGTATAAACATCCGCAACCAATATCAATCCATAAAAAATCACCCATTCATCATGTTGCATATAATCACTCTTCTCGGGATTTTGTTGAACAATTCTATTTCTATGGTATTGCTGAGAAAATAAACTATTTTTTATGCTTCATATTTCAACACAAGATTTAACATTAATGTACTTTTTAGGCTTAGGGACAAATTCATCAATGGAGGAACGTGATGGACATGAACACATTTTCTGTCTTAAGGTTCAAGGGAAAAATGTATCTTTAACTTCTCCAAAGCTTCAATAATACAAAGGTGTATGTTTAGAAGACAAGGGCAACAAACCCATTTTGTAATGTTCCAATGTTGATGGAATTGAGAAGTATTTGAGAAAGGTTCATGGTTTCTCCTATCTTCGATGCAATCATCAATCTGAGGTGCATAATCAATAGTTGGAAACAATGCTTTTTACTTGAGATGAACTTGGAAACCACTTTTGATGATTTGTCATTCAAATTTCTAGCTTTTTATTGTATTGCAATTGATGGTGGTTGTGTTATTCAAATTGATATTCTAGGTCTTGTATATTAAAATAAATGAGAGCAGTTTGATAGCCTTTTTTTTGTATATTAAATACTCTCACTCTGATTAAATTGTTCTCACAAATATTTTAAATGGACACTCCACCAATTATCAATATTGTATGTTAATAGTCTACTTGGTTCAAATCAACCATGTATTACAAAATTACATCAAGTTTTTTAAGCGGCAAAACTAAACCCAACTTATTATGAAAACATTTAGGGGGTATGGTAGAGACATAGTTTCCTTTATGTAAGAGTAACCTTTCTCATGATTCATCCATTCCTAAGATTGTACTGCTACTACTCTGTTGTGAAAGGATTGTACCTAGACATTCGTGGGGTTGACTCCCTTGTCTTAGCTAAGATGGATCCCCATGCAACATGGTGAAAGCTCATAAATTTTCCAAAGAATGTGGATTGAACAATGTGAAGAAAAATTTGAAAATTATTTGCTTCAAGTAGAGAAGGTACAAAAATGCACATGTAGAGTTTTGTTTTTGTTTTTATTTTTTTGATGTATCAGACATTTTTTTCGAGTAACTTAACGATAATTATGAAATTTATGGATGACACCAATCCTTCTCCTCCATTGCACCTTAACATAAGCTTTTGATCAAGTGAGACAGTTCAATATTGAAAAATAGCATCTTTTTTTATCAAATATTTGTTATTGGAACTTGAAAGAGCATTTTTGAAGATTGAGAGACAATCTATGTTTAAAATGTTATAGAATCTATAAATTTGGCATAATCTAAGTGATTTATCTTTATCTTCTTCCTTTCAATGACATTTTGTTTACTAAATTTTATATTCAGTGATCTTTTATATGTCACGATTCTTCTCGAATTTATACTTTACCGTGTTTACTTTGCAACATACGGTGCAATTGCTAATTTAACTTATATATACTTTATTTAAATCTATATATTAAATAAGACTAAATAAAATAACCATAGGAAAATATGGTATATAGTTTGATACCTTCTTCTTTTATGTATTTTTTAGATTATTCTTCCATATATATTAACTAAAAATAATAGGAAAGAGAAAACCATTATAAAATATTTAAAAGTAAATGTTTGTGATGGTATGCTTTTTGAACATGGTTGTGTATTCGTTCATGGCTTTATGTAATTATGGATGGGTCAGTGTTCTTATGGTTGGTTCTAAATTTGGGAGGCGAGCGAGTGCCTCTATTATGGTTTTTTAATTCAGATAGAGGTTAATTGTTATTATATACGGTTTCATGAGTAAATGATGGGAATCGTGTTTCATGGTTGGCTCTCTATTTATGGGTTCTAAATTTCTCTGGATGGTCTTATGTTCGGTCCTGTGCACATTATAGTGTTTTTTTGCTTCTTGTTTCTGGTTCTACGTGCATAATGTTGAATTCATTCACGAGGACCTCAGATTTTGTTGTTCTCTAGAGCATGATCTTGGACGGTGATGATATATGTTTTTGGTGGCGTGTTCAACATTGGTTTCATGATACCTGGTTTAAGTTTATGCATTATTATGTAGATTTCAATTTGATAGGTCTATACCATCTCTACGGGTTACTGCTATATGATTAAAGAAGATATGTCTTTTGTGGACTTGATTTCATTTTGCTATTTCTGTATCTATGGTGATAATGGCTTGGTGGTGTTATGCTTTGTTGATCTCGATTGAGTATTATGTTAAATACTTGTTTTTTTTTTTTTTGGTTATTTCTATATATAATGGTGGGTTTTTGTGATATTTGTTTTTTTTGTTGTTGTTTGGGTTATTTCGACATATAACGGTAGGTAAGATCAGAAAAGAAAAACTATGTAATCTGTTTTATTTATGAAATGGTAATTGTTTTAATTTACAAAAATAAAACTAAAAAATAAAAAATCAAAGAGTTGATATATAAGATATTTTTATAAAGAGAATATGACTTATAAATAGTTTTTTTATGATATAAAATTTATTAACAATTTTATAATTTTATATGATTATTAGATAATATTTTAAATGAAAATTTCATAAAAGAAAAAAATATTAAATATTTAAAATCATGTATTTTTTAATTTAATATTTTTTCTTTTATATAATTTTTAGATTTTTTTCAGGGGAAAATTTTTTTAGATTCTTTTTAATAGGTATAATTTGTGTGAGTCTAATGGTTAATGTCATGTATTCCTTGTAAGAAGTCACATGTTCAAATCCAAAGTGGGGTAGAGTATAGGCATCTCTATAGATTTTAGTAGTCAGATTGCTCCATAAAGACTTGATGTATATTGAGGTGAAGTAAAATTTCTAATCCAAAAATTTTATTGTTTAAAAAAAGGAAACAACTTTAACTGCTATAGATGTGTATATACTCTACCCATATATATATATATATATATATATATAGAGAGAGAGAGAGAGAGAGAGAGAGATTACTAATATTGACTTAAGGCAACCATATAATGAGTAGTAAATAAGAAATAAGAACATAAATTAGACAATAGGGGACGATGGAATTTTCTCCATTGTCAGTTCCAGGAGTAGCTTTGGCTCGATCAATATGGTTGAGTGTCCTCATTGAGATCAATAGGGTTGTATTGTGTACTCATAGAACCATGGAGGCCATCCTCACCCTTGTTTATGTCATCCTACTCATGCAACAATTTCATCGAGATTCTAACCATGAAGAGCCCTTTGTAAAAGGCTTCAAAGTTTCCCTTGAAAACATAGATCAAATGCCTAATATGTCATTGTTCTTGCCGACTTAATTCTAAGGCCTAAGAAATCATGACATTCACTAAAAAATAAGTCTCCACCAACCCAAAATACTTGGTGTTTTGTTGCATGAGTGGAAAAGATCCTTCACCTATCCTTCAAACACCCTAAGAATCTAAGCATCACTCATCTCCAGTGTTTTTCATTTCATTGCAGCCTCAATTTCTTTTGTCTCCCTTTTGGCTTCCCTCAAACAATGTTTCTTTAAATTAGCCTTAGCTTCCATCGCCTCATCCATTCGTATGACATATCTAGAGCTAGAGGCTTCCATTATGGTGTGGACATTTCCTTTGATCTTTCACGGTCACTCTTTCCTCATTCTAGCCACCAAAAACATACCTACATATAGAGCCACTCTTTATCCTGGAAAAACGAATACCATAAAACCACATTCAACCACCAAAATCCTTTGCTACCATTGAGAAGCCACCACAACTTTGGATCAAGTTGAGCAATATGAAGGATGAGGATTCCCTTACATAACTTAGCAAATATAGTTCCCTACTCAATTATAGGTTCGAAGGACTGTGGAGTCGCCATTTCCTCCCCAAGAGCTGAGACAATATTTGTGCATTACTTTGGCTTAGGTTAAAGCACTTTCTTTGTCACCAACATCCATCAACTCACCACTGAAATATCTCCTTGCATTCCCTAGATCATTATGGCATTGAATTGGTTTTGTACCACATTGGAGCCAATTTTGTGCATGATGGCCCCTTCGTTGTGACCATCACCACCCTTTGCATTAATGAATATCCACTAATACTTGTAGATTCACTTGTATTGGTATCCTCTAGGGTGTCAAATTTCTTGGACACCCTCACTAAATCATCAACACACTAATCATCCTCTTGCATTACCTCCCAAAAGAACGAACACATGTTGACATGCATGGAAAGTAGGTTTATCTCAAGATGTACTTGCCCTTCATTCTCCCTTTCATGACGAGACACCCAATTTAGGTCACTTCACCTCAATTTTAACAACTTCTTCACATTCAATATTTTATTTCACCTAAATGTTAATAGCTTCCTCGCATCTAAAATGTATTTAATATAAAAATAAATTTCAAATTAAATACATAATTTCAACATCAGGTGGAACTATAACTTTTTGATAAAAATTTTGGAAAATAAATTAAAAAAAAACATTGAACTTGTGAAATTAATCAGATTAGTCTATTAATAACCACACTTTAATCAAATCAAATCAATCTAAATGGAACTAATAAAACAAATCCCCCCTTGGTGGGTATCTTCCCTTTACAATCCTTGTGATCACAATAACAACTTGCTACCAACCTCCTCAAACAAGTAAATCGCTCACACACTAACATTCTTATGATTATTATGGACATGCATTTAGGAATTTAGATAACCTCTTTCAGCACATGGTTCATGCCAAAATCAAGGGAATTTCATCTGGCTCAAATGCATAATTTCTCCTTGGTTCCTCCATGCAGACCCTCACTCATGGTAGTGGCATTGGAGGTTGTTTAAGATGGATTTATTATCATGCATTCTTTAGCGGGTTTTTCCATTCAAAATTGGATTTTTCTCTCTTTTCTCTTTAGGCTCCTATTGTTTCTTACTGTGGATGGCCTTCCTTTTTTTCGGGTTTATGTGAAGTTATGTTAAGTGAGGCTCCTTTCCTCGATTTTATTTTGTTGATTTTCTACTCAAATTCAAAAGTGTTTTATAACTTGTAATCTCAAAATTAAAAACAATACACCTTATCCTATCCTCCTCATATAAGCAAGTTTTCCCCCCATTGAGACGGTGGCTATGACTAAGTAGTTAAAGTACAAGAACAATATAAACAACATGGAATGTAAGAGGCTTCCCAAGATTTCTTGTAACTCCAATCAAAACCACTTGTAGCTTAAGTGGGGGTGACATAAAGATGTTTGTCTTGTCTAAATCATTAGGAACAAAGGAAGATGCTACTTTGAAAAATAATGATATTAAAATTAATATTACATTTAATGATAAATTATGGTGCAATAAAAAATTATAAGATAAAATAAAATTAAGATAGTACAAAGAGGTGATTAACCCTAATTTTAAATAATCGAAAGCATTTATTTGTTTTCACTAACATAGAGAAGAAAATCCACATTACTATAATAAGATCAAACTTTCATAGTTTTTTTTTACAAGATCGGTTATGGTTTTATATATTCCAAAAAAGAGAGAGGAGCAAGCTTCTGATACATATGAGGTTGGAAGGAGTCATGTTAAATGAGACAAGGTCAGGAATGCAGTCCCAGGATCCTTTAGACATGAATCCCAAAAATCCAAATATTCCAAAGATTCCAACTACATTTCTAGCATACTGCCTTACAAACTGGGAAAGCAAGAAAATACACTTACATAACATAACTGTCAAAAACTAAAAGACTTCAAAAACACTTATGGGCAGTTTAATATTTGTTTATAGATTGATCTTGCTGAGATCTCTGTTTACTGCTCTAGTAGTTTGAATTTTCTCCCTCCTGATTCAGCGTAATGTTTTTGAGGTAGCTGATTGTCTCCTCAAGGTGAGTGCATTTGTTGGTGAGGGAGTCTATTTCAGCCTTCTGACTCTCCAATTGTCTCTTCAAATCACAGTTCTCAGACCTCATTTGAACCCTCAAGTCTTGAATTGTCTCTCTTATCTTGACGATCATAAATTTTTTGGCTCTACATGTAGCACATTTCTCATTTTGGGAAGCTCGATCTACTGGATTTAAGTCCATTGCTGAGCAGTCTTCTGCTATCCTTTGATCTGAGATATGATCCTCTATGGTGTGTTGGTTCTTCCTGGTATCTCTGCTTGAAAAAGGCCTTGTTGTTGTTCCCCTGAGCTTGTTAGAGTGATGCCAATAATCCTTCTTGCTGTATGGACGCAGTTTCACCTTCCCTTGGATATAGCACCAATCTGTTGGCTTGATTGAAACAATAAGCAGAGGAAATTAATCCTTACAACAAAGATAGCGAGAAATGAGGGGATAATGAATATGCCAGGGGAGTGAACGGAAATGTGCATACAACTAAAGGGAGAGAAGAGTGATGATGTTAAGCTAACAAGAGGATTGCGAGCAAGAGGAAAGCAATATCCAATTGGTTGCATGCTTGGAGATGGCTTGGGATCGCATAGAGGGGAAGTGAGAAGGCGAATAAGGGAGGAACATAGGTTGTGAAGAAGGGAGGGGGCAACAAAAGAACATGGAGCTCGATGGGAAGAGAGTTCAACAGGTAGAGCGAGGGGCGATTTGGGAGTGAATAGAGGAGAGGGAGGCCCGAGATATAAAGGAGAGAGGGGAGCGAAAGGAGATCCATACCACAGAGAGGAAATGCATACATGGTGGAGCACAATTGGAGGAAATTTGAAAATCTTAGAGCTGGTGGAGTGGCAGATTATGCATAGAGAGGTTCATGTGGAGTCACGGGACCTCCATGCTATGTCAGTTGAAAAGAAATCACTACAGAGATATGTATTGATATTGCAGATCACCTTTGCATTGAACCACAAAATATCATAGGGTTATGATATTTTTGACATGATTTTCATATAGGGACAATAGGACTAAGGAATAGATGTGTGGAACACATCCTCAACTTCTCTTGTTTCCCCTTCAGACCTAGACACTACCAAATTTGCATGGTGGTCCGTGGAACTGTTGTTTTCCCGCAATATATGTTTAAAAGTGACATTTCCCAGACCTTACATATTTTTCCTTATTATTTGGAGGATTAGATGCATGGAAGCATTTGGAGGATTTCTTCTATTGACCATGGCTTCAATTCTTATTGAATTTCCCATTAGCACGCCATAAGCCTCTGCCTTGTTGTTGGAGGTTTCCCTCAACCCCCACTCACAAGTGACTGGATTATTCCCCCCTCACTCAAGGAGGATCCCTCCTGCTCCAACTCTACCCGGATTGTTTTTGGAGGCACCATTGAAGAAGAGACAATTCCTATTCAAATTTCCTTTCCATGTTAAGAATTCTTCCTTATTTAATCTAATTTTCCAGTTTTGAGATGGAGGTCTGACATTGGGACTAATATTCCAGTTACTTCTTATAGTTGCTTGGATGATCCAATTCCTTTCTTCTTGCTGGAGGCTAGTACTATCTATTGCTTTTAAACCTTTCATGTTTAGAAATTATGAAGTGAGCCCCCAAGTTTTTGACAGAACTATTCCAATCTTTGGGATTTGGTCTTTGAAGATGCTTTTATTTCTTGAGAGCCAAATTTGCCAACAAAGAAATGACGAGAGACTTTCCCAAAACTTTTTAATGGTTTGATTGTTGTTCATCGAGTAAGGGTATTTTTTTTCCATTCAATAAAGAAGTCATTAAAGGCTATGGAGAAGTTGAGTTCCATTTCGAGAGGACTATAAAGTTGCTTCCAACACTCTCTAGTAAATGGAAAATCCAAGAAGAGGTGTTGGATGGATTCTTCTTCATTTAGGCACATTGAGCACCTTGACAGGCTGGAGAATCCCTTTATTTTAAGGTTATCAATTGTAATAATTCTTCCTTTTAGGAGAGTCCAACTGAATATTTTAACTTTGGGGAGGCTTTCTATTTTCCATATAGATTTCTAAGGGGGCCAATCTTGTTCATATTGTTGAGCCTAGAGCGAGTTATATCTAGACTTAACTGAGTAGGCACCCCCACTAGGATCCTAGATGGTTGTGTCTTCATCTTCAATATTTGTTGGGGCTAATCCTTTGATATGGAGGGCTAAGGGATCCCATTGAATTTTTAAACTTGGAGGCAAATTTGGAATGTGCCAGTCGTGCCAATTTCTGTTTTCCCAACGAGAGATAGAATGCAGGGAGGTTAGCCCCTTGGCTTGCATCCATTCTCTTATCTCTTGGAAACCTGGGTGAGATGATAAAGGCTCCTTCCCCATGATTCTATCTCCCCATACCTTGATACTTTTGCCATTTCTGGGCATCTTTGAAGCATACTTGATGATAGTAGGTATCATTTTTTTAACTAGCTTCCATACTTGCGAGCATGGCCTTATTGGGACATTTTCATCTAGCAAGTGGGTTCTTTAATGATTCATATACTTTAAAGCCAAAGTTTGTTTCCACCAGCCATCCTTTCCAGTTATCATTCTCCATATAATTTTGGCCCCTAGGGCAACATTCATCAATCCAGGCAGCCTTATGGATAAGCCTCCCTTCTCATAGGGAAAAATTACTTGTTCCCATTTTACCAAGTTGAACTTTTTGGTCTCCTTTTTCCCTCCCTGCCATAGAAAACCTCTGATTATTAATTCCATTTGTTTGTGGATGCTGGCCGGAGCCAGAATAGTGGCATATTGGTAAATTGGCAATGCAGTGAGCATGGCTTTGATTAGAGTCACCCTGCCCGCAATGTTCAACCACAACATTCCCCAACTTTGGATTTTTTCCTTCATCTTTTCAGTTTGTGTGCTCCATAACTCAGCCTTTAGATTTTCTTTAGATATGGGTAGTCCAAGGTAAAAGAAGTGATTCCAATTTTCCTGTATGGGAATCTCAAGAATCTGAGATATTCTTTGCATGGTGCGGGAGGGAGCATTCCAACCATATATTCTACATTTTGCATTGTTTAAGAGACCACCAAAAACCTCCATGAAGTTATCAAGGAATTTTTTGAATCTTTGGGCAATAATGCATGAAGCTCCGCCCATCAACAAAGTGTCATCTACGAACAAGGAATGATTTATGCTTCTTACACCATGTGAGATGTGCAAACCAGTTAGTGTTCTTTCTCTCCTTCTCTTTTCCAGAGCTCTACTTAACGAGTCTGCCATTATTATATATAAGAAAGGTGAAAGAGGGTAGCCCTGCCTCAACCCTCTGGAAATTTGAAAGAACTCACTTGGTCTTTCGTTTATCAACAGGGCTATCCATGGTCACATAATGCAGGCACTGATTACCTCAATGATTTCATTTGAGAAACCAAATTTATTTAAGACAACAGTGAGGTAAGGAAGACTTACCTAGTCAAAGGCATTGGCCATATCCAATTTTATGATGATTCCCTGTTCTTTTTTCAACATGCTTGAGTGTAGAGCTTCCTAGACCACCAGTACATTATCTATAATATTTCTATTTGGAAGAAATCCTCCTTGGTTTTCCAAGATGATCTCAGGGAGAACTTTCTTTATTTAATTGGATATGATCTTCATTATTATTTTATAAGAAGAGTTGCACAATGAAATTGGCCAGAATCTACTAAAAGTGGAAGGTCTAGCATCCTTTGGAATTAATTCGAGATAGGAGGATTTGGTAAAACCTCCCATTTTTTTTAATAAACACATTCCTTATCATTCTTACTAAATCCTTTTTTATTATCTGCCAGTGCTGCCTATAAAAAGAAATTGTGAATCCATCTGGACCCGGTGCTTTATCCGGATGGAGGCCCCAAATAGCTACCTCGATTTCTTCTTCTGCGATTTCTTGCATAATTTCCGCATTTTGCTCAGCACTTATCTTGTTTGGCACATGTTGCAAAAAGGTTTCGTAATCTGCTATTTCTCCATTTGCTGTTAGGAGGTTTTTGAAATGTTTATGAGCTTCTTTTTTTAATTCAACTGCTCCTCTAATTTCTTGTCCCTCTATTTGGATTTTGTCGATCTGATTTCTGGCTCTTCTGATTTTCATAGTATTATGAAAAAAGGTTGTGTTTTTATCCCCTACTTTTAACCAAAGGCTTCTTGACTTTAGTCTCGCCACTTCCTCTTCTTTCTGGTTTTCTCTATATATTTCCCAAAAGAGGCCCTTTTCCTGAAGATGGTCCTCTTTGGCCTCCTCCTTGTTTTCTTTTGCCTCTTGAAGTTTCTCCATTTTTTTTAATAACTCAGCCTTTCTTTTCTTTGTTTGCTTTTCGTTTTCTATGGCCCATATTTTCAGTTCCTTTCTCAAGTTTTTTAACTTGGTTTCCCACGGGGGACCTCGAGACTTTTTGAGACCACACTTCCGCAATTAGTTTTTTGAATTCTACATTGTTGTTCCATATTGGGCAATATTTGAAAGGTATTGGGCCTTGATTTTCCATCAACCCCATAATGGTTATCACTGGCTTGTGATTTGATGCCGTTGTATGAATGTTTCTTGATCTTGCTGAATTGAAGTTGGAGATGATGTTGTCCTGAACCAAAATCCGATCTAATATTTCCTTTATATTGTTGCTTCCTACCCTTTTGTTGTTCCACGCATACTTACCATTGTTGGGAGGGATGTCTATTAGATTGGATTTTTCCATAATGTTTTCAATGACATCCTTTGAAGGGTCTGCATGGTAAATCTCTCCACATTTCTCCTATACAGGGCAAGACTGAGGTCCCCTCCCAAGATTATTTTTTGTTATGAGTATCTTTTAAGGTCTCTTGAACTATATTCCAGCATTGTTCTTTTTCCTTGAAGTGGTTGGGAGTGTATATGTTGACAATGCAGAATTGCTCATTGGTGGTTGTCTCTTTTAGATCTGTTCTAATCTAGTGTTGTTACTTTTTTTGCTGTAGTAGCTCCCATTTTCCTTTCCTTTATAATGTGCAAATTCCCCAAACCACGACAATTCCAGGAGACCACAACCTTTATTTATTTAGTTGATGGGTTGAGGGTCCTTTCCCTCTTCGATGATTTTGTTTTTTCTCATTGTTCCCAGAGATTTTCCCAAAAAAGGAGTCCATGGGTTGCTGCGTTCCTAAATCCATCTCTTTTGTTGCCGCTTCATCTCTAATCTCTTTGTTATATTTTCTTCCTGCTTTATTTTGGTGATCTAATATTGATGGAAAGGAGACTTTTGGGTTTAATGAAAATCCCTTTCCCTAAACAAATTAATCTTGAGGCCTGTGGGTTATGGCCCACAAAGCCTATCAAAAGTGTTCTTTGGCCTTAAGCCTTTAACCATGGAACATTAAACATTATCGGGCTCTCTTTTAAAATGTCGGAACCATACACATTATCGGAGCCACAAGTGTATCGGGATTTCCTTTAACTACCCTGGGCCTTCAAACTATCGGAAAACATTGAAACACAGGATTTACAAAGAAACCGCACTCCAAGCATACATGCCAGACTTCAAATAATAATAAACCCGTGTTCATACTATTGGCGGGTCCGCTCCTTCGCTTTCCGCAGCCCTGTTCCAACTCTGACCTCCAAACTCTGACAAGCGATCAAATCGACCTCTGATCGCTGATTGGCTTTATCGGCGATATCACCATCAACGTATCGGCCTTTACTATTCCACTGTCCAATCCATTTGTCGCTCTGATATGCAATCGCCGATCACACTCAAGCCATCTATTTGGACCATCGATCCGACGGTTGCGATTTAATCGCATATCGCTATCACTATGATTCAGTTGCCTGTTCCGGTAACTCGATAAGAGTTCTGCCGATGCGATAAAGGATCTGAACCCTTGATCCTTCATATCCAACGGTTCCAGGGCATTTTGGCAAGTTTTCCCTTTAACTTGATTTATCCGCCATTTGAAGGAATTCTGTGTTAAAACACAGCTCCGCCACTGTCTTTGCCATTCACGCATAACTTCCATTTGTATCTCTGGGTCGCCATCGATCCTTCTCGTGATCAATGGTTGATCAACCTGAAACATGTGAACATATTTATAAACGCTGGCTTCAAGCCATTTACACATATTCACAGGTATATACAACATAACTGAAATATATATGCGCATGGAAACCCACAGACACATAAACGCACAGTTTCAACAATTAAACACATTTATATATTATTATATATAGAACAGTATATAAGCTAAGGCATTTAAGCCTTAGCACGACTCTCCTCTCGACTACATTGTGATCACTTTTTGTTACATGAGTTCTATTCTATATTACTCTCTATCTACTTGAATACGCAGGCTTAATCACACACACACACACACACACACACACACACATATATATAAGGAAGCATTGTTGGATTGGATCACGGAAGGATCCGATCAACCCTCTAACAAAAAGCCCTTAAAGCTCTCATTACATGCATGCATATAACACATGGCAGATTCATTAATAAGTCTCCTCGAGACTTTATCTACTCCATGTTTTTCTCTCTGTTTTAAAACAGAAAAGTCCTTGTTTTGCTCCCCTAGTCCACATGCTCCTCTTCGCTCTGCTTTGGTTTCCTCCCTTTGTCTAAGGGTGCTGGATGGTCCTGCATCAGACTCCTGAGGCACAAGATTTTTATGACCTCCTGGTCATATGATTCTCCTTGTCCTTAGTAATTCTACCCATTGTTTCACTTCTTCAGTGGAATTGCCTTCATGGTCTTCTTTGAGCTGCAACCAAACCTCTACAACAGCAAGTCCTCCCTACTGCCACTTACCTCACCAAGCTCTCCTATGGACTTGGTCTTTGCTCCTTCTTAACATTTCGCAGCGCCAATCTCCATTTCCCGATCTCCGATAGCGATCGCTCTGATAGCCGATCGGAGCTTATCGGCGACATCACTTCATCGGACCTCGGTTCATTGGTGAAATCGTTATCGACCATACTGACTTTCCATCGCCGATTTATTTATCGGCGTATCGGCGTTCCGCCATTCCACTATCTCTGGTCCTTTGACTTGCCGATCTGCAATCCATCTTCCGGAACCGATCAGGGTATAGACCAAGTTCTATAATTTTTCAAGTTCGGACTCTCGAATCCACTAAGGGTTTTTACGCTAATCCTTAGTGCAATGGGGATTTTCTTTTGGAACTATCACTTATGAAATAACTTTGCCGACAAGATATAATTCCTATGCATGCTTACATTCATCCACCCTTTTATGGAATCTGTGCTTTAAGCCACAGTTCTTTACCATACCTGCATTCGTATCACAACTCCCATATAACAACATTCATTTGATCGCCATCGATCCTACTGTGATCGATGGTCGATCCACACACATACACAAATGAAATTGAGACATTAAACCACCAGCGTATATATATAACAGAACACGAAACGACATAAATACACGGATCTGCGCAAATCCATAGAAGTCACACTTTTATTATATACAGAGCGATTACAAGATCTAAGGCATTTCGGCCTTAGTACGGGTTCTCCTTCAACTACATAAGTTATTCTCACAGTCTTCTATCCATTGCTCTCTATCTCTCTGTTGAACGTGCAGGTTCATATATATAAGAAGTGTTAGATCGGATCACTATGAAGGATCTGATCACATCCCTTCCTTGATTTGCTCCTAAAAAGCCCTAAAGCTCCATAATGCATGCATATGTGGCAGAATACATATTGATAAGTCTCCTCGAGACCTTTATCCATCTTTTTCCATCCTTTAAATCTGTTTTAAAACAGATTTTTCCCTGTTTTTCTCCCTTGGTCCAGATGCTCCTCTTCGCTCCACTTTGAATTCCTCCCTTTGACTAAGGGTGTTGGATGCTCCTGAATATAATATAATATACAGAAAAATTTATAACACATGATATAAATTAAATAATAGCCTCTTGTCTGTTTCTTCTTTAACTTAGTCCCGATATATGATTTGATGGATTTCTAAATTAAACATAGTTTTCTGCCACAATCTCTCATTACATGCATGCATATAACACATGGCAGATTCATTAATAAGTATCCTCAAGACTTTATCTATTTCATCCTTTAAATCTGTTTTAAAACAGATTTTTCCCTATTTTTCTCCCCTGGTCCACGTTCTCCTCTTCTCTCTGCTTTGGATTCCTTCCTTTGTCTAAGGGTGCTGGATGCTCCTACATCAAACCCCTGAGCCACAAAAATTTATGACCTCATGGTCATATGCTTCTCCTTGTCCTTATAATTCTACCCATTGCATTCTTCAGTGGAATTGCCTTCATGGTATTCTGTGAGTTGCAACCAAACTTCTGTAGTAACAGTGTCCTTCTGCTACATGATACCTCACCAAGCTCTCCTCACTCGGTCCTTTCGCATCCTTCATGTTCTCTCCTTTGGAACCATATGAGCACACCATGCTCTAAGTTTGCTGCAATCTTCTCACCTTCTGATGTCGTTATCTGCATGATAGTAAGACCACAAACTCTCGAGCTTTAAACAACTGTACCTCCTTCTTCTTCTTCTTTCTCTCTGGAATCCTTTAACCTCCTCTTGCATGCAGATCTTTGTCTACTCTGATACCAAATGATGAGAATGTGGATTTTGGGGTTTAATCAAAATCTCTTTCCCTTTAAATAATCAATCTTGACGCCTGTGGGTTATGGCCCACTAAGCCTATCGGAAGCATTCTAAGATTTAAGCCTTTTAAACCATGGGCTTACATTCAACTATCGAGAGCATTAAACAAAAGCTTTTAGCCCTTAAACTCCTCAGCCACACATATATCGGAAACACAGATTTCAAATACTATAGAACCACAACTATACTCTCATCAGGTCCACCTATTCTATGCAAAAATTATAAATTAATATTTATAAGAAAAAACTCTCATACACATGCATATAACACATGGCAGATTCATTAATAAGTCTCCTCGAGACTTTATCTACTCCATCTTTTTCTCTCTGTTTTAAAACAGAAAAGTCCTTGTTTTGCTCCCCCGGTCCACGTGCTCCTCTTCGCTTTGCTTTGGATTCCTCCCTTTGACTAAGGGTGTTAGATGCTCCTTTATATATAATAATTCTATATCTTATATATATAATTAACACAGAAATCCTTAATCGGCGAGCAAAATTAGATTAAGGAGGAAAATGGAGAGAACACATAGGAGTCGTTGGATCGAATGATCAACGGTCCAGATCAACCTTTATCGCATCGGCGGAGCGTCTCGGGTGTTATTGGAACCGGCTAATGAGAAGTGGCGATAGCGAAATGCAGTTTAAATCGCAACCGTCAGATTGAGGCTCAAGATCGACGGTGCAGATGCGATAATGATGGAAATGAGACTTTGGGGGTTAATCCAAAATCCCATTTCCTTTCAAAATCAATCTTGAGGCCTATGGGTTATGGCCCACTAAGCCTATCGGAAGTGTTCTAGGCTTTAAGTCTTTTAAACCATGGACTTACATTCAACTATCGGGAGCTTTAAAAAAATGCATTTAGCCCTTAAACTCCTCGGCCACTCATATATCAGAAACATCGATTTCAAAATACATGGGGTAACATACAAAGCCCCACTCCGAAACACATACCAGACTTCAAATCATATACACCCGCTTTAATAACTATCGGCGGGTCCACAAATTTATTCTATCACAAGTCCGTCGCGCCACTCCATCCTCCGATCTTTGATAGCGATCGCTCCAATCGCCGATCAGAGCTTATCGGTGACATCGCTTCATCGACCCTCGGTTCATCGGTGAAATTGCTATCAACCATCCCGACTTTCCATCACCGATTTATTTATCGGCATATTGGCATTCCACCATTCCACTGTCTCTGGTCCTTTGACTTGCTGATCTGTGATCCATCTTCCAGAACCGATTAGGGTATAGATCAAGTTCTATAATTTTTCAAGTCCGGACTCTCATCCGCTAAGGGTTTTTATGCTAATCCTTAGTGTAATGGGGATTCACTTGTGGAACTACCACTTATAAAATAACTTCACCGACGCGATATAATTCCTATGCATGCTCACATTCATCCGCCATTTGATGGAATCTGTGCTTTAAGCCACAGTTCTCTACCATACCTGCATTCGTATCACGACTCCCATATAACAACATTCATTTGATTGCCATCGATCCTACTGTGATTGATGGTTGATCCACACACATACAAACAGTAAATTGAGACATTAAACCACCAGTGCATATATATTATAGAACACTAAACGACATAAATACATGGATCTACACAAATCCATAGAAATTACACTTTTATTATATACAGAGAGATTACAAGATATAAGGCATTTCAGCCTTAGTATGAGTTCTTCTTCAACTACATTGTAAACACGTTATTCTCACAGTCTTCTATCTATTGCTCTTTATCTCTCTGTTGAACACGCAGGTTCATATACATAAGAAGTGTTAGGTTAGATCACTATGAAGGATTTGATCACATCCCTTCCTTGATTTTCTCCTAAAAAGCCCTAAAGCTCCATAATGCATGCATATGTGGCAGAATACATATTGATCCAATAATTCTTCCATATACATATGTGATTGAACCTATGCGTTCAAGTGTTAAGAAGGGGGAGCAACCGATTGAGAGTTGTGTAAAAAAAGTGTATTCAAAATGTAGTCAAAGGAGTGATTTATTCCTAAGGCTGAAATGCCTTAGGCTGTAATAGAAGTCTATATATAAATATAATGATAATACATGTGTTGTGTGTTTACAGCGTGTCTATGGAGTATGTTTCTTTCAATTCTGTTATGTGTATATGTGCACGAGGTTTTAAATCCCGATTGCATGCATATGATTGGCCATCGACCACTGTTAGGATCGATGGCAATCAAATGGTTACTGAATCAATGTTATATGGGAGTCATGATGTGGATGCAGGTATGGCAGAGAACTGTGGCTTAAAGCACAGATTCCATCAAATGGTGGATGAATGTGAGCATGCATAGGAATTATATCGCGTCGGCGAAGTTATTTTATAAGTGATAGTTCCACAAGCGAATCCCCATTACACTAAGGATTAGCATAAAAATCCTTAGCGGATTCAAGAGTCCAGACTTGAAAAATTATAGAATTTGGTCTACACCCTGATTGGTTCTGGAAGATGGATCGCAGATGGGCAAGTCAAAGGACCAGAGACAGTGGAATGGCAGAACGCCGATATGCTGATCAATAAATCGACGATGGAAATTCAGGATGGTCGATAGTGATTTCGCCGATGAATCGAGGGCCGATGAAGTGATGTCATCGATAAGCTTCGATTGGCGATCAGATCGATCGCTATCAGAGATCGGAGTATGGAGCGGCATGGCAGAGTTGCGATAGAATAAAGCTACGGACCCGCCGATAGTTATTAAAGTAGGTGTATATGATTTGAAGTCCGGTATGTGTTCCGGAGCGGGGTTTTGTATGTTACCCCGTGTATTTTGAAATCAGTGTTTTTGATATATGTGTGGCCAAGGAGTTTAAGGGCTAAAAGCATTTGTTTAAAGCTCCCAATAGTTGAATGTAAGTCCATGGTTTAAAAGGCTTAAAGCCTAGAACGATTCCGATAGGATTAGTGGGCCATAACCCACAGGCCTCAAGATTGATTTTTAAAGGAAATGGGATTTTGGATTAACCCCCAAAGTCTCATTTCCATCATTTGGTATCAGAGCAGACAAAGATTCTGCGTGCAAGAGGAGGTTAAAGGATTCTAGAGAGAAAGAAGAAGAAGTAGGAGGTACAATTGTTTAAAGCTGGAGAGTTTGTGGTCTTATTATCGTGCGGATAACGACAGCAGAAGGTGAGAAGATTGCAACAAACCTAGAGCATGGTGTGCTCATATGGTTCTAGAGGAGAGAACCTAAAGGATGCCAAAACACTGAGTGAGGAGAGCTTGGTGAGGTATCATGTAGCAGAAGGAGATTGTTACTGCAGAGGTTTGGTGGCAGCTCACAGAAGACCATGAAGTCAGTTCCACTGAAGAATGTAGTGGGTAGAATTTTAAGGACAAGGAGGAGCATATGACCAGGAGGTCATAAATTTTTGTGCCTCGGGATTCTGATGCAGGAGCATCCAGCACCCTTAGACAAAGGGAGGAATCCAAAGCAGAGAGAAGAGGAGAACTTGGACTAGGGGAGAAAAATAGGGAAAAATCTATTTTAAAACAGATTTAAAGGATGAAATAGATAAAGTCTCGAGGAGACTTATTAATGAATCTACCATGTGTTATATGCATGCATGTAATGAGAGCTTTAAGGGATTTTTGTTAGAGGGTTGATTAGATCCTTCCATGATCCGATCCAATAATGCTTCCATATATATATATATATGTGATTGAACCCGTGTGTTCAAGTGTTAAGAAGGGGGAGCAACCGATTGAGAACTGTGTAAACAAAGTGTATTCAAAATGTAGTCGAAGGTGTGATTTATTCTTAATGCTGAAATGCCTTAGGCTGTAATAGCAGTATATATATAAATATAATGATAATACATGTGTTGTGTGTTTACAGTGTGTCTGTGGAGTATGTTTCTTTCAATTCTGTTATGTGTATATTTGTGCGTGGTTTTAAATCCCGATTGCATGCATGTGATCGAACATTGACCACTGTAAGGATCAATGGCGATGAAATGGTTACTGAATCAATGTTATATGGGAGTCGTGATGTGGATGAAGATATGGTAGGGAACTGTGTTTTAAACACAGAAATCCATCAAGCGGCGGATGAATGCGAGGAAGACTAAGATTAAGGAGGAAACAGGCAAGAATACTCAGGAACTGTTGGATATGAATGATCAACGGTCGAGATCCTTTATTGCATCGGCGACAAAACCTTTATCGCATCGGCAGAACTCTCTATGAGTTATTGGAACCGGCCAAAGTTCAACTGCAAACGTGAAGTTGTGATTAAGTGACAGCCATTGGATCTGGCATCAGATTGACGGCCCAGATGCGATCGGCGTTCGCATATTGGGGAGGGAAAAGGATTTGGAAGTAGAGCAGTGAAGGGTCGATATGCCGATGGCGATATCGCCGATAAACTGATCGGCGATCGGAGGTGGTGGCAATCGGCGATCGGGCCATCGAAAGGATCGGAGGATTTGTAGTTAATATGGAGGGCAGACCCACCGATAGTTATTGAGGCTGGTTTATAAATTTTGATGTCCGGTATGTGTTATGGAGGAGAATTTGTGTATGTTTCCCATGTATTTGTGTTATGTGTGGCCGAGGCGTTTTAAGGCTTAAACGCCATATGTATGCTCCCGATAGTTGAATGTAAGTCCGTGGTTAAAGGCTTGAGGCCTAAGAAGCACTTCCGATAGCCTTTGTGGGCCATAACCCACAGGCCTCAGAATCGATTTGTTTAGGGAAATGGATTTTGGTTATACCCCCAATTGCTCCTTAATATTAATCTTAGCCTTAATATTAATATTAAAATATATATAAATATTTCTGTATATATATGTATTATATTTAGATTATTTATATTTGGTCTCAATTTATATATTTATATTTAAATATATATTAATATACAAATATATTAATATTAAATTTATATATATATATATATATATTAATAATTATTTAATATATAAATATTAAATATATATTATTTTTTTTTTTTTTGCTAAGCAAGAGTAGGACCTTCTATTCCATTAATAATATACAATAATTACAACAATCCACTAGGGGTGTGGATCCAGAGAGGGATCTGAAAGCCCACACGAAAGATGGAAAAACTGCCAATTCCAAAAATAAAAAAAGCTAAACAGGACTGAACAAAAGGGAGACCAGAAGCAGAACCAAACTGAAGTCAGTTGGCACTGACTTTGCCACCAACCATGCACCCGAACCATAGATCTACACCATTGAACCAACATACCCAATCCAACGGTGAAGGACTAAATCGCGATGACTAGAAGCGTGACTGTTACCCAGCTCGTCCACCAACTAGCACGTTCTTTCCCAGCCATCGATCTGCTGTGGGAGATCCAATGGCCGACAATCATATCGCGCCGACCAAAGTGACCGAACAATAGCTCCCGATCAAGGCAGTTTTTAAACTGACCCCCCCGCCACGTGTTGCGCTCTGGATGTGCTCGCTTCGAAAAGAGAAAAACCATTTTCCGCCCGTGAGGCTCGCGATCACCGGAAAACCATTCCCCACCCGGTATTCTGAACCCCGACAGAAAACTTACTGTGATGCAGCCACCATGGTTGTCTGCCTTTGAGATTATTCTTCTAGATCTATGGGAAGAATAGTATCCGCCCAAACTGCCCCACCCCTCATAATCAGATCCAATCGATTGTCTGCAAGATGGAAAGTTCGACTCATGTGGGATCTGAATCCTGGGCTCTTCTTTGAAACGTGACTCTGTCTTCTTCTGCTTGCTCATGGTAGATCATTTTTATCCTACTTGGAGGCAACTCTTTCAAGTTCAGCACAGTCCTGTTTTGTGTGTTGGTAACCCCTTGATTGGCTAGAAGATCGGCCATTTTATTCGCTGATCTTCGAACATGTTTAAAACTGACTGTATGAAGACTCTGGAGGTGAATCTGAATCCATTGCAGGCCCTGTATCAGTCTCCAATTCTTAGAAACTTTTTCTGGTTTGGAACCCCAACTGATCCTTTTGACCGAGTTGATTATAAGCTCAGAATCCGCCTCAACTATCACATTTTTTCGGTTTTCCTGCTTCAGGAGATCAAGACATTGTTCCATGGCCATGAATTCCGCCATGTTCTCTCCCTAAATGATTGTGGAAGATGAACAGGATGTTTTCTTGCTTGTCCCTTAACACCCCTCCATAACCAGCAGTGCCTGGGTTGCCTTTTGAAGCCCCATCAATGATGAATTTCAAAAAACCCTTGGGGGGGGATGCCAAAAAGCTTGCTTTAACACCGAGGGGAAGTTTGTCCTTACCAATCCCTGGGGAGTAAGATCCTTCAAACCTAAATCACATAGCATTCTCAGATCAGCTGCAGAGGGAGGGTTCTGAGGAAGATTTCTCACAATGGTGCCAACTGTTTCTTTGAGTTGTTTTAAGATCAGCTTAAAAATGTGTTGGGGTGGCCTTTTTTCATTCTTGAAGACTCTGTTATTCCTTTCTTTCCAGACATTCCAAATGATGAAACTTGGAAAGATGGCCCAAACTGAGCCAAGAACCTTGTTCTCTGAAAAAAAAAAATCTCCAATTGTTTAGGGTATTGATGATATTTCCTTTGTCTCTGTCAGTCTGGCAGAAAATGGTGGCAAAAGAGTCCCACAAACTAGAGGTGAAAATGCAGTTATTGAGGAGGTGTTCCATCGTTTCCTCTTGAGCCTCACAGAGCTGACATCTGGAAGGCCCTTGCATACCCCTCTTCCGAATGTTATCCTAGGTTAGAATTTTCCTGTGCTGAACCAACCACATGAAAAGTTTGATTTTCATCCAGCCTTGGTGTCTCCATAGTTCCAGCCAAATCTTGTCTGGGTCTTGCATGTTTAGGTTAAGGAGAATGAGTTTTGCTTCCTTGAGATTAAAGACCCCCTCATTCTTGTAGCCCCATCTCAGCTGATCTTGCCCCTCTGACTTAAGGATCTTTCTTTGATCTAGCCTTTTTAGAAGAGTCTCTGCTTTAGCTTTTAGGGGGTTGTCCTCCCTAAAATCCAGGTTTCCCCAGGTTCTCCATTTGCCATTATTGTTGGTTTGATCCCAAAAGTCTTTTACTTTAGTTAGCCCTCTGGTTTCTGTTTCCACCTTGAGATCCCTCCAGTCATCTCTGAACAAGACTGGTTCTTGTTGCCATCTATCCTCCCAGAAAAGGGCAAGATTACCATCTCTGATCTCCCAGAAGCTGTTTCCTTGGACTAAGTCCCTATTATCCCATGCCTTATTCCAAAGGTAAGAGCCCTTTCTATTTCTTGACATTCTTATGAGATCTTTGTTTAGCCAAGTGATGGAATATTTTTCTTTCCATACCTGTGCCCATTGAGCTTCTGGGTCTTTAATCCATCGCCACCATAATTTAGCTCCTAAAACCTTGCTGAGAATCTTAGGATCATCCAATCCAAGTCCACCATAGATTTTAGGTTTGAAATTTTTTTCCCAAGCGACCAAGGCCCATTTCTTACGATTTTCCCCCTTTCCCCAAATAAAATCTCTTTGAATGGTTCTGAGTTGCTGCAGGACTCCTTTTGGAGCTGGGAGAGTAGATAGCATGAAGACTGGGATTGATTGAAGGATCGCCTTGGTTAACACTAGCCTACCAGCCAAATTTAATGATCTGATAGTCCATTTCCTGATTTTGTCTTGCATTTTATTAATCAGTGGCTCCCATATGCTCTTATGTAAAGGCTTGGCGGTGAGAGGAACACCCAAATATTTTGAAGGGAGGGACTCCCTTTGAAAGCCCAAAATTCTGGAAATATTTCTTTGAATAGCAATGTGAGTATTAAAGAAAAAAATCTTAGATTTGGAGAGATTGACTTCCATACCTGAAGCCATAGCAAAGTCTCTCAGGATTTGCCTATAAGCTAGAGCTTCTTTGACTGTGGGGATGCCTTGCAGCATAGTATCATCAACAAACTACTGATGAGTTAAGGCTTGGCCATCTTCAGAAAGTTGGATACCTTTGATCTCTCCAACTAATTTAGCATGCTTGATTGCTCGACCCAGTCCTTCCATCATAAGTATGAAGAGAAAGGGAGAGAGTGGATCTCCCTGCCGGAGGCCTTTGGAAGGAATAAAAGTTTCCGAGGGGGAACCACTGACAAGGATATAAAAACTGGTGGAAGTAACTAGGGCCATTACCCATCTGATCCAGTTATGATCAAACCCAAAAGCTGTTAGAGCTTTTCTGATATAGTACCAATTCAGCTTATCATAGGCTTTTGCTATGTCTAATTGCATGATCATTCCTGCTTTCCTATTGATTGTCAAAGAGTGAACCACCTCATGAGATTGAATGATGTTATCAAGGATTTGTCTTCCTTCCACATATCCAGACTGTTCCATCGATACCAGGGTGGGAAGGAGGGGTTTGAGTCTATTATCCACCACTTTAGAGATAATCTTGTAGACCACATTACATAAAGAAATGGGTCTAAATCTATCAGGAGTTTGAGCCACATCCTGTTTAGGGATGAGGGATATGAAAGTGGTATTAAGAGCCTTCAAAATAGTTTTGTCCCTCCTGGAGTCTTCCACTACATCCAGAATGTCCTGCTTTACTGTGTCCCAGCAAGCTTTGAAGAAATCCACATTAAATCCATCCGGGCCTGGTGCTTTACCATTTTGCATTTCTTTAAGGACCTCACTGACCTCCTCTTCCGATACTGGTCTATTGAGGTTGAAGTTGTCCTCTCTGGAAACTAGCTTTGGTATATGTTTTGAAATAATCCTGATGTATTGATCTCTATCTGAGCCGGTTTCTTGAGCAATACCTCGGAAGTGTTGGACCAATACTTCTTCTATTTCTTCATGAGAGTTGACCAGGTTGCCTTGCTTGTCCTTAATCGAAGAAATTCTGTTGTGGGCTCTGTTTGCCATAGTGGATCTGTGGAAGAATTTAGTATTACGTTCTCCTTCTTTTAGCCATTGAACTCTAGATTTTTTCCGCCATAATATTTCCTCTTTTTTACATAAGCTTTCCTATTCTCGATGATATAGAGTTTCCTAATCATTTTTATCTTCATCAAAACCCTCCAAGATGTGGTTTTGGTTGAGCTCCTGTATTTTCCTTTCCACTGTTTTTTTAGCTTAAAAAATATTACCAAATTCCAGCTTGTTCCACTCCTTGAGCCAGAGTTTGATGTGTTTGAGTCTTTTTTGAAGAAGGTACATTCTTGTGCCCTGAATATTCAGATCTTCAGCCCACCATTTGGCAATGTTGTTGCAAAAATTTGGGTGTGAGAGCCAGATGTTTTCAAATTTGAAAGGTCAATTCCTGGGTGTACCAATGCCCTGAATTTCCAGAAGCACCAGCCAATGATCAGATCCTCCAAAGGGGAGAACTTTTGCAACTATATCCTTATTCTGGATCATTAGCTCTTCTGAGATTATGAATCTATCTAATTTGGATGCCACTTGAGAAGCTCCTCCTCTTTTATTATTCCAAGTGTAGGTACCATTGTTTATTACAGTATCCACTAGCTTCATGTTGTCTATGAAGGATTGAAAAGCACAAGAGTCCTTGTTCAAATTTTTGGTACCCCCTTTTTTCTCCGACAACGATTTAATCATGTTGAAATCATCTCCTAAGATCCAATGGATTCTTACATGTCTTTCTCTAAGCTCCTGCAAGGAGTCTAGAAGCTTGATTTTGCCATCCAATCTTTGGGGGCCATACACATTCGTGACAAGATATACTTCTTTGTCTCCCACAAGTTGAAAGACCATGGAAAGATAGTTTCTAGATGCCTCCGCATCTATGACATCAATTTTGTGGGGGTTCCACAGAGTGAGAATTCCTCCTACTATATTCTCTGCTTTGACCTCCAGAAACTCAAATTTATTGAGCCATTTATTGTGAATCTCTCTTATTTTTTGCATGGAACATTTTGTTTCCTGGATGAATATCACATCCGGAGCTGCTTGTTTCATCCTATTGCTAAGTAATCGTTGTTTTCTTCTACTGCCTAGACCTCTTATATTCCAAGAAGTGAACTTCATTATTAAAGATTTGTAAAGGAGTAACTGGATAGGTATTTCATCTTACCTAAGTCTATCATTAGCTTTCCACATTCCATCAACAATTCATTTTTCTTTTTCCAGCCTTGTTTCTTTCCTAGGATTCTTGGTGCTAATCCTGGTGTAGTCTTCATGGCTTTAACCCCTTCGCTACCCTGCCTAACATTTTGTCCCTGCTTTTCCAGCCCTTTGGTCTGCATTTCCCATAAAAACAGCTGTTGAACTCGGTGGAACTCTTCTGGAGGCAACGAATCCACTCCCTCCCTGGTTCCTTGTTGCAGGAATCCTTCTAGATCTAGGTTTTCTTTTTCAAGAATCTCATGTAGTTCATTGTCCTTCGTTTCCATCTCACTCTAGGTCATTTCTTGGTCCAGCTCTAGTTCTGTGTCACTTATTATTTCCCCTTTCTTCTTACAACTATTTTGGATTTGCTCCCTTGCCCTGATCTGCTTTCGGTGTACCATCCTCCTCTTCTAGGGCTTGAAACCTATTTTGACTGGCTCGTTGCTTTTCTAATTGAAGTTGCTTCGATCCCTTTTTGCTTCCCTTTCCTTTCTGGACTACCTTTTGAAAGCTTTCAGAATCTTTCATGGTGTTTGCTTTGCCCTTGTTTTCCGTTTTGCTGAGAGGGCATTCTCTGAATAGGTGCCCATGCTCATGGCATTTACGACATCTGAATGGGATATGCTCATAATCCACTGTTTGCACCCATTATTCATCATAAACTTCCAAGATTACCTCATCCGGAAAAGCTCCAGAAAGATCCATTTCCACACAAATTCTAGCAAAGGATGTGTATTTGCCTCTTCGTGTTGCCTCAGAGGCTTTAACAAAGCGTCCTAGCTTGTTTGTTATGGAAGCTAGGGATTCCAGCTGCTAGTAATCCAGGGGTAGAGAGTAGAGTCTGACCCACATGGTACCGAGGTAAAAGTCTCTCGTTCTGGAATGAAATTCATGACCCATGGTCTCATGTATAGGCCTGCTGCTGCATAGAAGTAGGGCCCTCCTTCAAACACTCTATCCTTATCCTCAATATTTGTAAAAACAATTGTAAAGAATCCCTTTGACCCCAGATGTAGTTTTATGCTTCCTTTTGGTTTCCAGTGGTATTTAATCCACATTTGTAAAGCTTTTTCAGTGGGCCATAGGCCCATGAGTTTACAAATGATTACATAAGTCTGCATGTGTTCCCTATGTGCCTGCAGAGCTAGATTAGACAAAAGCACTCTGGGCATGATTATAGTTTTGGGCTTACATGGTCCCTTGTTTGCTTTGTCTTTTGTCCCTTGTTCCTTGTCCTCTTCCTTGTTTTCTGTAGTGTTATTGTTCACCCTCATTTTGGAGACCTTCTGCTCCTCTTCTTTGTTTCTTTGCCTTGCATCTGAAGGACCTCTAATTTCTTCTATCGGTTTTTTACCTCTGCTGGTTACTGCTTGTTTGTAGGAGGGAGTGGAGCTCCCTCCTAACAGTCCTTCCATGGAGAACAAATCTGTGAACCTGTAACTCTAGCTCGAACTTCCAATCCTCTTGCTCGTTTCGAAGCCTACGATTTCCAAAAAATCATTCCTAATTTAAATATATAATTTATATAATTAAATAATATATTTAATGGTTAATAATTATGCATATGACCATTAGTTAATTATTTAATGTCCTAAAAATCGATTCTGAGCCTGTGGGTTATGGCCCACAAAGCCTATCGGAAGCGCTTCTTAGGCCTTAAGCCTTTAACCATGGACTTACATTCAACTATAGGGAACATACATATGACGTTTAAGCCTTAAAACGCCTCGGCCACACATAACAAAAATACACAGGAAACATACACAAATTTCGCTCTGGAACACATACCGGACATCAAAATTTATAAAACCACCTCAATAACTATTGGCGGGTCCGCCCTCCCTATTAACTCCGAATCCTCTGATCCTTCCAACGACCCGGTCGCCGATTGTCCCCACCTTCGATCACCAATCAGTTTATCGGAGATATCGCCATCGACATATCAGCCCTTTGTTGCTCTGCTGCCCAAATCCTTTGCCCTCTCTAATATGCAAATGTCGATCGCATTTGGGCCGTCGATCTGATGCTAGATCCAACGGTTGTCACTTAATCGCAACTTCGCGTTCACAGTTGAACTTTGGTCAGTTCCGATAACTCATAAAGTGTTCTGCCCATGCGATAAAGGTTCTGCCACCGATGCGATAAAGGATCTAGACCGTTGATCCATAAGATCCAACGGTCATTGTGTATACTTGCCGTTTCCTCTTTCTCTTAGTCTTCCTCACATTCATTCGCTGCTTGATGGATTTCTGTGTTTAAAACACAGTTCTCTTCCCATATGCCATCTATAGAGTTATCACTCTGTTAGTGTCAGTCTTTCCAGCCTTCCTCCAGTGATCAAATATGCTCTTACAAAGTGGTCTCAGAGTGTCAAGGTCAAATTTTGTCATTTCAGTGAGTCTTCAAGTAAAATTTGGTCACTAGGCATTAGGTCTAGGGTTTGTTTTCACTCCTTTCAAAATTGCCCAAATGACAATCTATGTCACTATTCAGCTGAGTCTATCATCATTCATAGGGTTGTCATTATCATGTCAGTGTCTAATGAGTCATTTTACACCTTGTTCATGCTTCAGTTGCGCCTAGGCAAGGTTCATTTCCCTCTCCTAGGGTTTTGAAGGCAATTTCTCTTGGACGGTCAAATCATTGGCAAAACTTGTTTCCTGATGTTCATACACCTTCCCCTATCCTTAATGTACCTTACCAAATGCTTCCCATCACTGAGATTCCCCAAATTCCTCATTTTCGCACAAACCCTAGTTTCTAGCTACAACCTGGCAATTTTCTAGGTTGGGCCTGTGTTTTGCGCTTTTGGACCCCTTCCCCTCACTCAATCTCTAAGATTCCACTTTCCCCTGCTTCCTAACATCCCTCCCTACCTCCAAAAATTTCCCCAAGAATTTAGAAGCCCCTTATCCCCTTCATTTCGCTTCATTTCGACAAAATTCCTTGTTCCACACATCGAGATAAGTTTCACTCAAAAGATGTTTCAGAGAAATCAAAGATGAATTTTGGAAACCTGAGAGAGGTTTTTGTCCAAAACATGCCAAAGAAGAAAAACCTCCTTCACTTTTTTACACAGGTGTCATGGTTTTAGAGAAATGTCAAAACTACAATCGCTAGATCCAAAGAGGTTGGACAAGGCACTAAAACGACGGAAAAGGCCCGATCCACTCCAAATTTTGGCCAAAGCATCTTTGACTGAGCATGGTACTTGATTGGGGACTCCCAGCCCAAATTTCAAGAAATTTGGAGAAAATTTTGTCAATTGTGAATTTTTTGTGCCAAACATAGGTTTTTGCCCTCAACGCGTAGCGCGCCGCGCGCTACCCTGAAGATGGGCAAGTCCATTTCTAAAAAACTCAGCATTTTTGGATTTTTCATGACAAATTACACTTTTCTCAGCAATTGCCAAGACATTTCATCAGGTTTTGAGCCCTCAAAAGGTCAAAAAACATGCAAAAAATGACTTTCTGCCACTTTTTGGACACACAGGAAGCAGTCTTGGGAGATTGCAATTCTGGAGTGGCAAATGGACACCAAATTGAGAAATTCCACTTGGGTTGGAAAGTAGACATCCAGACCTTTCCAACAAGCCTACTTTTGCCTCATTTGGATGCCGGGAAGTGCCTCAAAAGTTGGCTCAAAGGCACGCTACGCGTTCAGGATTGGGGCGCTACGCATCAGCACATTTTCTCAATTTTTCATCTTCAGCTCAGGAATTCGCCCAGCTTTGACCAATTTTGACTTGTGATGGGATTTTTCACCCTCCTTGATGTAATTTTATGTTGACTTGACACTTATTTACCTATTCTAGATGATTCATTCATAAAATAGAAAACATTTAATGAATGAATTGGTTTCCTAGCTTATAGAGGCAAGTTGTTTTGACTACCTAGATTGTAGTGCTCAGTTTAGAATTGGTTGAAACAGCTCCTAGGATGATGAGCTCGAACCCTAGAGGCTAGGGAATGGGTTGGCATGGTCTATATTATGTATTTTCTAAATCATTTTCATGGTTGGAGAGGTTGGACTCTTGAGGGAGAAAGCTTTCTATTGTATTACTCATTGTATCTCTGCAATTTTGGCAAAGGAAGAAAGACCAGGGTTTTGCAGTCCTTTTTTGGGATTCCTGTGGTTACATGTATTGATGGTGTGTTTCTCTTTGTACTTGTAAGTTTGTTATGTGAATCATATTCTTACTTTTCCTTCTACAAATTAGGCAAATGAAGTGTTAAAGTAGAATTCATGATTACCATGCTCTGCTTTTAAGTTTGCTTAATATCAATGTTTTCATCTGTTTAAGGGGAATTCAAGGTGATTGCTTGCTCTCCTTAGCTCCTCATCAGTCATTCTCATCCATCCAACTCTTTCAAAGGCATCAATACAGTCTCCTATCTTGCCTCAAAGAGCCCCCTGGGAAAACTATGTCCAATCCCCGCACCCAAAATTGCCTTTCCCCGATTTTCCACCAAAATCCTAAAAATCTCAAATCAAACCTTTTATCAGTTTACTAGCCTAAAATTAGTGTTCTTTATTGATTATCTCCGCCCTTTGAAGATCTTTGCCGAGATATACCCGAGAGAGCCCTCTCCTGCCCCGTAGGGCTAGCTACGAGGCTAAGTGGTTTGATGTTGCCTTGGAGTTTGCCTTTCTCAGCCTGAGGTGAAATTTCAAGCGCTAACATACTGGCGACCATACTGGGGACGAACAAATGGTTTGCTGGTTGATGTCATTTGTTTTATAAGCTACAGACGGAGCCTGAAGTTATGCCAGGTAGCCTTTGAAACGCTTTTGCTTTGCATTAGCGGAAGTAGATAAACGCTGCTTCAGTCAATCTCCGGTATAACTTGTAAACGTGACATTTAACTTGTTAACTACCCCAGTACATGTATCAAGTTCAGATCTGATGGTTGATGGTGGACAACGATCAGACACTTGAAAGGCTGAAATCATTCACCTGGTGACTCTAAATTAGTTTTGATATCAGATCCAAAGACTCCACTGGAGGATGATCCTGACCAGCAGAAACATGAAATGACAACATGGACAGATCAGGTATTCAAGTTGGAATTTCATCCAAGACATTTTGTTCTTTGTTATAAATTATTTCTTCTCTTTTCCCAAGAATGTCAAGAAGGCTTTAAAAAGTATACTGTATTTGAGAAGAGATCCTCAGCCTGCAGTTGATTCTTTCCCTTGAAGATTGTGAATACCAAAGATTTGCATACCTTTGAGCTTGATCAAGACCTTTCTTCTAAATCTTGTGATGACCATCTTCAAATTGATGAATCTCAAGAGACCAAGATTGATTCTATACCTGTTGTACATACCCCTACACCTTGTAAAATTCCAGATCGGTATAAACCTCTTGTTTTACCTTCTGTTCTCCATGCTTTCCCCAAAAATTATGATCTATACCTGCCGAGGTTTGATGGTGAATGTAAGAATGTCAACGCTGAGCAACATGTGTAGAATTTTGAGTCTTTTCTTGACCTTTTTGAAGTTGATGAAGAGGATGTTAGTATTAGGCTTTTTGCTCTTTCTTTGCAAGTCAAAGTGAAGAGTTGGTTCAAAGCCCTGCCTGATGCAAGCATTTCAGATTTCCAGCAGTTTGTCAAAGTTTTTCTCGATAGGTGGATGATCGGGCAAAACCTTTTCTTGATTGTCGAAGAGTATAACCAGCTGAAAAGACTACCAGAGGAGACAATACAACAGTTTTCAGCCGTATTAACCAAGTTTATTATTCGATGCCAGTTGATATAAGGCCTACTTCTAGATCGGCTCTCTTGCACTATCCGGGTGCCTTTGATCCGGAGATGGAGTTTCAGCTGAGAGAAAGGGATATTGCAACACTTCACGAGATGCAAAACAATGCAATAAATGTAGAGTCGCATCTGCTGATCCGAAGGGCAAGAATGAAGGAAGAAGAGTTGAAAAACATAGATCCGGAAAAATCAACATCTCTAGAGGTGAAGCTTGACATTTTGGTAAGTGTAGTAGAAGAGATGATGGACAAGATCAACGCAAGGAATGATTATGATGTTCAAGCTCATGGCTCGCTGATTGAAGAAGAACAAGTTGCTGATCCAAAACATTTTGTTTCTTATCCTAGTTGTCATAGATCTGATAATGATTGTTTTGTAGATCACCTTGGCGAAGAAAGCACTGTTGATATGACCTACATGCTTGATGATATGTTTTATACCGATGATTTGCCTCAGTTTGATAAGTATGATGATGATTATGTTCTCCAAACAGAAGCTAATCTTGCAATCAAACAAGCAGCTAGTCTGTTGGAGGAAGAAGTTCACTTACAACAGCTCGAGTACAATAATCAACCGATGCATATCAGTTATGACATTGTCGAGGAAAGTGCAGCAAAGTTTGAAGTAAGTGAAGGATCTTTGCCTTTTTGTTTTGATTCGTTTCAGTTCATCAGAGATAACTACCATGCAATCATAAATCAAATGTCAACAAGTCTTGATTTGAATCATCTTGAGAGCAATGAAAATTTTGTTCAAGACTTCTCATATTCAGATTTGCAACCCCCGAAAGCCATTGATTGTCAAGTTGCAGCTGAAGACTTGGAAGTGGACACACATGATTTAATGATTCAAGGTGACTCTGTACCATTCTGTTTTGAATCATTTCAGTTTTTGAAGGGTAGATTGCATAGTAAATCTTCAAATGAACAGCCTATAACAAATCAACAATCTCTCAATGTTAATGTTGAGGATGAGACAGATAACAAAATTCTTGAGCAGCCTGTAGCATCAGATTTACAGCCACCAAATGAAATTGAAGGGCAGATTACAGATGAAGTTGTGGAAGATGAAATACATGATTTGATGATGCAGGAAGATTCTATACCCTTTTGTTTCGAAGCATTTTAGTTTATAAGGCAGAATCTTCGTAAAATCTCTCAAGAAAAAGATGAACAGCTAGAAGGATGTCATACATTTTCAATGGATACATTACAACAGCCTTTTCAAGTTTTTCATGATCCAATAGCTGATGTTTTGGATGAGGTTTGCAGCCAAAGTCTTTTTCCATTGACTACATGTGAGCTTGAAACATGTGCTGATATGAATTTGATCCGGCAGCCGGTTTTTTTCTCATTTTTAGCAGAGGTCTCGTCACAAGGCTCAGATCAAAGTTTGCATTCATGGTATGAGGGAATGAGAAGTAATCCATTAGATGAGCTAAGTTCAAGTGTGCTTGAATTTCAAGATCCTTATGCAGTGTTTTTGGAGGCAGATAGAGAATCCATAGCATCCGACGGATCTGTTCCCAAGTTGTCATGGGAGTTTCCTTTCGGTAGTTCTCTCTTGTTGTTCATAAGCGAGCATTTGCGGAGAATTCAAACAGTAGACGGGATACTAACTTGGTTGCATTGGTTGTTTCATTTCACTTGATCAAGTGATGAGTGAAACTGTTAGAGTAGGTTTTGATGAATAAGCTCCAACCTGAGCATCATTTCCAGTTTGTCGGTTGTGTTTAAGTATTGAGTCAGTTTTTAGTTGAGTGAGAGTCAATTTGTGTCATCCGAGTCATCAGTTTTTAGTCATGCATTTTAGTTTGAGTTTTTGACTCCATTGCCCAATGGATAAGGTGTTGGTCTGCTCTCCCAAAGATTTGTCGTTCTTGGCACCTCCAAGGAGCTACCATCCCCATTGGAGCTAATGTTAGTGTCAGTCTTTCCAGCCTTCCTCCAGTGATCAAATATGCTCTTACAAAGTGGTCTCAGAGTGTCAAGGTCAAATTTTGTCACTTCAATGAGTCTTCAGGTAAAATTTGGTCACTAGGCATTAGGTCTAGGGTTTGTTTTCACTCCTTTCAAAATTGCCCAAATGCCAATCTATGTCACTATTCAGCTGAGTCTATCATCATTCATAGGGTTGTCATTATCATTTCAGTGTCTAATGAGTCATTTTACACCTTGTTCATGCTTCAGTTGCGCCTAGGCAAGGTTCATTTCCCTCTCCTAGGGTTTTGAAGGCAATTTCTCTTGGACGGTCAAATCATCGGCCAAACTTGTTTCCTGATGTTCATACACCTTCCCCTATCCTTAAAGTACCTTACCAAATATTTCCCATCACTGAGATTCCCCAAATTCCTCATTTTCACACAAACCCTAGTTTCTAGCTACAACCTGGCAATTTTCTAGGTTGGGCCTGTGTTTTGCCCTTTTGGACCCCTTCCCCTCACTCAATCTCTGAGATTCCACTTTCCCCTGCTTACTAACATCCCTCCCTACTTCCAAAAATTTCCCCAAGAATTTAGAAGCCCCTTATCCCCTTCATTTTGCTTCATTTCGACAAAATTCCTTGTTCCACACATCGGGATAAGTTTCACTCAAAAGATGTTTTAGAGAAATCAAAGATGAATTTTGGAAAACTGAGAGAGGTTTTTGTCCAAAACATGCCAAAGAAGAAAAACCTCCTTCACTTTTTGCACAGGTTTCATGGTTTTAGAGAAATGTCAAAAATACAATCGCCAGATCCAAGGAGGTTGGCCAAGGCACTAAAACAACGGAAAAGGCCCGATCCACTCCAAATTTTGGCCAAAGCCTCTTTGACTGAGCATGGTACTTCACTGGGGACTCCCAGCCCAAATTTCAAGAAATTTGGAGAAAATTTTGTCAATTGTGAATTTTTTGTGCCAAACACAGGTTTTTGCCCTCAACGCGTAGCGCGCCGCGCGCTACCCTGAACATGGGCAAGTCCATTTCTCAAAAACTCAGCATTTTTGGATTTGTCATGACAAATTACACTTGCTCAGCAATTTCCAAAACATTTCATCAGGTTTTGAGCCCTTAGAAGGTCAAAAAACATGCAAAAAATGACTTTCTGCCACTTTTTGGACACACAGGAAGCAGTCTTGGGAGATTGCAATTTTGGAGGGGCAAATGGACACCAAATTGAGAAATTCCACTTGAGTTGGAAAGTAGACATACAGACCTTTCCAACAAGCCTACTTTTTCCTCATTTGGATGTCGGGAAGTGCCTAAAACGTTGGCTCAAAGGCGTGCTATGCGTTCAGGATTGGGGTGCTATGCATCAACACATTTTCTCAATTTTTCATCTTCAGCTGAGGAATTCGCCCAGCTTTGACCAATTTTGACTTGTGATGGGATTTTTCACCCTCCTTGATGTAATTTTATGTTGACTTGACACTTATTTACCTATTCTAGATGATTCATTCATAAAATAGCAAACATTTAATGAATGAATTGGTTTCCTAGCTTATAGAGGCAAGTTGTTTTGACTGCCTAGATTGTAGTGCTCAGTTTAGAATTGGTTGAAACAGCTCCTAGAATGATGAGCTCAACCCCTAGAGGCTAGGGAATGGGTTGGCATGGTCTATATTATGTATTTTCTAAATCATTTTCATGGTTGGAGAGGTTGGACTCTTGAGGGAGAAAGCTTTCTATTGTATTACTCATTGTATCTCTGCAATTTTGGCAAAGGAAGAAAGACCAAGGTTTTGCAGTCCTTTTTTGGTATTCCTGTGGTTACATGTATTGATGGTGTGTTTCTCTTTGTATTTGTAAGTTTGTTATGTGAATCATCTTCTTACTTTTCCTTCTGCAAATTAGGAAAATGAAGTGTTAAAGTAGAATTCATGATTACCGTGCTCTGCTTTTAAGTTTGCTTAATATTAATGTTTTCATCTGTTTAAGGGGAATTCAAGGTGATTGCTTGCTCTCCTTAGCTCCTCACCAGTCATTCTCATTCATCCAACTCTTTCAAAGGCATCAATACAGTCTCCTATCTTGCCTCAAAGAGCCCCCTGCGAAAACTGTGTCCAATCCCCGCACCCAAAATTGCCTTTCCCCGATTTTCCACCAAAATCCTAAAATTCTCAAATCAAACCTTTTATCAGTTTACTAGCCTAAAATCAGTGTTCTTTATTGGTTATCTCCGCCCTTTGAAGATCTTTGCCGAGATATACCGGAGAGAGCCCTCTCCTGCCCCGTAGCGCTAGCTACGAGGCTAAGTGGTTTGATGTTGCCTTGGAGTTTGCCTTTCTCAGCCTGAGGTGAAATTTCAAGCGCTAACGCACTCCATACATATAATAGTTAATTCACATATCTTGGGATCACCATCGATCCTACAGTGATCGATGGTCAATCACACGCATGCATTCACGTTCTGGGATTTAAGCCTCGCGCACACATATGAAACAAAGTTGGAAAAGAGACATTCTATAGACACGATGGAAATAAAAACACATATTTATTATAATAAACGCAACACAATTATATCTAAGGCATTTCAGCCTTAGAACAAAGTCTCCTCTCGATTACATTGCAACTATATAACTTTGTTTTCTCTCCCCTCTAAACATGCAGGTTCATGATACATCTATTTATATGGAAAATATTGTTGGATCGGATCACTAGGAAGGATCCGATCACATCCCCTCCTTAATTTGCTCCAACAAAAGCCCTAAAGCTCTATAATGCATGCATATGGCAGAATACAATAATAACAAGTCTTCGAGAGACTTTTGTCCATCTTTTCCATCTTTAAATCTGTTTTAAAACATATTTTTCCCTGTTTTTCTCCCCTGGTCCACGTCCAATTTCTTTTTTCCGCTTTGGATTCCTCCCTTTGACTAAGGGTATTGGATGCTCCTGCATTAGACTCCCAAGGCACAAAAATTTATGACCTCTTGGTCATATGCTTCTCCTTGTCCTTAGCAATTCTACCCACTGCATTTCTTCAGTGGAATAGCATTCATGGTCTTCTGTGAGCTGCAACCAAACCTCTGCAGTAACAGTCTCCTTCTGCTACATGATACCTCACCAAGCTCTCCTCACTCAGTCTTTTGGCATCCTTCAGGTTCTCTCCTCTGGAACCATAGGAGCACACCATGTTGTAGGTTTGCTGCAATATTCTCACCTTCTGTTGTCGTTATCTGTGCAATAGTAAGACCATAACTCTCCAGCTTTACCAATTATACCTCCTGCTTCATCTTCTTTCTCTCTGGAATCCTTTAACCTTCCCTTGCACACAGAATCTTCGTCTGCTCTAATACAAAATGATGGAAATGAGACTTTGGGGAGATTTTTCTCCTCGCAGGAAAACTTTCCCTGCTCTAATTATGTATCAAAATCATTTAAGGCCTAAGAATGTGATCCAGGTGGATGTTGGTGGCCACCCACCAACCCATTTGGACCCCCACAACTATCTCTTTCAGTCTTTTCAGTTTCCTAAATTGTAGCACAGTTTACTATTTTTAGCAGTTTTTCGGGTCCTGAACTTCCGGAGCCGTTTTGAGGCCCTAAACGACGTTTTTTTGGGATTCTAGGGCAACATGGGTCCATGGACCGATGTTGCCTCCCAAAGTGGTAGTACTCGGATAGATCTTTCTAACGAGCTATCGTACGCGTCAAACGGAGATCGTATGCCAAAGTTACGACCCCGGGAAATTGATGTACCAATTTACCCAAACGGGGCCCACAATTTGGCGTTTCATCTTCTAGGGTTAGGTTTCGGGATGTGAAGGGTTTTCCATTGTTTCTCAACAATAAATAGGCCTTCGAGCCTCATTGTAATACAGTTCGGAACAGTTCAGAGGCATGTAGCCGCACATCTCTTCTCAGAGATAAGCTACCATCGCCCTAGCTAGTTTCTCTCCATTTCTGTTTGTAAGCATATTTCAGTATTTTACAGTAATGAAATGAAGTATTATTTCCGCTGCATATCTGTTTTTATGGTTATCGCATCTCTGTATTTATGGTTATCTCGGTAATTTGTTGCGTTCCTGTTTAAATCCGGATCAGTGGTATCAGAGCGGTCTACCTTTTCTCTGTTTTTCTTTGCATGTCCCCAACGAGGTCGGGATATAAGGAGTTAGGGCTTGAACTGGTCGAACCTTTGCAAGACCAACCTCGCAAATCCCGACGGCCTCCCATGGCGGATGAGAAGAAAGACGAGGGGGCAGGAGATCCTATCAAAATCTTGCTCGAAGAAGCACTCGAGCGGCAAAGGAACGCGATGATGGATAGCTTTGCGCAGATCCTTCAGCGGCTACCCAGAGGCGACGCATCGGCTTCCAACAGCGACTCTGGAAATGCCACACCCTTCAAGGTACAAGTTAATTTTGAAATCCCCATATTCGAGGGTAAAATAGACGCAGATGCCGTAAATAAATGGTTAAATCTGCTAGATGGGTATTTTTCTGTTCATGAATTTTCAAGTCGGGAAAAGATTGTTTTCGCTCTTCTCAAAGCAGCCCCCCACGTTAAGGACTGGTGGGAAACCTACTGCGAGCAGAAGGATGAAAGTACAGGCTCACTATTTTCAGCCGCACCCACTTGGAATGACTTTCGGGATGCCATCAAGGAGCAGTACTACCCTGTCGGAAGCTATGAGGACAAATACATCAAATGGACCACACTGCGGCAGGGACGAGACCAAGATGTGTCAGAGTTCACAAACATTTTTCATACCCTTCGCACACAGTTGGGTATCAAAGATTCTGAGCTGCATCTGGTACTCAAATATCGCGGCTGCCTACACAGATACATCCAGGAAGAGATGGGGTTCTTGAACATCTCCTCACTCGGCACAGCATACCGATACGCTGTCAAAATCGAGCAAAAGTTCAAACAGAAGAAGCGAGACTTTGGATCTGCAAATCCGAAGCCCAAAGGACAAAGCCAAGGCGGGGTGACCCAAGACAACCCGTTGAAGCCACAAGAAAAGAACAACACCACGAAGCCGAAGAAGGACACAGGAAAGTGGTGTGAGTTCCACAAGAGTCCCACTCATAACACAAGTGAGTGTCGGACCAAGCAGTCGCTGGTGGCTGAGTTGAAGGCTTCCGAATCAGATGCATGTTCCGACCCTGAGCCAGAACCCGACAAGGGGAATGGCAAAGGGAAGCAGATCATTGATGCGGATCCCAGTGCCACTGTTGCCACCGCCAAGATCAAGAAAAATGAGCCCGAAGATCCAGAGGAGGGGGAGCGTCTTTTCCACTCACAGATGTGGGTGAAGGGTTCGCCGCTACAATTCATTGTCGACAGTGGCAGCCAAAAGAACCTCGTTTCAGCAGAGGTCGTGAAGCGGTTGGGCCTACCGACTACACCACATCCACAGCCGTACAGTATCGGGTGGCTTCACGAAGGACGAGATCTGAAAGTTCGCCAGCAGTGTCGCCTTCCCTACAGCATCAAACCCTTCACAGACGAGGTATTGTGTGATGTTACACCTCTGGATGTTTGTGATGTATTATTAGGCCAGCCATACTTGTGGAGGCGACATGCTGTGTATGAGTCAAGGCCTCGTGCTGTCATTATTTCTTTGAATAATTCATTATACAGGATACCAGAGGTAGCCCCACCTACTGCCACATCCTTGATCACTACCAAGAAAGGCAGCAAGCTCATATCACAGACCAGGAAATTCATCTGTCTGGCTCACTCCCAAAATAAGGGGAAGATCGTTGCTACATCCATGACCCCTGCAAAGGGTTCCTACACGCAGCAGAAGCAACAAAGGGATGCGGTCATGACAGAACACAGGAACAACTTCTCCTCACCCACAGAGATACCGCACAAGTTTCAGGTGGGCGACAAAGTTTGGTTACATCGGCAGAGAGAACGCCTTACCAGAACCCATCAGAAACTCAGACAACTCCGACATGGTCCTTACACCAGCACCAAGGCTATGGGCAACAATGCTTTGAAGCACAGCATTCCTCCATTCCTTCGCTTGCACCAAGTATTCAATGTGGACCGTCATCGACCATGCTTCCCACCATCACTGGACACATCAGAGATTGCAGGACAAGTTCAGCAGATGGAGGAACCCAACGCAATGGGGACCATTGCTTCCTAAGGGGGGAGGAATGATCCAGGTGGATGTTGGTGGCCACCCACCAACCCATTTGGACCCCCACAACTATCTCTTTCAGTCTTTTCAGTTTCCTAAATTGTAGCACAGTTTACTATTTTTAGCAGTTTTTCAGGTCCTGAACTTCCGGAGCCGTTTTGAGGCCCTAAACGACGTTTTTTTGGGATTCTGGGGCGACCAATGTTGCCTCCCAAAGTGGTAGTACTCGGATAGATCTTTCTAACGAGCTATCGTACGCGTCAAACGGAGATCGTATGCCAAAGTTACGACCCCGGGAAATTGATGTACCAATTTACCCAAACGGGGCCCACAATTTGGCGTTTCATCTTCTAGGGTTAGGTTTCGGGATGTGAAGGGTTTTCCATTGTTTCTCAACAATAAATAGGCCTTCGAGCCTCATTGTAATACAGTTCGGAACAGTTCAGAGGCATGTAGCCGCACATCTCTTCTCAGAGATAAGCTACCATCGCCCTAGCTAGTTTCTCTCCATTTCTGTTTGTAAGCATATTTCAGTATTTTACAGTAATGAAATGAAGTATTATTTCCGCTGCATCTCTGTTTTTATGGTTATCGCATCTCTGTATTTATGGTTATCTCGGTAATTTGTTGCATTCCTGTTTAAATCCGGATCAGAATGCTTCTAATAGGCTTTGTGGGCCATAACCAACAGGCCTCAAGATTAATTTTTTTAGGGAAAGGGATTTTGATTAAACCCCAAAGTCTCCTTTCCATCATTTGGTATCGAAGTATGGAAAGTTTTCCTGCGAGGAGAAGGATTCCAAAGAGAAAGAAGAAGAAGCATGAGGTACAGTTGAGAAAGCTGGAGAGTTATGGTCTTATTGTCGCACAGAGAATGACAGCGGAAGGTGACAAGATTGCAACAAACCTAGAGCATGAAGTGCTCATATGGTTCTAAAGGAGAGAACCTGAAGGATGCCAAAAGACCAAGTGAGGAGGGCTTGGTGAGGTATCATGTAGCAGAAGAAGATTGTTACTGCAGAGGTTTGGTTGTAGCTCACAGAAGACCACGAAGGCAGTTCCACTAAATAAATGCAGTGGGTAGAATTGCTAAAAACAAGGAGAAGCATATGACCAGGAGGTCATAAATTTTTATGCCTCGGGAGTCTGATGCAGGAGCATCCAGAACCCTTAGTCAAAGGGAGGAATCCAAAGTGGAGCGAAGAAGAGCACGTGGACCAGAGGAGCAAAACAAGGACTTTTCTGTTTTAAAACAGAGAGAAAAATATGGAGTAGATAAAGTCTCGAGGAGACTTATTAATGAACCTGTCATGTGTTATATGCATGCATGTAATGAGAGCTTTAAGGGCTTTTTGTTAGAGGGTTGATCGGATCCTTCCGTGATCCGATCCAACAATGCTTCCTTATATATATATATATATATATATGTGATTGAACTTGTGTGTTCAAGTGGATAGAGAGTAATATAGAATATAACTCATGTAACAGAAAGTGACCACAATGGAGTCGAGAGGAGAGTCGTGCTAAGGCTGAAATGTCTTAGCTTATATACCGTTCTATATATAATAATATATAAATGTGTTTAAGTGTTGAAACTGTGCGTTTATGTGTTTGTGGGTTTCCGCGCGCATATATATTTTAGTTATGCTGTATATACCCATGAATATGTGTAAATGGCTTGAAGCCAACATTTATAAATATGTTCATATGTTGCAGGTTGACCAACCATCGATCACGAGAAGGATTGATGGCAACCCAGACATACAAATGGAAGTTATGCGTGAATGGCAGAGACGGTGGCGGAGCTGTGTTTTAACACAGAATTTCTTCAAATGGCGGATAAATCAAGTTAAAGGGAAAACTTGCCAAAATGCCCTAGAACCATTGGATCTGAAGGATCAACGGTCCAGATCCTTTATCGCATCGATAGAACTCTTATCGAGTTATCGCAACAGGCAGTTTAATCATAGCGATAGTGATATGCGATTAAATCGCAACCGTCAGATTGATGGTCCAGATCGACGGCTCGAGTGCGATCGGCGATCGCATATCGAAGTGGCGAAGGGCTTGGATAGTGGAATAGTAAAGGCCGATACGCTAATGGCGATATCGCCGATAAAGCCAATCGACGATCGGAGGTCAGGTTGATTGCTTGTCGGAGTTCGGAGGTCGGAGTTGGAACAGGGCTGTGGAAAGCGAAGGAGCGGACCTGCCGATAGTATGAACGTGGGTTTATTATTATTTGAAGTTCGGCATGTATGCTTGGAGCAGGGTTTCTTTGTAAATCACGTGTTTCAATGTTTTCTGATAGTTTGAAGACCCCGGGTAGTTAAAGGAAATCTCGATACACTTGTGCCTTCGATAATGTATATGGTTCCGACATTTTAAAAGAGAGTCGATAATGTTGAATGGTCCATGGTTATATATATATATTAAAATTTAATGGTTAATAATTATTTAAATTATATTAAATATTAAATTATAATAATATATATATATATATATGTATTTTAATATTATATATTAAAATATATAAAGAAATAAATTATTTAAATAATTTATTATTAAATATATATTATTAATTATATATTATATATTGACTTTAATATTAAATAATTATATACAATTTTAATGTATATTAAATCGTATTATCACTAATAGTGCAAGGTCCCGACATATAACCATCCTTAGCCAAACTGATGCCAAGGTAACACTCGCACATACCCACAGTATGCATTTAAAAAAATAATGCATCAACAACTGTCCCAGGTGTCTGACTCTACGATGGAGTCAAACCTTCAGACCATAAATGGTCAAGTGGCCCTCTTATACAGTTCCTGTGTATAGGAACTTTAATCACCCAGTTAATACTTCCTCTCGAGACTATATATGAAATCCCATATATCGGCAGTTTTATTCCTTTCGTAATCCTTATACAAAGGATTAACGCACAATACACATACTTTCTCCTTTGGTTACAGCCTTAGCACAGGACCCGAGGTTAAAACCTCTATCGCAATCACTATCGCTATATCAACGGTTCATATACATATGAACCATCACCCCTCTTCGACTATCGGGTGGTTAACATATGCTTAAGCGCTAAAAATCCCGCGCCATATAAACTATCGGGCATGATAATATATGGGAATACAAAGGAAAGTCCCCTCCTAACAGCATCTGTGGACTTTAAATATATATAGACCCGCGACTATGATTATTGTCAGGTCCAGTCTTTAATTAATCCACCCTTCCGCTGTGCCAAATTCTGATGGGTCCAAGCTTCGATATTCCAATAATCACAATCGGATATCGCTCATTACCCGCGCCTAACTTCTTCCGCTGTGAACCTCCGATTGCGTGACCGCTGATCGAATTATCAACGAATCACCAATCGTTCGTCAAAGTATCATTAGGTTTGTAACCGTCATCCCTTGCACTTATGGAATGCGATTGTGATTTCAATCGTAGTCGTTGATCTTTGAAGATCCAATGGCTGTTGAGTATTAATTCTAGACTTCTCCGCTCGTCCCTTTTACTTGCAAAGTTATGCCGTTTCTTCAATTTCTCAGTGATTTGGTTTCTTTAAAGGTTCCGGCCTTCTGCTCATTCGCAGTTCAACTACTCCTCTGAACTCAATTCCTCAAGCTTTCAACTTCTCTTTCACTCTAGAGCACCTCTCTGTTGGGTTGTGTTATATTCTTTCCACGACTACCCCACGTAGTTAACTGGAGGTTAGAGGGGGGGAGGTCACAGGGGGTTTTAGGTGTACCCGTAACCCCACTTTATGGGGTCCAGGGCAGCGCGCCGGAAAATTTTGATTTTGGACCGTATGTTAGGTTAGGCGGACCCACCTATGGTTTTGTGCATGATTTTCGCACTTTTTTTTGGACTCGATGGTTTTTGGTCCATGATTTTGGATGCGATGGTTTTCGGTCCATGGGATTGGATGCTTTGGAATGCATAAATATGTATTGTAACATTGAAAGTAACATAATGAAAATCAAGCTGGTAGTCCCGATTTTTGGATCCAGGGGAAAATCTCTGTGTATATGTGTGTTTTATGTGTTATGCTCTCACATTATTTATTTTCTGTGTTTTAGAATTCGTATGCAGGTAATTTCTGTACGGGGTTAAAACCTACATTTGGTATCAGAGTTGTTTTTGGCTTCAAGGGGACGCCTTTGTTGTTGAGGGGTTTCGCTCGGGCCTGTGGTAGACCATGTTCAGTGGGAGATCTGCAAGATCGATTCTGTTGGTGAAAGAAGATGGAAAGCATTGGAAAGATAGAGATCTAGAAATTTAATGGTCGAAGTTTTGAGTTGTGGAAACTCAAGATGGAGGATCTGTTGGTGGATAAAGATTAGTGGATCGTGGTAGATCCGGGTACTAAACCAACGGGAGTGTTTGATGAAGAATGGAAGAAGTTGGATCGGAAGGCAAAGAGAACAATACAATTGTGTGTCTTAGATTCAGTATTGCTAAATGTATCAGGGGAAGCTATGGTGAAGGCTTTGTGGGACAATTTAGGGACTTTGTACCAATCTAAGTCTCTGGTGAATAAATTGTTCTTGCGGAAAAAGATGTATAACCTGAGGATGAAAGATGGAGACTCGGTGACAAAGCATCTGAATGCATTTAATACTGTGGTAAGTCAGTTAGCATCTGTTGATATTAAAATTTCAGATGAAGATAAGTGCATCAGTTTGTTTTGTTCTCTACCAGATTCGTGGGATAGTCTAGTTATTGCAATAGGTAGCAATGCAACTGCCTTGCAGTTTGATGAAATAGTCTCAGCCTTGCTGATGGAGGAGATGAGATGGAAAAATATGGAGAGCCAGAATGGTGATGCCTTGTCTGTATGGGGATGGTCCCAGAAAAGAAACAAAAATAAGTCATCGAGTGGGAGATCTAAATCTCCAGCCAAACCTGTAAAGGTGGTGTGCTGGAAATGCGGAAAGGAAGGGAACTACAAAAGGGACTGTAAATCTAAAGCTCCTGATAAAGGAAAGGGATCTGATGATGCTCCTTCTGCAGAGGTGAAAACCACCTCAGATGAAGGGGGGGATGTGTACTTGGCTTCTTCAAGTACACATGTAGATCATGAGGCATTGTTGATTGACTCAGGTGCATCCTTTCACTTCACTCCCCATAGAGAGTGGTTCTGCGAGTATGAGAAATATGATGGTGGTGATGTCTTCTTGCGGGATGACAGGAAGGCTAGAATCGTTGGTCGAGGAAAAGTAAATTTGAAGTTGCAAGGTGGAAGGGTTAGAACACTTCCAGGTGTTCTACATATTCCTACATTAGCCAGAAATTTGATTTCTGTAAGCAAGTTGGATGATGCAGGTGTAAAATAGTGTTCGAGAAGGATACCTACAAAATGGTTCAGGGAGAACTGGTATTGATGCGGGGAGTTCGGATTGGAACTTTGTACAAGCTACAAGGTAGCACTGTTATTGATGGGTGCAACAGTTCTGTGGTTCCTGAAAGTGGAGCAGAAAATCTAGTGGTCTCTGGAGAGAAGACCATGTTGTGGCATCAAAGGCTTGGACATATTGGAGAGAAGGGCCTTCGAATACTTTATGGTAAAGGTATGGTAGAAGGTATGAGTAATAGCTCTCTGTATTTTGATTTCTATGAAAATTGTGTATATGGGAAGCAGAATCGGGTGAGTTTCCCCTCTGGTAGTAAGAGGGTGAAACATATATTAGAGCTTGTGCACAGTGATGTGTTTGGACCTGTGAAGGTTCCATCACTGGGTAAGTCTATGTACTATGTATCATTTATAGATGACTTCTCAAGGAATACATGGATATATTTCCTTACGAAGAAATTTGAAGTCTGACAGGTTTAAAGAATTTAAGGCTCTCGTGGAAAATCAGACAGAGAAGAAGATAAAGGTGCTAAGGACAGATAATGGTGGAGAGTTTTGCAGTAAGGAATTTGAAGAATTATGTAAGAAGTGTGGTATAGCATGGCAGAAGATTACTCCATATACACCTCAGCAAAATGGAGTTGCAAAAAGAATGAACAAGACGTTGATGGAAAGGGCAAAAAGCATGCTCAGTGGTGCCGGGTTAGGACAGGAATTGTGGGCAGAGGCGGTGGATACTACATGTTACCTAGTCAACAGATCACCTTCATCGGCGTTGGAGGATAAAACTCCACAAGAGGTATGGATTGGTAAGAAACCCTCTCTTTCACATCTGAGGGTATTTGGATGTGATGCATATGTACATGTTCCAAAGGAGAAACGAACCAAGTAGGATAGTAAATCTGAAAAGTGCATATTTATTGGGTATAAGGATGGTTTAAAGGGTTGTAAGCTTTGGAACCCAGTAATAAGGAAGGTTGTGTACAGCTAAGATGTGGTGTTCAGAGAGGTGAAAGATATTATTAAACATGAAGTCCAACCAAAGGAACCTGAGAAGATAGAGTTTGAGCTAAAGGAGAAAGAATCTGACTCTACAGCGGAGGAGGAATCAGAAGCTGAAGAACCACAAACTCCGGGTCTGAGAAGATTGATTTGAGAAAGAAGGCAACTAGAAAGTTATAGTCCATCTGCTTTCTGTTCAAATTTTGCTTTATCTATTACTGACGATGATCGAAGAATTGTGAAGGAAGCAGTAGATTCAAAGGATGGAAAACTCTGGAAAGAGGCCATGGTTGATGAAATGGCATCTTTGCACAAAAATGAGGCTTGGGATCTAGTGGACCTGCTGGTTGGAAGGAAACCCATTGGCAACAAATGGGTGTTCAAGAAGAAGACAAATGCAGAAGGAAAAGTGGAGAAATACAAAGCTTGGTTGGTAGCAAAAGGTTATTCCCAGGTGTCAGAAATTGATTTTGGTGATATTTTTTCTCTTGTTGCCAAGGTAACTTCTATTAGATTACTTTTATCTATTGCTGCTGCTTTTGATTTTGAGGTAGAACAGATGGATGTGAAGACAACATTTCTTCACGAGGATCTGGAAGAGGAAATCTACATGAAGAAACCTGAAGGCTTTGCGGTGAAGGGTAAGAAAGATCTGGTATGCAAGTTAAAGAAGTCTCTGTGTGGGTTAAAACAGTCACCAAGGATGTGGTATCAGAAATTTGATACATTTATACGGGGACTTGGCTTCACCAGAATCAAAGCAGACCACTGTGTTTATTTTAAATTAATTGGTGACCGTGTTATTTATCTGGTCTTGTATGTGGATGATATGTTACTGGTTGGAAATGACAAAGAAATTATCTAGGATTTGAAGACCCAATTGTCCTCCAAATTCGACATGAAAGATCTTGGTGCTGCAAACTATATTTTGGGAATGGAAATTAAAAGAGATCGGGCAAAGAGGAAGCTCTGGTTAAACCAGAGGAAGTATTGAGACAATACTGCAGGGGTTTAATATCCAGGATAGTAAACCGGTGAAGGTTCCTATTCCAATAGGTGTGAGGTTATCTGCTGAACAGTGTCCCAAGACATAAGAAGAGGAAGAGGACATGTCCCGTGTTCCATATGCAAGTGCAGTCGGTAGCTTGATGTATGCAATGGTCTGTATTTGACCAGAAATTGCAGATGCAGTGGGAGTATTGAGCAGGTTTATGTCAAAACCAGGAAAGGAGCATTCGACAACAATGAAGTGGGTTTTCAGGTATTTGCATGGCACTAGTGATTATGGTTTGTGCTACGAAGGAAGACCAGGATTGGACAGAGTGTTGGATATTCGTGGCTTTGTTGATGCAGACTGGGCAGGAGATCTGGATCAGAGAAGATCTACAAGTGGGTATTTGTTTAACCTATTTGGAGGTGCAGTCAGTTGGATGAGTAAGAAATAATCTGTAGTGGCACTATCGACTACAGAGGCAGAATACATGGCAACCACTCATGCAAGCAAGGAAGCAATTTGGTTGCAGAGATTGTGTTCAATTATGGGGTTAGTACAGGAAGCTATAAGGATAGACTGTGATAGCCAAAGTGTAATTTTCTTGGCAAAGAACCCTGCATATCATTCAAAGACAAAGCACATTGATGTTCAGTATCATTTTGTGAGGGATATGATAGAAGACAAAAAGGTGTTGCTGGTAAATGTGGACACTTTGAAGAACACTGCATGTTGACCTCTACCAGTCAACTACCCATGCAGTACACCACCCTTTTCTTGGCAAAAAGGGGCACCACCTGATCGACATATCCGTGCCATCCTGCAGTCATCAGCAGTTTCATCATTTTGATTGTAAACCCAGTCTGCATGTGTTAATTGTAAATAGTCTTAGCAGATATGAGTCGTGTATGTGAATTGCCTAGGTGGACCTAACTTTCTAGTGGTGATCTACGTCCCGGAAGGTTTTTCGTCTCACCGATCCATGGATCGGCAAAGTTTTCCTTCAGACCTGACCCCAAAGCCGGGATGGATTTTGTCATTAGAACTTTAGGAGAATCCTAGTGTGTTGATCTGCTAGATTATCATTGTGTCACAGAGCTGGGTGATTTGTGAGGGTCTGTATTAAGTGGGTTTGTCCCCTTGAGATGTAAATTGTAAAAAGTCATCATGAAATGTGTTTTGAGGGTTGAAAATGTTTTGAATACCCTCGTGAGTCTTAAGTCCTAGGTCCTAGGTGATGTTTCCGAAGGCTTAGTTCGATGATCCATTTTTAAATGAATTAAAAAATTAAAAAATGAATAAAAATAATAAAATAATAATAAAAAATTAAAAAATAAAGCAAAAAACCCTAACTAATAAAATAATAATATTTTAAGTGAATGAATGCAAAATACTATTTTAATAAATCGATGGATGAGATCAAGAGATGTCTTGATCCTCATCAACAGTCGAGATCATTTCAACATGGATCACTCGAACTAGCCGTTGGAGTCATTTCCTTTAAGTAGGGTGCTAGGGGTCAGTTCAGATATCGGATCTGTGAGTCTAAGACTGAAGAAGCTCTCTTGTAAATCTGTTTCTGGTTAACAAAGAAGACTTTGGGGTCCATATCTTGCTGGTGTTACTCTCTTGGAATGCTGTGAGATTGTTCAATTTTCTGCATATGTTATTTTCAGCCGTTAATAATAGCTTTTTGTAGAGTATTGTGAGCAAAGGTATCTTGTTCACTTGCTAGGGTTTGGGTGCTGTTAGGGTTTCTGAAGTAATGGCAGGTATCTCCATTACTTCCTGAGATCTAGCGGCATTTTTTCTCTCTTTACTGATGGTTGTTTCTGAGCTGTGCAGAAAACCCTTTCTGAAGGAAATTGTGGGCGTTAGGGGAAGTTCTCGGCTGAACCAGCCAACTCCCATAAGCATTTTGTGCTGAGCCCAGTTGGATTTGATCCTGGGTCTATCATTCGTTTTATTTTTATAAGTTGCATGAGAGATTTTCTGAAGTTCTTCATAGTGACAATCTGAAATCTTTGTTTCTTTAAAATATCTCGTGCTTATTGCTGAATCTGGCTGTTAAGGGGCCAAATCTGTAAATTAATCAGCATTTCTAGGGTTTTAAATTTTTGCTTTACATAGATTTTTTTTTTTGCAGGAACAGGGTTTTGAAAAAATCTTCTGAATTTCTTCACACTGTCAGCAGACAAACGCACCTCCCATGCAGTCAGAAGATCATTTGCGGGCCAAACAACGGATATTCACTTGTCTAGCTGATCTGAGGACACAGGGCATTGACTGGGCAAATCATTTGCTCATTACGCCCAGCGTTCAAGTGAACAACGAAGTGTATATTTCGTGAAGCCTCCAGTTTCATTCAGGCAGCAGATCTGGAGTCAATCATTCTTGCAAATCGTCCCACACATGGCACCTACAAACATAAAACGCAGATCTCATTCACGTCGGCAGCATCGTTTCCACTGGAAAAAATCCATTCAACCCCGATTCTGTCACGCTGCTCAGGGTTTCCACACATAATTCGTGCCCATTTCTCAACGACGGAGCAGGCATAAGCTGAGCCATCATCGCAGCTGTGCACTAACTGTGTGAAAAAGATTACTCCAGCATTGTTTTCAAACTGACAGCACCAGAGATCCGTCGGCTCAGCAGTCACGCAGGTAAAAAATCGATTCATTCACGCCTCAGGTAACCCTCACTCGTCCGCCGTCTTTCATATGTCTGCATACTTCACCAGCGTTTTGGTTATTCAGCAGTCACGCAGGTATTTTCATTCAACGCTGATTCAGGTTCTTTCCCTGCCGCCGTCGAGTTCTAGACGTGGGTTCCGTTTTTTATATGCATATAGTTGCGTAGGTTTCGATTAGGCTTAAAATTTGTATAGTTTTTATATAGATTTCTATTTAGTCTTAGGTTTAAGTTTAACGTAAATTTTTATTTATATACGTAGATTTTAATTTGATTCTAATCTTTAGTTTAGTTTAGAGTTTTGCATAATTTTCGTTTTATGTAGATTTTGATTTTATGTTTTAGATTTAACTTTAATTAGATTTTAATTTTTGTTTTATTTTTTGGTTTTAAAAATATAAAAATTAGTAAAAAAAATTTTATTTAAAAAAATTTAGGCTTAGGTTTATATTTTTATATAGTTTATTAATATAATTTAGTTTTAGAATAGATTTTAAATTTTAAATTTTTAGATTTTAAATTTTCATTTTTATAATATTGAAAAAAAAAAAAAATTGAAAAAAGATTTAAATTTTTTTTTGAAAAAATATTATAATTTTGTGGAAAATTATTTTTGCCAGATCCAGTTATTTTCGGGAATTGTCATATCTTTCATGCTGAGATCTAAATTTTCAAGTCGAGATGCGAAATTGATATCTGGTTAATGGTTTATGATTCGTGGTGGTTTAAAGCATTTATCTTTTTTTGAAAATTTTCAATTGCTGGATATCGTTTTGGTCATTCTAAGAGCATTGTGATTTCGCTGATGATAGATGATTGCTGTTCATGGTCCATATTTTTATATCATTTAACAAGTAATCGTTTTAAACACAATCTCTTAAGGCACTGGTCTGCTAAATTAATCAAATCCATCTAGTGCTTTTCATATCGTGTCTCGTGTCTCCCAACCAACTGGTCGACAGTTGGTCTCATCATCTCACAGGGACTACCCCCCTTAGCCGCGGGAGACAGGCTTAAACGGAGGGATTGGGGATCAAGGTGACAGCCCCCGGTCTGAGCGTTGTCGTGTCAATCCGCGCGACAACATTTTTTGGCGCCGTTGCCGGGGACTTTGTTTTCTCGGCATTTCAACGACTTTGCATCATTCATCGTCCATCTTTCTATCATTCGTTTGAGCCGGGAACACCAACATTTTTTTTGGTGCCGTTGCCGGGGAAATTGTTTTCTCGGCGTTTCAACGACAATCTTCCCTCTCATTTTTATCTTTTCATCTGGCCCGACAACGCCAACATTTTTTGGCGCCGTTGCCGGGGATAGAGTTTTTCTGTCCTTGGTGTTTCAACATCTTTTCATCATTCATCGTTCATCTGTCTATCATTCGTTTGAGCCAGCAACGCCAACATTTTTTGGCGCCATTGCCGAGGAATACTTTATTCTCGGTGTTTCAAACGACATTCATCTTCTCATCTCTCATCTCTCAGTTGAGCTGGCAGATTCAATATTTTTGGCATCTTTTCATCCCATATCAGTAGCATCTCTTCGGTTTGTTTCTTGTTTGGGTGGCGACTCCACTTTCTCATTTTTCCCAGACAAGAAACTTTCCTCATATCTGCTTGTGGTTACTTTTTGGATCCTAGAATCAGATTCATTGTTCAAGTGGCGACTCCACTTCTTTCATCTCTTAATTTTCTTGAGCAAAAATCTCTTTCTATCATCCATTTGGTCCCTTATTGTTCATCATGGATTATTCATTTAAACCATGTCATTTTACTAATAATCTCTATGATCTTCCGAAAGAGGCCATTTCTAAATTATTTAAGTTTTCGGGTGGTAATTCGGTCACTGTTAAACAGCATTTAAACATGTTTACTTGTGTAATGATCTTATATTGTAGATTTCCTCAATATAATAATGAAGATTTCAAGATGCGTCTATTTGTCCATTCTTTAGAGGGTGATGCCTTGAATTGGTTTAATAATTTTCCTAATGATTTTTTCACTTCTTTACAAGACATTCTCAATGCTTTTAAAGATAGATATGATAGTCCAAACAGCTTGCCTTCTACCTCTAAAATTGTGCAAACGAAAGAAAGTAATCTTGTAAAAAATCCAGCTGTTGAAGAAAGTCTTCAAGATCAGAATGTGTCATCAACCGAAAATATTGCAGATCAAGTTCATGATAGTGAAAAATCAGGGACAAATGACAATGAAAGGGAAGAGCAAAAGCAAATTTTACGAGATCTAATGATGCTGGTAAGAAATATGGAAATCAACCAAACTAATTATGTCAATGATGTAAAAACTTTATGCACCCACCTGGAAAAACGTAATAGGGAGATTGAAGTCACGCAAAATCAGCATGCTAAGGAAATTGAGGCCATGAAAACTAATATGAAACAGAAATTAGAAGCATGCAAAGCAAGATGTCAGTCTTAGAGGAAAATATGGTGACCATGAAAGTTGATCATGATAGGGAAATTGACTCTATGCAAAACAAGTTATTAACTATGGATGAGGAAATGACTATCATGACGTTCAATCATAATAATCAGTTGGCTGACATGCAAGCGAATCATAAAGAAGAAATAAATTTCATGCAGCATTACTTGATGGACATAAAGGAAAAGAACAATAAAGTGATAAAAGACATGGAAGAACATCATGCCAGACAAATCGGTGATATAAAGGTTGGACACTCTAGACAGATGGATGCCATTAGAATACAGGTTCAAAGGTTTCAACAATTGGAAAATGAGAGAAACCAGGGAACATCAACAGATCAGGAGCCTTCTCATGTGCTGCAACAAGCTCCATCTTATTATGAGGAGGTTATTGATTCGAATGAAAGATGGTTAATTGAACGTGATCTTGATAGACTTAAAAACGATAAAAATCAGATGCAAGACACAAAAAGACTTAGCATGCATATCTTACACACTTCATCTGATAGTTTTGAAACAGAAAGTACCAGATCATCAGTAATTCAACCTGCCAGAAAGAAAAAGCGCAAGAGAAAGAAAATAAGAAGAAGATTTGACGCATCAGACGGCCGTGAGCAGCTTGATTTTCGGATAGGAAAAAGTCCTACCATATGCAAAATTGGACATGGCACATCCGACAAGCAGCCGACAGATTTGCCTGAAAGCAGGCAAATGCTCAGTATGCACTATATTGAACACATCTGATGCCATGGGGCATCCTTTGTATCGTATTTCTAACCCTGCTCCTTGTTTTTTTTTTCCGCATTTTTATTTCTGCTTTAGATAGTTAATAAATGAAGAGCTTTTATCTTTCCTGTGCTTAATGTATATGATGATTTTGGATGGACGCTACTTATTTTTGTGTTGTATGGATGCAGATTCTGGATTCTCACATTCCTGCAAGCAGCAACGTGTCCCCAAGTAGAGCCAGATGTTGACCTCTACCAGTCAACTACCCATGCAGTACACCACCCTTTTCTTGGCAAAAAGGGGCAGCACCTGATCGACATATCCGTGCCATCCTGTAGTCATCAGCAGTTTCATCATTTTGATTGTAAACCCAATCTGCATGTGTTAATTGTAAATAGTCTTAGCAGATATGAGTCGTGTATGTGAATTGCCTAGGTGGACCTAACTTTCTAGTGGTGATCTACGTCCCGGAAGGTTTTTCGTCTCACCGATCCATGGATCGGCAGAGTTTTCCTTCAGACCTGACCCCAAAGCCGGGATGGATTTTGTGATTAGAACTTTAGGAGAATCCTAGTGTGTTGATCTGCTAGATGATCGTTGTGTCGCAGAGCTGGGTGATTTGTGAGGGTCTGTATTAAGTGGGTTTGTCCCCTTGAGATGTAAATTGTAAAAAGTCATCATGAAATGTGTTTTGAGGGTTGAAAATGTTTTGAATCCCCTCGTGAGTCTTAAGTCCTAGGTCCTAGGTGATGTTTCCGAAGGCTTAGTTCGATGATCCATTTTTAAATGAATTAAGAAATTAAAAAATGAATAAAAATAATAAAATAATAAAATAAATAAAAATTAAAAAAATGAAATAAATAAAAAAAAAATAATAAAAAATTAAAAAATAAAGCAAAAAACTCTAACTAATAAAATAATAATATTTTAAGTGAATGAATGCAAAATACTATTTTTAATAAATCGACGGATGAGATCAAGAGATGTCTTGATCCTCATCAATGGTCGAAATCATTTCAACATGGATCACTCGAACTAGCCGTTGGAGTCATTTCCTTTAAGTAGGGTGCTAGGGGTCAGTTCAGATATCGGATCTGTGAGTCTAAGACTGAAGAAGCTCTCTTGTAAATCTGTTTCTGGTTAATAAAGAAGACTTTGGGGTCCATATCTTGTTGGTGTTACTCTCTTGGAATGCTGTGAGATTGTTCAATTTTCTGCATATGTTATTTTCAGCCGTTAATAATAGCTTTTTGTAGAGTATTGTGAGCACAGGTATCTTGTTCACTTGCTAGGGTTTGGGTGCTGTTAGGGTTTCTGAAGTAATGGCAGGTATCTCCATTACTTCCTGAGATCTAGCAGCATTTTTGCCCTCTTTACTGATGGTTGTTTCTGAGCTGTGCAGAAAACCCTTTCTGAAGGAAATTGTGGGCGTTAGGGGAAGTTCTCAGCTGAACCAGCCAACTCCCATAAGCATTTTGTGCTGAGCCCAGTTGGATTTGATCCTGGGTCTATCATTCGTTTTATTTTTATAAGTTGCATGAGAGATTTTCTGAAGTTCTTCACAGTGACAATCTGAAATCTTTGTTTCTTTAAAATATCTCGTGCTTATTGCTGAATCTGGCTGTTAAGGGGCCAAATCTGTAAATTAATCAGCATTTCTAGGGTTTTAAATTTTTGCTTTACATAGATTTTTTTTTTTTGGGTTTTGTTTTCTTTTAATTGCAGGAACAGGGTTTTGAGAAAATCTTCTGAAGTTCTTCACACTGTCAGCAGACAAACGCACCTCCCATGCAGTCAGAAGATCATTTGCGGGCCAAACAACGGATATTCACTTATCTAGCTGATCTGAGGACACAGGGCATTGACTGGGCAAATCATTTGCTCATTACGCCCAGCGTTCGAGTGAACAACGAAGTGTATATTTCGTGAAGCCTCTAGTTTCATTCAGGCAGCAGATCTGGAGTCAATCATTCTTGCAAATCGTCCCACACGTGGCACCTGCAAACATAAAACGCAGATCTCATTCACGCCGGCAACATCGTTTCCACTGGAAAAAATCCATTCAACCCCGATTCTGTCACGCTGCTTAGGGTTTCCACACATAATTCATGCCCATTTCTCAACGACGGAGCAGGCATAAGCTAAGCCATCATCGCAGCTGTGCACTAACTGTGTGAAAAAAATTACTCCAGCATCGTTTTCAAACTGCAGCACCAGAGATCCGTCGGCTCAGCAGTCACGCAGGTAAAAAAATCGATTCATTCATGCCTCAGGTAACCCTCACTCGTCCGCCGTCTTTCATATGTTTGCATACTTCACCAGCGTTTTGGTTATTCAGCAGTCACGCAGGTATTTTCATTCAACGCTGATTCAGGTTCTTTCCCTGCCGCCGTCGAGTTCTAGACGTGGGTTCCGTTTTTGATATGCATATAGTTGCGTAGGTTTCGATTAGGCTTAAAATTTGTTTAGTTTTTATATAGATTTCTATTTAGTCTTAGGTTTAAGTTTAACGTAAATTTTTATTTATATACGTAGATTTTAATTTGATTCTAATCTTTAGTTTAGTTTAGAGTTTTGCATAGTTTTCGTTTTATGTAGATTTTGATTTTATGTTTTAGATTTAACTTTAATTAGATTTTAATTTTTGTTTTATTTTTTGGTTTTAAAAATATAAAAAATATAAAAATTAGTAAAAAGATTTTTATTTAAAAAAATTTAGGCTTAGGTTTATATTTTTATATAGTTTAGTTTTAATATAATTTAGTTTTAGAATAGATTTTAAATTTTAAATTTTTAGATTTTAAATTTTCATTTTTATAATATTGAAAAATAAAAAAAAAATGAAAAAAGATTTAAATTTTTTTTTGAAAAAATATTATAATTTTGTGGAAAATTATTTTTGCCAGATCCAGATATTTTCGGGAATTGTCATATCTTTCATGCTGAGATCTAAATTTTCAAGTCGAGATGCGAAATTGATATCTGGTTAATGGTTTATGATTCGTGGTGGTTTAATCATTAAAGCATTTATCTTTTTTTGAAAATTTTCAATTGCTGGATATCGTTTTGGTCATTCTAAGAGCATTGTGATTTCGCTGATGACAGATGATTGTTGTTCATGGTCCATATTTTTATATCATTTAACAAGTAATCGTTTTAAACACAATCTCTTAAGGCACTGGTCTGCTAAATTAATCAAATCCATCTAGTGCTTTTCATATCGTGTCTCGTGTTTCCCAACCAACTGGTCGACAGTTGGTCTCATCATCTCACAGGGACTACCCCCCTTAGCCGCGGGAGACAGGCTTAAACGGAGGGATCGGGGATCAAGGTGACAGCCCCCAGTCTGAGCGTTGTCGTGTCAATCCGCGCGACAACACTGCAGATGCGTTGAAAAAATTTGTGAGCTCTAAGAAGTTCTCTTGGTGTAGAGAAACAATGGGCGTTGCAGGGCTGGATAAATGACTAAACTCTCTTGTGGCACCCCTGTGGAAAGAAAACAACAAGTGGGAGAATGTTGGGTTGTGTTATATTCTTTCCACGACTAGCCCACGTAGTTAACTGGAGGTTAGAGGGGGGGAGGTCACAGGGCTTTGAGGTGTACCCGTAACCCCACTTTATGGGGTCCAGGGCAGCGCGCCAAAAAATTTTCGTTTTGGACCCTATGTTAGGTTGGGCGGACCCACCTATGGTTTTGTGCATGATTTTCGCACATGTTTTTTAGACTCGATGGTTTTCGGTCCATGGTTTTCGATGCGATGGTTTTCAATCCATGGTATTGGATGCTTCGGCATGTATAAATATGTATTGTAACATTGAAAGTAACATAATGAAAAATCAAGCTGGTAGTCCCGGTTTTGGGATCTAGGGGAAAATCTTTGTGTATATGTGTGTTTTATGTGTTATGCTCTCACATTGTTTATTTTCTGTGTTTTAGAATTTGTATGCAGGTAATTTCTATACGAGGTTAAAACCTACACTCTCTGATGCTTCAATGGAACTCGATGGTCCATTTCGATTCTCTGAATCGTTCTCTCCCTCTGTGTCCTTCAAAATTCTATCTGTACCTATACAGAGCCTATGAATTCACTGTAATCACACATGAAATGCTTCTTAGGCATATTGACACAGCCAGGAACTAATATTGCATATATTAATATAAAAACAGGATTACATTCGAGACTCCTCATCTCGCATATTCACATACACATAGGCTTGATTCTACTGTTAGTGGCCCCCCTTCTACCCGTAGGCTTACATATGTTTATATAGAAATTGGGATTGGATTACTATGAAGGACCTGATCCCATCCTTTAACAAAAGCCCTAAAGCTCTATAATGCATGCATATGTGGCAGAATAGATATTGATAAGTCTCCTCGAGACTTTTATCCATCTTTTCCCATCTTTAAATTTGTTTTAAAACAAAATTTTCCCTGTTTTGCTCCCCTGGTCCACGCGCTCCTCTTTGCTCCGCTTTGGATTCCTCCCTTTGACTAAGGGTGCTGGATGCTCCTGCATCAGACTCCCGAGGCACAAAAATTTATTACCTCCTGGTCATATGCTTCTCCTTGTCCTTAGCAATTCCACCCACTGTTTCACTTCTTCAGTGGAACTGCCTTCATGGTCTTCTGTGAGCTGCAACCAAACCTCTACAATAGCAAGTCCCCCTTGCTGCCACTTACCTCACCAAGCTCTCCTCTGGACTTGGTCTTTTGGCAAGCTCTATGGTTCTCTCCTCGAACCTCTTTCTGACTAACAATTCTACCCAACACTTCTTTTGCTAGAATTTTTATCTCTAAGACAACTCTACTCACAATCGCAACTGTGGAGTTGCCTCAACAACTTCTACCCAACCGCAGTTGGAATTTGTTCTCAGCTTCTCTTGAGCACTCCTTGCTCTTAGGCTATTGCTGTAAACTTCTCACCTTTTGTTGTCGTTCTCTGTGTGACAGTAAGACCATAACTCTTCAGCTTTATCAACTGTACCTCCTGCTCCTTCTTCTTTCTCTCTGGAATCCTTCTTCAATCTTATTTTGCAAGTGGAATCTTTGTCTACTCTGATACCAAATGATGGGAATGAGATTTTGGGGGTTAATCAAAATCCCTTTCCCTTAAATAAATTGATCTTGAGGCCTATGGGTTATGGCCCACAAAGCCTATCGGAAGCGTATTGAAGCTATAAGCCTTTAAAACCATGGACCATAGAAGAATCAGAGCCACCTCACTATCGGGAGCTTTAACATATGTGTTCAGGCCTTAGATCCCACGGCCACACATATATCGGAACTATATGGGATAACAAAAGAATCTCGCTACGAACGCATGGTCCAGACTTCAAATACTATAAGTCTGCACCTATCTCTGTCGTCGGGTCCATCTCCTCTTGCTCCAGCGCTGTTCCGATGCCTACACTTCCGATCTCTGAAACTCTGATCCAACAGAGCTCTGATCGTCGATAAGTACAACCCCCGATTACCCGATCACCGATTAGTTTATCGATGATATCGCCATTGGAGTATCGTCCCATCGCATATCAGCGATCGTAGTCCACCGTCCCTTGGCCTTCCCGATTTGCGACTTGTGATTTGATCGCAACCGTCGATCTTGCTCTTGATCCGACGGTTGACGATTAATTGGCCATCGTAATCGCACGTTCCAACTTCCGGTTCCGATATCATTCCAAGAGGATTCTGCGGATGCGATATCTGGTTTGGACCATTGATCATATCGATCCAATGGTTGCTGTGCATTCTCGCCATTTTGATGGAAACTCTGCTTTGAACACAGTTCTCTACCATATCTATCTTCATGCACGACATAACAGTTATATATATATATATATATATATATCTTTGGATCGCTATCGACCCTACAGTGGTCGATGGTCGATCAAAATGCATGAAATCGGGACTAAAAACCATTTACGCATATATACGAGACAGAGTTGAAAAGACACATATTACACAGACACACTGTAAACACAACACACATATTTATTATAATAAACGCAACATAATTACATCTAAGGCATTTCAGCCTTAGAATAGAGTCTCCTCTCGACTACATTGCAACACTCTGAATTCACAATTTCTAACTATATAACTTTGTCTCTCCTCTCCTCTCTTTTTAACATGCAGGTTCATGATACATATATTTATATGGAAAAGATTGTTGGATTGGATCACTATGAAGGATCTGATCACATCCCCTCCTTGATTTGCTCCAACAAAAGCCCTAAAGCTCTATATGCATGCATATGTTCAAAGATATCTTTATATTATAATCGCATATAAATATTAATATATTTGTATATTAATATTGGCGGCGGACTTGCGATAGAATAAAGTTGCGGACCCGCCAATAGTTATTAAAGTGGGTGTATATGATTTGAAGTCCAGTATGTGTTCCGGAGCAGGGTTTTGTATGTTACCCCGTGTACTTTGAAATCGGTGTTTCCGATATATGTGTAGCTGAGGAGTTTAAGGGCTAAAAGCGTTTGTTTAAAGCTCCCAATAGTTGAATGTAAGTCCATGGTTTAAAAGGCTTAAAGCCTAGAATGCTTTTGATAGGCTTGGTGGGCCATAACCCACAAGCCTCAAGATTGATTTTTAAAGGAAATGGGATTTTGGATTAACCCCCAAAGTCTCATTTCCATAATTTGGTATCAGAGCAGACGAAGATTCTGCGTGCAAAGGAAGGATTCCAGAGAGAAAGAAGAAGAAGCAAGAGGTATATAAATAATTATTAATATTTAGAGTGATCTAATAATTATTTAACAGAAAGTATATTTTTTTGGTTGTATACTTTTGTTTTGATCACTTTCTTGGCTAGAAAATTTTCACATGGAATGGTGAGCAGAAGCATGGTGAAGACAAATGTCTTGCAAAGTAGTAGAGATAGAGAGCAATAGATAGAAGACTGTGAGAATAGGGTGTTTACAATGTAGTTGAAGGTAAATGATGGGAATGTAGATTTTGGGGTTTAATCAAAATCCATTTGCCTTTAAATAATCAATCTTGAGGCCTGTGGGTTATGTCCCACTAAGCCTATTGGAAGTGTTCTAGGCTTTAAGCCTTTTAAACCATGGACTTACATTCAACTATCAAGAGCTTTAAACAAACACTTTTAGCCCTTAAACTCCTCGGCCACACATATATCAGGAAACACCGATTTCAAAATACACGGGGTAACATAAAAAACCCCGCTCTGGAACACATACTAGACTTCAAATCATATACACCTGCTTTAATAACTATTGACGGGTCTGCAGCTTTATTCTATCGCAAGTCCGCCACGCCACTCCATCCTCTGATCTCCGATAGCGATTGCCGATCAGAGCTTATCAACAACCTCACTTCATCGACACTCGGTTCATCGGCGAAATCACTATCGACCATCCCGAATTTCCATCGCTAATTTATTTATTGGTGCATCGGCTTTCCGCCATTCCATTGTATCTAGTCCTTTGACTTGCCGATCTGCGATCCATCTTCCAGAACCGATAAGGGTATAGACCAAGTTCTATAATTTTTCAAGTCTAGACTCTTGAATCCTCTAAGTGTTTTTATGCTAATCCTCAGTGTAATGGGCATTCGCTTGTGGAACTATCACTTATAAAATAACTTCACTGACACGGTATCATTTCTATGCATGCTCACATTCATCCACCATTTGATGGAATCTATGCTTTAAGCCACAGTTCTCTGCCATACCTGCATTTGTATCATGACACCCATATAACAACATTCATTTGATCGCCACCGATCCTACTGTGATCGATGGTCGATCCACACACATACAAACAGGAAATTGAGACATTAAACTGCCAGCACATATATATACATAACAGAATTGAAAGAAACATACTCCACAGACACGCTGTAAACACACAACACATGTATTATCATTATATTTATATATAGACTTCTATTATAGCCTAAGGCATTTCAACCTTAGGAATAAATCACTCATTCGACTACATTTTGAATACACTTTGTATACACAGTTCTCAATTGGTTGCTCCCCCTTCTTAACACTTGAACGCACAGGTTCAATCACATATATATATGGAAGCATTGTTGGATCGGATCATGGAAGGATTCGATCAACCCTCTAACAAAAAGCCCTTAAAGCTCTCATTACATGTGTTAGTGTCGGTCTTGAAAGCCCTCCATCAGTGATCAAAGCTCTTTGCATTTTCATTAGTAGGTGTCTCATCAGTGTCAAATTTTGCATCCCGTTAGGCATGCCATAACCCTGATGGAGGAGCTGGTCGATTTATACCCCTCTTGGTTTTGCTGGATCAGGTCATATCAGTCATTAAGTTCTTTCAAGCTTGTCTTGTTTTGTCTTGAGGTCAAAGGTCCTAGGTCTAGGGTTTTGGTCATTTATCTCTGCAAGTTCATGTCTTTGAAAGTCCTTAAGTGCCCAGCGAGCCAGAGGGAGGATTGTAAACATGTTTCTTTGATATTTTCATCATGTACAGTTCATTTTTAACCTTGGATTTAAAAACTCTGTTTTTAAAGCCAAGGTCATGTTAAATTTTTGTAAAAAAGAATGAAATTCCAAAAAGTCTTCAAAAGGGCAGCAGTAACCCTGGTCCCCTTGCCAAAGTCCCTCAGATGATCTACCTGCAAAAAGAATCAAATCAAAGCACTCAATGAGTCAAAATCAGGATAAAGGAAACCAAAAATCAGTGTTATAAAGTGTCAAAAGAGAAAAAAAAAAAAAAACATTAGAAAGTGGGTTTGTAAATGAAATTTTTTCAAATAAGACTTATAAAAGCCCAAATTCCCTCCTTTCACTCTCATTGTGCATTTTAGAGCTTGCAAGAGAGAAAGAGAGAGTGATTGAGAGAAAGGAGCAAAATTGCAGCGATTTCGGGCAGCTGAGAGGGGCGCGACCCGTCGAGAGAGGTGCGCGACCTGTTGGGAGGTGCGCGACCCGTCCAGAGCCCCTCTGCAGTTCTGAAAATCAACGTGCGCGACCCGTTGGGAGGGGCGCGACCCGTTGAGAGGCCTGCGCGACCCGTTGAGCCGGTCTGCTGCAAACTTCAAAAAATTTCCCTAATCTTCTTCCAAACCACCAAATTTGCTCGAGGTAGGTGCTCTAAACATGGATTCATTGCTGTTATGAATGGTGGATGTCATGGGCATGTTTTTATGATCAAAATTTTGCAAGTGGAACTCTTTATATGGCTGCTACGTTCATGACCAAATTGTGCTAGGGTTTGTGTTGTTTCAAGTTACTTTTCCCCTTGCTTGGCTTCCCTCCTTTCCCTATCACTTACACTCATATGTTCATCTCTTTTCCCATTTATTTTACAAATGAAATGCAAATTTTTCCCCATCCCTAGCTATTAAAAATGAAAACCCTACCCCTTTCCCAAAGCATCAAAAAACAAAAAATGAAAACCCTAATTCCCCTCTACCATATGCTTATGCAAAATAACAAAAACTGTTGGTAAAATGTCAGCATGTTTTGTGCATGGTTTCCCTTTTTCCCTTATTGAAAATGTATACATATATTCCCATATTTACTTGCATGCATGTTTTTCCCATATGCAATAATCTTTGCAAATGATTTCCCTATTACAAATATGTGTTCCTATATGCATATGATTTGCAAAATTTCCCTTGAAATTCCCTGTAATATTTATATATTCCCATTCCTTGTTAAAAGATCCCTCCCCTAACATTTCCCTCATGTTTTGTTCCCCTTGAAACAACATAGATTTCAGCACTTTTTGCAGGCAGAGACAGCAGTTTTATTTGTCCACTTTGCTCCTAAACCATGTCAGAAACCGAAACTTATGAGCAAAGTGATGACCATACATCATCTACAGAGGTTGAGGAACAGAGGAGGCCTCGTAAGGGTGGTAAGGGTGGACATCATAAGCGAGAGGAGCCCACCTCTCTGGCAAAATTACAGGCTTGCCCCATGGCAGTGAGTTGTTTTCAGTATATGTCTTGTTATGATTTCTGTGAGAGAATTTCTCAGATTCAGCATCATAGAGAGTTGGCCCGCTTGTTTGTCTTGCACCTCCATGATGGACATGTCACTCTGGCAGGGGTGAACTTCACATTGACACCAGAGGTGATCTCACAGGCTACAGGGATACCAAATGTGGGTGAGGTATGGCCTAAGCGCAGATTGCTAGATTTTGTTCACTTTGAGCCCTATGTCCGGCCACCATTCGTGAGACTTTTGACGGGTGTTTTTCCATTCAGATTTCTCCGGAGCGAGTATGCTCCCATCATGAGGCTTATTATGCATTATTTTACCTGTGAGGGCAGATTTTCACAGGTGTACTCATATCACATTCGCCTTTTGATGCATTTCACCCGAGTGAGGATGATGAACATCCCGGTCTTCTTGTTTCATAACATTCAGAGGATGGTGCCCATGTTGCAGAAGAAGACCCTAGCCCAGCAGTACAGTAGCTTGTGTCATTATGGTTTGATTCAGCTCATTGTCTCACATCAGTTGACTCAGCAGGGCATCTCATGGGAGGAGTTCATCTCCCGTGAGTTTTTCACAGTGCCACCTCAGCCACACCATGAGGTCATTCATGAGGAGGGAGGACCATCTCAGCAGCCTGATGCTCCCATCACCCGACATGTCAGCTCCACTCCTTTGGTCACTTATCAGAAAGGCCCAAGGGCCTTATTTGCAGCAGCTAGGCGAGTACTATCTCCACAGCAGGTGGAAGGGGTCTCGCCTTCATCTTCAGCTCAGCGAGTGTTATCTCCACATCAGGTGGAAGGGGCCTCGCTTTCTTCACCAGCACAGGTACTACAGAGGGGTAAAGAGCCCATGATTCATGAGGATCCGGTGATTGATCTTGAGGCCAGTTCTCCTAGCCAAGAGGCGAAGGAGATCATTCAGCATCTCAGGGCTGAAAATGATGTTTTACAGAGGAGACTTGAGGGTGCTCAATGGACTATTACTTACCTGGAGCAGCGGAACAAACAATTGGAGGAGGAGAAAGCACTTGATGAGCTATGGAGGATTCGTAGCGACCGAGTCTTGAACCGTAGAAGACCCGGTGATCCATTGCCTGCTGACCGAGAGTCAATGCTCATTCAGGAGAATGCCCACTTGGAGAGGCTGTTGGCTAAGGCCAACCAAGAGAAACAGCTGCTGAGAAACATGAAGAATCACTATTGGGCAAGGATGCATGTATGCAAGGCCAAAATGAAAATGTTCCAAAGGAGGTTGTCCGAGGCTCTTAGGCGGAGGAAGAAGACCAATCCACTCCGTATCTTGGCTGAGGCATCCCTCAAAGATCATGGCACTCACTAGCATCAGCTACAGCACAAATCCCAAATTTTTTTGAGAATTTTGGGTAATTTTGGCATTTTTTGGAAATTTACAGGTTTTGGCTCCTCAACGGGTCTCACCCCCGGTGAGACCCTTTGTCATCGTAGCTCCATTTTGCAAAAACTCAGCATTTCTAGATTTGTCATGCAAAGTTACATATTCCTATGGATGGAATTGAGTTTTATGGGGTTTGGGGCCTCCAGAAGGTCAAAATACATGCAAAATTTGACTTTCTGCCCCTTTTTTGAGTTGCAGAAGCAGTCTTGGGAGAATTGACTTTTGACTGGGCAAATTAACTCCAAATTCAAAAATTCCAGTTGGGTTGGAAAGTAGACTCGGAGACCTTTCCAACGAGCTATCCTGCACCCAATTCTGACATCGGGAAGTGCCCCAAACAGAGCTCCAAAGTGCGCGACCCATTGAGAAAAGGGGCGCGACCCGTTGAGGAAATTTTACCAGATTTGACCAGTTCAGCCCAGAAATTGCAGATTTGACTCTTTTCGACTTTCTGAGGTTAATGATGGTCTTCATGGATGTAATTGTGACACTTTTTGGATACTTTTACTCTTGTTTATTATTTCTAGAAGATTTATTCATGTAAAGGGTAAAAATTGAATGTATGAACTGGTTTCCAAGTTTATAGAGGCAAGTTGTTTTGACTGCCTATTTTGTAGTGCTTAGTTTAGAAGTGGTTCAAACAGCTCCTAGGATAGTGAGCTCGACCCATAGAGGCAGGGAAAGAGGTTAGATCATCTATATTATGTACTTTCTTGCTCATTTTCATGGTTGGACTCTTGAGGGAGAAGCTATCATTGTATTATTTCACTTGTATCTCTGCAATTTTTGGCTAAGGAAGACCAGGGTTTTGCAGTCATCTTTGGGATTCTTGTGGACTCATGTGTTGATGATGTATATCTTAATGTATTTGTAAGTGTTTTTATGTGCTTCATCTCCTTTCTTTACTTCTGCATATTAAACAAATGAAGTGTTAAAGTATGAATTCATGCCTTCCATGCTCTGCTTTTAAATTTGTTTAATTTTGATGTTTTCTGCTGTCTAAAGAGAATTCAAAGTCATTTTTTGCTCTCTTTAGCTCCTCCTCTTTCTTTCCTAATCATCCACTTCAACTAAAGGCATCAATACAGGCTCCTATCTCGCCCCAAAGACCCCCCTGCAGAAGCTGTGTCAAATCCCCGCACCCTAAATTGCAGCTCCTCAATTTGCCACCAAAAAACCCAAAAAACCCCAAATCAACCTTTTTAATCAGTTTACTAGCCTAATATCAGTGTTACCTTGTTGGTCATCTCATCCCATTGAAGATTTATCGAGATTGACTGGAGAGAGCCTTCTCCTGCCCCGTAGGGCTAGCTACGAGGTTGAATGGTTTGATGTAGCCTTGAGGTTTGCCTTTCTCAGCCTGAGGTGAAATTTCAAGCGCTAACAACATGCATGCATAGAACACATGGAAAATTCATTAATAAGTCTCCTAGAGACTTTATCTATTTCATCCTTTAAATCTGTTTTAAAACAGATTTTTCCTTGTTTTGCTCCCCTGGTCCACGTTCTCCTCTTCTCTTTGCTTCGGATTCCTCCCTTTATCTAAGGGTGCTAGATGCTCCTGCATCAGACTCCCGAGGCACAAAAATTTATGACCTCCTGGTCATATGCTTCTCCTTGTCCTTAGCAATTCTACCCACTGCATTCTTCAGTGGAACTGCCTTCATGGTCTTCTGTGAGCTGCAACCAAACCTCTGCAATAACAGTCTCCTTCTGCTACATGATACCTCACCAAGCTCTCCTGACTTAGTCTTTTGTCATCCTTTAGGTTCTCTCCTCTGGAACCATATGAGCACACCATGCTCTAGGTTTGCTACAATCTTCTCACCTTCTGCTGTCGTTATCCACACGACAGTAAGACCACAAAAGCGAATGAGCAGACCCGCCAATAGTATGAATGTGGGCTTATTGTTATTTGAAGTCTGGCATGTATGCTTGGAGCGGGGTTTCTTTGTAAATCCCATCTTTAAATGTTTTCCGATAGTTTGAAGACCCGAGGTAGTTAAAGGAAATCCTGATACACTTGTGGCTCTGATAATGTATATGGTTCCTGCATTTTAAAAGAGAGCTTGATAATGTTGAATGGTCCATGGTTAAAGGCTTAAGGCCTAAGAATGCTTCCGATAGGCTTTGTGGGCCATAACCCACAGGCCTCAAGATTAATTTGTTTAGGGAAAGGTATTTTGATCAATTATTAATATATATATATATATATATATATATTATAATTTATGTGAGTTATATTGACAACTTCCAACTGCAGTTGGGTAGAAGTTGTTGAGGTGGCTCCACAAGTTGCGATTGTGGGTAGAGTTGTCTTAGAGATAACAATTCCAGCAAAAGAAGTGTTGGGTAGAATTGTTAGTCAGCAAGAGGTTCGAGGAGAGAACCATAGAGCTTGCCAAAAGACCAAGTTCAGAGGAGAGCTTGGTGAGGTAAGTGGCAGCAAGGAGGACTTTAATATTTAACTAAATTATACAACCAAAAAAAATTATTTCCTTTAAAAATCAATCTTGAGGCCTGTGGGTTATGGCCTACTAAGCCTATCGGAAGCATTCTAGGCTTTAAGCCTTTTAAACCATGGACTTACATTCAACTATCGGGAGCTTTAAACAATGCTTTTAGCCCTTAAACTCCTCGGCCACACATATATTGGGTTACATGGGATAACAAAGAACCCGCTCTGAACCCTTTGTTCGGATCTCAAACACTATAAGCCTGCAACTAGAACTGTCAGTGGGTCCGCTCCTTCTTAACATTCCGCAGTGCTGATCTCCATTTCCCAATCTTCGATCCTGAAACCCGATCGCCGATCGACTCCGACGCCGATTACTTGATCGCCGATTTGTTTATCGACGATATTGCCATCGACATATCAGCTGTCGCTCTTTCGTCCGCCTTTGACCTCTCCGACATGCGATCACCGACCGCATCTGGGCCATTGATTTGACGCCAGATCTAATGGCTACGATTTAATCACATTTTGCTATCACTATGATTCAATGCTGGTTCCGATTTCGCCAAGGGACTTTTGCCGATGTGATTTAAAGGATCTAGACCGTTGATCTATAAGATCCAACAGTCGTTGTGCCTCTTGCCTATTTCTTCTTTAACTTAGAGGATATTTACATTAATTTTGGTTATAACAAACGCTTTTAGCCCATAAACTCCTTGGCCACACATATATCGGAAACATCGATTTTAAAATACATGGGGTAACATACAAAACCCTGCTTCGGATCACATACCAGACTTCAAATCATATACACCCGCTTTAATAACTATCGACGAGTTCGAAGCTTTATTCTATTGCAAGTCTGTCGTGCCACTCCATCCTTCGATCTTCGATAGCGATCACTCTAATCATCGATTAGAGCTTATTGGCGACATCGCTTCATCGACGAAATCGCTAATATTTTTATCTACTCCATCTTTTCCTCTCTATTATAAAATAGGAAAGTCCTTGTTTTGCTCCCCTGGTCCACGTGCTCCTCTTCGCTCCGCTTTGGATTCCTCATTTTGACTAAGGGTGCTGGATGCTCCTGCATTAGACTCCCGCGGCACAAATATTTATGACCTCTTGGTCATATGCTTCTCCTTGCTCTTAGCAATTCTACCCATTGCATTTCTTCAGTGGAACTGCCTTCATGGTCTTCTGTGAGATGCAACCAAACCTCTGCAGTAACAATCTCGTTCTGCTACATGATACCTCACCAAGCCCTCCTCACTCGGTCTTTTGGCATCCTTCAGGTTCTTATCAAGGTCTTTATATTATATTTAAAAGTCTGTTTTGCTCCCATGGTCCACGTGCTCCTCTTTGCTCCGCTTTGGATTCCTCCCTTTGTCTAAGGGTGCTGGATGCTCCTGCATTAAATATTTGAAGAGATTCCTTTGATTGGTTTCTTTTCAGAATTCTATCAACTGAGGGGGGAGGAGGGCTGCGAGGGATAATAGGAACAGAGGGGGTGAGGATATGGGAGGGGGAGAGATGGGGGGGGATGAGGGAGGAATTGGAGGATCATCAAGAGGTCCAAAGGGGTTGGGATTGATGAAAGATGAGGAGATTAGGGCGGGATTGGCTGGGGGGGGATGATGGAGAAGGATCAGGGGGGCGAGGGGGAGCCTAGGGATGGCTTGAGGAGGAGAGGGGTTGTTTGTTTGTCAATTTTTTCTTTTTAACTTGTTCCCATTTTGCTTCAGACTCCTCTAAATTTTCACTTTCTTGTTTTTTTGGACATTTATTTGCAAAATGACCATATTCATGACATACCTTGCATTTGAACAATGTCTTCTCACAGTCTAGCTGTTGTATATGCGTCCATTGATCTATTTTGATCTTTACTACCTTTAGTAGGCCCTTCCCTAGGTCCACTTCAACACATATCCTCGCACATGCATGCATGTTCTATTTTCGTTCACATCTGTCAATATACTTCCCCACAACATCCCTGATGACACTGATAGATTCATCGCCCTAGCAATGTAGAGGAAGGTGAGGTAGTCTTACCCATACCGACACTGTGCTGGGGAACATACATTTTAGGATTGAAGTCAGGGGTTCGTCTATTTAAGTATAGGCCTCACATGTCCATGAATTATGGGCCGTTTCTGAAGATTAAATCTTGGTTTTCCTTTGTTTCGAAATGAAAGGTGTAATACCCTCTTCTACAGAACCTTATGGACATTTTTTTGTTTATTGAAGAGGACCAGTGCCTTTCAACCAATTTCTGAACCGAACGAGGAGATGGCCATAGTCCTGTAAACTAGCCAACCAATCCCTTTTCTGCTAGAGACATCGCCGCCCGACAGGGGAGAGATGAAGGTATAAATATCTTTGGGATATCTTCGAGTTTCTTCACAAACTTGGATATTGAAGGTCTAGTTTTTGGAGGGCCAATGGCTGAGATCAGAGATGCAAAGGCATTTGCATTTTCTTCTTGCTCATAGGTTTGTTTTCCTGGAGGAGGATCTCCATCCTCTGATGGTTCCATGAATGAAACAGGAGGCCGCTCTGGTTTGCTCGGAACTCAAGTCTGTGGAGGCCCTTAGGGCGCACCAGGGAGGAGCTCATGGGAGCGTGCACAACTCTCAGAAGAATTTCAGATTGAGAGTCGAAGTCTTGTTGCTCAAACTTTCATAGTCTTATTCAACTCTTATTTAATATAATTAAATAAGATTCCAAATGAAAAAACCATAAAACACAGAAAGCATGAAATAATTAAAATTCTCTCTCTCTCTCTCTCTCTCTCTCTCTATATATATATATATATATACACACACACACATATATATTCATGTCTTCTTCTTTTATGTACTTCTTAGATTCTTATTTAATATATTCAAAAGAGAAAACCATAAAAGAACAAAAAGTATGAGACATTTAAAAATAAATGTCTGTGTGAGAAAGAGAGAAAGAGAGTTGGTTCATAAGGTATTTCTATTTCTATAAGGAGAAGATGGCGGGTAGGTACTTTTTTAACCAATAAAATTTATGCATTGAAAATTTTACTCCTCTGTGTGTGTGTGTAAAAATGTACTAATTTATATTAATACAAAAAAAGGGTGCATTTTTTATCAGTGGATGTCTGTCACCAAAAAAACCGATGCCTCCCTAGCATGATATCTATCTAATTATTATATGTTGTTGTCCTGCTATTTAAATACATGAAAAGAAAAAGGATTACTACTACAGGTCTAAGACAACGATACATAATAAGTAGTAAATTAAAACTTAAAACATAAGTTAGATAATAAGGGATGGTGGACTTTCTTCCATTGGTAGTTCCAAGGGTAGCTTTGGCTTCCATTGATAAGGTAATTCCATTGGTAAGTTAAATTTTCTCGTTAGGCTAAGCGTTTTTTATCATCTTATTTAGCCTCGGGAATCGGCAGAGAGGCCTCGGGAAAGCCTATTCGTGAGGCAGAGAGGTATAACATCATGTAAAACGCTATAATAATATGATGTTTGGCCAAATTTGTTGATTCATGTTTAGCATTAATTCATTGAAATTAAATTAATATGAGCAAGCCAGAGCACATTTGTCAGTTGATATAGGCAAGCCACAACACGTCGCCAGACCACATGGTTATTTGCATGTGCAGGCCATGTGCATGTTAACCCCATGTTCCTCGGCTCGGCTCGGCTCAGAAGCGGAACTGATTTCTCCTCGCCACATGGCGCTATTTTGCATGTGCAGGCCATGTGCATGTTAACCACATGTTCCTCGGCTCGGCTCGGCTCAGAAGATACATTGGGCATGAAGTTGGCTCACAAATACATTGGGCATGAAGTTAGCATGTCAGCCAGGATGCTTTTCAAGAGAGGCTCTTCCGCTAAAAGATTCGTTCGGTCCAGGAATGTCATCTCAGGAGTCTTTTTGGATAATAATTACCTCGTTTAGCTCCAGGACTGCCATCTCAGGAGTCTTTGTGCATAACGACTGCCATCTCAGGAGTCTTTTTGGATAACTAATTGAAAATTGTTATCGAAAGAAAATGGCTTGAGAATTGTTATTGATAGAGAATGGCTTGAGTCCTTTTGGATAACTAATTGAAAATTGTTATTGAAAGAAAATGGTTTGAGAATTGTTATTGAAAGAGAATGGCTTGAGTCCTTTTGGATAACTAATTGAAAATCGTTATTGAAAGAAAATGGCTTGAGAATTGTTATTGAAAGAGAATGGCTTGAGTCTTTTTGGATAACTAATTGAAAATTGTTATTGAAAGAAAATGGCTTGAGAATTGTTATGGAAAGAGAATGGTTTGAGGCCGAAAATCCGAGCAGTCTCAACTGATGGTGCTGCAAGCAACATTCTTGCATTAAAATAATCATAGTAGAGTTCTTGATCGTTCTGGTAATTTAAGGTGCTGCATGCAACATTAAAATAATCATAGTAGAGTTCTTGATCGTTCTGGTAATTTAAGGCAACTTTTCTATTTTAACTCAATGCGATTATCACAATGTTAAAAAAAACACAATACAATACTGTGACGAATAGAAGAGTAGCACAATACAATACTGTAATACTGTGACGAACAAAAGAGAAGAGACTACACTGAAATGAGAATTGAAGTGGTTAAATGCTTACTCCTTACCATCATATTTATACACGTTAGCTCTAAAGTCCAGTGGACTCCACAACTGCAAGCAATCTCCAGTTCATAACTATTTCTTGTTACTCGGTGACTGGTCTGTTCGCTCGGTGAACACACCTGCATCACAATATGCTAATGCCATTCGGGGAAAAAGAACTGACCTCCAATATGCCATTCGTGGGGAAAAGAACTGACCTCCAAGCGCAGGATTTAAGGCGCCTTAAGCCTGTTCAGTGCCCTACCAAGAAATCCAAAGGCAGCCTCCACATGTAAAATATCCATGCTTTCCACACATGAATGCGTCCGTTGGCCGTTCAGAGGGCGATTTGAGGGGAATAAACACTCTACCCAAGCAAGTAATACCAGGTTCTGTACTTATTGGGGAAGATGACCTCACTATAATGGATGGGAGGAATTGTTTTTGTCTACCACCAAGTTGTCGGAGAAAACCATGCCAGTGAGCAAGCCGCCGGAGCAAACCATGGAAAACCATAGTAATATCATGTATTTCATGATATACAACTGGTGAGCCCTTGTAATGCATATAGAACTTGAAATCCATGGAGAACAAAGATCAATCTGAACCTTTCGCTTTTGAAATACATTGTCATATGTCAGACTGCACAGACTGGAAATCCATGGAGAACAAAGATCAATCTGAACCTTTCGCTTTTGAAATACATTGTCATATATCAAACTGCACAGACAGATAACCTAAAGTTTTGCGTTTTGCTTACTAAGACATTAACATGTACCTGTCTCAATTTCATACTCTACCGCGAAGTGGCCATGTGAGTTGCATGCAAGCACTACGTGGACCCATTAGTTTGTTGTGTTGTTTTTATCAATATATAGATTTTTAAATATTTATACATGGGCTGCAAGCAACCTCATAGTTGTTCTTGTCATTTTCTTTGGCAAAAATGCTTTATCAATAGTTACCCCTAGGATTAAGGCATTTGGATGCAAAAGTATCTGTTATTCTCAGGGTAAGTAGTATCTGCATCTAGCAATCAAATTCTGGTATTCTGCATCTAGGAATCAGATTTTGATATCTGCATCCAAGAATCAAATTCTGCCTTAATGTGCATCTGGGACTATCTGGGACTAACTATAATCAGATTCTGCATCTCGGGCTGACTATTACGGAAACAGACAAGCAATCTTTCAAGAGACTAAAGCTTAGAGTCTAGGGCTTGAACGGAACTACAATCCATAGGGCAGTCCATGCAGCTTCATGCTTGGACTAAGATAGTTTTCTATTAAGGCGATTGACTCAGGCTTTAAGGCATTAGGTGTGAAGCACCCAGCAATTTGCAAGCCTCAAATAGCCCAACTGATCAGAGTTTTCACTTTTAATTTCGAAGAAACCAAATAGTAAGTTACAAATTGAGCATTATCACAAACAGCGCAAAACTTAATTAAACCTTATCACGAACAGCTCAAAACTTAATTAAACCTTATCAAACAACGAAAAAACAAAATAAAGAGACATTGAAGAAAATGAAAACTAAAGCCTTATCACAAACAACGAAAAACCTAATTAAACCTCATATCAAACAACGAAAAAACCAAATAGAAAAGATCTTGAAGTAAAAGATAACTAATGAAAAAATTAAATAAATAATTACTAAGAAAAGACATTGAAGAAAAAGAGAACTAATGAAAGAACTAAATAAATAAAAATAATTAGTAAATGGAAAAGATTTAAAAAAGTTTAAGAAGAATGAGTATTTTTGGACCAGTAAAATTGGAAAAATATTTTATTTTGAAATGTGGAATTTCCACACTTATTTTGTTTTCGAAAGCATCAGAAATATCAAAAAAACAATTATAATTACAACACTTACGATTAATAATTATAATTACAACCATTACGATTAATAATTATAATTACAACAATTACAATTACACTTACAACAGTATATTAACATCTATTCTTTAACAATTAAAAAATTGAATCAACTCATCATTAATTTAAATAATAAAAAATTAAATTGCAAAAAATTTTTAACAAAAAACTAATAATGTTACAAACTATTTCTAATTTCATAAATTTTAAAATTTCATTTTATTTTCATTTAATAGAAACAAAAATCAATTTTATAGATTATTTCTAATCTCATAAACTTTAAAATTTCATTTCATTTTCATTTCCCAATAAAAACAAATAAGACATCCCATAAAAAAAACGACTGACCAAAAAACAAATAAAAAAAATACCATCCCAATCACTGTGGGATGAAAACGACATCTGCTGTTTGTGACAACACCCATAGAAAACGACTGACCAAAAAACAAATAGAAAAAGATACCATCCCAACCACTTAGAGCTCATAGAAAACGACTGACCAAAAACAAATAGAAAAAGATACCATCCCAACCACTTAGAGCTCATAGAAAACGACTGACCAAAAACAAATAGAAAAAGATACCATCCCAACCACTTAGTCATCTCATAGAAAACGACATCTGCCATTAATTATGGAAATTTGAGCAATTAAAATGTTTGTGACAACACTCCCATAGAAAACGACAGACCAAAAAAATAGAAAAAAGATATCATCCCAACTACTTAGCCATCCCATAGAAAATGACATCCGCCATTAATTACAGAAATTTGGGCAATTAAAATGTTTGTGACAACACTGATACTATCGTAGAGCATTGACCGCAAACCAACGGTATTACTGGAATACCACTTGGCGAAAGGAAAGTGAGCATTGATCGCAAACCAACGGTATTCCTGGAACACCCCTATCTAAAGGAAAGTGTGATAATGGAGATAACTCACAGGATCGTAGAGACAAATGGCATCAAAATGCACATTGCTGAGCAAGGATCAGGTAGGTGCATCATCTAATTCATTCGTTGATGACAGCTTATTATACTGTTTGCATACATGGTGTGGTCATTGTAACTCCGAGCACTTCAGGGATGTAGGGAAGAAGCATTACTGTATGTCTATGTCTGGAAGAAGGAAGACTGTAGGTCTATTTTTGTGAATTCTGATGGAAATAAACTATATGGATGGTGAACAGGTCCGGTTGTACTGCTGCTACATGGGTTTCCGGAGTTGTGGTATTCATGGCGCCATCAGATTCCCGTGCTCGCAGCGGCGGGATACCATGCAGTGGCCCCAGACATGCGAGGATATGGAGACACAGATGCCCCACTTGGTGCTCACAATTACACTTATTTCCATATTGTTGGGGACTTGATTGGCTTGCTTGATGCCCTTGGTGTAGAGAAGGTGTGTGTGACATGAACTAAAATTTGGTTTGTCGGGTTATGTTGGACAAGAAGAACGCCCTTTTTCCGACTATTACACTGGAATTTAGCCAGATTATTGACAGAGTCTCTTTCAAATTAGATACCCCTAGGTGGGGCCAAAGTCGTTTGGACATTCACATGGCTTTAACTTTATGAAACATTGTATGAATATTCTGCTTTTGCAGATGATACGCTTCACTGTTAACATGTTTATAGGGAATTTTAACCTTAATGGGCATGAAACATCCCACCTCACCTCAAACTAAAACCCATCGATAATTACAATTTAGAGGTTGGATTTCTTCAGTGTGCTCTGACTCTCTTTTATGAGAAAAAGTATTCAAAATATCATCTGCAAAGCTTTTAGTTTCAAGGGATGGCCTAGTACCCTGTAAAACTCTACCCAATGACAGAAATATTCTTGTCAGCAGAAAAAAAAATGACGTGTGTATAACAAAACTCAAGGCATTTAGACCGAGGCAAGCTATAAAAAATCCGATCTATATCAATATCCATATCCACACGATGTATAAAAACTCCTATGGATCTGGCCGCTTTAAAGTCCTGTTCCACATTCACCTGCAACCTACTTAGGCTGGTTAACCATGCATGGACTTTTAGAACCTCTGATTGAAGGTTAATTCTTCAAAGTTAAAATATCAGATCTTGCTCATAATTACCCCTTAAAATACCACTTGGTCTCTATTCAGTAAACCCTAGCCCTTTTGATATGAAATAGGTGGAATTACTTAATTCCATGATAAGAAAATATACATTTTGTCAAGAAAATACACATTTTGTTTATGTTGAATGGGTACGCGCCCCCCTGGAAAACCCCTTATAAATTGTGTTACCATGTTACGGAGACTTCTAAATGGGTTGGGAACGTTCTAGAATGGTTGGGGACGTCATCAGGGATGCAGGGACTTCTAAGTCGTTCCCACTCTGTCCCCTATAGAAATTGGGGACTGTCAATTGCCCCTCGACTCCACTTGCGGTCTAAGGTTAAAAATAAATCAGAAAACTAGATCTAAGCCTTCACCCACCTCAACTCTAAAACATAGTCTAAACGTTCTATGCTTTTGCCTTTTACTGGGATTTTTTTTTGATGAGTTATACTCAAAATTTGGCCAAAAATTGTTGGAATGGCAGATTTCAATTGTTAAATCTGTATATACGGAGTGTCCTGGTTTTTTTTGGGGATTTGAATCTGTTTTATGTATTCAAAAATGCATTTCAATGAATGAAAAATAGTGATCTCACCAAGAATCGTAGCGCTTGATTTTGACAAAAAAGGAAAAAATGTATTGAAGTTAGACTTGGCCAATTTTTAAACCTTCAATTCTTCTCCTCATGCTCAATTGCTCTTCTGTTTGCTGTGGGTACTCACAGGTTAATAGACTTCTCCTAGAGCACACTAGTTAGTGTCTCCTACATAGCTCTATTTCTTGAAATTGGTGTTTGTGCTAAAATATAGTACAACACACCGGTTGGCTTCTCCTACAATGCACTATTTTTAAAACTTGGTGCTCGCGCTCAAATGTAGCACAATTGCGTTTCCCTTTTTCATGATTATATCACCATCGAAAGCATTGAAGAGTTCAATAATATGGAAAACTTAGGTTCGTTCATTTTTTTGTGCGCTTGAATACGTTTTCTTGTTAATGAGTAACTTTGATGCACACGTTAGCCTGCATGCTCAGCCTAGTGCAAGTTGTCTTGCAACAAAATTGTTCCCCTGTTTAGATTTTCTTTCCATCTCAAAGGCAAGTCAACTATGTCTTTTATGATGCAACTATAATTCCAATGAAAGAGACAATGGTGTATTTTCAATTGGTCTAGCAACAAAAACTATTTATTGTACTCTACAATGTATTTGTTTCAATTTGCCAATTGAGTATTTGGTTTTGTAATTAATAAATTATAAATATGAATTTTAGATTTCTTAACTTCATATATATATATATATATATATATATATATATATATATTATTGTTGTGATCAACTTGCTGTCCCCTTTAAAATTTGGGGTTGCACTCTAGCTACCTTGGAAACTCGTCCCCGTGATTCCCCTGTCCCCAAAGCTAGTGCAATATTGCAACATAGCATTTTGTAGATTCTATTGGCATTGCATAGATCAGTGGTATGATCCTCAAGAAAGCACGCGAGACATTGCTCCCATATCTTTCACATAAAGGGTCTCAAAACTTGAGGAGATGCATCTTCCATAGTAAGCCAAAAATATAGAGTGTAGTTAATTATGACAAAAATTCAAAAGATATATTTGTTCAATAATCTACTACTAGACTTCAAATCTGGTGTTAACCATTACATCTTCTGGAATGAAGAGGCAATTGACTGAATTTGTTGACCTTGTTGACCACTCCGTGTCAACTACCCTATAGCAGTGCACATTTTTTCAAAGCATTCCATCATGTTCGAGTAGTTACACATCCAAAGATCATCATTATTCTTCCGTATTTTTGTCAATTTTGTAATCCAAATTTTGCAGCCCTGTGGCCATTGTAAAATGATTCTAGTATGTTTATAAAGCCATGTAAAACACCTAGGTAAGTTTAAGTTTTTTAGCAAAAAGTTTCACTATAGGGAGTTTTTTACCCTCCGCTAATTATTTGTTTTTTATAAACCCTTATAATTGGCAGAGTTTTTCTCCCAAATATACCCCAAAGCTAGAGTGGGGCTCAATGGTGAAGTCTTAGATGAGTCTTAGTGTATTGAGTCGATGTAAGTCATCATGCTAGATCATGTCTTAAGACTCGCAAAATTTGGTTAAGTCTAAGTGTCTAATTTTAATTGAGTCGATGTAAGTCATCATGCTAGATTAGGTCTTAAGACTCGCAAAATTTGGTTAAGTCTAAGTGTCTAATTTTAATTATTAAAATTTCCCACTGGTCGGGATTTTAATAAATATTTTGATGTAAAATAAAAAAATGTAATCTCTATAGAAGTTGATGGGGGTAGAGTACTCGTAATTAGAACCTCTACATCTCAACTCTCTATTTAGACAATTTTTTGAGGGTTGATGTTATCACCTAAAAGATGATCATTTAACCATTTTTAACTAGGTGGATCGAAATACACCATGTATGATTAATTTTACCATAGTAAAATCACTTTCACCATAGGAAATAATTTAGTAAACCATTTTTATTAAATTATTTATGTTTAAATAAAAAAAAACCCAATGAAAATAATTGAATAAATCATTATTTATTTAATTTTCTCTAGAAATAATTATTAAATAATTATTTGATAGTTATTTCTTAACAATTTTGACTAAATCACCTTGGAATAATTAAATAAATCACTTTTATTTATTTTTCCATATTCTTATTTTTGGAATAATTGTTAAACCATTGTTTAAAAACTATTTCAAATTCACACTTTTTTTAATCTTTGCAAATTGATTAATAAATCATTTTATTTGTTAATTATTCCAACCATTTTCTAAATAGAGATATTTGGCCATTTTGAATATCTTTCCCTCTCCAAAAATATAATAAAGTATTCCTAACTGTTAGATTTTGATTTAGTCAATAATATTTTATTATTTTCCAATTCCTAATTGATCCCAATACTTTGTGTCATGTTCCTTCTCAAAGACATTTGTAACAGGGTGCTGTTACACAATTTTGGACAATTTTGGCTAAGGATGGGGACCCACCAATTTCGACTTAGGGACTTCAGAGGCAATTCAACTTAATTTGATGGCTAGTGGAATGTGGGGGCCACCCGCATGGTATTCGAATTGGCCCATTCAAATAGCTTGGAGGGAAAGTCGAATGGGTTGATGGAGGGACCCACATGAGGCAATGAAGGCCCAAGGAATTATAAGGAGGGAGCAACTCTCATTTTGGGATTCATTCATACATCTTGCAAACAAAATCACTTGACTGTTCACTCTGCTGTTTAGCTGAGTCAACCGGCTGTTTAGCCACGAGTCTTCCAAGCGGGAGATTCAACCTCTACTTCGGGGGACCATCTGTGCCTTCCCTAGAGAGGCAGTTCCACAAAGATTTCAGGAGTTCCAGGGCAGTGACATAGCATTACCATACAATGCAGAACAGGGAGTGCATATTTCTGGGCAGCCAGAGAATACACAAAGGGAGATAGAGGCCAACAAAGATCAGATGTTTGCCGGAGAGTTAGAGAGCAAAGGTAGCAGCAATAAACCAACATTCTTGCTGAGTTTTACAGCCAATAGAGCTAGCATTCCAACAGTTCGAATTGCTGGGCTAGGGGATAGTGCAGAGGCCACTCAACAGTTTTTCGTGGAGCTTAGGAGCAGGTGTCTTAGGCCAAGAGCTCATCCGAGAAGTTAGGGATTGGATAGCAAGGGTTAGCCCAACACTTTGGGGGCATTTCTGGGAGGATTTACAGGCAGTTTCCAGCAGGCCGAGTTTTGCAGTTGCAGCTGAAGTTGGGCTCCAAGGGGGTCGAATTTCAGAAGTCTAAACCAACCAAAATCCTTCGTGGGTTTTTCTGGGTTTAGGCCAAGGAGTCCAGGGTTAAAATCACATACTTTTCTTGGCAGTAAAAGTGCACCTTTCAGCCATTCGAAGTTCAGCAGAAAGGCAAGTTTCTAGGGCAGTGGAGTGCAGATTGGTGTAGCAGCTGAACAACCTTCAGTTCAACCATTTTCTCACCTGGGTTTGGTCATGCTTGTCCATTGAGACAAGCCTAGGTGCACTATCTTGTCATCTATTGTATTTGGCCTTCAGAAAATTAATAAAATGGCTCAGCAGTTCCATATTTGCAGCTTTTCTGTGAATGTTTAATGAGTATTTCGTTTTTATAAATTGCTACACATATTTTTGCTTTGTATCACTTGTATTTCCTATTTAGGATCATTACAGTGGTATCATAGCCTAGTTCTTGGCTCAGTTGTGGGGATTGTCTCCTATGAGAGAGGGGGACCAACAAAACATCACCTACCGTAGGTAGAGGTACCGGAGCAGAGAAAGAGAGTTGGAGATTTCTCCAAACACAGAGGACAGAGGGAAAGCAATGGTAGAAGAGGAAGACATTGTGGAACCCAAGAGAAGGGAAGAGGTGGCTTTCAACAACCTCCGGAGGGCCCTGAGTGACTTAGCCAAGGGTCAGAAAGACATGCTGGAAGAGATCAAGTCGTAGAACAAAGAGAGGACCACCCCTAGAGGGTTTCTGTTCGGGGAAACTTTTGGGGCCTCTCAACCATTCGATCATCCCTCACCAGCAGCGCAACGCCCATCAACCAGTGTGCCAACTCATGTGACACTGCCTTCTTTCGTGCCAGTGGCACAAATCAAGCTTGCAGGGGAGGAAGACCCCCCTCAGATGGGAGATTACTTCAGAGAGTGGTAGTTTATGGATGAAGACTTTAAGGAAGCCCTCTCCTTCAGAGATTACTGCAAGCTCAAGCAAAGTGAGAAGAACTAGGGTTATGGAGGACAGGGGACCCAAAATTATGAGTTGTAGAGGACCATAGGTAGGATGCATTTCCCTACTTTCGATGGCACTGCCAAGTGCACGGCCAGGGCTTGGGTTGAGAAGATGGACACCTACTTCCAAGTCAACCAAATGATAGAGTAGGAAGCCATCAAGATGGCCACGCTGCACATGGAGGGGGTAGCCCATGATTGGTTGTTTCATGGCTTGACCACCCTAGGGCATGCCCACGTGGTTTCTTATGAGGACTTCACCAGGAGGGTGGTGGAGTGTTTTGATCAGAGGGATCCAGAGGCCCATTTCAGAGAGCTGACCCAATTGTGCCAAATAGGCAACCTAGAGCTATACATCTCTGAGTTTCTGCGAGTGTCAGTGATGGTCTCGGATCTATCTGAGGCAAGGAGGGTGTATACCTTCATTGAGGGCTTTCTTGAACCCTTGCGTGGACTGGTGAAGTCACGCAGACCCTCCACACTGCAGGAAGCAGTCTTGTGCACCAGAGATCTACAAGAGGCCATCCCAAAGACTACAACACCTTTTCTCGCACATACCCCTTTTCCACACAAGGGGCATGAGACTAGACCTCCACCTCAGAGGACCACACAGGGGAGGGGTCAGTTAGATGATGAGACATGGGGGGACCTCAGGAGGAGGAAGTTGTGCTTCACATGCAGGGAGCCCTGGGCACCAGGCCATCTGTGCACGCTGGTAGAGCACACTACATTGAGGTTTTTTCTGACAGTGACGAGGACGACGTGGTGGAGCAGGATTGTGGTGTGGTAGAGGGTGAGAGTCCAGCTTGTAGAGGGCCACCACCATCGCCTCTACAGGGTGGGGCATCCCTTGCCCCAGCCGGGGGAGTCCTTGCTTCCTTATGCGGGATTCCCAAATTTTTGACACTGAGGATCAGAGGCACTGTACAGGGGCAGAGGGTATTCGTTCTAGTTGACAGTGGGGTTACCACAATTTCATAGATGCCCAGTTGGTGTAGAGGAAGGGCCTCACCATGGCTGAGTTTGAGGGCTTCTCAATCCTAGTATCAGGTGATTGTACCATATAGTGCACTAGATATGTGCCTTCCTTGACAGTAGTTATGGGGAACTACTCAACGACAAACCATTTCTTTGTGGTCGATATGCTGGACACCAACGTGGTGATGGGTGTCCAGTGTCTGTATTCCCTTGGGTGAGTCACGACAGATTGGAGGAAGCCATAGATGGAGTTCATTGGGCCGGATGGCAAAATGGTAGTTTTGACAAGCATGTAGTCTTATCCACCTCAGACAGTTCCGGCCCACAGGATGGAGGCAAACCTACAACATGGGGATATTGCATGGGTAGTTGAGTTGAGGATCTTAGAGACTGGGGGATAGGGTCAGCCACCAGGGTCAGTAGTGTTTGGGGACATTCCACCAGGGCAGCCACCAGATAGAGGATTTGAGCACACTATTGAGTTGGAGCCGGGTGTGCAGGCAGTGATCACCACCCCTTACAGGCATCCCAAAGCCTATAAGGACGAGATAGAGAAGGCCATCCAGGAGCTGCTAGCATTGGGCCATATCAGGCCAAGTTCCAGTCCTTTTGCTTCTTCAGTAGTGCTAGTGAAGAAGAAGGATGGATCATGGAACCCTTCGAATGTGCATTGACTACCAGGCCCTCAACCGGAAGACACTGAAGAACCGGTACCCCATCCCCGCATAGATGAGTTGATGGATGAGCTTAGAGGAGCCAAGTACTTCTCTAAGATCGATTTGCGTTTAGGGTACCGCCAGATCAGGGTGAGGGATAAGGATATCCCTAAGACATCTTTGCAGTGCCACTTTGGGCACTTTGAGTTCCTGGTCATGCCATTTGGGCTGACCAATGCTCTGACCGTCTTCCAGTCATGCATGAACCATGTCTTTCAGGGACAGTTGAGGAGGTTGGTGCTAGTTGTCTTTGATGACATTCTGATTTACAACCGGACATGGGAGGAGCACCTCCAACACTTGGAGGAGGTACTGCGCATTCTGGAGGAGTAGTGGTTTTATGCCAAGCTCTCCAAGTGCGTGTTTGGGTTGACAGAGATGCTCTACCTAGGGCATATCATTGTTGCTGAGGGGGTGAAGGTCCATGAGGAGAAGATTTGGGCCATCTGGGATTGGCCAGTACCCCGAGATGTGACTATGCTGAGGGGCTTCTTGGGAATTTGCACCTACTACTGAAAGTTTGTCAAGGGGTTCTCACAGCTGGCAGCATCCTTGACAAGTTGACCGACTTGACCAAGGGAGGGGCCTTCGCATGGACTGATGGAGCACAGGTTGCCTTTGATCGCCTCAAGGAGGTGATGGGAAGTTTCCCAGTCTTGGCACTTTCGGATTTTTCCCAGCCATTCACTGTGGAGTGTGATGCATCCGAGGTAGGAGTTGGAGCAGTATTGTCACAGGAGGGGCATCCCATTGCTTTCGAGAGTCGGAAGCTCCTACCACATGAGCTGTCATATTCCATATATGACAAGGAGATGCTGGCCATCATGCATGCATTGGCCAAATTCCGTGAGTACTTGGTGGGCAACAGGTGTCGAGTGAAGACCGATCACAATAGTCTTCGACACTTCATGGGGTAGCAGGGCCTCAATGACAGGTAACAGAGATGGGTCATCAAGGTGCATGCCTATGACTTTGATATAAAGTATGTGCGGGGGAAGCACAATGTGGTGGCCGATGCTCCCCAAGAACATAGTGAGCGACAGGGACATCAGATTCATATGAGGCTTTTGGCAGGAGCTCTTCAAACTGGTAGGGACTGAGCTCACTCCTAGCACCAACTATCATCCTCAGACAGATGGCCAGACCGAGAGAGTTAACCAGTGGCTGGAGGGGTACTTGAGGAACTATGTGACTGGTCAACGGAGGGCTTGGATTTGGTGGTTGCATCTAGGCGAGTACTGCTACAACACCACGCACCACATGTCCATCAGTATGACTCCTTTCCATGCTCTATATGGATATGATGCATTATCTTTTGCTGACATTGTTTTTGGAGACAACCGAGCCCCAAAGGCTAAAGACTGGGTCCAAGAGAGCCAAGACATCCTCAAGGTTCTCAAGGATAATTTAGTGATTGCCCAGAATCAGCAGAAAGTATAGGCAGACCGGCACAGGACGGAGAGGCACTTCGAGGAGGGGGACTTTGTCATGTTCCTTCTCAAACACATTTGTAACTGGGTGCAACTACACAATTTTGCACAATTTTGGTGAAGAGAACCCAACATTTTCAACTTAGGGACTTAGGAGGCAATTCAAATTAATTTGGTTGCTAGTGGAATGTGGGGGCCACCCGCATGGGAATTCAAATTGGCCCATTCGAATAGCTTGGAGGGAAAGTCGAATAGGTGGATGGAGGGGCCCACATGAGGCAAGGGAGGCCCAAGGAGTTATAAGGAGGGAGCAACTCTCATTTTGGGATTCATTCATACATCTTGCTAACAAAATCACTTGGCTGTTCACTCTGTTGTTTAGCTGAGTCAACCGGCTGTTTAGCCACGAATCTCTCAAGCGGGAGATTCAATCTCTACTTCGGGGGACCATTCGTGCCTGCCCTAGAGAGGCAGTTCTACAAGGATTTCAGGAGTTCCGAGGCAGTGACATAGCACCACCAACCAACGCAGAGCAAGGAGTGCATATTTCTGGGCAGTTAGAAAACATGCAGAGGGAGATTGAGGCAAGTAGAGATTTGATTGCTTGTCTGGGAGTTGGGGAGCTGACATAGCAACATCAAACTAGCGTTCTTGCTGGGTTTTACAGCTAGTTGAGCCAAGAGATCATCCCGGGAGTCAGGGATTGGATAGCACAGGTGAACTCAGCATTTTGGAGAAGCTTTCAGGTGGACTTATAGGTAGTTTCCAGCAAGTCGAAATTGGTAGCTAGAGCTAAGGTGAGGCTCCAAGGGGGTTGAAAATCAGAAGTCTAAACCAGCTAAAATCCTTTCTGAGTTTTTCTGGGTCTTTGACAAGGATCCCAAATATAAAGTTTCATAATTTTCTGAGCATCGGAGGTGGGGTTTTAAGCCATATATTTGCAACAAACAGTGTAGAATTGTTGGGGATTGAATAGTGCCTTTGGGGGTCGATTTTTGGAAGTCCAAATCGGGCCAAACCATTTCTAGGTTTTTGTGGGTTTTGACCAAGGAGTCCGGGGTTAAAAGCATATAAATTTCTAGGCAGTTTCACTGCACCTTCCAGCCATTCGAACTTCAGTAGAGCAGTGGTTTCTTAGTAGCGCAGTGCAGATTGGTGCAGCAGCTGGGCAACCTTCAGCTCAGCCATTTTCCTACTTGGGTTTGGTCCTGCTTGTCCTTTCAGACAAGACCAAGTGCACCATTCCATCATCTATTGTAATTGACTTGCAAAAATATAATAAAATAGCTCAGAAGTTCTCCATTTACAGCTTTTATATGGTGTTTGCTGAATATTTCGTTTTTGTAATTTGCTGCATGTATTATTTGCTTGTTATCACTTGTATTCCTATTAAGGATCATTACAGTGGTATCAGAGCATGATCTTGGCCCAACTGTGGGAAATTAGCCAGAAGATCATGGAAGCTTTGGGTATGAGTGCACAATGACGGGTGAAACCGGAGACAAACCCATGGCTCAAGGGAAATATAGTATGCAAAAATTCTAGGGTAGAATTCATTGGGACGATGAGAGGTTGGCCCAGTTGAGGGGGGTGACAGACCAAACCCATCCTCGCCCTTACAACAAAAACGTTAGAGGTGAGCAGGCTGTGGGGGTGCAACCATCTACATTGTGTGGGGAAAGTCGACTAGATTAGGGCACCAGATCTCCTCAAAAGGAGCAGATAGGACAAAGACGGTTAGAGGGTGAGACAAGGGGGCGCTTTTGCTAGTGGAGACCTGGATTTAGATATTAGGAGCTTGAGGAGGAGGTTGAGCATGATGCTGAGAGCCCATAAGATGGTGAGGAGCACATTGATATACCTGGTGTGGCGCAGGAGTCACCTTTATTAGAGACCTCTTTGATAGCCCCAGTTGACATTCTAGTGGAGAGGATAGAGCCTACTCACATAGAGCTATTTGTTGATGGGGTGCCATCCCTGGACGAGATGCCAATAGTTGCTGAGGTATCTGGAGCCGTGACCGAGTTTACAGGTGATAGATGCCCACGACAGTTCCATCAGTTCTAGGCCGACCTTCTAGCATTAAAAAAGAAGGTCGCGTTAGTGCGAGCGACGATTCTGCAGCAGAACGAGGAGCTAGAGGGTGTGAGAGCGTTTGTGTCGAGTCCACAGCCAAATTGACTCACGTTGGGGAGCAGTTGGATTCCCTACTGGTGCAGCTAGAGTGCATGTTGGAGTGTGAGAGAAACCCTCTTTGGGCATACATAGACGGGGTTGGTAGCACTGTTAGGTTACCTTGGCCCATTGGACAGAGGGAGACAGAGCTACCTAGTCAAATTGTATGTATTGACCAAGATAGCGAGATGAGACGACTTGAGTTGCATAAGGTGCAACACCCGCATGCTGGGGTTGTTCTATGTGCGGGAGTTTGTGCATTCGATCCCTCTCTTGGGGTTGGGTGGCGAGAGATTCTAAGTTGGTACTCAGTGGAGTGGACTATGGAGATGGTAGTGGACCTAGGTGGAGCTCAGCAGGAGTTTCTAGGCACTAGGGATGCTGGAAGCCCCGACTGGCATTGGGATCCGGGAGGGACCACCTATCATTTCCCATGTATGCTGGTTGACTACAACTGGGATGGTGCAGTTGACCTAGCAGTTGAGCATGCACATTTACTAGGGGAGTCTCGATCAACACCAGTGGCCGACCAGTTTATGGACAGACTCTTTTGGTTTTCTTGGTATGGCATTTGTACACGGGATCACTGGGTGATCAACATACTCTGGCAGGAGTTTGTCAGAGGAGGTGGCATTGGCAGGCCACTAGACAATGCCTTGCATGGAGCTAGGGGCTCTTCACTTTTGTGCAGGGCACAGAGGACGCAGAGGAGCGGAGCAGTGGTGGCATCACTGTTGACACATAGGGAGAGTCACTTCTCGGATCCCTCAAGGGGGATTTGGAGGGAAGATCCATTCATCGACGGGGATAATGATGCAATGGTGGAGGTGATGATACTGATCGGGTGTGGCCTGACACGTAGAGACATAGCTCTAGGCCATCATATCCAGGGATGTGTGGGAGCATCTAGCGTTGAGCAGTGGTCTACAGGTGGGCATGGAGATGCATGGTGGTGTGTGTAGTGTGTTGGATTGCGTTGCAGAGTGGGAGTGCCTCACATCGTAGTGAGTACATGTGGGGAGTGACAGGTGCAGTGACACAGGTAGGAAGCAGGACGGTACAGGATGGCATAGCTGCAGTCGAGGGTATCCAGCAGTGTACAGGGGTAGGCCGCGGTGTACAGTGGCATGTCCAGGAGTACTGGGATGATCGGTGGTATGCAGAGGCATATGGTGTTGCACAACGAGGTCTTGGAGTGTTGCCTCCAGGGACACCCATGGACGGAGATACCAGGCATACCTTTGGGTGTAGTTCACCCAGGATCGATGGGGACACAAATGAGCGATACTTGATGGTATCCACGGGGACTCACACTCCTGACCCTCTTCTACGTCACTTACAGGAACGGGCGATTTGGTTGTTGTCCTTTGACACTCTGGGCACGAGCAGCAGGGGACGGGGAGCTCACCCAAGATATTTGGATGACACTTGGTGCGATAGAGGGGAGACTTCTTAGCGGGGGCATCGAGTCGGTGCGCAAGTTGACAGCCACAGGTCGAGGGATGAGGTGATCACCGATAGGGATGGCATATCATTCATCATTGATCCTATGCCTGGGGAGCTGGTCACAGGGGAGACATGTTTCACTCTTTCCATAGGGCATGTTTGGACCATGCATGAGTAGAGGATACCATGTACAACTGAGATAGTTGTCTAGTATGTATCCGGGTTCCCGACATTGTATCGACACATTCTCTAGGGGGTAGATAGCCGAACTAGTGGCGATGGTTGGTAGGAGCAGGACAGATCCGCATACACTGATTCGATTGCGCGTATCAGGTACCCATCTATTGGTTGCATTCAGGGGGTAGCTATTTGGCACACGTGGTTTTGAGTAGTCATTAGTACTACACAGTGGCAGGCACCAGACAGTTCAGCATGCCTCAGATTAGTTCATGATGTATGGAGCCTATATATGGGTGACATGCATGGACTAGAGATGAGGGCCAAAGGGATTCCGTCGGTTGTCAAGGCTATGCCACAACAGGTCTGCCTATGGGATGCAGGGATTCGATAGATCACTCGTGATGAGCGGAGTCGTGGCAGAGAGTGATATAGTTTGCTCTTGGGATGACACAGGGGGGTTCACAGAGGGTTTCATCATATGGGGAGGCAGACATTCCCTATCGCTGCACAGGTTCAGAGTTAGATTTGGATGGGTAGACCTTGGTGCCATGGAGATGCGCAGGTAGGATGTGTCTCGCCTCTTTTAGTATTCCACTATCGAGTTCCAGGAGAGGAGGATACTGTTTGCGCACAATGGGGAGTATGACATAGTCAGAGTAGCGCAGCGTTAGCATGGTGGCACCACTTTGGGACTAGCAGGGAACTGGGGCGTCACAACTCTTCACAACTCAATAACCTTTAGGGATGCGCTGACTACTATAGGGGGAGATCATACAAATCTTCCATTGGGCTTTAGCGAGTCATTGATGGAGCAAGGGACTTTTGGTACTTGCACCGGGCAGGATAGTGAGTGGAGCGAGGGGAGCTTCATGTTGGACAGGATGGCCTGGGATCCTGGTATTGAAGGATTCTTTCATATCAGGACAATGCTGAGGTCAGGGACGATTCAGTGGCACATCTGGGACCCTGGCACATGTTGCAGTGACAGTGGGGAGCAAATGTCAGAGAGAATGCTCTTCCAGGCATTGCTTGAGGACAATTGATTTTTGGAGTGTTGGAAGAACTTGTCGGATGAGGATGCCACTTGGGAGGGTGAGCACATATTGGAGCACCCATCTTTGAGGTTGCTTGAGGGCAAGCAACATTTGGGAGGGGAGGATTGCCATGTCCCTTCTCAAACACATTTATAACAGGGTGCTGCTACACAATTTTGCACAATTTTGGCCAAGAGAAGCCAACATTTTCAACTTAGGGACTTAGGAGGCAATTCGACTTAATTTGGTTGCTAGTGGAATGTGGGGGCCACCCACATGGGAATTCAAATTGGCCCATTCGAATAGCTTGGAGGGAAGGTTGAATAGGTGGATGGAGGGGCCCACATGAGGTAAGCGAGGCCCAATGTGTTATAAGGAGGGAGCAACTCTCATTTTGGGATTCATTCATATACATCTTACAAACAAAATCACTTGACTGTTTACTTGAGTCAACTGACTGTTTAGCCACAAATCTCTCAAGCGGGAGATTCAACCTCTACTTTGGGGGACCATCCGTGCCCGCCCTAGAAAGGCAGTTCTACAACGATTACAGGAGTTCCGGGGTAGTGACATAGCACCACCAACCAGCACAGAGCAAGGAGTGTGTATTTTTGGGTAACCAGGAAACACGCAGAGGGAGATTGAGGCAAACAAAGATCTGATTGCTTGTCCGGGAGTTGGGGAGCTGAGGTAGCAGCATTAAACCAATGTTCTTGTTGGGTTTTACAGCCAACTGAGCCAACATTCCAGCAATTCGAACTCCTGGGTTGGGGGACAGTGCAGAGGCCACACAACAGATTTTCGTGGTACTTGGGAGTAACTGAGTTGGGCCAAGAGATCATCCGGGGAGTCAGGGATTGGATAGCACAGGTGAACTCAACATTTTGGTGAAGTTTTCAGGTGGATTTATAGGCAGTTTCCAACAAGTCGAAATTGGCAGCTAGAGCTGAGGTGAGGCTCCAAGGGAGTCGAAAATCAGAAATCTAAACTAGCTAGAATCCTTTCTGGGTTTTTGACAAGGATCCCCAATATAAAGTTTCATAATTTTCTGAGCACCAGAGGTGGGGTTTTAAGCCATATATTTGCAGCAGACAGTGTAGAGTTTCTATGGATTGAACAGTGCCTTTGGGGGTTGATTTTGGGAATTCCAAATCGGGACAAACTATTTCTGGGTTTTGGCCAAGGATTTCGAGGTTAAAAGCATATAAATTTCTAGGCAGTTTAGTGAACCTTCCATCCATTCGAACTTCAGTAGAGGAGTGGTTTCTTAGCAACGCAGTGCAGATTAGTGTAGCAGTCGGGCAACCTTCAACTCAGCCATTTTTCTACTTGGGTTTGGTCTTGCTTGTCCTTTCAGACAAGCCCAGGTGCACCATTCCATCATCTATTGTAATTGACTTGCAAAAATATAATAAAATGGCTCAGAAGTTCTCCATTTGTAGCATTTATATGGGTGTTTGTTGAATATTTCGTTTTTGTAATTCGTTGCATGTATTATTTGCTTCTTATCACTTGTATTCCTATTAAGGATCATTACAGACTTACTATACCTCCTGTTGCAGCCTTACAGGCAGTCTATGCTGAAGTAGAAGGGGGTTGAGAAGTTACAACCACGCTTCTATGGGCCCTACCGGGTGATTAGACGAGTTGGAGAGGTGGCCTATTAGCTCGAGCTGCCTCAGGGGAGCAGGATCTACAATGTTTTTCATATCTCATGCCTTAAAAGGGTGTTGGGACAACAGGTGACAACAATAGCTGATCTACCCCTACTGGATGATGAGGGCCACTTGGTTTTGGAACCTGAGGCCATTTTGGAGAGCAAGGAAAGGAAACTGAGGAGGAGGACCATCAGGGAGTTCTTGGTGCATTGGAAGAACTTGTCGGATGAGGATGCCACCTGGGAGGGTGAGCACATATTAGAGCACCCAGCTTTGAGGTTGCTTGAGGGCAAGCAACATTTGGGAGGGGAGGACTATCATGTCCCTTCTCAAACACATTTGTAACAGGGTGCTGCTACACAATTTTTGACAATTTTGGTAAGGATGAGGACCCACCAATTTTGACTTAGGGACTTAGGAGGCAATTCGACTTAATTTGATGGCTAGTGGGATGTGGGGCCACCCACATGGGAATTCAAAATGGCCCATTTGAATAGCTTGGAGGGAAAGTCGAATGGGTGGATGGAGGGGCCCACATGAGGCAATGGAGGCCAAAGGAGTTATAAGGAAGGAGCAACTCTCATTTTGGGATTCATTCATACATCTTGCAAACAAAAGCACTTGACTGTTCGCTCTGCTGTTTAGTTGAATCCATTGACTGTTTAGCCACGAGTCTTCCAAGCGGGAGATTCAACCTCTACTTCGGGGGACCATCCATGCCCGTCCTAGAGAGACAGTTCCACAAGGATTTCAGGAGTTCTGGGGCTGTGACATAGCATTACCATATAGTGCAGAGCAGGTAGTGCGTATTTCTGGGTAGCCAGAGAATACACAGAGGAAGATAGAGGCCAACAAAGATCAGATGTTTGCCAGAGAGTTAGAGAGCTGAGGTAGCAACAATAGACCAACGTTCTTGCTGAGTTTTACAGCCAGCAAAGCCAACATTCCAGTAGTTCAAATTGCTGGGCTAGGGGACAGCACAGAGGCCACTCAACAATTTTTCATGGAGCTTAGGAGAAGGTGTCTTAGGCCAAGAGCTCATCCGGGAAGTTAGGGATTGGATAGCAAGGGTTAGACCAGCACTTTGGGGGCATTTCTGGGAGGATTTACAGGAAGTTTCCAGCAGGTTGAATTTTGCAGTTGTAGCTGAAGTTGGACTCCAAGGGGGTCGAATTTTAGAAGTCTAAACCAGCGAAAATCCTTCGTGGGTTTTTTTGGGTTTAGGCCAAGGAGTATAGGGTTAAATTCACATAAGTTTTTGGGCAGTAAAAGTGCACCTTCTAGCCATTCGAAGTTTAGCAGAAAGATAGTTTTTTGGGGCAGCGCAGTGCAGATTGGTGCAACAGTTGGACAACCTTCAGTTCAGCCATTTTCTCACCTGGGTTTGGTCATGCTTGTCCATTGAGACAAGCCCAGGTGCACTATCTTGTCATCTATTGTATTTGGCCTTCAAAAAATTAATAAAATGGCTCAGTAGTTCCATATTTGCAGCTTTTCTATGAATGTTTAATGAGTATTTCATTTTTATAAATTGCCGTACAGATTTTTGCTTTGTATCACTTGTATTTCCTATTTAGGATCATTACACTTTGTTATAAATAAGAGGGTTTTCCATTCATTTTCCACCATGATCATTATCATAGTCACCACTATCGTCTTCCCACATTTGAGCTCCCACTTGAGTTCCATCTTGCTTTTGGGTTTTTCTGCATATTGAGAGAGAGAAACAGATCGTTGAAGCACAAGGACATCAAAGGACCCATCCCACGGAAGGGTATTTTGCAGACCCATGTTGTAAATCCTCTTCACCAGGTGTTTTCTAATAAAATATTATTCATTCAAAGCTTCTATTAGGTTATTACATTGGTTATTTCTTATTGTTCTATGTTTTGGGCTGCATATGATCTTTTTATTGTAGGGTTTTCTTATTTTGTCATTGCAAATTTGAAGCGTAAACAATCATATCTTGTTGTTAGGGTCACTTGTTTTTTTTTTGGGTCAAATAAGAGTGGAACCTTCAATTAACTGAAAACATGATTAGATATGGTACACGTCTTTACAAGTGTAAAGACTAGTAAAAGACAGACCCGTTGATGAAAACAAACAACAGGGTCAACAATACCCTAAACATCACACAACAAAACAAATTTACCCTCTTTTACCGAAAGACTAACTACGAATAAATCCCTGCCGTCGGTCTGGTTCTTGATCCGGCGGTTGACACAACATCACTTCGGAAACTTGCGCACCCCTTAACCGCTTTTCGGACCCGATATAGTCAATGAACCTTTGGTCTATAAAAGTTTGGGTTCGCTCTTAGCCTTAACCTCCCTCCACTTTGAAACCCGATATCCAATCAAAAAGCATCGCTCCGGAAACTTGTGCACCACTTAACCGCATTCCGGACCCGATATAGACAATGAACCTTTGGTCTATAAAAGTTCGGGTCCGAACTTAGCCTTAACCTCCCTCCAGTTTGAAACTCGATATCCAATCAAAAAGCAACGCGCCGGAAACTAGCGCACCACTTAACCGCTTTCCGGACCCGAAAAAGAAAATGAACCTTTGGTCTATAATTTTCGGGTCCGCTCTAAGACTTAACCTCCCTCCACTTTAAAACCCGATATCCATTCGATGATCGGGGGCGCTTAAAACCTACGGTCTGCGGCTATTCAACTAGCACGCGGGTTACAGGTAGCAGAACCCCCATAAAGGCAAGTGATGTCAACACAAAGAAATAGGATCGACTGTCAGGATTAAAAGCGGCACTTCAATCAGGTTCAAGGACTTCCGCCCTCTCCTACTCCCGCTACTCCTGCTTATATTTTCCACCAATTATGTCCGTTGATCTTCCATGATCTAACGACTCTTGTGCATAATTTCCCCACCTCTTTGTCCTTCTCTTCACTACGTGTTTATGTCGTTCCTTCATCTTATCTCTTCATCCTACTCTTCATTTCGGGTTTATGCCATTCCTTCATCTCCCACTGGTCTTCCTCCTGCTCATTCTTCATTGGTTTGGAGATTCACCATGTCTTTGTCTGCCTGTCGTTGACAATCATCACGCAGTTTACCAGAGGGTATAGACTCCCAGTCATACCAAATATAGCTTTCCTTACATAGCACCCCTTCATTCGCCAGACGATCAGCTAACATATTGGCTTTCCTTCTCACATGAACAAAGCTGACTGTTCTCAGGGTTTGCAAGTGGGAATGAATACGCTGAAAGACCTGCGAGAGCCTCCAATGTTTCGACACTTTTCCATGTGCCGTTCCATTACACATTTTCTTGGCCGCATTAATGACCAGTTCAGAGTCAGCTTCAATGATGGCGTTGTGTAAATTTGCCTCCATCAGGATTTCCAGGCACTGCTCTAAGGCCATAAGCTCCGCCATGTTATTTGTGGCAGTCCCCAAATGACTATGGAAGATATTCTTTATGCGCCCCTGCTCATCTCTTATGACACCGCCATAGCCAGCCATCCCTGGGTTGCCCTTAGAGGCCCCGTCTATATTGATTTTCAAAAAACCAGGAGGAGGAGGTTGCCAAATATCTTTACCAGCAGTTGTTTTGCTCACACCCTTGCCAACGCCTTGGGGAACCAGAGAATGGAGACCCAACTGCATCAGTATGCGAGCATCCTGGGGCGAAGGGAGGTCCTCAGGAATTTTCCACATAAGGGCTCCTACTGTATCTTTAAGCTGTTGTAAAATTTGGACAATGATACTCTGGGTCGAGCCTATTTTGTTCTTGAAAATCCTGCCGTTGTGTTCTTTCCATACATCCCAGATAATAAAGCCTGGAACCAGAGTCCAAGCCTTGTTAATGATTTCATTACTTGAGAAGTTTTTCCTCCAATTCTTCAAAGTGTTTGTGATGCTGAGTCTATCCCTGTCTGTTTGCCTGAAGACTGAGGCCACCCAATCCCACATGGTAGAGGTGAAGGGGCAGAGGTTTAGTAAATGCTCCATCATCTCCTCCTGTAAGCCACATAGATGGCATTTAGATGGGCCAACAAATCCCCTTTTCAGAAGATTCTCCCATGTGAGAATTTTCTTTTGGTGAACCAACCACATAAACAATTTGATTTTCATCCATTGCGGGTTCTTCCAAAGGTCATTCCAAACCTGATCAGGGTTTGGATAATCAAAACCTAGGGCCATGCGTTTAGCTTCTTTGAGGTTAAAAGTGCCTTCGGTGTTTTGACCCCATCTCAGTTGGTCAGACGAGGAAGACACCAAAATCTTCCTCTGCTCCAAGTCAAGAGCAAGGGAATCTGCCTGGGCCCTCAAAGGACTCTCTTCACTGTAACCAAGATTCTTCCACATTCTCCATTTACCATTGTCCCTTACCTTATCCCAGAAGTCACTTACCATAAGTAAACCTTTGTTATCAGTGTCATTTTTAAGAGCGGTTAATTCTTCTCTAAACAAATTTGGTTCTTGCTGCCGGTGATCCTCCCAAAACTATGCAAGGTTCCCATCTTGGATCTCCCAGAAACTATGCTGTTGGACAATGGATCTATTTTCCCAAGCAAGGTTCCAGATGTGGGAGCCCATGATAAGTCCTGACTTTCTTATATGATCCCTCTCCTACCAATTATTTGCATATTTCTGCTTACAAAGCTTAGCCCAAGGGGCAGCCGATTCCTTGAGCCACCTCCACCAGAGTTTGGCTCCCGATACTCTGCTGAGGATTTCAGGGCGTGAAGCCCCAAACCACCATGGGCCTTAGGTTTGCAGAGCTTGTCCCAAAGCCCACTTCTTTTTCTCTTCCCCTTTGCCCCAAAGAAAATCTCTTTGAATATTCCTAATCTGTTGCATAACTCCTTTAGGAGCAGGAAGAGCTGACAACATGAAAATGGGTATGGCCTGTAGGACAGCCTTTGTAAGCACAAGACACCCTGCCAAATTCAAAGACCTACAAGTCCATTTCCTGATCTTGTCCTGAAGTTTGTTAATTACCGGCTCCCACACTCCCTTGCTCAGAGGTTTGTCCGTAAGAGGCATTCCAAGGTACTTAGAAGGTAACTGATCCCTTTGAAACCCTAGAATTCTGGTGAGGTTTCTCTGAATAGCAATGTCAGTGTTAAAAAAGAAAACTTTTGATTTGTCAAGGCTTACCTCTGTTCCAGCAGCCATAGCAAAGTCGTTCAAGATTTGTTTAAAAGATTTGGCTTCCTTGACCATGGGAATGCCCTGCAACATAGTATCATCCACAAATTGTTGGTGAGTTGAAGCAGCTCCATCTATGGTAAGTTTCAGTCCCTGGATTCTTCCTTCAACACTTGCACTTTTTATCACTCTGCCTAGCCCTTCCATCATGAGCACAAAGAGGAAGGGGGAGAGTGGATCTCCTTGTCTGAGACCCCTAGAAGGCATAAAGGTTCTTGAGGGCGAGCCATTAAGCAGGATTGAAAAACTAGCCGTGGATACCAGGGCCATAACCCATCTAATCCAGTTGTGGTCGAAACCATAAGCTCTCAGCACTGCCCTAATGTAAGACCAGCTTAGCTTGTCATAAGCTTTCGCTAGGTCAAGCTGTATGATCATGCCAGCTTGCTTATTGCTCTTAAGAGAGTGTACCACCTCATGAGCTTGTATGATGTTATTGAGAATCTGTCTTCCTTCCACATAACCAGTTTTCTCCTCTGAGATAAGAGCTGGAAGAAGGGGCTTGAGTTTGTTAGCGATCACTTTGGAAATAATCTTGTACACCACATTACATAAAGCTATGGGTTTGAATTTGTCCGGTGTCATAGCTTTTTCCTGCTTTGGAATCAAAGCTATGAAAGAGGCATTGAGAGCCTTCAAAACCGTTCTGGATCTTTTGGAGTCTTTCACTACATCAAGGATGTCTTGTTTGACTATTTTCCAGCATGCTTTGAAGAAGTCCACATTGAATCCATCCGGGCCAGTTGCTTTCCCATTTTGCATCTCATTGATAACTTCATTGACCTCATCTTCAGACACTGTCCTATTAATATTGTGATTGTCTTCCCTTGTTACACGCTTGGGAATATACTTTGTGAAATTGTTAATGAACCGTGACCTGTCTAAGAGAGGCTCCTTTGTAATGCTAAGGAAGTGTTGTACTAGGACATATTCCATTTCTTTGTGGGAGACAAGCTCTTTCCCTTGAAAATCTCTGAGTTTTGAAATTCTGTTGTGTGCCCTGTGATCCAAAGTTGATTTATGAAAAAACTTTGTGTTTTTTCCCCTTCTCTAATCCACCGCACTCTCGATTTCTGCCTATAGAATATCTCTTCTTGGATGCACCTATCTTACCATTCCTTCTTAAGAGACTCAGCTTGAGTTTTCCTTTCCTCGGTAAAACCATTTGTGATTATGATTTGATTAATCCCCTAGAATTTTTGTTCAACTTCTCTTTTGGCTTTAAAAATATTACAAAACTCTTTCTTGTTCCAATCTTTGAGTCTAGATTTGATGTGTTTAAGTCTTTGTTGCATCATAAACATTTTTGTTCCTTGAATGTGCAAATCTTCCATCCACCATTTGTCAATATTGTTGGTGAAGTCAGCGTGAGAAAGCCAGACATTTTCAAACCTAAAAGGTCTGTTCCTCGGTGTACCCATAAAAGCAGCTTCAAGCTAGATAGACCAATGGTCCGAGCCTCCAAAGGGAAGGATTAGAGCTGACATGTCAAGGCCTATGAGAAGGAGGTCCTCTGAGATTATGAATCTGTCTAGTTTAGAGGCAACTTGAGAAGCCCCTCCTCTCTTCTTGTTCTAGGTGAAAGTGCCATTTATTGTTTCAGCATCCACTAGTCTCATTTTATTTATGAAGTTCTGGAAGGCAATGGAGTCTCTGCCTAGTGTTCTGGTGCCACCTTTTTTCTCTATAAGAGATTTAATCATATTGAAATCCCCTGCCAGAATCCAGGGCATATCAGGATATCTCTCTCTCAGCTCCTCAAGGGAGGTGAGAAGCTTGAGTTTGTCTTCTAGTTTTTGAGGACCATAGACATTTGTAATCATGTAAGTCTCCCTGTCACCCAAAGGTTGAATCACCAGCGATAGATAGTTCCTGGACGCTTCCGCATCCAGGATTCCAAGTTTCTGGGGATCCCAAAGCGTAAGAATCCCTCCTGCCGAGTTATCTGCCTTAACCTCTAGATACTCATACTTGCTTAACCATTTGCTATGTATTTCTCTGATCTTGTCCATCGAACACTTAGTTTCCTGAATAAAAACCATATCTGGTTTTTCTTCTTTTATTCTACTGCTAAGATTTCTTTGTTTCCTTTTACTTCCTAGGCCCCTAATGTTCCAGGTTGTAAGCTTCATTAAGAAAGGTTTGTAAAGGAGTAGCTGGTGAGATCTCTCATCTTACCTGAGTTAATCATGAGTTTTCCACATTTGGTTAGTAGCTCATTCTGTCTTTTTCTTCCTCTTTTCCTACCCGGATTCTTGGAAGAGTGCCCCGGTGTTTCCTCCATTGTTTTCATCCCTCTATTCTCCTGGCTGTCATGGTTTCTTTTGACTCTAGAGCCCTTCGATTTAGATCTCCATAGGAAGAGCTGTTGAACCCTGTCAAACTCCTCCTTTGGCAGGGAGTCAACCCCTTTGGAAATACCTTGCTCTAGAAACTTTTCTAGATCTAAGTTCTCCCTCTCAAGAATCTCCTGCAGTTCATGGTCCTCCGTTCCCGCCTCACTTGGGGTCATCTCATGGTCCCTACTGAGCTCCACAATGTTCGGTAGATCATCCTTTTGCTGGTTGTTCTCTGGTATATCCTCCATGCTAGCATCCCTATCCTTCTCATTGGTATTAGTCTCCGATTCCTGGTTTGCCCCGTTGTTTCCAACTTCTTCTAAGATTTTGAAACTATTGTGGCTCGGTTGCCCGTCCTCGTTGATTTTCTTTTGGTACTGCTTTCCTCCTTTCCCTTTGCCCCCCACTTTAGTGAAACCCTCGGGATCTTTGCTTGTGGTGGTTTTTGTGTTGTTCTCCAGTTTGTTTGATGGGCAGTCTCTGTATTGTTGGAAATAATACTAAGGGGGGGGGTGAATCAGTATTATCAAATTCTTTTCAATATACCTTCCAGATTTATACTTTAATTTATTCTTCAGATATTGATCATTAACTTGTATGTTAGTACCATATAATAATGAACAAGAACAAGGAAAAACAGAGAGTCACACCAAAGAACACCAAATATAAAGTGGAAACCCAATGTGGGTGAAAACCACCTGCTGCAATATGTCTCTATCTTCTTTCAATTAGAAACGTCTTTTACAATGATTTTGTACTGGTGCAGTCCTTTACCAGCACGCAGGCTGCAACCTGCAGAGAGCTACAACCCTCTCTCGTTTTCCAGTCTCTCCTGGAAGGGAGCTACAACCCCCTTAGCTCTTCTACTTCTTTAAGGACCACGTTTCATTAATTTTCAGACTGGATCCAAGAGCATCAAATAATCATCAAGTACATGTGAATCAACCAATCTCCTTATACAATCAAACCAATGAACCACCCAACTTCTCAGAACGCTGTAAACAGAAAAGCAATACCAGTAATCTAAACCCAGAACTCTGCAACAATAGATAAAAGGCAGCCAACAAATATTTCAAGAAAAGTCCGCAACTTCACCAATATAAACCTGTGGATATCCGCAGCTCTTCTGTGCCTGAACTGCGCAGATCTGCACCTGGTCCTTCTTCTGCTCTGCGTACCTCTGCACTACTCCTTCCACTGCACTGCGTACCTCAGCTCAGATCCGCACCTGCATTGCCTGCTTGACAGCGTACCTCCGCACCTGGTCCTTCTGTTCCTCTGCGTACCTCCGCACCAGTGCCTTCTGCTTCGCTGGACCCCTGCACCTGCGCCTTCTGCTGCGCTGCGGACCTTCGCACCTTCGCCGTGGATCGCCTGCGGACCTCTGAATAGAGCCAAATTAACAGTCCTCCAATGTGCCACAAACAGTCAGATCCACAAATCTGATCATGCGCCCGAGAGATCACGACCTATCAACAGATCCATCTTACACTTTACAGATTTCACCTTGATTTAGATTTGGCTTTTTAAACTGATTACCCAAAATTTTAGATGTTAAGATATTCAAATTTCACAAGTGACTAGCCAAGTGATCTCCTTTCCTTTTTATAGGCAAGCCCTTATTCAAACCATGGGACAAAACCATCGAAAACCAATACAAGGGATCCAAACCGGGGTTCAATAATTTAGATCCTATACCACGGACCAAAACCATAGGATCATGAACGACGGGCTAAATACCAAGGGCCAAACATAAGAATTCCCACGTGTGCACGCTTCTCTGCATTGGAGTGAGTGAACTGGGGTCCGCACCTTCTGAACGGAGAACTTGCGGGTATGTCCGCACTTCTTCGTCGGCGTACCTGCGGGTCCGCAACTTCTCTTAGGATCACCTGCGGGTATCTCATTTTCTATGATTTTGAGAGCCTGAACAGAGATCTGCCACTTGAGTGAGTTGCCATCAAGTATAACACCTGTGCCATAACGCCAAACCTGAATCATAATGCCAACATGTATAGGTGCCCGTGTTCATGGCACTTACGACATCTGAATGGGACATGTTCATAGTCCACCGCCTGCACCCATTCTTCATCATACACTTCTAAAATGATCTCGTCTGGAAGTGCCCCAGATAAGTCCATTTCCACACAGATCCGGGCAAATGAAGTGTATTTACCTCTTAGAGTCGCATATGATATTTTTATAAAATGCCCTAGTTTATTGCCGATAGCCTTTAGAGACTCCGACAACCAATAATCTAAAGGAAGGGAGTATAGTCTTATCCATACCGGTATTGAAGTGAACGTTTCTCGTTCTGGGACAAAATTCATCACCCATGGTCGCATGTAAAGGCCTGCAACAACGTAAAAATAGGGTCCTCCCTCGAACACTCTGTCCTTATCTTCTAAGCTCGTGAACACCACCGTAAAGAAGCCCTTGGATCCAAGGTGAAGGTTTATTTCCCCCTTTGGTTTCCAGTGGTTCCTTATCCATGCATGTAAGGCCTTCTCTGTTGGCCAAATCCCCATAAATTTGCATATAACCGCATGCTCCGCCATGTGCTCTCTGTGCACCTGTAGCGCTGGGTCGTTTAAGACGACCCAAGGAATAATGGTTGAATTGGGTTTACAAACCCCTGTCACGCTCATAGGAGCAACTTTTTGACTGCTTCTTTCTTTCCTCTTCTCCCTGCTATCTTCCTCATGACTTTCTTTCTATTCGTGAAGTTTGATATTTCCTGTGTTAATATCCTCAGTTATCACCTCCGGTGGTTTCTTGAAGCGATGCAGACCAATTCCCTTGCTTCTGTTCGCGGCTATTTGATTGTAGGAGGGAGCAGAACTACCTCCTCCACGACCCGCCATGGTTACCACTGCCAAACCCTAACTCAAAACTTAGTTTAGATTGTAGAGCTCAAAACTTTCCTCGTGACCTCAAATCACGTTGTTGGTATTGCTACGTGATTCACAACACAGATCTAGGGTCACTTGTTACCAGTGACTTAAGTGAAACGTTTTTGGTACACATACTAAGAATTTTCATACTAATAGTTGAACTCGTGTCTATCCCCTCAAATTATTTTCATTTTCTTTTTCCGACAAAAATGGCCAAATAATTAGCTGGAAAATGGTTAAAAATTTAAAATGAGAGAAAAAAAATCTCTCCAAGTGGAAAAACAATTTTTTGAGGAGATTAACTTTCCCGAGTGTTGACCACTAAAGTTGCCCCTAAAATTTTTGAAGATACCATGTCCAAAGATATGTCAAAGACTTCATGAACCATCAAAGTTCATATATCACCAAAGTTTTTAACTCTATCTTTCTTCTATATTGTACTCAGATTCCACAAGCCCTACGGGGATGATGTAAAGTGATGCTAGTGTGATGAATTGAGTCATGTAACAAGCCTAGGTAACTTGGGACATTGTCATCAAGTGAGTTTACTCTGAGAGGTTTTTTCTACTTGGTTAATTATTAGGTACTTTCGAGCACTTAATAATTAATTGAGTTTTTTTTCCAAGCATAACCCCAAAGCGGAAGTGTAGCTTGATGGAAAGGCCTTGGGTGAGTCATAATGTCTAGAGTCATTGTATATTACCATACTAGATCACTTGTAAAATTTCACGGAATTTGATTAGGTTTAGGGGTCAATTTTTTTAATTTTTAAAATTTTCCGCAGGGCGGAAATTTTAATAATTTTTGGTTGTAAAACGTAATAAATGATGTCTAGGGAAGTTGTATGGGGTATGGGTGCTCAAAGTTACACTTCTCACCTTAACATTTCTACTGAGACACACTTTGAAGGGTAAAAAATAAGTTCTAAACCCTCAAAACCCACTTCTCCTAAGTTTATTGGAAAATGTGGCAATAAATTAGCCCAAAAATAAATTAAATAGAGAAAAATAAAAAAATCTATCTGAAAAATTGACATGGAAATGACTTGGAAATTATCCCAAGTCATAGAGCAAGTGAAGGAAGAGACAAAGGGTGATTTGGCACATGACATCATAAATGAGATTGAGCACATGGGAAAATCAATTTTTTTTGGCTACATCAGTGGTGTTCGATTTGGTGATTTGGCAAATCGAATTTCATGGAGATAAATGCATGTTGGAGAATATATGGAGGAATATTTGATTGAGAAATTAGAGGAGTCTTGTATCCACTTCAGTCTCACAGATGGAAACCACATTGAAGATCAAGCTCAACGCATTCCACCTTGGCAGCTTCGACGCATTCCTTGACTTCTAGTACGCACGACTCATTTGGATTATCACAGAGAGGTGTCACTCGTTGTGTTGCTTGAGGAGATTCGATTTCTATGATGTCTGCCCCTCCACCTACATCCTTCACATTTGGCATTTCGACTTTAGCACATGACGATTTTGTTAGGCCAGCTAGAGGAATTTGAATTACATGGAGATACACTTGGCTCCTCTTCTTATGAGTTCGATTTACCTTGGGATCATCTCCATGTCTACTTGTCACATGGTTTTTTCATTGGGATTTTCTCCCATTTCTCTATTTAGGTGAGCTTTGGGCTCTCACTTTGTATGATTGATACGGGTTATTGGGCTTAAGGATACTTTGCTAGATTGTACTCTTGTTTCCAGTTAATACAAAAAACTTTGGGGTTACATTTGAGGTGTTATTCTCATCTTGTATGGTAATATTTTGATCACTTGCTTTCATTTCTCTACTCATCTCATTATGCAATTATTTCTATTATGCTCTCCAAGTTATGTTGATGTATAACTATCTTACATTAGCACGAGTATGATTACTTGCTCCATATAGAGAAATCCTTTAGTTGATGTCCAATATATCTTTAAATTTTTTTCATCATTGCATGTAATTTAACCCATATCCATCTAATTTGTCTATGTGAAGTTGTGTAGAATTTTTTATTGGATCAAGCTTCAAGCGTGAGGGAAAATCTTGGAGGAGTCAACCCACTCTTGAAATATCTGAAGGAGAACCCACATTTGTAAATTCCCAAAGCCTCATATTTCGAGTTGTCTTGCAAGGATTTTTTGGGGCTTTGGGCTCATTTTTCAAGCATAATCTATTTAATACTTATTACTCAAAGCATTGTGCTTCAATGAAATTATTTTGCTATTTTAGAGCTATATTATGGCGAAGCAAAGATGAGAGTTTACTAATACTCTTTAGCTTAGCCTTTGTAGACTATATTTTATATATATATTTGCAATTTTTTGACTAATTTTGTAGCTAACATTTGGTTTATCTTGCAGCCCTCTCTAATTTGTTCTTGTCGTAGCTTACGAGAATCATTGTGTAAAACTTTTAACAAGTTGTTTTGCAGGACCTTGGGCTTTCACTTCAAGACTATTTTTTTTTAAGGGAGGTTGTGGGCATTTGAGGCTTTCCTTAGGCAAGGCCGAGTCCCTTTTGGGGCTGCACTTTTCTCTCTAGGCCATGGGCTTTAGGGAGGCTTAGCCTCTCTTGCCTTGTGCAAATTTCTCTTCTATTCAAATATGACTTTTATATGTAAAGAAAGTCTTCAATTTTCAGATTTCAAAGGCCTTTCTTTGGCTTCATTTGTATCAAATATTCATCAAGGAAAGTCTATGGTCTAAAACTTTCATTTTAAAGATTTTCCGTGAGCTCATTTGAGGGCTTTTGGGGCTCTTTTCTCTTGTAACTAAATTAATAAAAAGACTAATTTCTTTTTGTGGGAGATTGAGAATTTCTTCCATGGTATCCCTTCTCTCCATTTAGAGGGAGAAACTTTGTGTGTGGGTTGACTAATTTTTTAGTTAGTTTCTCTAATCTTCTTCACTAATCTCACTTGCTAATTTCATTTCATGCATGATTAATATAACACTCATAGCCTTCTTTGCTTTAGCACATGCTTAAGATTAGTTTATAGTTTTTCATTTCCATTTTATTCAATACTTGTGCATTCCATTTACAACATATGCAAGTTTTATTTGAGCAAACAAGTATTTCATTTTGGAAAATTTAAACTATCTTACTTTGCTTTACAAGTTCCTTTGGAAATATTGCTTCAATACTTTTATCAATCCATGTTCATGTGGAATTGTGGTTATTGATGATCATTTCTTGAAGTATTTTCTTGTGCTATTTCACTTGGAAAAAATTTACTTTATTGCAAGCAACATATTTTGGAACTTGTGGTTTTACATCAAGCTAATTGTTTCACATTTCATTTCCACTGAAAACTATTGGCAACATTACTTTAAGATTTTTGTAATATTCCTAATTAGCCATGGCTAATTGGAATATTCGATTTTACTCAATTTTGCCTTCTATAGCTATTTATAAATAAAAAAGTGAGGAGAGGGGGACATACTCACTTCATGAATAAAGACACTCCCTAGTAGCACAACGTTGTAACTTAAAAGGTGAGCCAAGGGGGGCCAAAGAACCACGTAGAGGAGGGGTCCACGTAAACACTTGGAGTGACTGCGCAGATGGTGAGAAACACGTGGCAAGAGGAAAGCTATGCTGGAAGAGGTGAGCCTTGGGATTGAGAGAGGCCAACGCTATAAAGGAGAGAGGAGCCTCCTTATTTTGGCATTAGATTATGAGCATTTGAGCTAGTCACTTCGACTTGGAGCACGCTGGCTATTTAGTCTGTCTGCAACACTGTTTCGTGCATTAAGTGTCTCTGTTCAGAGATCTCACGCTTAGCCCTGGGGGACTTCGAGTGCCTACTCGGTCAAGGTATTTTCAATAGTCTTTTTTGCAGTAGTTTTGATCTTTGGCATTGAGGTGGAGCTGAGCATTGGAAGACTGCGCAGTCTTGAGAGAGAGGGACGCAGTTCTTCTGGGAGCAGTTCCGGATTGAGGATTTGTGGAGGAGTTGAGCTGGGATATTGAGCAAGGGATCAGCTCTTGCTTATTGGAGTGGTTTGGCAGAGTTTCATGCAGTATTTTGGAGGATTCTACTCAATGGTAGCGCAGGGCCTTGAGGGATTACGTGATTCCCCAAAGGGGCGATTTTCGGGGGTCGGCCATTTCAGAAAAGCTTTCTGGGTTTTTCTGGGTTTTTTGAGTAGGGGTGGATTCCAGAGTTTTAGCATTTTTTGAGGAGGGGAATAACCCCAAATCCTCATTTGATTCATAGCAGCAGCAGCAGCACGACAGTTCTCCAACATCTTGGACGTAGTTCAGAGAGAGGCCATTATTTTGCTATTCTGAGTGTATTTTTCACTTGCCTTGTGCAAGTTGAGGTGCCATCTTTCTGATCACCTCCTGTACTCATTCTATTACTTAGTATAATAAAATGGCTTAGCATTTTTCTCTGCATTTCTTGAGTATCTGCTTATATTTCATGCTTATGTTACACCACTGTTATTTTTATCATTTTGAGTTTCCCGGTTACTATATCATTTGTGCGTATTTGGTTGGAGTTTACTGGGGTTTTGGGGAAATCTCTGAAACGAGATATTACAGTGGTATCATAGCATAGATCTGGCTCAGCCTGTGGAGCTAGCAATCTATGACACCAGGGGAAAATCCCTACATCTGTTACAAAGGTAGGAGATACAGAGGCACTGGGCATAGGTTGGAGAACACTTACGGAGAGGGAGACTGTGTTTCGGTGGTGGATGCAGAACAGGAGGAGCTTGTGGTGGACGCAGAACCGAAGGAGCCTGTGGTGGACACGGAGCAGGAGGATCCGATGGCAGATGAGGACGGGAAGAGATTTGCGGACATGCTCCTCAAATCAGTACAGGATTTGTCGACGCAGATTGAGGTGATGGGGCAGAGATTCACGGCAATAAAGGCTAGACAGCGTGAGAGCCCACAGGTTTTTTAGGTTGGTGAGGGATCGGGTGCATCCCACCATTTGCCAGAGCAACATGATCTACTCAACAGGTGGCCTCACATGCCCCTACACGCTCTACCATGCCCACTTTCTTAGGAGCAGATATGGGGATTGGAGCCTAGCAGGAGGCAGAGCCTGGTCAAATGGGCAATTATTTTGCAGAATACCAGGCCTATGGGCAGGAATTCAGGGAGGCTCTCTCATTCAGAGACTTTGTTCAACTTCAGCGGGATAGTATACCCCGCGACCATCACAAAGGGTACCGGCATTATTATGATGGTGACACCCACCGTGCAGCTAGTAGATTCCACTTGCCTACATTTGATGGTTCATCAAACAGTTCAGCAAAGTCTTGGGTGGAGAAGCTGGACATTTACTTCCAGCTTAACCAGATGTCAGAGACGGAGGCCATCAAGGTGGCGACATTACATTTGGATGGTGAGGCCCAGGATTGGTGGTTCCATGGGATGGTTACACTCAGACCCTCCACAGTGACGACGTATGCTGAGTTCACCAGGAGATTGACGGAGATGTTGTACTTGGGACACATCATAGGGGTGGACGGAGTGAGAGTCCACGAGGAGAAGATTAGGGCCATCAGAGATTGGCCAGAGCCGAGGAACATGATGGAACTTCGGGGATTCATTGGTATTTGTACTTACTACCGGAAGTTCGTCAAGAGTTTCTCACAACTTGTTGCACCCTTGACGGATTTGACGAGGAAGGGGGCATTCAGTTGGTCAGATACAGTGCAGCAAGCCTTTGACAAGCTTAAGGAGGTGATGAGCAGCTGCCCAGTGCTTGTATTGCCAGATTTTTCACAGCCATTTGTTTCGAAGTGTGATGCATTGGGAGAGGGGATCGGCGCAGTATTGATGCAGGGAGGTCACCCTATAGCCTTTGAGAGCCGGAAGCTCCTTCTGCATGAGAGGTTGTATTCTATATACGACAAGGAGATGCTAGCCATCATGCATGCATTGGCCAAGTTTCGGCAGTATCTAGTGGGTAACAGGTTCAGGGTGAGGACTGATCACAACAGCCTCAGGTTCATTTTGGAGCAGAAGCAACTACAAGAGAGGCAGCAGAAGTGGATCAGTAAGATCCAAGCATATGACTTTGACATTGAGTATGTCAATGGTAAGAACAATGTGGTAGCGGATGCCCTTTCATGTAGACCAGTCACGTTGTCTCTTATGGCTTGGACGCAGACTAGAGGGCTCGACTCTTAGTAGAGTACTCTAAGGACAGATTTGCATGTGAGGTTCTGGATGGGCAGGTGGCGGATGACAGGTACAGGGTGGTCGATGAGATCATCTACTACAGGGACCAGATCTTCTTGACTGAGAGATCTCAGCTCAAGAAGAAGATACTTCAGGCATCACATGATTCACCATTGGCAGGCCATCAGGGTTTTACCAAAACCTACAGGGCCATTAGAGAGAGGTTCTCATGGAAGGGCCTCAAGGAGGACGTACTCCAGCATGTCCGGGAGTGAGTTTACCAGAGGAACAAGGGGGAGATGAGAAATCCCGCAGGATTATTGCAGCCTCTTCCCATTTTGGAGGGGAAATGGGAGAGAGTATTTCGATGGACTTCATCACAGGGTTGCCCATGGTGTAGGGCAAAGATTGTATCTTTGTCGTCGTTGATCGACTGACAAAGTATGCACATTTTTTCGCCATATCCGCACACTACACAGCAGCACAGGTGGCCGAGCTGTTCTTCAAAGAGGTTTTCAGGCTACATGGTCTTCCTAAGACCATCATCAGTGACAGGGATAGCCGTTTCATGGGCGGGTTTTGGCAGGAGCTTTTCCGGTTGGTGAGGACAGAGTTGACACAGAGTACCAATTATCACCCACAGACGGACGGGCAGACAGAGATAGTTAACAAGTGGCTGGAGGGTTACTTGCGTAACTATGTCAGTGGGAAGCAGAGAGCATGGTTGAAGTGGCTGCATCTGGGGGAATACTGCTACAACACTACACATCACATGTCCATCGGTATGTCACCATTCTATGCCTTGTATGGATATCATCCTTTATCTTTTGCTGACGTGATGTTTGGTGCTAGCAAGCCTCTGAGAGCCAAGATTTGGATCCAAGAGAGTCGGGATATTCTCCAAGCTCTCAAGGATAATATGGCTACAGTGCAGAACCAGCAGAAGCTGTACGCTGACAGGGGTCGGGTGGAGAGACAGTTTGAGGTAGGAGACTTGGTCTACCTACGATTACAACCACACTGACAGTTGTCACTGAAGCAGAAGGGGGCTGAAAATCTCAAGCCCCGCTTTTATGGGCCATACAGGGTGATACGCAGGATTGGACAGGTTGCATATGAGTTGGAGCTGCCCCAAGGCAGCAAGATTCATGACATTTTTCATGTATCATGCCTGAAGAAGGCATTGGGGCAGCATGTGACAATGATAGATGAGCTACCACCCACGGATGATGAGGGGCATTTGGTGTTGCAACCAGAGGCTATTATTGATACCAGGGAGAGGCGGCTGCGGAGCAGGACAGTCCGAGAATTCTTGGTGAGGTGGAATAATTTACCGGATGAGGATGCCACTTGGGAGAGTGAGAAGATCTTGCAGCATCCATCACTTCAGTTGCTTGAGGACAAGCAACATTTTGCCGGGGGAGACTGTAATATTCCTAATTAGCCATGGCTAATTGGAATATTCGATTTTGCTCAATTTTGCCTTCTATAGCCTGGGCCTTAACCTAAAGTATTTGAGGGGAAGAATAAATAGGTACAGGTCCGTGCATTTGTTGTATCTTTGAGGGGAATAAATAGAGGATATTGCTAGCTCGACCAAAGAGAGAGCTTGGAAAAGAGGGACGGAGTCACTCACTATTCATATGGTGAGGGTGCGTTAGCACACTCAACTGCCTTTAGTTACTTATTTGAGAGGGGGGCCGCCATCGACGGAGTCACTCACTATTCATATGGTGAGGGTGCGTTAGCACACTCGACTGTCCAGGAGAGGGATTCGATCCAGCCACAGGTTCCCCTACGGCTACCTTGTTACGACTTCACCCCAGTCGAAGACCCCACCGTGGTATGCGCCAATAAGACCACCCCAACCTCCATGGGCCACACTAGTGGAACATTTATAGAGAGGGAGGGTGATCCTTGGTCTGATGCTTCGGGCGAAATCAACTCCCAGGGTGTGACGGGCGGTGTGTACAAGGCCCGGGTACATATTCACCGCGGCATGCTCCCACATGCTCCACCGCCTATATGAGCCTATTTCAATTCCTTTGAGTTTCATCGAAATGAATAGACTCGTTGTTTCCAATTGAACAGAGCATACTTCTGCAGGTCGAAGGTCGGAATGGGATCGGGCGAGAAGTAGCACAACAAGGATTCATCCCGGTCGAGCACACAGTTTTCCATTTGTAGACACTTTTTTGGGGTCCTCCTGGTGAGGGGAGGTGAGCGACCTAAACTGCTATATCAATCTATTATCGTGAGCCTCCCGGCTCAATTATAAATAAAAAGGTGAGGAGAAGGGGACATACTCACTTCATGAATAAAGACACTCCCTAGTAGCACAACGTTGTAACTTAAAAGGTGAGCCAAGGGGGGCCAAAGAACCACATAGAGGAGGGGCTCACATAGACACTTGGAGTGACTGCGTAGATGGTGAGAAACACGTGGCAAGAGGAAAGCTACGTTGGAGGAGGTGAGCCTTGGGATTGAGAGAGGCCAACACTATAAAGGAGAGAGGAGCCTCCTTATTTTGGCATTCGATTATGAGCATTTGAGCTAGTCACTTCGACTTGGAGCACGTTGGCTGTTTAGCCTATCTGCAGCATTGTTTAGTGCACTGAGTGTCTCCGTTCGGAGATCTCACCCTTAACCCCGGGGGACTTCGAGTGCCTACTCGGGCAAGGTATTTTTAGCAGTCTTTTTGCAGTAGTTTTGATCTTTGGCATTGAGGTGGAGCTGAGCATTGGAAGACTGCGCAGTCTTGAGAGAGAGGGGCGCAGTTCTTCTGGGAGCAGTTCCGGGTTGAGGATTTGTGGAGGAGTTGAGCTGGGATATTGAGAAAGGGATCAACTCTTGCATATTGGAGTGGTTTGGCAGAGTTTCAGGCAGTATTTTGGAGGATTCTACTCAGTGGCAGCGCAGGGCCTTGAGGGATTGCGTGATTCCCCAAGGGGGCGATTTTCGGGGGTCGGCCATTTCAGAAAAGCTTTCTGGGTTTTCTGAGTAGGGGTGGATTCCAGAGTTTCAACATTTTCTGAGGAGGGGAACAACCCCAAATCCTCATTTGATTCCCAACAGCAGCAATAGCACGACAGTTCTCCAGCAGCTTGGACGTAGTTCAGAGAGAGGCCATTCTTTTGCTATTCTGAGTGTATTTCTTCACTTGCCTTGTGCAAGTCGAGATGCCATCTTTCTAATCACCTCTTGTACTCATTCTATTACTCAGTATAATAAAATGGCTTAGCATTTCTCTCTGCATTTCTTGAGTAGCTGCTTATATTTCATGCTTATCTTACACCACTGTTATTTTTATCATTTTGAGTTTCCCGGTTACTATATCATTTGTGCGTATTTGGTTGGAGTTTACTGGGGTTTTGGGGAAAATTTCTGAAATGGGATATTACAATTTTCTCCCATTACACTTTCTTTGGAAACACAAATGTTCACTCATGCATCTCATTTAGACGTTTTTAACTTTTTAGCATTAACTTGCATATTTATTTAACTTACCTCCAAGCATAAGCTTGGTTGAAAGACTTTTAGGACCCTTTATCTCGTCCAACTTGAGGAACATAGACCCTCTTTTGTGGTTAACACGGTGACCTTGCAGTCATCAGAGCCACAATCTTTGCAGCATTAGAGGCATCGAGTGGTTGGATATTTCAGGGGAGGTATCGTTAATTCAACCTCAACTTTCTTTTCCTGGGTATCCTTCCACAACTCACACTAGAGACTTGTTTCAAAATAGATGAGAGAAATGTTACATCTAGATAGAAATTTAACTTAAAATTTATCAAGATAATTGCACTCCACATTAGACAGATTGCATATCATCCTAATTTAGTCATCTTGGAGAACTTTTAAATCTACTTGCAATTTTATTGGTTTCATGTATTTGTCATAATGGATGGCCCCATTATTCCTTGAAGTTATTATTTCTTGTTATTGAGTACTTCCTTTAGCAAGTCCAATCACTATTTACATTTTGCAAGTAATACTTTTGGATCTATTGAATTTCATTTGCAAGCATTGTCTATCTTTCAAGTAGCATTTTGCAAGTAGTGTGAATTTTTCATTTGCAATCCTTACTTTATTTTTTAAATTGCTATCTCATGTACTTGATGTTTAACTCATGATTATGGGATGATATTGTCTTTTACTTGAGTATTTCTTTAGAAGTACAATATTTCCATCTTGCAAGTGATATTTCATTTATTACTCTAACATTGCTCGTTTTTGCAGGATTGCTTATCATCATATTCTGAAATTTCTATCTGAGCAATTACTTGTTATTTACTTTGATAAATTATTTGTTTAAACACTGGTCTATGCTTGTATATTTTGAATGAATCATTGAATGTTGCTCATACATATTTCATTGCTTGTTCATATTGTGGAATCGAATTGATTTTGATGAGTTCTCTTTTCATTTAAGTCTCATAGAAACTCACATTTCCTTTAATCAACCTTCTTTAGGGACCGCCCCCCTTAGTTTAACTAGGAGAGAGCTTTATCGGAAAGAGTTGGGATTAGGTGACAACCCCATCTATTAATTTGCCACCAAGATCACATCTTGTGGGGTTGAGGATTTTCCCACACTAACCCAGGTGTGCAAGTGAGGCGACAACGCCGAGGAAGATTAAAGTTAAAGGACTCATTTCCAAGACAAAAAAATTCCACAAAAAATTCCTTGGACTAGAAAAAATAATTTCTCAAAAAATATCGATGTCTCTGGTCCAGGTGGTTAAATTGAATGAGGGAATTTCAAGGAAAGAAATTGGAAAATATTTTTGAGGCCTTCTATCAAAGGAAAAAATTGATTTTTTAAGAAAAACCAAACTTTTGGACCATGATGGTTAATTGAAGAGGGATTTTCAAGGAAAAATTTTGAAAAAATATTTTTTGGACAGGGATCAAAGCCTTTTTCAACCAATTCGAATTTCTTCTTCCAAATCGAGCGAAAAGATTAAATTATGACATGGATCAAGCATCAACTAGTTGTTATTCTCTGGGTTCAAGTCAAATTTGTGCACTTCCTTGGACCTAGCAGTTTTCCAATTGGAGGGGGATGTATATCTCTCATTTTCTATAAATCGAGCCTAAGGCTCCTCATTGTAAACATCTTTGGACGGTGTAATTGGCTTTGGAAGCCTTGTAATATTTTTTTTGACTAATAAAAGTAAAGTATTTGGGGGCAAAGCTATAGTGTATTTCTTTAGTCTCATGGTAATTTTGTTCTAATTTGTGCTTAATGTTCTACTGATGTTTTATTTTGTTAGTTCTATCTGCCTTTTGGATTTATTAGTGTATAATTATTTTGCATTGTTATTTGGGTTGAGGAAACATTGATAATTAGGTGGATCTAGTGGATTTCCGCTGAATCCCTAGACTCCCTTTTCCCTGTGCCAATCAACTCCAGTGGATCTAACAAATCCTTCAAGTGTGTCTATAGAAAATTTTATCTGATCAGATTGCAGGTACTTGGGGAAGTTTTCGATGAACCAACCAACTACTTGAAACATGAAGGCTAAAAACCCATAGTGGGTTTTCTCAAAGATTTATCATTTAAGATGCTTTGAAGCGAGTTTTTTGCCTTTTTCTCTACGAAGATCATCTATTTAAAAAATTAGATCTTTCACTTATTTTAAAGAACCTTCATTGATCTATCTACTATTTCTAGAGCTATCTATGGGCGGAGGTGTCCTCATACCCATGGATTAGACTTGTAAATTATTTGTAAATATTTTTTCTAACCTTTATTTGTAAATATTTTTTCCTAAGTTGCACGAAACGGGGAAACGGAAACGAGTTTCCGAAACGGGAAGCGAAACGAAACGCGACCTCCCCAAATTTTGGAAACGGGGAAACGCGAATATATATAATATATATATATATATATATATTAAAAATATTTAAAAATTATTATTATATATATGTGCAATCATAAAGCATGAATGATACATTTACATTATATGATTATAATTTATTACATTTAAACATTAAGATTAAATTTACATCACATTTACTCATGAGTCATGAATGATCACATAATGAAAATAAAAATATAGGAAAATCCAAAATCAGCCTTTATTTATATTAGTATATGAGGCTGCAAGTACAATAAAGACTATAAGGCTGCAAGAACTATAGAGACAAGTCACAAAATACTAATCCTCATCAAAAATAGAAGCAGCGCAATGCTCAACAGTGGATGGTAGTGCTGAAGAAGATGATGCACCAATTCCACTATCAGATTCGGCCTCAATATTCAGGGCAGCAAGAGAGAGATGAGAAACGACTCGCTGAATAGTGTGATGAGAGAATGAGACAAACTGCTCTTTTATAACTTTAGAATAGGTTTCTAGAACATCCTGGAAACCTAAAAAAAAATTAAAAACAAATTAAAAAAAAAAATTTAAAAAACAACACATAAATTTGGGGAAACGTGGCTCGTACGGCCTGGAAACGCGTTTCCGGCCGTACTGCCACATTTCCATTTCGGGAAACGTGGCAGTACGGTCGGAAACGTGTTTCCAGGCCATACGGTACGCGTTTCGGGTTTCGTTTCGTTTCCCAGGAGGAAACGACCCCTAGGGCCACGTTTCCTGCAACTTAGATTTTTTCTAATCATTATTTCTAAATAAATCTTGTATTTTATTTTGCAAACATTTTTGTAAATATTTACTAACCCTTGCAAAATAATATTTGTATATATATTGGTGGTTTTTTCTAACGTGGGTTTCTTGCAGATCTGAAGAAAGGGATTAATTTGTGTTTGGATCTATTGTTTGTAGGCCTGATCCCATCGAGATCTTGGAGTGGATCGAGCTCTCAAGTCAAGGATAGTCTCCTAGCCTAGATGACTAGGGTTTGGAGATTAACGAATTATTTTTTTTATATTGTGTAGCCTTTTTCTTGAGGGCTGCAAGGTTTTGAGTGCTTCCTTAGCCTCAAGACCGAATTTTTCAATGGTTCTGCTTCTACAATTTGCTTGAAATTTTTTTGAGGGCTTCCCTTGGGGTTTTTTAGCCATTGTTTACTTCAAATCTCATCATTTTCAGTAGTCGCGGGTTTTAAAGGGTTATTTATGGCATCATAAGGGTTTGAGAATTATTTTGTTGCTCACAATAAATTGTTTTGAGGCTCTTTCCTATAGGTCGTAGGCTTTCTAGGCCTCTTTTCCTTGTCATTTAATTATCTCTGTCGACTCTCTTTGTTTTGTAGGCATCTGACTAATTTTTTATGAGGGTTTCGTTGGGGTTTTGGCTTCAAAACTTGTTCTTCTAGGCTAGCCACTAGGCTTAGAGGTTTTCTCTTGGCATCCACTAGGGTTTGGCATCATTTTTGGTCACTTTGAATAATTTTTTGAGTCCTTTGCTGGAGGCCGCAAGCCTATCTAGGCCTTTCTCTAGGCCGTAAGCCCTCATGTCATCAAATAAGTTTTTTTGCAATTGATTTATTTGCTAACCCTTGATCTATTGTAGCCTGCATGTGTTTTTTTAAAACCATTTTTTTGAAGATGTAATATCCCCAATTTTGTGAGCATGGGAATTTTGCCTAATTTTGGTGATATTAAGTAAAGGGGCAATTTTATTTTGGAAAAAGGTGGCAAGTATTATTTTATTGGAGATTGGCGAGAAATTATTATTTTATTAAAATGGAGAAAAGATTGTGGAAAATGGCCCCCGCCAATAAAATAATAATTAAAAAAGGAGTCTAAATCATGGAGAGAAATTATAAAAGGAGGATGGACTCATTTGATAATCATCTTTTGACTATTACATTTCACCTTTCATCTTTTCTTAGGGTTGTTTAGCACAAGAAGAAAAGTGTTGTTTAGCACCAAGAATTCCAAGCGGAATGCCACCTCTACCTTCGGTGAACTGCAAGTGTCACCCTAGGGGAGTAAGAAGGAGTCCATCTCAGGGCTTCTCTAGGAGCTAGATTGCATACTGTTCCTAGATGGAGCGTGCTTCTCTTAGGGCACAGAAGGAAATTTGATGGGATTGAGAGAAGCTAGCAGACAGTGGAGTTTTGGCCAGAGAATTTTTAGAGAATTATCCATAGGGAGGACGAGTTTTTCCTTGGGGATTTGCAGGGGTGAGAGTGGTACATTTCGGAGGATCGAATTTATCTATTCCAGGGCTTGCGTAGGGGTTTATTGGCAACTTCTGTGCACTTGCAGAGATTCAAATTTGGGGAGCATTCGAGCTAGGATCTGCTTGGTGATTGAGGGGAGAAATTTGTAGGAGTTAGGGAGGATTTCTTGGAGGGAGATTTGGGCCAAATTCAACAATATCTAAACTGTAGGGCGTTTTCTGGCCAAATTGAGCAATTTACACTTGTTGGGGGTCACTGAGGGTTGGTGGATTCAACCCAAACCCTTTCTGGGTTTTTGTGGGTTTGGTGAGAGGAGGCTAGGATTAATTTTATAGAATTTTCTGAGCACTTCTAAGGGAAAAATTCCTAGTTCCATTCAACAGTTAGCAACATAAATTGTTGGAGGAGGGCACAATTTACCCCAGGACCATTTCCACCACTTGGGTCCGTGAGATATTTTTGGGTTTTGTTGGAGTTGGTGTGGAGAGCCTACATTTAATTTTGCAGAAATTTTGGAGTAGATTTGAGGGCCAAAATCTCAGTTCACCTACAACAGCAGTGGCAATAATTTTCTTGACTAGTGCTGAATGACGGTGGGGAGCTCATCTGACATTTGGGTAGCTTGATCACGACCTTGGTTTGGATTTGCTCACTGTAGCAAGCCCACGTTCCTCTTTCATACTCATTTGTACTCTATTTGTTCGGAAATAAATAAAATGGCTTAGAGTTTTGGTGGATTTCCTCTTGTGTTGTGATTTCCTTCGTATGTGTTGAATTTCCTAGTTGTTTTAGTACATGCTTATGTTATTCACTTAATATTTCCGTTAGGAATATTATAGAAGAGGGTTTGATGACATAATTTTTTTGATTAGATTTGATCTCACAAGCCTTAAAAATTTAGCCATTTGAGTTATATTTCTAACGCTGGGTTGTTACAGAGATTGATTGATCTTTTGTGAAGGGTTTCAATCTTTGAAGCACAGGTTTACGAACCCGCGGGTGGGATTCATGAACCCATCTTGGGTTCTCGTCCCCATGAACCAGGTGCTGAAACATGTACTTCCCAAACGACCCCAGTACTTCCTATAAGAATCTGGTACTTAGTATCTTCGTGTTGGGTTCCTTTGTGTAAATGGGTTCGCCAAACCCCCAAAATGGGTGCGTGAACCCTGAAAACAAGTGCGTGAGGGGTTCTTTATGGTATTTTTTCCTTTCCCTAGAAATCCTTTTCTTCTCACATTCCATGTAATGGCTTGTCGTTGTGTTGAATAAGTTCATGGAAGTTCAAAATTCCAGTATCAAACAAATGATAGAGAAATGATTTGGGTATCAAATATACATATGATATATCAAATGGAAGATAATCTCCTCCTACCCAAGAGTAGCTTACAAATAACTTAATAAGTTTAATGCATCCTTAATTAACCAGTTCACTATAATGCCTTTTTTACAGTTGAAGTTGAGTTCTAAAGATTGCTAGGTTAATGCAACCAGGTCGCTATACTATACTTTGTTTGTTTGGTTGGGGTCTGATCAATTGTTTGGTATCTTGGCATCATCTTTGTTGGCTGATCTGATTTGGTTGTGTAGCTTGAAGAGGTTGCTTGTAGGGTGATCCATCACTATAAGCCTCATTCAATCTTGAGAGTCCTTCCCTTTGACAAGGGATCTCTCTCTTTCCTTCTCCTTCTCTTCCTTTATCTCATAGCTTTAGATTTAATTTACTAACTCATTTTCTTGCATTGGTAGTTTTGCTCTGATCTCATAGTAGCATTAGCTACTTGATCTATTGCTCTTGTTTTGGTTTTGCAAGTAGTGATTTTGAATAGTTCCTCTTTCTCTTATTTGTTTGCAATCTCATTTTCCATCATTCTTGTATGCTTTCACTATAAACTTCAATTGTTTCACCTGTCTAAGATAAGTAAAGGTATCTCTAAAAGAAACTCTAATTAAAAGGCGTTTGGGACATTGCTTTCATGATCTAATTGCATCCCTGTTGTTCTAATGAGTAACATTTACTTTGCTTCTTTGATCACTATTGTAAGCTAATCAGCTTGTGCTCATACGTATATTTAACTCATAAGTGAATTGGCTCGTATTTTACTGAAGCATTATTGTCATTAAATCTCATTGAAGAAATTTTGCATTTTAGATTTATTTGTGCATCCTAAAATTTACCTCCAAGCATAAGGTTGGTTGAATAGAAAGGCACACCTTCTCTACTATTCAATTTGAGAAGCTTGACCCTTACTCAATGGTTAAAACATGTTACGTTGCAGTTCTCTTGTGGGCAATCCCTTGTAGGAATGGAGGCACTTGGGTCGTTAGAACTCTTGGGTGTTAATTTGGAAGCTCAGTGACAAATTCCAACCGTTTGACTAAATTCATCTTTCTAAGAGGACCTGTTGTTGCCCAAATTATACAGGAACCATGACAACGACTTGTTAGTTTTTGTAGCGTCAGATGTGTTCTAGCCACAAAATTTTGTGGAGAGGCTAGAATACATGAGATCTCCAAAACCCAAAAATCGTTTCTGGAAATTCTGCCTAGAAATGACTTAATTAAATTGTTAGTCAGTTTTTAAATATTTCTTAAGTCTAAACTTAGGGAATATGACTAATTAATCATAATTAATTAAGTCAAGGTGTGAATGTTTTAGAAACTCACATGGATCACCTTCAAGTTAATCCTAGCCATCGTTTAAGATCTAATCTTGGTCGTTGAAGTCTCAACAGAGGATTATAATAAGAAGTCGTTGGGATGTGGAGAAGACACTTGAGTAGTTCGATTTCATGAGCATATCGAATTCCTGAGTAGCAACAATCAATTGCTGGAGAGAGCCAGTGAAATCGAAGCAGTGAGATAGGGGCAGGGACAATGAAGCCGGAGGAAGGATTCCAGTTCCGGTGAGTGCATTTGCAGAGAGGTAGAGGAACCGTAGTGAGGTTGACGTAGAGTTGCGCAGTAGCCTCTAGAGGCAAAGTCGATTTGTTGAGGAAGATTGACGTTTTCAGTTCCAGAGGCTAGGAAGGAGTCCTAGAGTTCTAGAGAAACGTCTTTCTGGTCAGCAGAAGGCAAAAAGACTTCATCAGGATCCAGCAGAAGGCAAGTTGTCCAACCAGCTACGCAGAACATCGTAGAGGCTGACGCAGTGCCTCAGAAGGCTGAAATTCTAAAGTTAAGTGGTGTTGGGGAACTGCCTGTGGGGTGAGGAGAATTCCTCACTAGATTTTTGCCAGTTTTTCTCTGTAGGATTGCCAGTTTCGACATCTAGTTGTACTTAGATTATTTCACTGCTGCATAATAATAAAACCCTTAGCTGTTGCACCAGTTTTCCCAAGTTGGGTTTTTCTGGGGACATTGCTCCAAAAATAACTATGTAAATTACTATGTGTGTGCTAGTATTTCTTCCATCATTTATTTCTTCCGCAGTTTATTTGTGTAGGTTGCACTGTGATTGATTCAGTGTTTGCTATAGCACACAGTAAATAAATTGTTAAAAATTAATTTAACAATTAGGAGAATTATTTCCAATTCCTACAATAAGATTCGGGTTTCCGAATTTTCACATGGTATCGGAGCACTAATGATCATCTTGAGAGCTTAGTAGCAAAGGAAGAGGGAGTTTCGCTATTCATTGAGGGGCAGTAGATCAAAACCCCAGAGGTAGTGCAGTCACCTTGGCCAAGAGTTCGAATTCTTGAGGAGAATCGATTTTTCTGAAAGGGATAGAAAAATTCAATCTCCACAGATCGAGGGTTTCCAGAGGCAGAGGGAGCAGCCAATATTTTTTGCAGAGCAGATCTCTAGCTGGACGCAGTAGTTTTGCAACAATTTGCTAGAGCAGAACTAGCATCTGGAGGAAGAAGAGCACACACTGAGGGAAAATTTTCCACAAGGAACTTCTAGTTTCAAGAAGTTCGAATTCCCTTGCATATCAACAATGGTGAGCATTTTTTATCACTCCAGAAGGGAGTGCAAATAACCTAGCAGTAGCTCAACAGAAGGGAAGAGGAGGTTTTCGACATCATCTAAGATGGCCACTGCCGTACTAGGAGATCGAGACAGGTTGGATGGTGCTTCCAACTATTTCATCTGGAAGGCAAGGATGTCCTTCCTTCTGGATGAATATGGCCCAAAGTCATTCATAGATGCAGTGGTAGCTATTCCCATGGATGCAGATCAGTGGAAGGAGTACAAAAAAGAGATGGCGCGGGCAAAGAGGTTGATTCTTGATGGTGTTCGAGATCGCATTGTATCACACATAGCGGGTCAGGGAACGATCAAGGAGATGTGGGATACACTTTACACACTGTACCGAGGCACTTCCGAGTAGCAGAAGATGTACTTGGAGGAGAAGCTGAGATGCACCAGGATGCAGAAAGGGGAACGCATAGACCCCTTCCTCACCAGGATTCAGGAGATCGAGGATCAGTTGTCCGCTGTTGGAGCAACGCCTCAAGCCACAGAGCTAGTACGATTGACACTCGACAGTGTCTTTAAGGAGTGGTAGGTATTCATCCAAAGCATCTTGGGCAGAGAAACCTTGCCAAGGTGGGACAGGATGTGGGCCGATTTGCAGCAAGAGGAGTTGAGGCGAGACTTAGTGAAGAGCTCCATTAGTGGCAGAGAAACGCATTGAAGCAGGTGAAGGAGGAGGAGAATGTGGCCCTCGCATTGAAGGGTCGTAGTCAGGGACAGGGGGAGCAACGAAAGAAGAAGAAGGACCTGTCAAAGGTCAAGTGCTTCAGATGTGGTGAGCTTGGTCACTACAACACCCAATGTCTTCTCAGGAAGAAGGACAAGGAGGAGAAGTAGGACCGACAGGTAGCATCAATAGAGATCGATAGGTTGTCCTCTAATATGGAGGAAGACTTCGCCATGTTCGCTGACATACCTCCAGGAGTGAGGTTGGGAGATTTGGTTTTGTAGCCCCAGAGTGCTACAGATGGGAAAGATTTTTTAGGAGGTCCACCTCTTGAATCAATACCTTGCTATGGGGGCCCACAATATTCAGTAGCAGGATGGATCAATGACAGTAGATGCAATCAGATGCAGAGTGTAGTTGCAGTCAGATGCTAGGGAGTGTAGTGCAGAGTTGGCAGCAGTGAAGAGTCAGTAGCAGCGCAAATGCCTCAGTGATAGCGCAAATATTAGTAGCAGTCAGAGACTCGGGAAATAGATGCATCATACTGATCACAGTTGATTCAGTATTTAGGATGCTTTTCAGTTGCAACAACAACAGATGGAGAGGGAGTTGCAGTGCAGATGCAATGTTGGCATCAGTTCAGCAAAGTCAGCAACAACACAGATGCAACGTATATCAGAGTTGTGTAGTGGTTGGTGGGCAGCAATAGCAGACATTACCAGCGTGATAGGAGATGATGCAAAGACAGGGCGCTGGCATAGGATGTGCAGTAGAGCATTAGAACACATTCCTCGCTAAGAGGGAGTGTTAGTTTTTGTCGCGTCAGATGTGTTCTAGCCACGAAATTTTGTGGAGAGGCTAGGATACATGAGATTTCCAAAACCCAGAAATCGTTTTTGGAAATTCCGCCTAGAAATGACCTAAGTAGATTATTAGTCAGTTTTAAATATTTCCTAAGTCTAAAATTAGGGAATATGACTAATTAATCAGAATTAATTAAGTCATGGTGTGAATGTTCTAGAAACTCACATGGATCGGCTTCACGTTAATCCTAGCCATTGATTAAGATCTAATCTTGGTTGTTGAAGTCTCAACAGAGGATTATAAGAAGAAGTCGATGGGGCTTGGAGAAGACACTTGAGCAATTCGATTTCATGAGTAGATCGATTTCCTGAGTAGCAGCAGTTAGTTGCCAGAGAGAGAGCCAATGAAATCGAAGCAGTGAGAGAGGGGCAGGGACAATGAAGTCGGAGGAAGGATTCCAATTCCGATGAGTGCATTTGTAGAGAGGTAGAGGAACCACATTGAGGTTGACATAGAGCTGCACAGTAGCATCTAGAGGCAAAGTCGATTTGTTGAGGAAGATTTACATTTTTAGTTCTAGAGGTTGGGAAGGAGTCCCAGAGTGTCAAAGAAGCGTCTTTTTGGTCAACAGAAGGCAGAATGACTTCATCATGATCCAGCAAAAGGCAAGTCGTCCAACTGACGACGCAGAACAACACATAGGCTCACGCAGTGCCTTAGAAGGCCGAAATTCTGAAGTGAAGTGGTGCCGGGGAATTGCCTGTGTGGTGAGGGAAATTCCTCACTAGATTTTTGGGGTGAGATGAGGTGACATGGTGCTGTAGTCCATATCTGCAAAGATTGGGTAGGACCCTTGAGGTGTCCTCCTCATGGATCATTACCTTGCTATGTGGACCCACAGTATTCAATGGCAGGATGGATCAGTGATAGTTAGTGCAGTCATATTTCAGAGTGACAGTTGCAAACTAGTAGCAATCAGGTACAGAGGGGCACAGTGTAGTGTTGGTAGCAGTGCAGAGTGGCATAGTGGCAGAGTCAACAACAAAATGCAAATTCCTTCGTAGGCAGTGCAGTAGCTAGTAGCAGTTGGGACTCGGGAGACAAATGCATCATATTGATCACAATTGATTCAATGTTTTGAATGCTTCTTAGTTGCTACAGTTGCAGTAGCAACAACAACTTATTGTTGTTGAGTTGCAGTGCAAATGCAGAGTTGGAAGCAACATAGTAGTGTCAGCAATAACATAGATGCACCATCAAAGTTGCGCAGTGGTTGGTGGGCAGTGGCTAGACATCAACAATGTGACAGAGGGTGGTACAGAAACATGTTGTTGTGGCAAGATGTGCAACACTAGAGTTAGAGAGAACACCTTCCTCGCTAAGAGAGAGTGTTAGTTTCTCTAGCATCGGAGGTGTTCTAGTCTCGAAACTTTGTGAAGAGACTTAAACACATGAAATCTCCATAACCCAAAAATCGTTTATGGAAATTCCACCTAGAAGTGTCTCAATTAGATTATTAGTCTATTTTTTAATATTTCCTAAGTCTAAACTTAGGAAATTTGGTTAATTAATCAAAACTAATTGAGATAAGGTGTGAATCATCCAGAAACTCACACAGATAGACTCTGAGATGATCTTGCCCCTTGATTAAGTTTTAATCTTAGTCGTTGGAGCTCCAACAGAGGATTATAAGAAGAAGTCAATGGGTAGATGGAGAACACACTTTTGAGATCGATTTCCTTGAGCAATTTGACTTTCTAGAGAGTAGCAACAATTTTCCAAAAGAGTTCGAGCCAGAGAAGGGAAGCAAAGACAAAGAGGGTCAGAAACAATGAGGCCAGAGGAATTTTTTCAGATCCGACAAGTGCATTTGCAGAGAAGAAGAGATAGCCACAGTGAGGCTGACACAGGGGTTGCATAGAAGCCTCGAGAGGCAGTTCGATTTTGCTAGAGAGAAGCCGAGTTTCAGTTCTAGAGGCCAGGAAAGGGTTCTAGAAAGTTGGAGAGACAGTTTCTCAGCCAGTGGCAGACAACACGGCTATAGGAACAACTGATTTAGGTTGTGTGTGGGAAGAGACTGTGCAAGGGTGACACAGGCTTGCGTTGATCTATTTGGACGACTCACTTGGAGCTGTAGTCTGAGCTTGAATTTGCCTGTGGGGTGTGGAAAATTCCTCATTAGATTTTTTGCCAGTATTTTTCTTTGTGGGATAGCCAGATTCGACATCCAGTTGTATTTAGAATTTCTCACTGCTGCATAATAATAAAACCCTCATCTACTGCATTGGTTTTCCCAAGTTGGGTTTTCCCATGGACTGTTGTCCAAAAATAATTGTCAAATTTTATGTGTGTTCTAGTATTTTCTCAATTTCCAGTGCTATTTTCTTCTGCCGCGTATTTGTGAAGGTTGCAGTATGAATTATTTGGTATTTGCTGTAGCAGATAAATTGTTAAATTAATTAACAATAATAAAAATAATTTCCATTTGCTGCAACAGAATTTTAGTTGTAAAATTTTGACAACAACAATGGGACAAAGACCCATTTTCACCTCTGTCAATGTCCCTTGCTCTTTATGGAATTTCACCGATGGGAGGAGTCCTGGTAGGATAGGAATCACCTAAAAAAGGAAGGGTTGATGATCTATGTGTAAAGTGATTCCACTAGGCCCATTGAGGAGAGGCTTAATCAATGCTCAATGATTCCAAGAAGCTAAAGGCTCTCCAAGAAAGACCTAGGATGGAAATCAAGACCTAGGGCTTGGGATTGGCAATAAGTATAGATATGCCTAGAGTTAAGATTCCAAATGTGATATAGGACCTCTCGAGAAACTTTGTAAGATTATTGGACACCTTAAATAGGCTTTTGCTATCTTTGAGAGACCTAATTTAGGGTTTATGCTAGACATAGGGTTTTTAGGATCTACATGGGAGGAAATTCTCCCAAAGTATTCACTATGTCGAGGGAAGATAGAGGAAAGGGTCTCTTAGGGTTTATTCCACTGAATACTATGTTCATATGACCCTCAAGAAAGCCACCAATCCAATAGATTCAAGCTAGGTTACCCTTCTAGGGCACACCTAGGGCATCAAGATTTATGAAGAATCCGTTGTGGGAACTCAACCAAATTTTGATATCCTCTAGAGAAAACAATAAGGAAGAGTCCTATCCAAGAGGATTCCCAAAATTCCTCCTCTAATGCAAGTCACAGGATGCCCTAGCTTGCCTTTTAAAGGAGAGGGGCCAAAAATTTTAGGAGAAGAAAAGAGAGAAAAGGGAAGGTTGATCACCAATTCTTCTTGGACTAGTGCCTAATCCTTGCGATATGGAGTCTAAGCTGATTCAAGATTTTGCTAAATTCATCTCCAAAGAGGCTAAAGAATGATGCCCTAACAATCACTCTTCAACAATTACCTACTCAATATGTATGGTTTTTCATGGAAGAAGAAAGAAATCCCATCCACTAGGAACATTCAACTATTGTCATTCAATGAGTAATATGTGCAATTTACAACCAAACAACCTTTTACAATGATATTCAATAAATTAGGGCATAAGAGATTTAGCTAGTTGCAATAATTCCACACATTATACATTTTTCAAAAATAATCGTCAACAAAATAACACTTACAAAATGACAAGATATATATCCAACCATAGAAAAGATGTAGCTCCAAGAGAGATCGAAAATTTATCTTCCAAATATATAGAAATGCATCAAAGAAACTCCAAGTAGCATCCACGAGAAAAGTGCGAAATTATTGTACAAGAGAGAATCCAAGTGATGATGATGATCTCTCACAATGAGGGTCATCTATATTTATATGTGTCCAATCTAATTTGATTTAGCCTAATTTACCCCTAAAATTATTTTAATGTGCAAAATAACGAGGCCAAGTTGAGTCCTAAAAGTGCCAAAGTGAGATAGAGATCTCCATAAATGATGCATAAGGGGGTGGCCCCTTAATGTCCATGTAAATCATCATGTTGTGTTTCCAAGTGGTTCTTGGGCACAAGTACTGGTCTCATGGGTCTCGTGATGAAATATAAGCCTGTAGACTGCTCCAAATGGGGGCTTTGAAGATAGTGCATGCCCTCCCATGTCTCATCAGTGAGATGAACCTCCTCTGGGCCTTGGATCAACTACTAATCCGTGTGTACACTGCTAAGCTGTCTGGAGGGGGAGGGGGCAATGATGGTCCAAGTGCATCATCTCGCGAATAATGTGAGGCAATGAACAAGCTGCTGAACGTGCTGAGGGTGCCTGTGAGATGAAATAATGCTCTAGCACATGACAAAGTCCCATGGTTCTCAGTGCATCCCCTACTTGTGTCAATATGATCCTCTAGTGGGCTTGGGCCCCAGTTAAGTTGCCCATTCCATGATAAAACCACCTACCAATAACACATAATATCTAATGCATCTCCTCACCATCAGGTACAATAATTCATTAGTGCATCTAAGTGAACCAAGCTTGTTAGTTAAGGGCACAAATGAGACTTCATACTGGGATTCCCTTCCAAATTTTGGGCTTTGAGCATTTAATAATGTTACCTCCCTAGGTAGGAGTGGCTAATAAACAACCTTATTAGGTGTTCCCAGCCCCTAAAGGGAAATACATGTCCAAGGTACATCCTTCAATTGATAGGGGTTATGTGAATAATGATGAGATGGATTGGGATATAGGGGTCTCAAGGCCAAATGCCATGGGTTCAAGGGTAGTAATGATGACGGATATCCACATATTTGGGTGTATAGATGTAGGAGGAAGCACTCGTGGTACATGAGTTACACCAGCCTTTGTTTTTCCACCCTTCTTCATTTGCCTTTTTCCTTTTGCTTTTTCTTGAATTTTCTTTTATTATACTGCTCAAGGCCCCAGGGGATGAGAGCATGTTGTGTATGATATAAGCAGTGATTACCCCCTTAAGGTGGGGTAGTTCATCGCTCACTAGGGGGTGGGACATGCGTGGGTTCCTTAATGATGCAGGCGACACTTAAGGGGCCCTAGGAACTACGGTGATGGCCATAATGAAGGGTTAGAGCTCATGTTTGGCTTTTGCTCACGTGCTAATATATTGTCTTGACCATATTTTGCATTTTTTGGTATTATTTCCTTTTGTATGTGGCCATGATATGCTTTTAATATTTTTTTTAGTTGCATCAACCTCCGGGGCTATGTTCTAGGCCTGACCTAGACATGTGGGCAAGGGGAAGGGGAGTACCAAAGCCTTGTGGACCCAAAGAGGGAAGATGATGAAATAGGGCATGTAATGTGTGGAGGGGAGTGAAAAATATGAAATGGGAAAATGAGACCGCGTTACCAAAATCGGGGTTTCCCAAGCAGTGCCCATCCTAAAGCTATAAGCCAATAGGGGATATCCCACAGGACTAGGGTTGATGACTAACCCCCCATTTAAGGTGAGGGAACAAGACTACAGCCAAAACCCTTCCTCCTTCCAAGTCGCCCAATAATCCATACTTAATGTGCCCAACGAAAAACAAGCATAAACACCTGATTTCAAAATGAAAGACATAACTTTAGGATTGGATGGCCCACCTCCAAACATACGCTTTCCATAGATGTGCGAGGGGACATATGATTGGCTTAGCGAGCGGAGACTAACTGTCACAATATCAGCTACATTGGTGGCTTTCAGGGTTGTTAGCTGCCGACTGAAGACAAATCCAGGAATTTTTTTTCTCCTATGGGGTTACCCATTGGTAGTGGGCAATATCTAGCTACAACAGGGACATGAGCTCTCTGTAGAGTGCACAAACCATGTACTCGAATAGAGAGGTCATGAGAACACCAACAATCCTTTGGGACCGCAAACCTATATCTTGCACATCATAAACAATTGTTGGAAGCATCTATCTTGGGTGTATTTTATCGCCCATGTTTTCATCAAAATAATAAAACCATACAAAAAATAAAATCTATTCTAAAATGCAAGTTTAATCTAAATGCATCTATTCTAGCATGAGAACATGATATGATGATGTTAGCTATGCAAAAATCAATATGCAATGCATCTACTCTAACATGCATATTACATTATGAAAATGCTTAGTGTAATCATAGAGCCAATGCAACCAACATATCATTAGATCAACATAAATACCCTTACCCTTATGATTACTCATATGATAAATCCAAAAAAAAGATAAGAATAATCGTATGTAGGATCACGAGGGTGGGAGGTGGAAAAATAAGAGATCCATACATCATAGAAAGGAGTAATGGATGGAGGGGAGGATACCCACCTGCAGAATCAGATCCTTTCTTGTAAACAAAGAATGGAGGATTCAACAATTAAGCTAACAAGAGCCTCCTTAGTGGTGTCGTGCTTCATGGTTGCCTTAAGGTGATAGTGGGAAGGAAAAGGGGGCATTTGGCATGGAGGATTATAACAATTGGGAGGATCATATTCAAAAGGAGAAACCATTATGGGCTCATTATTTCCAAAACGTGGTTGAGAAATATCAATAGTCATCTCATCTTGGTGATATGAGAAACAAGGCAAGACTAAGGCCTTATCAGTTACATCATCAACATCATAAATAGGGTCATGGTCAGAACAACGGTTAGTCACCTCCCACTGTTCTTCTTCAATGCATAGGTAATCTTTGATACCATCTTCTAAGAGGGTAGTGTTAATTTTTGCAACTGCGGTAAAGTTCCACCTTTTACAACTCAAATGACCAATATAATGATTGCATTAGATTCCACTTTTCGAGAGGACCGAAATCGACCTAAAGATCACCCAATTCGGTTAACCGAAAGTTGAGTTATGAATTATTTTATTCACACATGTATTATGGAATGGGTCGGCCCTAACCACATGAGTAACTGCTTGGGTGAGTCTTAACCCCAAGTGACCCTTTAGGATATCCTATAAATAGAAGAGACCTCAAGATCATTTGGACACATTTCCTCTTTTGTCTTGGTTCGCATAGGTTCGACAAAAGGAGTTCGCTCAAGGGTTCAAAATTACAAGCGAAAGGTTTGCTCTGGGTTAGGGTCTTCTAGATCTCGGTTGCTGGCTCAGAACAGGGCATTTTGGTCCTTGGTCGCTGACACATAAGCCTATGAGAATGACTATAGACCCTTGGACGTTGGCACAAAGGCTTATGGGAGCGACTCTGGGTTTAGAGGCAGATCAGAAGGTTCCAGTCCCCAGTCGCTTGCACAACTTAGAAAGGGTGCGACTTTGGTTTGTCGGTTGCTCACACAACTTGGCTAGGGAGCAACTTTGGGTCTTTGTAGTTTAGTGCCAAAATCGCACGCATAGAGACCTCTTGGAAGCGAATCTGCAGTCACCGTCACTCGCACACTGTATACGTGAGAGCAACCCAGAAGTTTCAATCGCTCACAGACAGTGTTGATGAGGGCGACCCAGTTCAGATCTAGGTTTTGACATCTTGGCTTCAGTTGACTTGAGTGACTAGGTAGATCTGGGTTTCTCTCTACTGTTATATAGATCTGTAGATTTGCTTTGTTAGTTTTTGCTACAAACATATGTATTGGGCTCATTGACAGTGACAACAGTACTTAGCAGCATTCCGCACAGTGATAGCAGTATACAACAGTTGACATGAGTTTGTGACAGCACATTACAACCATCAATATGAGGATTCTGATTCCTAGCATGATTAGATCTGTTTCATAGATATCATTATTGTTTTGCTGCATAGATAAAGTTATGGATCATTGTAATCTCTTTTGCTGCATCATTTGATGACGATCTAAGAAGAAGAAGATTTGCAAGGGTTTTCCCCATAGTGGGTTTTGCCTTGGTCTCGGACCAATCCTGGTGTCTCTATATGTGTGCATGATTTTTTCTACTATTCTTTTTATGTTCCACTGCATTGATGATGATGGTGACGTTGTTTCTTTCTATGTAATTGCATATGCTAATGTATAATGGTGTAGATCTGAATAATGTAATGATGATATGGGATGAACTTAAAGTATTAATGGTGAAATGCAATTATCAAAGTAAAGAACAATGTCGGCCTAAGAAAATTTAACATGGAATCAAGGTTGGGCTGAAGAAAAGCCATGGAGATCACCCCGATGATGACACCATTGATGGAATCAAAAAGAGGATGGTGGAGACCTAAAATAATTCTAGGGTTTGAAGAAAACCCTATGCATATTGATGATCAGGGTTGATGGAATCTATGATGTTAGGGTTGGAGAGAAAACCCTGGTTTATGGAAGAGTCTTGATGTACGAAACTTCAGCATGATCTATGTGAAGATGCTCAAGCACTTGTGGGAGATTTGATGAAGTCCTAGATGGGATAATCCTTAGCAGATCTGGTTGGATATTTGAAGGCAACACTGGTATATGGATCATGGACATTGATGGCTCTTGAAGATTGGTTCAAGAGAGAAAGGATCACCTCTCATTGAAGATAAGTATTTCTTGACTTATGATGCTTCTTACTTGTTAGATTTATGGATATGATGATTATGTTTATTGCTTGTACTTCCTGCATATGTATTTGAGAATATGGATGTTTCTAACCTCCTTGATGAGATGTGTAGATCCTTCTTGAGGATCATTTTGAGATGCAGATGTGGAAAGAGACAAAGAGGTACTTAATGAAAAGATGATAAAGTGCTTCAAGTGGCCTATTTCTAATGAGTATGTGCTCAAGTATTTGAATACCTCAAGGTATGCATGGTATGTTGTGTTTCAACTATTGGCTCGGTAAGCCCTAAGGTATGTTGAGGATGTCTCTTTTTAATGGCTCATACATGCATATGAAAGTGACTTGGATATATGTCTCCTATGATGAAATTATGCACTTAGTGTTGAACATTTTGACCTTTTTGAATTCTATGAGGCTATCTAATGTTGATACATTGATACACTTGATGTTTGGCTAACATCTATGATCTATCTGTTGGATATCTTGATCCTATAAAGAAGGCTAGCACCTTGGCTCTAGAAAATTATACTCTTGATACTTGGCATGATGGATTTCATATAGAAGGATAATTCATTGACTCCTATACATGAGTCTGTTGGTAATGCTTGCGATAAGCATGATGAAAGCATATGGAAAGAGAGATTGACACTATTGTTGTTTTGATAAAGCTTTATTGAATGACCTAAACTGATCTCATTGATATTGAAGTGCATGGTAACCTTGATTTGAGAGGTATAAGTATAAGATTGATATTCCAGATCTCTTACTACCTTGTCTTGATGGCATATGGTTAAACTGGATGCAGTAACATGATGTAGTGACTTGATAGAAAGTTCTATTGTGTTCATAATCTTTGAGATCTATCTGCTTCTTTGAGTCTAAGCCTTTGATGAAAGATTGATGTCATGATGCTGATAGCCATATGTTTATGATCTAACATATCTGATGTTGCATGACTCTAGTAGAGACAGGTTGCTTACATGAATGAAGATGAATGATGCAGATCCCCAATCAGAGGGAGAATCACTTCTCAAGATTCTTACCCTTATTACTATTTGTGTTATATGTTGCTAAGGTATGATTTATGTGCATCTGACAATATTGATTTGAAGCCCATTCAGAAATTAGGGTTTCTACTCCGGACGCAGTAATAGATGTAGGAGATCTTGTCCCTGGTCGCACGCATGCTAAGGCCTAGACAACGTCTAGGTAGCTAAATTCGTTCTCATGCTAACCTGAATGGAGCGACTAGAGGTTTGACTGTTGTTTACCATCATCTGAATCTTTCTGAAGTTGTTTGAACTCTGAATCATGATGTTCCTAACATATTCTACCACCATTAGCTGATTTTTGAAGTTATTGAGTTAAATTGTTGATCATATAATGAAGTATTGCGCATGAAATGAGATAGTCACCCGGAAGATATCAAGGCCATAGATGTATTGCAGATAACAACAAGATCTGCTAACAAGAAAAGGTTGAATGTTTGCCATAACATGAGCATGCACACTGAACTTATGTTTGTAGGTGACTGGGACATACATATAGATATGTCACTATGTTTGTGCTACAAGAGGTTGGCACTATGTTGCACGAAACTTCAAGGAACCCCGTGTTTCAGGCCGTACCCGTACCCGAAACTCTGAAACTCGGCCGAAACTCGGCTGAAACTCGACCATCATGTAATCATCTATTAGAGTTAATATAGACTTGTTTTTCCTTCTAAATTGTCATCTATGGGTCTTATTCCCTTTTTTCTTGCAAGATAATGTGTTATTTACTTATATATTTATATATATATTTTTTGTATATACATATATGACGTTTCAGTAGACATTTCGGCTGACGTTTCCATTTTTGGGAGGTGATGTTTCTAAACATACCTGTTTCGGAAACTCCAAAACGTTTTGGTGTTTCGTGCAACTTAGGGTTGGCATGATTTGGCACTACTGGTATACACAAAAAGTGTTTTGTCATGATTCTTGACAATAACTTTGAATTAATGACAGAGATGTGCTTTGACTATAGATCTCTCTACGATAGCAATTTGGACTTGACCTGATGTCTAGTGATCTAATTTGACGATTGTTGATTTGCCTTGATATCAATACTATGTGGGCATGATGACTTATGTGGGTATTTGGAGATTGGCCTCCTTATTCTTAGCACAATGGTTGGAATGATGATAGTTGTGATTTGGCATGAAAAATGGAACCTGAATGACTCATCCTTGATGTATGCATTTGCACCTAGTGACAGGATGACTTATATTATGCTTATGAGAATGACTTGATAAAGTTCGGATTGATAATGCATGACTTATTGGCATGATGAAGTCATGATTTGATATGAGCGCTACCTGTTTCCTGGTTGAAAGTATTAATACTATGATAATGATGACTTTGATAATGGTCATGATTTGGCTTCTAAACTTTGATGAGTTGACTTTGTTGTTGATGGTACAACATTGAGTTATGTAAGGATGATTATGGTGGCTTAGCAAGGCATTATGCTTAGAGCATTGCAATCCAGATATGTCTAGATTTGACAGTTATCTGATGAAGTCAGGATGATGAGTTCCAAGGTATAGCTTTGATATTGATTATGGTTTTGGTTTTATATCTTGATGATCTACTTGTGACAGGTGATGAGCCTTTGATGATCTAATCAGAGGGATATGGCTTATGAAGCCCGAAATAATGTATCATGGCATGATGAATCAATTTCTGGAATTTGGGAAAGAAATTCCATATTGCAAAGCTATTTGTTTTGAATAATGAAAATGAAAATCCTTGGATACTCTGATTTGAAGTTCAAGATGTTGTTGAACTTGACATGGAATTCGATGGTTGAAGCATTGATGTTCCGTTTTGAACATCCATCTGTATATGTATGATGTGCATAGAACCTTAATGAATTCATGAGTGAGTTGCTTCACTCACATAGAGTTGCCTCCGAGCATGCTTTGAAATATCTGCATGAGGTGTTCTATTTTGAGAATGTGATATTTCTCCTATGATATGTATATGCATAGATGTATTCCTGATATTTGAGATTATTGTTGACAAGCACATTTGGATGTTGTTTTAGTATGCGATTTGCCATGATATCTTGGATGAGGGGTCCATAGCATGACCAAGGTTGATCATGATGTTGTTAGCATGGCTAGCCGTGAGGCAAGATACAAAAGCTCCTTAGAGAGTTGTCTGAGCATGATTTGGATATGACATGGATACCACCGATACATTGTGATGATTCGATTCGCAGTAAGTCCCATATTTATAGTTGGGACCGAGATACTCTCATATATTGAGACAATGTAGCTGTTCGAAAAAAGCTCCGGCTTGTGGTTGGCACCTCCGTGAGAGGGAGGATGATTATGGTATCCTTTTGTGATTCATTTGATTTTATATGATCTGACATGATATTTGATTTGATGTTCTGTATGAACAAGAAACAACTACTATTGAGACAAGATGATGATGAGAGCAGCGCTGATCGAGGACACTAAGCAAACTCTTCCTACCTTGCTTGAGCTCCCAGGGTGAGGAATTGAGATAGAGGGCTCCTGGGGTTGAGGGAACTCTAGACAATAGGGCGTTACCCTATCTGTTACCCAGGGTAGAAGAATGTTGCTCCCCTATCTTTATAGGGTTGAAAAATGCTGCTCCCCTCTTGGTCTTTACAGAGTATACCCCAGTTGGCATCATACCCTCAAGCAGGCCAGCTTGATGGGAATACCGCTCCTCGTTTTGGCCAACGAGTTGAGAGTGTACTTGGGGTGTACAACCCAAGTCGATTATGATGCAAGTGTTCTACCACATGACTATTCTGGGTCATCGATGGGAAGATCAGTAGGCAATAGGATGGGTTGAGATAACCTGATATGATTCCGGGTTAAGGGTAATCTCCTTGATGAAATTCCAGGGTCAAGGGTGTACTCCCCTGTGTGATGAGTTATCCTATTGCTCGATATGGGTGGAAGCTATTGCTCCCCGATGTGGTTCCATGTTGAGATGTACCCTTTCATGATATGCTCTCCGATGACGATTGATGATGATATTCCAGGCAACAGCCCGCTAGTAGAGATTCCAGATAGCAGCGTAATGTATAGAGGGTGGTAGCTTGAGCTCCTCTTCGATCACAAATTCTTCTTCTTCTTCTAGATCCGAGAATGATCAGCATACGAGTAGGAACAATCAAGAGATAAACATGAATAAGCAAATGATAGATCGAGATGTACAATGATGATTTGTGATGATGAGACACTTGAGATGGACATGGCATGACTGCTACATGACATAGATGATCCGTGATGATTCGTGATAATACTCGAAGATTCCATAATGGCATATTGTTCAATGGACAGATATTGGCAAGTGGAATTCTCCCTTGTTGAGAGGGAGTGTTAATTTTTGCAATTGCGGTAAAATTCCACCTTGTAAAACTCAAATGACAAAGATAATGATTGCATTAGATTCCTCTTTTCGAGAGGACCAAAATCGACCTAAAGATCACCCAATTTGGTTAAGCGGAAGTTGAGTTATGAATTATTTTATTCACACATGTATTATGGAATGGGTCGGCCCTAACCACATGAGTAACTGCTTGGGTCAGTCTTAACCCCAAGTGACCCCTTAGGAAATCCTATAAATAGAAGAGACCTCAATATCATTTGGACACATCTTCTCTTCTCTTTTGTCTTGGTTCGCACAGGTTCAACGGAAGGAGTTCGCTCAAGGGTCCGAAATTACAGGCGAAAGGTTCGCTTTGGGTTAGGGTCTTCTAGATCTCGGTCACTGGCACAGAATAGGGCATTCTGGTCCCTGGTCGCTGGCACATAAGCCTATGAGAGCGACTATAGACCCTTGGACGCTGGCACAAAGGCTTATGGGAGCGACTCTAGGTTCAGAGGCAGATCAGAAGGTTCTGGTCCTCGGTTGCTCGCACCAGGTAGCCCTGGGAGCGACCCTGTCATCTTGGTCACTCGCACAACTCAGAAAGGGTGCGACTTTGGTTTGTCGGTCGCTCACACAGCTCGGCTAGGGAGCGACTTTGGGTCTTTGCAGTTCAGTGCCAGAATCGCACGCATAGAGACCTCCTGGGAGCGACTCTGCAGTCACAATCGCTCGCATACTGTATACGTGAGAGCGACCTAGAAGTTTCAGTTGCTCACAGATAGTGTTGATGAGGGCGACCCAGTTCAGATCTAGGTTTTGACATCTTGGCTTCAGTTGACTTTAGTGATCAGGTAGATCTAGGTTTCTCTCTACTGTTATACAAATCTGTAGATTTGTAGATCTGATTTGTTAGTTTCCGCTGCAAACATATGTATTGGGCTCATTGACAGTGACAACAGTACTCAGCAATATTCGGCACAGTGACAACAGTATACAACAGTTGACATCAGTTTGTGACAGCACATTACAACCATTAGTATGAGGATTCTGATTCCTAGCATGATTAGATTTGTTTCATAGATATCATTATTGTTTTGCTACATAGATAAAGTTATGGATCATTGTACTCTCTTTTGCTACATCATTTGATGACAATCTAAGAAGAAGAAGATTTGCAAGGGTTTTCCCCATAGTGGGTTTTGCCCTAGTCTCAGACCAATCCTAGTGTCTCTATATGTGTGCATGCTTTCTTCTACTGTTCCTTTTATGTTCCGCTGCATTGATGATGATGGTGATGTTGTTTCTTTCTATATAATTGCATATGTTGATGTATAATGGTGTAGATCTAAATAATGTAATGATGATATGGGGTGAACTTAAAGTATTAATGGTGAAATGCAATTATCAAAGTAAAGAACAATGTCGCCCTAAGAAAATTTAATAGGTAGTGTGGTCACTCTCCCTTTCGAGGTGGTTGATAGTTGTATCATCAAAAGTAATACGCTGGAAAAAGGGAAGACTCACCTTAACCTCATCTTCTTTATCAGTATCATAGAGAGGGTCCTTATCATAAGGATGGCCCTCAATCTCCCACTTCCCCTCTTCAATATGTAAGTAGTCACCAATATCATCATCCAAGGGGCTAATGGGAGCATCTTTCTCAAGGTCTCTGCTATTCACGATGATAGGGATAACCTCCTCAAGAAGATTTGGGCCATTTACAACTTTCTTTTCCAAGGAACACTTCTCATTGACATCCTTCCCAAGCTCCCTTTTAGAATCATCCTCTTCATCATTTGTTTTATGTTGATCAAGTAGAAAATGATCCTTTCCATTCTCTTCTTCTTGACGGTTATTAGAGATAGTTCTACTGCTTTGATGATTTTCCCATTCTTTCATGAAGACATCTTCAAATTTTTCAAAGTCGAAAATGCTTCCTGGAGGCAGGTCACTATACCAATTCTAAACATCTCCCTCAAATGTTAATGCAAAGAGAATTGTAATGGCATCTTCTATGTCTAATCAATGCACAATAAGTTGATTATAGAAATTAAAAGTGATCTTCCATAGAAAATTATCCACAAGCAATTGGTAAAGGGCATCAGGGTAAGCATCAAAGTTCAATGGGTTGAATAAAGCAAATTTATGATAGTCAATGGTTCCTTTTTACTCGTGGTGCTCTTTTTGATTAATGTTGTCTTTGTTGGGGTGTTTCTTGCTTTGAGGGGCATCTTCAATAGTTGGGAATTTATGATCCTTATGGTATAGAAATTAATTGATGATTACTTGAAGAGAGGAGATGCTTTTACTTTTAGGTTCACAACGATAACATAACCATGAATCATATCCTTGAAGGGAATGTATGAATATATGAATAAGAGAATCTTGATGAAACACACCACCTTCTTGGATATATTGGGAAAACTTCTTGACTTGATCAAGGGTTGAGGCTGGATTACCATCATACTTGGGTGCCCTGAATCTCTTACGTTGGTCAAGCCTATTTGAATACCTAGGGATGGTAGTAATGTCCAAAGTGGGGTATATTTCATGAATGTATGACATCCTATTAGGTTACACATATCAATCATGTAGGAGTTGCCAGGGTGAATTTAAAGAAGCATGGAAAAATCAAGGCCAGGGCACCTCATGTACCACGATTACTTCCTCCTATACATTATATACCCAAGTGTGGGCTTCCCTTTTATTAGCTTCCTTTGTACCTCAGCTGTGGCCCAGGGCTGCCCCTTTCATTCCCTACTCCATTCATCTCTTTATCACATGCCACCACCCTTTAAAGGATGTACTTTGGACATACTATCACCTTTAAAAGTAGAAACCACCTAATAGGATATTTGGTTAACCCCATTTGGAGCTTAGAGACATTAACACATGCCAAAGCCCACTATGGAAGGGCATGCCATTGTGGAGTGCCCACCTGATGTCCATGGTTTGTAAGCTCTTTTATTTGATTTCCTTTGATGACTTGTTGTACTGAAGGCTAGGGGACGCATTGGATCTTGTTCAAGATTGCAGACGGTCTCCATTTTGGGTTTGGTTTTCCTATACGGGATCCTAACACTCGAGAGGGCTACATTAGCACATTTAGGGTGTTTGTTGAGAGCCATGAGCCTCCACAGCAGTAGACGACACTCCATGGATCCCAGAGATGTTCAAAGATTGCTCAAGGTTCACCTATTGGACAAGGAAGATGCACCTGGTTCACCATGCCCAGTCGGCCCCATAGTTGTACCATGCACTTGACAGATGACCTAGGACTTGTATGTTGATGTGGCATCACTTACACCATCATCTGAGCCCTTAAAAATTGTCTATTGGCATCTTCGACCTATTTGGAGACCCATGAGGTCACTTGTGTACCCTCACACCCATTGGGAGCACTGCAAGTTTATTATTTGGAGAGCAAGGGGCCAACCCCTTGTCCATTACTTTTGGGAGTCTTATTCATCATTGTGGCACTTATGGACTTCATTAGGCTTCTTAGAAGGTCCAATGACATGTATTGTTGATCATTCGACCTCTTGTGAAGCTTATTATTTTGTTTATGAGCTAGTTTGGTGTTATTGTCACCAAAAGTTAGTTATTTTGCACATTATTTTTATTTTAGGCGCTAATGTAGGCCCAAGTAGCTAAATTGAACTCATTAGAAATGTATAAATAGAAGTGATGAGGGTTCATTTTAGCATCATCACTTGTATTTGGAACTAGTATCTCTTTAGAGATTTTCGCTATCCTTTTTGGAGAATGAATTTTTGGAGCATGGAATGCATTTTGATGTTTGCATAATTTTCATGTCTTGGAGCTTCTTGATGGCAAGTTTTTTTGCATGGTTGGATATATTCTTATACATGTAAGTACATTTTAATTCTATTCTTTCTTTCTAATATTGTCACATACATTGTTGTTGGGATTTCACTTTACTAGGGCTTATTTGTTGCATCTCTTATGCGAAGTTCTGGAAATTTTGTTTCTGGATAGTGAATGCTTCATGTATGGGCCATGTATAATGAATGAATGTTCCTAGCGATGTTATAAAGTCTTTGAAGCTACTTTTGTTGTTGCCCTAGTGCCAAGCGACGTTGTCTTTAAGGCCTCTTTGACCTAGAAAATTCAAAGGTCCATAGTCATAATTATACCTGACTCCAATCTCCCCAATGGATTAGGCATTGGTCTGCCCAAAGGTGATCACCTTAAACCTATTTTCCTTCTCCCCTTTCCTCTTTGTTAGGTCTAGTCCTATAGGTCACCTAGGGCATCAATTATCTCATGATCTAGCTATCCAAATACTTCGATTTTTGGTCCACAACTACACTGGTGTGTCCTCTCGAAGCCCTCCAAATTTTATGAGATTCCGATAGTGGGATCTTGAGATATCACAAGCCCTAGCTCTAAGACCAATTCTTGCCCTTGGTTTCCCTTAGGCTAGAAACCTCATTGGGATCCTTGCATTGTCTTTTATTGAAAATTCATTCCTTGATCCGTTTCCCCCTCCAGAATAGGTCAAGCATATAATTGGTTACTAAACCCTACCCCCTTGACTGACTCTCGAGTCCACTTGGTCCTGTGTGGTCCCATACACTATTAAGGGTAATTCTTCAAGGATCACTGGGAATCCAAGCTTTCACAAGAATTTCAAGGCCTAGGAACCTCCATTATAAGATACATACCCTAAACCTAAACCTTGAAATTCCCCTTAATCCCTTCCTTGAGAGCTTTAAACCTTGCCTCCAAAGCAAGCAAGCCACATATTTGAGCCTCTCTTGTGAATAGGCTTCTAGGATCACCCCTCACCCTATCATTGGTCTATCCATTTAGTGATCCTCATCATAATGGGTCTCCTCCCATTAGTGAAAGTTTGTAAAGAGTAAGGAGCTTTAGTCGGGGTGACAGTGGGCTATTGCTCCACTGTTGTCCTTGACCTAGTAGTAGCCCTTTAAGGATCCCCTTTTGGGACCCCTGCTAGTTTGAGCGGTAACAGACCCTAGGTCAGTTTACGACCAAGGTAATCAACCCCTTAAAGGCTTGTGAATAGGCCCAACAAGGCCAAGTAGGCCTGCGACTAGGATGAATAGGCCAAGATAGGCTTGTGGCCAAGCAAAAAATGGCCTAAAACACTTGCAGCTACACAAAGAAACCCTGCAATCAGACTTTTGCCCTTAGAAATTTTTTAATGAACCTGCATAAGAAACCAATTTGGATTTTGGCAAGAAAAATGATAGAAATTGCCACAAAAATATTATTTGCAAAAAAATTCTTAATTAATAAACCCTTGTGAAAAATTTCGAATTTGCAGTGAAATAACCCTCTTAGGGCTTGCGGCCTCCAAATAAGGATGTGTGTTGAAGAAAATAGGCTCGATGTGAGTGGATCTAAGCCCCAAAATGCCAAATCTAGCCCTAAATTAGTTGCGGCCCTGAAAGAAGACTTGAAAATGGTAGTCTTCCAACCCTTTTTGATGAAAGAATAAGCTCAAACCCTAGCCGTCTAGGCTAGGTGAGGGCTAAAATCATCTAGAAGAAATTCTCCCCTTGAGATCTGTAAAATCAAACAGAACCCCAATAACTATATACAAAAAAAGTGAAAATATATATATACAAAGGTTAGAAATGAAATTATTTACAAAATAATTCACAATATTCACAATGAATATGGTTCTTATAAGTAGGTCTATCTTTCTATAGCACAAAAATAGAGATTGAAGATTTCTAATTTTTTTTCCTTTAGATGAATGGCAAGGAACACCCCCCCCCCCCCTTCAACGAATTTTTATGATGGTTCTTTGAGGAAACCCACGATATGTTCATAGTTGTTGTAAACCATGGAGATGAACGTTCAAACAAGAACTATTTCAAATGCTTGGCACCTGATCACATAAATATTTCCTACACAATCTTGAAAGATATTGTTAGATTTGTTGGAAAATGTAACTAGGTTTGGTCTTCATGAAATGTATTTGAGTCATCTTGTAATGGCTTGTCAAAAGAATAAAGAAAAGAATTATTATTATTATTATTATGACTTATTAAAGCATGGGTTTCATGCTTTGGTCATCATGTTTTAGGTCAAAGTCCCCATTGAGGACTTCTAGGATTTATTCTGAGTCAATAGAGTTATTGTACTTTTAAAGAGACTCTTCTTGGGCTTTTGAATCATGTAAAAAGGTTAAGTATTGAGTCAAATATGAATTTTGTTGTCTACACACCAAGTCGGCCTCAAGGAGGGTTATTCGACCTCACCAAAGGACTGTAAATAGAGCAGTTCGAATTCCATTTGAAGCACACTCTCACACAAGCAAGTTTAATATCTCTTGAAGCCGGAAGAAGCGTGAAATAGAAGAAGGAAGAGAAGGAAGTATGAGTTTGGTCTAGGAGAAGGAGAAAGGGAAAATCAAAATTTTGGTGCTTCTATCTCTCTCTCTCTCTCGTGCCCTAGTTTGGAAGATCGAAGTTCTCTTGTCGATGTCGTATGTGGTTGCCATGTGATGCTGCCACCTTAGGAAGCAGTATTGGGCCAAGATCGAATGTTCTGAGTGAAGATCGAAGTCTTTAAGGGAAGATCAAAGTCTCTAAGGCAAGATCGAAGTTGTTGGGTCGAAGAAAGTGCTTTGGTTGCTGCTGCTGCCGCTAGGTCAAGAAGGATCATCTGCAAGGAAGGAAGAAGCATGAAGTGGTGGGGAGGAAAGTTTGTGTCAAGCTCAAGAGTCTTGGAATATCTCCAGAAAACTTTTGAAGGAAGAATTACTGACTGAGTTTTCCCCTAGAGAGGGGTTTTTGCCTAGCTGTGAGCCTACATCTGGTGTTCATTGTTTTATGTGCTATTTCTTTGGTAATTGATTTATGAACTAAAAGAAAGAAGATATAAAGAAACATAATAACAAATCAAGAACATCACAAATTAATATCAAGAATAAGAAAATCTTTCTGCCTTTCTGATTTTCTAACAAGATTCACCAGGGTTGATAGTACCAAGGGAAGGAGATCCAATGGTTCAAACAAGAAACACCAGATCTACCCAACCAACAATACTTCCCCAATCCAAATAGAGGTACAAACAAGTAACAACTAGATCCAGATGACTAATGAACATAACAAATTAAAAATGCATGTAGGAATTAAAACCACATTAACCAATATACATTACCACAACAAGCTAAAGATATACACCAATAGTTTCGACCACAAAGACTTTTTTTATTAATAAGAAAATATTCCAGAGCTTCTAGAGCCAATACACCATCCACAAATGTTACAATGAGGAGCCTTAGGCTTCCTTATATAGAAAATAGAAAGATCTAGATCCCCCTCCAAGTGGAAAACAACTATGTTCAAAGAAGTGCACAATTTTGACTTGATCCCAGAGAATAACGACTAGTTGATCCTTGATCCATGCCAAAATTAAATCTTGTCCCTTGATTTGGAAGAAGAAATTCGAATTCCTTAATGAAGGCTCTGATTCCGGTCCAAACAATATTGCTTTCAAATTGTTTTCCTCAAAAGTTCCCTTTTGATTTAACCACCTTGGTCCATAAGTTCAATTTATCTTAAAAAAATGATTTTTCCCTTGAGGGAGGACCTTAGAAAATTAATTTCTTTTGGACCCACGAATTTTTGAGGGATTTTTCTCCTTGGGAATGAGTCTTTCACATTTATTTTACCTTGGGAATGTCCACTTTCTCCAAAAATTCGTTTTTCCACTTGTAGAGTTTTTATTTTTGACCATTTTTTGGCTAATTTTTTGCCAGAAAATAAATTAAAATGACTCTAGAGGGGATTAGACATATTTTCACCCTCAAATTGGGTTTAAAAAATATTTAGGCAATGATGTCTCACAATGATTAATCATCCACCTAAAATATTCCTGGACAACACTTTTTACATCAATAATTACATGAACATTCCATATAGAAGGGGAATTTTTACAATTAACACATGACCTCTAGACTTAACCAAATTTTGCGACACAAGACATATGATCTAGTATGATAAAAATACATAGACTCGATAACACTGGGACTCACCTAAGACCTTACCATTGAGACCCACTCTAGCTTTGGGGTATGTGTGGGAAAAAACTACCAACTATTTGGGTTCAGAAATGCAAATGATTGGTGGAGGGTGTAATATTCCTAATGGAAATAACAGTGATTAACAAAGCAACATACACATGCAACCCAAAAATATTTAGACAACAATTAAAAACCCATAAATTGCACCAAATTTGTGCCAAAAATGAGCCATTATATTATATAGAGGTGTGTACAATGCATGGAGTGTGTGCACCTGGGCTTGCCAAAGCAAGCTAGACAATCCCAAGTGAAAAGAAATGCTGCTCGGATGCAAAGGAAAAACTTCTCCTCAATGTATTGTGATGGCCCTGAAGTTTCTACAACTGCTAGCTAGAAGAAACTCTTGTTTAAGCCTCCAAAAATGCTCAGAAAATTCTGGCAAATTAATCTTGGGCTCTCCACCACAAACCTAGAAAAACCTAGGAAGGGTTTGGGTAAATTTTACCAACCACCCAAGAGCCAAAATGTAAGCTCACTCCTCCCAACTGGCTAACAAGTAATTATATTGTTTGGGGCACCAAAACTCCTCCAAAAATTCTGAAAAATTAGGAGTAGACTCCTTGAGGCTAGTATAGCAAAAGCCAAAAATGATTTGGGCTAATTTTGACCTCTCGGAATTACCCAAATTTGGTGCTACACCCTCCTTGATAGTTTTTGCATCCCCCTCAATTCAAATTGTTGAATATGTCATAAATTTCTTCTCAATTAGCTGTAGGATTGCCTTGCAAATTTCCTTCGGAAGATGTTGAGTGAAATTCCTTCCAAAACTCGACACAAAGAAGATGAATCCAACCCCACAAATTCTGCCTAGTAACAATTCTGCGCAGGCCCTAAAATGGTGAGTTTAGCTCTCTCAAGAGCAGTAACTTTCAGCCCTGAAATTCTCCACAAACGCTGGTCCAACCTCAATGAAATTTCTCTTAAATTTGCTGGCCAAAATTCCCTTTGAAACTCCCTCTAATTAGTGGTACGACTTCTACCCCTGTGTCCTCCTGGAAGTTCAAACTGACTGAAGCAAGAGATGATGTGTCCCACGAACTCGAGCAAATCTCTCCCCACTAAGTTCTGAAATACTCTCCTAGGGTAACACTCGAAGTTCATCGAAGGTAGAGGTGGAATTATTGCTTGGGAATTCCTTGTGTTGAACAACATCGTTGTCTTGGCTAAGCAGCTCAAGAGAACTAATGTTAAATTGTCAAATGATCAAAAGATGTCCCAAATGAGAGCCTCCTTGTTCTATTTATAATTGTTGGCCTCTCTCTCCCTTGGTCGCCCCCACTTTCCACTAGTTCACCCCCTTTCTTTTTCTCTTTCTTGCTCCACAAGTGCGCATTCCCTTTTTCTCTCTCTTGTGACCCCACCTGCCAATGAGTTGCGATCTTGCCTTGCCACCCAAGCTCCTCAAGCCAAAATCATCTCCAAAACTCGAACTACAAAATTGTGGTATGCCTAGCACCTCCCCAATAAACTTCATTAATCTCCTCAAATGAAAAATAAAAATTGGGGATATTACAGTCCTCCTCGCCCAAAAATGCTTTTCCTCAAGCAATGACTGAACAAACACCCTCTCGAGCTGTTGATCCCCACTGTTACTGCAAATTATGCCAGGGTCCTAGATGTGCCATTGTTAAGTTTAGGTATGTTCTATGCTAGAGCAATTTATTTCAATTTTCACAGTTAGCTCAATATCTTTTCTAGATTAGCAATCACATCAGCATTAAAGTAAACTGCAGATAGAACATAAATATAAATCGTAGAAGACAAGCCAAGACAAGAGGACACAAGATGTGGCGCTAGCCAGGGACAAACCCCAATGTGGGGAAACCCTTGAGCAATTCTTCTTATATGTTCTTCAATAGTTCAACAGAGCGAGATAGTACATTTACAACTGAAGTCAACACTTTGACTTATCTAGATGAGAGAATAGATCATCTCTAAGAAGATGATACATGAGATATGTTGAAGATGCTGCTTCAACTGATTCTCCAAGGTGACTCCTTCACTTATCATCGCGCTGCATCTCGTCATCATGATGCACCTCACTGTGTTGCACCATGATGCACCCATCATCACATTGTTGGAACTTATGACTGCTGCACCTAATGCTGTACTGTTGTCCCATGTGTCATGATTGAACCATGTTGTCCATGTTAGCTGTCCCATTGCTTGTTTGCTGTCTCTTGCATGCTTGTTGTACCATTGCATGCTTGGTGTACTTGCTACTAAGTACCATAGAACTGTCCCAATGTTAGTTTGTTGTCCCTTGCATGCTTGTTGTACCATTGCATGCTTGGTGTACTTGCTGCTAAGTACCATACAACTGTCCCAATGTTAGTTTGTTGTCCCTTGCATGCTGCTGTACCATTGTGCCATTGCTGCACAATGTCATGGCTGTCCCATTGTGCTTTGCCATACCATAACAACACCATGAATTTGCTGCACTAAATACTAGTTGTCCCATGTTGTACCATTGTACCATTGTTGTCCCGTTGTGCACTATATGCCATTGACCATTGCTGTCCCATTGCTGTACCGTATGCTGCACCATACTGCACCAAGTTGCCTTTGCTATCCCATTGCTTATCATTGCAGCGCCATGTAGCATTGTTGTCCCATTGCTGCACCATACTTCACCAAGTTGCCTTTGCTATCCCATTGCTTATCATTGCAACACCATGTAGCATTGTTGTCCCACTGCTGCACCATACTTCACCAAGTTGCCTTTGCCGCCCCATTGCTTAGCATTGCAACACCATGTAGCATTGTTGTCCCACTGTTGCACCATACTTCTTGCTGTCCATACCGCTGCACTATTGCTGCACCATACATCTTGCTGTCATATACTATGCTGTCTATAATGTTACAACATTCACCATAAGACTTGGATCTATCATTCATGACTGTGATTCAATCCAAATGACAGATAGAGCATCCTTATGTAGAACAACATCAATGATAGCTGAAGGTGTGGCTTCTTTATCTCAATGTTTACGTGTGAGAGCATTCCTTCCATGACAACAATGGTATTCCTTTCATGATTGCGTATAGGATAAGGGCTTTTCCTTTCATGACAACAAGGGCATTCCATGTGTAGAGCACTTCTTCTAGGACAACGTTTAGGTGCGATCTCCATTAGGCAATGTAGCAACTAGGTTTAGGGCATCTCTTCTCCTTAGACCTGTGGCTAGGGTTTCTGCCTTCGTTTCCATGGCTGCGTATTATTACTTCTTCATAGGGCAGCGTTAGGAATTCTCCATAGGGCAGTGTTAGGGCTTGTTGTTAGGCCTCCTTCACCATGCTAGATCTCCCTTTCCTCTTGCGTCTAGGGCTTCTTCATTAGGGTAGCATAGAGCCTAGGGCACAACCTCTAGATTACGACAGTGTTATCCCTTAAGATCTCTCCTCCTACTAAAACCCAAAGACAAGTAGAGAGGAAGAGATCCCAAGTGTTTTGAAATGACTTGAAGGCCACCTCTATTTATATTAAGACGTTGAGCACAAGTGGGGTTTATTTGGATGCTGGCTGACCTTGATGAATTATCCCGTAACACAAATAAATTCATATCTCCATGAATACCTATCGGAATCGGATGATCTTTAGATCAATCCTACAGCCCTCGATGAGAGGGATCCAAGAAAAATATCAGTTGCCATTAATAAGATGACCCACGTGGATTTTGGCCCTAGTTGCCAATTTTAACAACCACTAAATCGTCCCTGACCTTTGCATTGTCCTATCATGAAGGAATCCCTCAATACCAGGATCCCAAGCCATCATACCCAATGTGAAGCTCCCCTTGCTCCACTCACTATCTTGCCAAGTATATGTACTAGAACCCTTTTGCATACCATAAATGGGTAGGGCATCATGATCATGATAATGTAGCACTCTGTCCAACTCCTCATGAAGCTTCCCTACTGAGTGGCCCATCTCATACACTCCAAGAGTAAACTCCTGAAGATACCACCCAATCTCTGTAGAGATAAAATCTCCATAGGTTTAGGGCATCTCTTCTCCTTAGACTTGCGGCTAGGGTTTCTTCCTTCGTTTCCATGGCTACATATTATTACTTCTTCATAGGGCAGCGTTAGGGCTTCTCCATAGGGCAGCGTTAGGGCTTGCTGTTAGGCCTCCTTCACCGTGCTAGATCTCCCTTTCCTCCTGCGTCTAGGGCTTCTTCATTAGGGTAGCATAGAGCCTAGGGCACTCCCTCTAGATTAGGGCAGTGTTATCCCTTAGGATCTCTCCTCCTACTAAAACCTAAAGACAATTAGAGAGGAAGAGATCCCAAGTGTTTTGAAATGACTTGAAGGCCACCTCTATTTATACTAAGATGTTGAGCACAAGTGGGGTTTATTTTGTTGCTGGTCGACCTTGACGAATTGTCCCATAACACAAATAAATTCATATCTCCATGAATACCTATCGGAATTGGATGATCTTTAGATCAATCCAACACCTCTCGATGAGAGGGATCCAAGAAAAATATCAGCTGCCATTAATAAGATGACCCTGTTGTCGCGCAGATTGACACGACAACCCTCAGACCGGGGGTTGTCACTCTGATCCCCGATCCCTCCGTTTAAGCCTGTCTCCCGCGGCTAAGGGGGGTAGACCCTATGATATGGCGAAGACCAACTGTCGACTAGTTGGTTGGGAGACACGATATGAAAAGCACTAAAATGGATTTAGAAGTTAAAAGACCAGTGCCTTGTGGAGTTAATTTTTAATCGATTAATTATCAGATGCTGAGGAATATAAACCATGTAGAGCAATCAATAAAGTTTAACTTGAAAGATGCAAGATATCCAAGATTACCAAAACGAGAGAAGATACTTAAACGACGATCCAGTGATTAAAGCTTCAAAAGATAGAATTCGATTTTAAATGCTAGCCAGATATCACATTTACGCAGCTAATTTTTTTTTAAATGATCATTCAAGCACATTTAACCACATGCAAATGATAAACATTAATCCCACATCAGATATTTTGAATCTCAAAATGATAATTTTCCGAGAACGACTGGATCCGGCAAAAGAAACTTTCAAAATTTTTTATTTTTTATTTTTTTAAACTAAAAATATCTATGCTAAAACAAAAAATTAAAATTTTAAATCTAAAACCCTAAAAGAAAGATCTTTTTATTTTTTATTAAACTATATCAAAACCTTAATAAAATAAATAAATGAAATACAAATAAATAAAAAAAAAAAAAAAAATCTAAACGAATTCTAAAAAAATAAAAAAAAGGTAACTCCTAAATCTAAATCTAAATGAACGCTAAACTTAAAACCTAAAAGCATAATCATTAAAATATATACTAAATAAAAAAAAAGGGGAATAACATCGAAAATTTAATGGAACTCTAATCTAACTAAACCGTAACCAAATAAACGACTACACTATGCATAACATGATACATTTACTCCGTTTGAAGGATAGCAACCCAGAAAAACTATGACCTGGCCACGCGAATGTCGATGAGGAAAATCCAACGCGCGTTGATGTATTCTGGTAACCTGATCACGCTGGCTGTGTTATTTATGACTGAAACGTTTAACCAGATCCACGCACAGCAATCTGATAACATGCAGACATTTCACACCGGCAATGCATACACTGAAAGATAACCAGAGCATTTGTGCTTGGATCAAATCTGAGGAATTTTGGATCGATTTGCAGATGGATTCACGGTGAATAAACCTCCGATAGCAGCGCGGATATGTATTTTCACCTCACGCTTTTAGAAATCCTGATTTCTGCGTGTGGATAGATCGGAGCTGACACTGAGCCTTTGACTGAAGAGTTTGCGTGTGAAATGATGAGCCCAGAGATTCGAACAGTGAAACGCAGTCACACTTGAGAACGATTCTTTGTAACGAACGATATTCGACGCAGCCTTGAATTAAATCCATGCACTATGCAGCAGATCTCACGCTATATCGTTAGAAAACTTTGCTATCTGCGTGTAGCTATATAAATTTGTTGACGTCCTGATATCTTCCAGCCACGCCCGATCTCTACCCACGTCATATATGCTCAGAAGTTTTGATAACACAAAAGGGAAGGGATAAGACTGTGTGGGCGAGAAGTCTGACGGCGGTCCTGCAATTGCAAAAAAGACAAAACCCTAATGAAAACTGTATAAAACAAAAATTTGAAACCCTAGAACAGCTTAATTAATTTACAGATTTGGCCCCTTAACAGCCAGATTCAGCAATGAGCACAGGAATGTTTTAAAGAAATAAAGATTTCAGGTTTTCACTGTGAAGAACTTCAGAAAATCTCTCATGCAAATTAGAAAAATAAACCGAATGATAGACCCAGGATCAAATCCAACTAGGCTCAGCAAAAAATGCTTGCGGGAGTTGGTTGGTTCAGCCGAGAACTTCCCCAAACGCCCACAAATTTCCTACAGAAAGGGTTTTCTGCACAGCTCAAAACAACCATCAGTAAAGAGGGCAAAAATGCTGCTAGATCTCAAAAAGTAATGGAGATACCTGCCATTACTTCAGAAACCCTAACAACACTCAAACCCTAGCAAGTGAACAAGATACCTGTGCTCACAATACTCTACAATAAGCTATTATTAATGGCTGAAAATAACATATGCAGAAAAATAAACAATCTCACAGCATTTCAAGAGAGTAACACCAGCAAGATATGGACCCCAACGTCTTCTTTTATTAACCAGAAACAGATTTACAAGAGAGCTTCTTCAGTACCAGACTCATAGATCTTATTGATCTGAACTGACCCCTAGCACCCTACTTAAAGGAAATGATCCCAACGGCTAGTTCGAGTGATCCATGTCGAAATGATCTCGACCGTCGATGGAGATCAAGACATCTCTTAATCTCATCCGTCGAATTATTAAAAAATAATATTTTGCATGCATTCACTTAAAATATTATTATTTTATTATTTTAGGGTTTTTGCTCTATTTTATGATTTTTTATTATTTTTTTAATTTTTTATTATTTTATTATTTTATTAAATGGATCATCGAACTAAGCCTTCGGAAACATCACCTAGGACCTAGGACTTAGGACTCATGAGGGGATTTAAAACATTTTTCAACCCTCAAGACACATTACATCATGACTTTTACAATTTACATCTTAAGGGGACAAACCCACTTAACATAGACCCTCATAAACCACCCAGTTTCTGCGACACAACTATAATCTAGCAGATTAACACACTAGGATTCTCCTAAAATTCGAATGACAAAATCAATCCCGGCTTTGGGGTCAGGCTGAAGGAAAACTCTGCCGATCGTAGATCGGTGAGACGAAAAACCTTCCGGGACGTAGATTATCATTAGAAAGTTAGGTCCACCTAGGCAATTTTACATACATGACTCTGATCTGCTAAGATTATTTACAATTCATACATGCAGATTGGGTTTACAATTAAAATGATCAAGCTGCTGATGACTGCAGGATGGCACAGACACGTCGATCAAGTGCCGCCCCTTTTTGCAAAGAAAAGGGGGTGTACTGCATGGGTAGTTGACCGGTAGTGGTCAACATCTGGCTCTACTTGGGGACACGTTGCTGCTTGCAAGAATGTGAGAATCCGGAATCTGCATCCATACAACACAAAAATAAGTAGCGTCCATCCAAAAATCATCATATACATTAAGCACAAAAAAGATAAAAGCTCTTCATTTATTAACTATCTAGAAAAGTAAATCTAATCCTAAAACAAAAATGAAAATGCGGAAAAAACAAGGAGTAGGGTTAGAAATACGATACAAAAGATGCCCCGTGGCATCAGATGTGTTCAATATAGTGTATACTGAGCATTTGCCTGCTTTCAGGCAAATCTGCCGGCTGCTTGTCGGATGTGCCATGTCCAATTCTGCATATGGTAGGACTCTTTCCTATCCGAAAATCAAGCTGCTCGCGGCCGTCTGATGCATCAAACCTTCTTCTCATTTTCTTTCTCTTGCGCTTCTTCTTTCTGGCAGGTTGAATTACTGATGACCTGGAACTTTCTATTTCAAAACTATCAGATGAAGTATGCGTGATATGTCTTTCTTTATCCTGCATCTGATCTTTGTCGTTTTTAAGTCTATCTGGATCACCTTCAATTAAACATCTTTCAATTGAACCAATGACCTCCTCATAATAAGATGGAACTTGTTGTGACAAATGAGAAGGCTCCTGATCTGTTGATGTCCCCTGGTTTCTCTTATCCTCTGATCATTGTTGAAACTTTTGAACCTGTATTTTAATGGCATCCATCTGACTAGAATGTTCAACCTTTATAGCACTGATTTACCTGGCATGGTGCTCTTCCATATCTTTTATTACTTTATCATTCTTTTCCTTTATGTCCATCAAGCAATGCTGCATGGAATTTATTTCTTCTTTATGATTTGCTTGCATGGCGGCCAACTGATTATTATGATCAAACGTCATGATAGTCATTTCTTCATCCATAGTTAATAACTTGTTTTGCATAGAATCAATTTCCCTATCATGATCAGCTTTCATGGTCACCATATTTTCCTCTAATCCTGACATCTTGCTATGCATGATTCTAATTTCTGTTTCATACTTAGTTTTCATGGCCTCAATTTCTTTAGCATGCTGATTTTGCACAATCTCCATCTCCCTATTGCGTTTTTCAAGGTGGGTGCATAAAGTTTTGACATCATTGACATAATTAGTTTGATTGCTTTCCATATTTTTTACCAGCATCATTAGATCTTGTATAATTTGCTTTTGTTCTTCCTTTTCATTGTCACTTATCCCTGATTTTCCACTATCATGATCTTGATCTGCAATAGTACCGGTGGATGACACATTCTGATATGAAGAATCGTCTTGGGATCTTTCAGCTGGACCTCTTATCAAATTCTGTTGCACAATTTTAGAGGCAGAAGGCAAGCTGTCCGGATAACCATATCTATCTTCAAAAGCATTGATAATGTCTTCCAAAGAAGTGAAATAATCCTTAGGAAAATTGTTAAACCAATTCAAAGCATCATCTTCTAAAGAAAGGACAAATAGACGCATTTTGATATCTTCATGATTAAACTGAGGGGGTCTGCAATATATGATCATGATGCGAATAAACAAGTCTAGATGCCTTTTAACAGCGATTGGATCACCACCTGAAAAAATAGGTAATTCAGGAATGGCCTCCTCCGGAAAATCATGGAGACGGTGAGTAAAACGACATGGTTTAAATGAATAATCCATGATGAACAATAAGGGATCAAATGGATGATAGAACTAGATCTCTGCTCAAGAAAATCAAAAGATGAAAGAAGTGGAGTCGCCACTTGAACAATGAATCTGATTCTAAGATCCAAAAAGGTACCAGCAAGCAGATATGAGGAAGGCTTCTTGTCTGGGAAAAATGAGAAAATGGATTCGCCACCCAAACAAGAAACAAAACCGAAGAGATGCTGCTGATATGGCGAAAAAATAAAGCAATAAAGGATCCAAATGAAAACCCAAAAGTTTGAATCTGCCAGCTCAAATGAGAGATGAGAAAGATGAGAAGATGAATGAACAGTCGTTGAAACACCGAGAACAGAAAAACTCTGTCCCCGGCAACGGCGCCAAAAAATGTTGGCGTTGCCGGGCCAGATGAAAAGATAAGAAATGAGAAAAATGATTGTCGTTGAAACGCCGAGAAAACAATGTCCCCGGCAACGACGCCAAAAAATGTTGGCGTTGCCGGCTCAAACGAATGATAGACAGATGAACGATGAATGGTGAAAAGATGATGAAATGCCGAGAAAACAATTTCCCCGGCAACGACGCCAAAAAATGTTGTCGCGCAGATTGACACGACAACCCTCAGACCGGGGGCTGTCACTCTGATCCCCGATCCCTCCGTTTAAGCCTGTCTCCCGCGGCTAAAGGGGGTAGACCCTATGATATGGCGAAGACCAACTGTCGACCAGTTGGTTGGGAGACACAATATGAAAAGCACTAAAATGGATTTAGAAGTTAAAAGACCAGTGCCTTGTGGAGTTAATTTTTAATCGATTAATTATCAGATGCTGAGGAATATAAACCATGTAGAGCAATCAATAAAGTTTAACTTGAAAGATGCAAGATATCCAAGATTACCAAAACGAGAGAAGATACTTAAATGACGATCCAGTGATTAAAGCTTCAAAAGATAGAATTCGATTTTAAATGCTAGCCAGATATCACATTTACGCAGCTAATTTTTCTTTAAATGATCATTCAAGCACATTTAACCACATGCAAATGATAAACATTAATCCCACATCAGATATTTTGAATCTCAAAATGATAATTTTCCGAGAACGACTGGATCCGGCAAAAGAAACTTCCGAATTTTTTTTTTTTTTTTTTAAACTAAAAATATCTATGCTAAAACAAAAAATTAAAATTTAAATCTAAAACCCCAAAAGAAAGATCTTTTTATTTTTTATTAAAACTATATCAAAACCTTAATAAAATAAATAAATGAAATACAAATAAATAAAAAATCTAAACGAATTCTAAAAAAATAAAAAAAAGGTAACTCCTAAATCTAAATCTAAATGAACGCTAAACTTAAAACCTAAAAGCATAATCATTAAAATATATACTAAATAAAAAAAAAAAGGAATAACATCGAAAATTTAATGGAACTCTAATCTAACTAAACCGTAACCAAATAAACAACTACACTATGCATAACATGATACATTTACTGCATTTGAAGGATAGCAACCCAGAAAAACTATGACCTGGCCACACGAATGTCGATGAGGAAAATCCAACGCGCGTTGATGTATTCTGGTAACCTGATCACGCTGGCTGCGTTATTTATGACCGAAACGTTTAACCAGATCCACGCACAGCAATCTGATAACATGCAGACATTTCACACCGGCAATGCATACGCTGAAAGATAACCAGAGCATTTGTGCTTGGATCAAATCTGAGGAATTTTGGATCGATTTGCAGATGGATTCACGGTGAATAAATCTCCGATAGCAGCGCGGATATGTATATTCACCTCACGCTTTTAGAAATCCTGATTTCTGCGTGTGGATAGATCGGAGCTGACGCTGAGCCTTTGACTGAAGAGTTTGCGTGTGAAATGATGAGCCCGGAGATTCGAACAGTGAAACGCAGTCACGCTTGAGAACGATTCTTTGTAACGAACGATATTCGACGCAGCCTTGAATTAAATCCATGCACTATGCAGCAGATCTCACGCTATATCGTTAGAAAACTTTGCTATCTGCGTGTAGCTATATAAATTTGTTGACGTCCTGATATCTTCCAGCCACGCCCGATCTCTACCCACGTCATATATGCTCAGAAGTTTTGATAACACAAAAGGGAAGGGATAAGACCGCGTGGGCGAGAAGTCTGACGGCGGTCCCGCAATTGCAAAAAAGACAAAACCCTAATGAAAACTGTATAAAACAAAAATTTGAAACCCTAGAACAGCTTAATTAATTTACAGATTTGGCCCCTTAACAGCCAGATTCAGCAATGAGCACAAGAATGTTTTAAAGAAATAAAGATTTCAGGTTTTCACTGTGAAGAACTTCAGAAAATCTCTCATGCAAATTAGAAAAATAAACCGAATGATAGACCCAGGATCAAATCCAACTGGGCTCAGCAAAAAATGCTTGCGGGAGTTGGTTGGTTCAGCCGAGAACTTCCCCGAACGCCCACAAATTTCCTACAGAAAGGGTTTTTTGCACAGCTCAAAACAACCATCAGTAAAGAGGGCAAAAATGCTGCTAGATCTCAAAAAGTAATGGAGATACCGGCCATTACTTCAGAAACCCTAACAACACTCAAACCCTAGCAAGTGAACAAGATCCCTGTGCTCACAATACTCTACAATAAGCTATTATTAATGGCTGAAAATAACATATGCAGAAAAATAAACAATCTCACAGCATTTCAAGAGAGTAACACCAGCAAGATATGGACCCCAAAGTCTTCTTTTATTAACCAGAAACAGATTTACAAGAGAGCTTCTTCAGTACCAGACTCACAGATCTTATTGATCTGAACTGACCCCTAGCACCCTACTTAAAGGAAATGATCCCAACAGCTAGTTCGAGTGATCCATGTCGAAATGATCTCGACCGTCGATGGAGATCAAGACATCTCTTAATCTCATCTGTCGAATTATTAAAAAATAATATTTTGCATGCATTCACTTAAAATATTATTATTTTATTATTTTAGGGTTTTTGCTATATTTTATGATTTTTTATTATTTTATTATTTTTTTTTAATTTTTTAATTTTTTATTTATTTTATTATTTTATTAAATGGATCATCGAACTAAGCCTTCGGAAACATCACCTAGGACCTAGGACTTAGGACTCATGAGGGGATTTAAAACATTTTTCAACCCTCAAGACACGTTACATCATGACTTTTACAATTTACATCTTAAGGGGACAAACCCACTTAACATAGACCCTCATAAACCACCCAGTTTCTGCGACACATCTATAATCTAGCAGATTAACACACTAGAATTCTCCTAAAATTCAAATGACAAAATCAATCCCGGCTTTGGGGTCAGGTTGAAGGAAAACTCTGCCGATCGTAGATCGGTGAGACGAAAAACCTTCCGGGACGTAGATTATCATTAGAAAGTTAGGTCCACCTAGGCAATTTTACATACATGACTCTGATCTGCTAAGATTATTTACAATTCATACATGCAGACTGGGTTTACAATTAAAATGATCAAGCTGCTGATGACTGCAGGATGGCACGGACACGTCGATCAAGTGCTGCCCCTTTTTGCAAAGAAAAGGGGGTATACTGCATGGGTAGTTGACCGGTAGTGGTCAACAGACCCACATGGAGTTTGGCCCTAGTTGCCAATTTTAATAGCCACTGAATCGTCCCTGACCTCTGCACTGTCTTGTCATGAAGGAATCCCTCAATACCAGGATCCCAAGCCATCATACCCAACGTCAAGCTCCCCTTGCTCCACTCACTATCTTGCCAGGTATATGTACTAGAACCCTTCTGCATACCATAAATGAGTAGGGCATCATCATCATGATAATGTAGCACTCTATCCAACTCCTCATGGAGCTTCCCCACTGAGTGGCCCATCTCATACACTCCAAGAGTAAACTCTTGAAGATACCACCCAATCTCTGCAGAGATAAAATCTCACTGACATGAGCTTTCCCTGATATCTTCTTGCTGATGCACTTGCCATGCTCATGAAGTCCCCCACGCCATTAGCGAATCACTAAATCCCAGTGGAAGATCTGAATGATCTCCCCTTGTAGAAATAGGCTTATCCCCAAGGATAGTTGTATTGCCAAGTCCTGTGATGCCCAAATCCCATGCTAGTCTAAAAAGGATACCTCCATGTTGTCGCTACCCAACTCTGACCATGACGGTCAGACCATCATGTACAAGTTTTTTCCTCCTCTCTTGGGACCTAATCGAAAAATATCTATAGAGCTCCAATGCATCTGATCCAGGCATCTCCACGATGTCATGACCTACCCATCCAACACTCACCCTGATTTGTGGCCGCAACAAGGAAAACCAACCTTTCCATGCGACAAAGGCCTCAACGCTTCCTCGCATGTCAAACCAAGTGTGAGTTGGGTCATCCTCTGTCTTGATCCCACTAATCACGAAACAAAATGTCCCATCAACCAACCAAATCCTTGGATCCCACATGTTGAAGAAAGTGTAACTAGATTCGGTCTTCATAAATGTAATTTTGATCTTTGTACTTGTAAAAGAAAAGAATTATTATTTTTGTAATTATCAAGAATGAGTTTCTTGCACATTTGATAGGTCAAGCACATATTTGAGTGCTTCTAGGAAAGTCAAAGAGTCAATGTAATTATTGAAGACCCCTTGAGGGCATGTTACACTATGTAATTATGTTAAAGATATGTGTCAAAAGTGATCCTCCAAAGCAAAGGCAAGTCTCCTCTTCAAGTCGGCTCAAAAAATGAATTTTGGTGCACTTAAAGTCAAGTTGGCCTCACTAGCTCAATTCGGCCCAAAAGGAGGGACAAACTCCTATATATAGGGCGATTCAACCTCACTACTAGACCATCAAGTGATCTCTGAAATCAGTGAAGAAAAGAGGCAAGAAAAAGGTGCGAAAAAGAGCAAGAAAGGTGCTTCTAGGGAAGCGAAGAAGAGAAGAAATAAATCCAAAGTTTTGGGATTGTTTTAGGGCTCCTCTCTGTCACACGTGCGAAGGAAAAGGAGGACATTTTGCTGCTGCAACAAGTCAGAAATTACAGTCCTCCAAGAACTTTCGATTGGGTCGAAAAGAGGTCTCAAATAGGTCTCCATATCAAGCGAAGTAGGTCCCACCTCAAGCGAAGGAAGGGAGCAAGCTAGAAGGGCAATCTTGTGCCATAATTAGCCACACGTGCGAGAAGAAATCAGACCTAAAGTAGGGTAAGAGGATCAGCCTCTCAACTCGGAAGTATCTCTCAAGGAAGGTCTCATTCTCTAGCCTAAGTATCAAGGAAAGGGAAGATTGCCAAGCGAAGTAGAGAAGGAAAGGAAGACTCCAAAGAAGAGGTCTCTAAGGAGACCTAGGGTTTCTGCAGTTGCTGGAAAAAGAGCCCTCAGTTGCCGGAAGAAGTGCAAAGGAAGAGATCAAGGTGTAAAGCAGAAGAAGGCATTGATTGAAGGACAAAAGGAAGAGAGATTGTGTCTTGTGCTTGGAGGATCTACTGGTCAAGGGTCTAGGGTTTGGCATTTGTCAATTGAAGCTTCAATCAAATAAATTTGCAGAAGGGTTTTCCTCTTTAGAAGAGAGAGGGTTTTCCCTGGCTGAGATCTAACATCTTGTGTTCTTGTTTCCTTTTGTTTTGTTAACTGTTTGATGAAGTAAGAAAACACATGCTAATAATAATAAGAGAAGATTGTACTAACAAGAAAAGTAAAAGTACTTCACAAATTGTTATCATCGTCAAAAGAATCTCACTATAACCTAGATGCCCAAGATTCTTCAACATCGTATTAGAGCCAAGGTGACACATCAAGGAAGGGCATCTCAAGAACACATAGAAGATTGAAGCATCAAGATCAAGAAGCAAGGGCACACAAAGGTTGAAGCATCAGATCTACAAGCAAGGGTTCCAGATCCATCAAAGACAAGGAGGATTACTATCTCCTCTCCTAGATCCATCAAGAAGAACTACCATCCTGGGAACAAAGATAGAAGAAATCCTTACATCTAAAGGCATCTATAAGAAGGTTTATCCAAGAATGGTTTACATCAAAGACTCGTCATTTTCAAAGGAAGGTACTCAGATCTAAGCCAATCATTGAAGACCTCCAGATCTACACATTGAGAAGTTTTCAACATCAAATCTCTCGCAAGGCACCTTGAAGGAAGCATCTTGAAGAACTCCAAGATCCAAGAAGCTGAGACTTGATTCATCAAGGAAGTAGAAAGATCTCCTCATCACTAACACGCTCAAGTAAGTATTTTTTATGCCCTCTTTTGAAAATATCAAAATGTTTTTTTGAAAGGAAAGCAACAAATTGATTGGATTGCTAATTTCCTTGCATGGAAAAAGAGGACTAATCTACTTCTCAAAGAAAATGAACTTCTGGACTACATCAAAGGGAGTGTCACTATTCCTACTAAGGAACAAACTCAAGCCCTAGCAAAGTTTAATAAGGATGAAACAAGGGCTCAAAGTATTCTAATAGAATCCATCAAGGACCCTCTCATTCCTTATGTTTCCAAACTTTAAACCTCTAAAGAAATCTATGCTAAGCTGGTGGAGCTATTCTTAGTTAGTACAACTGGAGAAGTGATGTCGTTGTGTAATGAGTTATATAAAATGAAGATATCCAAGGACGAAGGAATAGTTCCCTACTTTATGAAGGTCCCTGAGATGAGAGACCAGTAACAAGAACTGGGAGAAGTTATGTCAGACAGAGAGATGACAACTGTGGTACTCAATGCATTACTTGAGGAATGGGGCAACTTCACATCAAGTATATATGCCAAGAAGGAAGACACCTCGTTGAATGAACTTTGGTTTCTATGCAAAATTGAGGAGACTAGACTCAAAGCCAAAGATGATGTGGGATCAAAGGAGCAGGAATTTGTTGCTATGGCCAAGAGAAAAAGGAAATTTGGCAAGTTTGGTCCACAGAGAAAGGGTAAAAGAGATATGTCTGAAGTCCAATGTTTTGGTTGTCAAGAATATGGACACTATAAGAGGGATTGTCCTAAGTTCAAGAAGGACAGCAATAAGAGAAAACGAGAAGAAGACCATATTGCCGAAGAAGTGAAAGAAGAAGATAAGAAGTAGAAGAAGGAGGACCCTCCGAATCTCTACTATGATTGAGATCAACTTGTTCACATAAGTCTTCTTTAAAGTTTTGGGTATCATGGGAACATGTAGCAGTAGGATAGAATGCAAGATTTATGAAAATGGCATCTTTAGGAATATAGGAGCATTATGTAGAGATAGATCAGATAAAGATATTCATGTAGGAAGGATGTAGCCATTGAATGACCTCATCAATGTATAAAGGAATGATCATGATCAAGAAGAATCATCTTACAAGGTCACTATCATTAGCAGAAAGGAGCATTTTTAGGATGAGGACTACAAGGATCCTCCAATAAAATCTTCAATAGAAGGTTCATGATCTTCAGTAAAAGTAGATGTCTTGATAGGAATTCCACTTATGGGGATACAAGAAAAAAATGATATGTAGGCAAGGAAAGATGTGGCAAAGCAAAGGAGATTGAGGTAATCTCAATCTAGGAAGCTGTAAAAAGAAGTTGAGATGATTAAAAACTAAGATGAGGTATGTATGCATCTATATTTTCAGTTAAAGTCATGTCATCATTTGTATCAATGAGCATGGAGAATTGCTTTGGTAGCATGGTCAAGGACAGGGTAGATCTCTTTCATCGAAGAAAATGCACTAGGGCATGGCTCACTTACTGATAAAGGTCAACATAAGAAATGTCCTCATATGGAGTATGAGGTAGTTGGCAAATAAAATCTATAAAGAAGCATATGAGATAAAGAGATCTTGGATGAAAGGACACCATGGACACTAGGAGTCAACATCCGATAGATTTGCTGATGGCATCTCCCGAAAGAAGGCACAAGAATTTTGACAAAGGAAGAAAAAGATCAAAGGACCCTTGACACCTAGAAAGGCCTTGGAGATGTGAAAATGCAGGATGCTGAGGATTCAAGCCAACAAGATGTCATGATGGAAAGCTATCTCATAAGGTACTATTTGATTTAATGCTATGCTTTGATTTTCTTGAATAATATCTGGATAGGTTCATGCAGGGCTACTGAAACAAGAGTTGTAAGTGGAAGTACAACTAGCATTCATGTGATGAATGGAAATTCCTGAAAGAAACATGATGAGGAAGAAGTAGCCATATGATAGAGGTTCCATATATGTACCAAGAAGGCCACTTTCCATGGAGAAAGGAATGACATGACGCACTAAGAAGGAAAGTGATTGATGGATGATGCCCTACAAAGAAGAAGCTTGACTGAATTTCATGACATCAAAGGAAAGAAATTGATCAAGCAATTGAAGGACCCACAAGAAGAAGTTGTTGGTGTAAATGAGAGTCCCTAGTTAAAAGGGAGCTTTGACAAGTCCCTAATCGAGAGGGAGCTTGGGCAAGTCCCTGGTTAGAGGGAGCTTGGGTACATTTCTTCATAGGAATGGGAATATCTTCCCTAGTTGAGAGGGAGAGGTAGACACAACATTCTTGTCTCCACTTGGGAAGAAATAATGGAGAATTGGGTAATCATCTGGCATCCGATGCTCTTTGAGGATGTGTAGGGCATCCAAGATAAGAGTAGGCAAGAGGACTGATATTATTTGAGGGCTGAGAACCCAAGATAAGAATAGTCCTAGAAGGTCATACTCAGTGAACACCGGGTGGGTGTGTACCTTGAAAGACAAAGATGAAGGTGTCTATAATCATTTGTCTCACCAACATTGTGCTCTGATCTATTGAGAGATAGAGCTGTCAGTCAAGGCCTTGCTGTGGAAACAATGTTGGTTACTATGTTGCTAGAACATACGGATTGCGAATCCAATTTCTCTTATGTGAATGCTTCAGATTGAAAATGTCCAAACACCTTGTAAATGATTTATGAATACCTCCCTAGTTAAGAGGGAGTGTTGAAGAAAGTGTAACTAGGTTCAGTCTTCATAAACGTAATTTTGATCTTTGTACTTGTAAAATATTTTTTATTTTTTATTTTTTATTTTTGTAATTATCAAGAATGGGTTTCTTGCACATTTGATAGGTCAAACACATGTTTGAGTGCTCCTAGGAAAGTCAAAGAGTCAATGTAATTATTGAAGGCCCCCTGAGAGCATGTTACACTATGTAACCTATGTAATTATGTCAAAGATATGTGTCGAAAGTTATCCTCCAAATCAAAGGCAAGTCTCCTCTTCAAGTCGGCTCAAAAAATGAATTTTGGTGCACTTATAGTAGTCAAGTCGGCCCAAAAGGAGGGACAAACTCCTATATATAGGGCCATTTGACCTCACAATTAGACCATCAAGTGATCTCTGAAATCAGCGAAGAAAAGAGGCAAGAAAGAGGTGCGAAAAAGAGCAAGAAAGGTGCTTCTAGGGCAGCGAAGAAGAGAAGAAAGAAATCCAAAGTTTTGGGACTGTTTTAGGGCTCCTCTTTGTCACACATGCGAAGGAAAAGGACATTTTGTTGCTGCAACAAGTCAGAAATTACAGTCCTCCAAGAAGTTTTGATTGGGCCAAAAAGAGGTCTCAAATAGGTCTCCATATCAAGCGAAGTGGGTCCCACCTCAAGCGAAGGAAGGGAGCAAGCTAGAAGGGAAATCTTGTGCCATAATTAGCCACGTGCGAATTCCAAACACTCCCAAGGTGGCCCCTTGACACTCCCTAGACGCTTCCTAGATGCTCCCTAATGGTAATATTAAATTCTTAATGTAAAAGTGACATTCTCCTTTATTTTTCATTTTCATCTTTCTACTTAAATTTTGACATTACCATGAAATGACTCAGGATGTTTGAGAGTGGTTCCAACCTCATCAAACTTGTATGGAGAAAATAGAATTTCATATCCCATTTAAAATTCAACAAACTTAATAGTTTTCAGGATTTTAGGATCAATGGGATTGTGGCATTTCATTAGATTATATCATGTTTGAGGGTATGTGATTGGCATTTAATTAAGAGCACCAAGCCCTGTATGTACCCCAAGTGCTAGTGGTGTTGATTGTCGAACTCCTTTGTCATGGACTTAGCAAAAATGTACCCTTCACTCAAGTCAAAATCATTGATCAAGCATGTTAAGCTTTCTCTACCATATTATAAGGCTTGGATTAAGAAATTTGATCAAAATTGGGAAATGTTGATTAATATCCCTAGAGAATAAAAGTAGAGGCAAAGGCTAGACAAGAGGAGAGGAATCTAGATTTTAGATGGTTGATGCTCGAATAATTAATCACTTGTGTGCAATGGATGCCATATCTACCTTGAGTTATGTACAAATATTCATGTTTTTATATCTTCTACAACTAATTTGGTATTTTCTATATTTCTTTTATATAAAAATGCAAAAAAAATATAGATATAAAAGTAACTTGATTTATGTACAAATATGCATGTTTTCATATCTTCTACAACTAATTTGGTATTTTGGATATTTTTTAAAAATAAAAATGCAAAAAAAATATGTATATATAATAGACATTTTTGAGACGCTTCGCTTCCTAGATTTTTGGAAAATGATGCTTCCGACGCTTCGCTTCCAAAAAATGTCCCCGCTTCATCCCTGCTTCGTGCAACATTGGTTTGTTGGTTTGTCCCGCTGCATCCCTTCTAGTTGCTAGCCAATTGTTGCCAATTCCCAACTGGCTGCTGACCAACCTCTACAACCTACAATGTCATGGCCTGTTGGGTCCTTGTTTGCACATGCACACTTGTAACTAATGTTGCTAATTTGGGCCATCCCCCCTAGCGGTTTCTTCTCGGCCCAAGGTATCTTGAGCCTTGTTGGTCTTGAGTGGCTAGCAGCTGAGTGGGTCTGATGACCCACTCAAGGCTGTCAACCACCCTTCCCTCTGTTATTTATTTATTTTTTTAATTTTGAACTTAGCCCCTAGTCATACCATACGATTTTATTTTCTTTCTTGGTAGCTACCATATGCTATATGATCTCAACCCTTGCAAAGATATATTTATTTCTATGTCGTCTAATCGTGGTCAAACTTGGCCCTAGCCATCCCTGTACGAACTTGGCTTCGTGCATAATTCAAAGATTAGTTTTCATAGTTTTAGGCTCTGATACCATGTTAATTTTTCCTAGAAACTAGCACCTAACAATTCATTGACCTAGCAGATTACAAATCTATTGAATAAATCCACAGTTAGATTCTTAACTTAATTAGCGGAAGCAAAATTACACAAGCAATCTCAATCACAATGACACAAATAGAATTTTCCGAATCAACAATTCTTCAATAAATCTAAACTTACTTGGGCTCTCGTCCTAGGATAAATGCAACTGAGAAAATTATAGATACAATATGCCTTGGATTTGATCCAACAGAGTAGGCCCTAGATTGGTCCTCAATCGCCTTGGATGATTTGGACCTCCAATACTTCCCTCTTGCTCTTCCTCGGACTTGACACACTAGAGTATCACATTCCTCAATTGAGAAAATCCCTCTCAAAGGCTAGTGCCACTATATGGTGTCTTTCTCCTCTTCTAAGCTTTGATTTTATAACTTTAAATTGAGCTAAATGTCATGTCCCCATTTTATTTTCCTCTATAGTACAACCAGGGTGGATTTCCAGGGCACGGGATGGCCAAGACAGAGAGCAAAATTATGTCATCAGGGGTCTCGGGGAAGTTTTGAGGAGTTTTTAGGGGATCCGATGGCATTCGCTTGGCATATTCCATCATCCACACAACTTGGATTTGGTTTCACTACATTCCGACAACTTTTAAAAAACAAGGTTATTACTGGGCCTGACTTCATTAATTACGCTTGAGGTGGCATTCCAAGAGGATCATTTGATGGAACACCTCAGTGTAATAGCTTGTTGAAATCAAAACAAGAAGATTTATAGGATGGGGCGCTAATAAGTAACTTCTAGTGGCCAGAGAGAGTATGGCGAGTGATTTACCATTTTCCCTGATTATAAATGACTTTAATTAGTCATTTAATTAAGGGAAACATAATTATTTGGAGGAAAAAGACCAAAAGTGACTTAGGTGAAATAAAATAAAATTAAAAAGTCACTTAAGATAAAGTCAATGGAGGAGCTTTTAGAATAATAATAAATAAGACGCTTCTAGAGGCTTGGAGATCTATCCATCAGATCTATAAAAGAGGAGGAGATTATTTGGAGACATCTTGGTTTGAGCATTTGTCTTTGGTGTAGATCAGAGAATTCAGTTCTTTGCTATAGTAGCCCCAGGACGAAAACCCTCGGGTGATTTAGTGAGCGTGGGCGAGGACCCATCTCTCCCCTTGGTGGATTCATCGAGAGTTCACAGGAGCAGTGATCAGTTTAGCTTTATTTTGGAGGTTGGTGCAGCATTGTTGCAGATTTCTTGAGTGGAAATTGTTTCAATGATTTCCATATTATTGTACTAGCACATAATATCTGTTGCATATAATGAAATAAGGCTGAATTCTTCTGCATATTTATCTTGTCTATCTTTAATTGCAGTTTTACATTTTCAGTTTTTGCCGTTAAAATTGTGGTTCAATTTGTGCAAGTGGTTTAAGGAATTAAAAGCTTAAATTTCTAAAGTAATTTTCTGCAAAAAATATATTTGGGATATTACAGTGGTATCTGCGCTGGTTTTTCTGCCAGCGTGAGGGTTTTATTGCAGATCAATTCGTGGGTTATTTCTAAAAGACCTAGTTCCTGTAGTAGAATGAGAATTTGTTAAAAGGGGCTTGACAAAATTTTCTTATTGAATGAGCAACAAAATTTATGGAAAATTGTTGCAGGCATGGTAAAAATGCGACAAATTAGCCCATGGTATAAGTGAGCCACACATATTAAAATTCAAAAAGAAGCATGTGATTTTGTATTAATCCAATGTTTATTTTTTTTTTATAAAAGGGCCAAGGTGTAATGATAAAAGGGGTTGTAAGCATTTTTTTTTGTGGCACATTCTTTAAAGTGGGGGCCGAATTTTTGATTTGAGGTCAATTTAATTTTATTTGGGTTTCGAACACAACCAAACTGGCCGACATCAAGATTTATTTGACAGGGGTCGAGTTCTAATTTTAATTGACAGGGATTTTATGTGCTGGGTTGCCACGAAATTTCTACAGGAGAATATTTGAAACCAAAATTCCTATTACCAGAGCAGTGCACGACATATGCACTGGGCCGAGTTACCCACTGCACTCTTGTGACCGAGCTTGTTTATTCGTATACAGGAGGGATGAATCCTTTTCCTCTCCAGGGTCGAATTACCATCATTTTCAAGGGTAATTTATTTGTCTCGGAACTAAGTTACCTGCAGGTTGAATATCCATTGCTGAAGAGTGTGTGCCAATAATTGCAGAGGCTGAAAGTATTATTTCAAGCACAAGCAAAATGTAATTTGATTGTAATTTTCTTCAGTCACAGATCGTGTGCCTTGTTAGGTGGATTGAGGGATTGTATGCCATAAGATATTCACATAAAACTTGTCCCTACAGTGTGTTAGCCGAGCCAATTCTAGAGGAGAAGCTGTGTGGCCAGATCATTACATGATCATCCAGTTCAAGAGGCCAAAATTGTTATCACTGGCCAATCTACAACAGTGCTGGTAAAACAGGGCGAATATCAACTTTGATCATTATCAATATTTGAGAGGTCAAATGAGTGCACAATTCATGAAGGCCGAATTTGTGGGTGTGACCAAACTGTTTCAGAATTATCAATGTTATCTCAGTGAATAGAACCTTTGTCTCTAAGGGAGAAGGACTTGATTCCTTGTGATCACAACCACACTCTTAAGAGACGACCGAGAGAAATCTATTCCTGGAGGAGACTGCATTCGATTCAGCAGAGAAGACCAAGTTACAGGGCATTGAGTCTCTGCACATGCTTTAAAATTGATTTAAGGACACTGAGCTTAATTTAAACATTATTTGTTGAGTCTTCTGTGACGGCAGCACTGCTGTGAGCTTATGAGCAAAGATGAAATGATATGGTAGAGTATTGGTGCAATGAAGTGTTAAAAGGGGTGGATCGTTTGCTAGTACATTGGTTATGCACATCAATCGAATGTGGAGCAGTGTGACTAGTGTATTTGCTGTATGCTTCGGTTGAGTTTGCTTCTATCCATTGGTAGAAGGTTGCGTAATTGCTGGTGGGCTGAGTACTTAGAACTGTTGGGGGTTGCTGTAGTTCGAGTGAGGACTGTCCAGGCATGTAAATTTTCACACCCTGCATTTGTACTCTAATTATCTTCTCTTTGTCAATGACAGTAAAGTCCTGAAATTTGTAACCAGTGAGTGAGAAATCTATGTATCACGTGCTACACATTTCTGCTGGCAGCTACTATAGACCAGGTTCCACTTTGTATTTACTTCTTAACATATTAAGCCAAACATATCTATTTCTGAGGTACATCCAACTGAAGAGCCTGTGGTTTATCTCCATTCCTTCCTTCCATCATTATATTGCTGTAGCAAAGGATCCACAATATTTTCCTTGTATCAAACTTCGTAAATCTGTGAGGTCAGGGTTTGTGCATTTGATATGGGTTGCTAAGTCAATTGCTGATCATACATGCTTTTAAGTACTATAAATTTTTGTCATGTTGGTCAAATATGCTAAGCAGATGTGATTAGTGAATTTTTGTTCTTAAGCGGCTAAGTCAAAGTCATGTATGTATGCAGCCATTCTATGAAGTGTTGCTAAAGTCATTTTGATGAGAGAGGGTTGAATAATTGTTGCTGAGAGTATTGTTGCTAGAATTGAGTGAGTCTTGTCACAAAAGGGATGAATGCTTGATTGTTGAGTGTTATGCCATGTCTACTACTGGACAAATGTGAGAGATCTATGTATTAGGGCAGCTATTGAGTTAAGTATTATTGTATTTCTGTCAAAGTCATGCATAATTCAGCTTGATGTATGAAACATTTATAAACTCCCTTAATAAACTAGCAACAACAATCAACAAAACATTGTCCAGGGGAATACGTTCTATGCTACAACAAGAAAAGCCACAAGAGGAACACGAGTTGAGACCCAAAATCTATGCATTTGGGACAAATTTGATACTTTTGGGGTTTTTAGTAAAATCCCTTCTCAAATTGGAAGAGCTTGCGTCACTCCTTTCCAAGGTGTATCAACTAGATGGGAAGAGCTTGGTTTTGGCTCTAAAACCAACCATGCTTGCCTTAGTACAACCCAACTATTTGGAGCACGCTTGTATAGGAGTCAAACTTCCGGTTGCCTCTTGTCTCAGTGGTATCATGATGCTGACTGCACCTATACCTCCTTACAGTGATGACATAATGAGGAGAGTCTTCAAACTGATAGTAGAAACCTTCCAGGATTTGGATAATAGTGAGGGCCCTACCTTTGGGAAAAGGCTAGAGATTCTAGAAGTCATGGCCTTGGTTAGATCTTATGAGCTCATGTTTGAGTTGGAGTGTGATGACTTGATCTTGCAGATGTTCCAACGCTTCTTCAGCATTAGGAAACATCATCTTGACGCGGTCATAACACACATGCAGTCCATTTTGTCCTCATGTATGGGAGGCCATGATGCCATTTGTAGGAGGTTGCAGTCTAAATTGTTGGCCATTTGGAGGAGAGAACAATTGGTCTCACCTGTTGCTTATGAATTAGCTGAAAGGTTGGTTGGGCAGAACATTGGTTTGTTCAGGAGATGATTAATCCAAGAGGAGTTGCGGAGGATTGGTGGTGACCAACCTTGCAGCAAGAATGAGTTGAGGAAGGGTCTTTGCTTCATCTGCAAGGAACCTTGGGGACTTGACCACTCATGCAGGAGTTACATGGAGGAAATGGTAGGGGTAGACCAAGAGGAGGTTCCTTCTGACTTCCTAGATGAGGATTCTTCTTTTATAGTTGAGTCCATGAGTTCTTCGATGATACCTCCAGGGAGCATGAGAAGTCATGCGGAGTTGTCGACAAAAACTTAGAGTTGCAACCATGTTTGGTAGAGGAGATTGATGAGTAGCAGATTATTCCCATTCAACGTCAACAACACATAAGGGAGAACAGTGTGCATGATGGGCTATCTTTGGAGATTTAGCTTGTGGCCCGTGATGAACCCATGATGGGAGGGGATGAGCAACAGTCCTTTGGGACAACCATTGGTGAGGAGCAGATAGGTGTACATACAACTAATAGGGTGGTAGTATTTGGAGACACTTGTCATCAGGAGGTGTGGATCCTGACATGATAGTTTTGCAAGAGGTTAGTAGACTAGAGGAGAGTGGAGTTTCAGAGAGATGAAGGAGGATCTTTTAGAGATGGTGGTGCATCTATCTTTGGGCCTACCCACTTATGAGGGGCAAATAGATGCACAAGCAACTGACAGAGCTGCGGTACCTTCAGGCAGCAGCCCGCTCCAGGAGTACATAAACATGACTTACAACATAGCTTGCCCACTTTTGCCCATTATAGAGAGAGGGTCGAGATTTCTTAGACAAATCTTGTTGATTGATTGGGCAAAGCAACATGAATTGAGCATGGACCAAGATCGGTATAGTAGACTTGTTCCTTACACAAGTGTCCATGCTTTGGATTGGTGGGAGATCATGAGTTGGTATCCAATTGATGGGGCATCATTCTTAGTTAGGGGCTTAGTATAGCAGGGGCCTTTAGGTGTGAGGGATACTGCATGTTTCAGTTGGCAGTGGGATGTGGACTTCCAGTTCATCAACTTTCTAGTAGCATTAGCCCAACATCAATAGAGTGTAGTTGGCCTTGGCTCGTGCTAGAGGTTGGATTGGAGAGAGGTGATGAGTTGGTATCCTACTGATGGAGCGTCATCTATGGCCAAAGGTAAAGCACAACCAGAGTCATGGGGAATGGATGAGGGTGATTGCCCATGGTGGCATTGGGATCTAGGAGGATATATTGATAGAAGGCTGAGTCAGAGATGGGCTTGGGATCTAGGTATTGGGGGGTCCATTCATGTTTGGATTGCATGGAGGCATGATGTGGTCCAGTGGTTCATATGGGACCTTGGTATCAGTTTGTAGATGCCTCTACAATGGACAAGTGCAGATTGCTTGAGGGCAAGCAATCTTGGGGTGGAAGGATTTGTCATGTCCCCATTTTTATTTTCCTCTATAGTACAACTAGGGTGGATTTCTAGGGAATTGGATGGCCAAGACAAAGGAGAAAAATTATGTCATCAAGGGTCTTGGGGGAGTTTTTATGGAATCCAATGGTATTCGCTTGGCATATTCCATCATCCGCACAACTTGGATTTTGTTTTGCTACATTTCGACAACTTTTAAAAAACAACGTTATTACTGGACTTGACTTAATTAATTACGCTTGAGTTTCCATTCTAGGAGGATCATTTGATGGAACACCTTAGTGTAATAGCTCGTTGGAATTGGAACGAGAATATCTACATGATGGGATGTTGAGAAGTAACTTCTAGTGGCCAGAGAGAGTATGGTGGGTGATTTACCATTTTCCTTGATTAAAAATGAATTTAATTAGTCATTTAATTAAGGGAAAAATAATTAATTGGAGGAAAAAGGCCAAAAGTGACTTAAGTGAAATAAATTAAAATTAGAAAGTCACTTAAGATAAAGTTAATTGAGGAGCTTCTAGAGGAATAATAAAATAAAATGCTTCTAGAGGCTTGGAGATCTATCCATCGGATCTATAAAAGAGGAGGAGGAGATTATTTGGAGACATCTTGGTTTGAGCATTTGTCTTTGGTGTAGATCGGAGAATTCAGTTCTCTGCTATAGTAGCCCCAGGACAAAAACCCTCGGGCGATCTAGTGAGAGTGGGTGAGGACCCATCTCTCCCCTTGGTGGATTCATCCAGAATTCACATGAGAAGTGATTAGTTTAGCTTTATTTTGGAGGACGGTGCAGTGTTGTTGCAGATTCCTCGAGTGGCCATTGTTACGACCATTTCCATATTATTGTACTAGCACATGATATCTGTTGCATATAATGAAATAAGGCTGAATTCTTCTGCATATTTAACTTGTCTATCTTCAGTTGCAGTTTTACATTTTCAGTTTTTGCTGTTAAATTTGTGGCTCAATCTGTGCAAATGGTTTAAGGAATTAAAGGCTTAAATTTCTAAAGTAATTTTCTGCAAAAATTATATTTGGGACATTACACTAAATCCTTGACCCTAATTTCCAAACTGTTTGGAAGCCGAGATTAGATCTCGCCTCACTTGAGATCAATGGTTGAGGTTTAAACATAATCATTAAAGTAATTTACTTTACTTTTCCCACATTTCTTTAACTCAATTAGCCAACATAATAATTATGTGTTTTTTCTAAGTTTAAACCTAGGCTAAATTACATTCACAATTTGCTCACATTTGGGCAAGTTTTGTAAGGAGATCTATGGGTAACTTCTGCATGCCTAGACACTAGCTTGTGCAGAAGTTCCTGCCCAAGCTACAAACATCAACAACTCTCGTATGTGATTTAGGATGCCTTTTGAACACTCATTGCTACCCTCTCAATTTTGTTTGTACAGGTATTCATAGATGAGATGCCAAAATTTTTAATCTTTGAGATATATGTTTTGAAGCTCCCTTCACCAAATTAACTTCTGTTTCTGCACATTTTTCTGTTTGCATCTGATTTGTCAAAGAAAATCATCCTTGAATTGAGGCTCCACTCCTCGTCTTGTCTCTTGATACTTATATAAATTGTCAAGAATCTCCCAATCTTTAATCTTTATGTATATGTATAAATCATCTTCTAACGTAGTTCCTGAACCTCTTTTACTTGTTATAGTTTTCTTTCAAGCATTCATCTTTTGTTAAAATAATACAACTGAAATTCCTTTCCTGAAGTTGCCTTGTACATAATGGAATTTGTTGTGTAAGCTATACAGTTCTGTCCCTAATCTGGGATTTGCTTCTCTTCACGACTCCAAATTATTAATGAAGACTAGATAGCTGCTTGAAACTGAATTGTGCTTGAAAGGGTAGTTCACGCAGGATCAGTGAGGACCAGAAAATCAAGATAGTCGAATGGTTTCAGATTGTACCCCCTTTCAACATGGAGAGAACTACATTTAGATCTAAGCATCGTGTAAATTAATAAAAAATGCATAGAAACCATTCAAAAAATTTATTGTCTGCATTAAGAGAAACATCAATACGGGAAAAGTGAATATATATGAACTTGAACAAGGTTATTATTATATGTTTTGTCCCAACATATGCACATGCGATGGGATGAATAATCTGTATTTGTAGAAAACATTTTTTTTCTTTTACTGCTTTATTGGGAATGTTGTTCTAAAACAAGTAATCTCTAGGTAAAGGACTTTCACTTTTTGGTCTAGCTAACTCGCAGTTTCTGATAAGCAAGTATAATCTTCAGTGTGCAATTGTGTTTTATGCAAGTTCATTTGTTTACCTAATATTAAACTGGAAGGTTGTATTAGTACATTAGTCTAAACTGCATAAGCCTTTCTAGAATAGATTGGATTGCACATGACTGCAGTCAGAAACATAAAATCTTCTGCAAATCCCAGGTTGTCCTAGGATGGTTACTGCACATCTGCATAAGACCTTAAAGTTGCTCATCAAGATCTGTGCCCTTTTCTCCTAAGAAGTGTTTTCTTATTTTGAACTTTTAAATAATTATGGATGCAAGCATTCCATACAAAAATCAAGTCAATCAGTCATTTAAAGTCCATGTTAGCATTTAAATGCCTTGGGGCTCTGCTATCTTCTTTAACATTTCTGAAAATTAAAAATGATACTCTTTTTGTAATGGGTCATCAGTCAAACTTTCTTATTATATTTTGATGGTTGTATGCAGGCATTTGTAGTTGGCCATGATTGGGGTTCTGTGATTGCTTCACACCTTTGTCTTTTTCGCCCAGATAGAGTGACAGCATTGGTAAATTTGAGTGTTGCCCATACGCCACGTGACCCTACAACAAAGCCAACTGAGAAGATGAAAACTGCCTTCGGGGAAGGCTACTATATACTGCGATTCCAGGTTATTTTTTATTGTATTGGGTGCATTTTACTTTAATAAGGGTTTCTCTTTTCATGCCTTTTATTTTTGTATTATGATTATGGATACAAATTTATACTATGTTTATACACTTAATACCTAAGTCTCCTGGTTTGACTTCAAATTTGAATTCAATGACTTTGAAGTTCGAGAAAAATTTATATGGTGTAACTAGGTTGCATTCTGTTTTGTATTTTGGTTAGAGGTTGCATCTTTAGTGCTTTTAGTGCAAAGTCGTAGTCCTTATAGTGAGAAAGGCTGCTTGGTTCATGTATGATATGAGCGCATAAAAACCCTAGGACTTATTGGTATAGGCCAAGAAAAATGGGTCTATGATAAATGTAAGTATGGAAGTATGGGGAGAGGATTGTTGAAATTGTACACATATTTGTCCATTCTATATATTGTTTTATGTTTATGTATGTAACAAAAGGTTGGGGACAATGTCACCAGGAGTGTCTCCTTGGCCATGCTTAAGGACCAGAAGAGTGCTTTGAGCAGAACTGTTAACCTATGAGTCCCTATATGATCACAAAGTACTATATAACCTCTTTATGAGGTTGTCATCCTTATCTCTTGATGAGGTGATTTGGATTGGATCATTGTATTATTCGCCATCTATCTTAATGTTTTCAATTGGAGAAATTGGAGGAATCAACTTGCGTGACCATTTTTATTGGTAGTCTCAGTTTGGAGAATTGTAGTCTAAAAACCTTCTAGAGGCATTTTGAGGCATTAAACAAAGTTTTTTGAGGTCCAAAAACTCTCACTCGTGCGAGGATCCTATGCGCTATTCTACACTTAGAGACCTTTCTAGTGGTCTATGAAAAATGTCAATCAAAGCTTGTTAAATTTTAGGTATGTTCTATGCTTAGAGAAATTTATTTCAATTTTCACAGTTAGCTCAATATCTTTTCCAGATTAGCAATCACATCATTAAACTAAACTACAGATAGAATATAAACATAAATTGTAGAAGACAAGAGGACACAAGATGTGGCGCTAGCCAGGGACAAACCCCAATGTGGAGAAAGCCTTGATCAATTCTTCTTATATGTTCTTCAATAGTTCAGCAGAGAGAGAGAGAGACAGTACGTTTACAACAGAAGTCAACACTTTGACTTATCTAGATAAGAGCAAAGATCATCTCTAAGAAGATGATACATGAGATCAGTTGAAGACATGCTGCTTCAACTAATTCTCCAAGTTGTCTCCTTCACCTATCGTTGTGCTGCATTTCGTCATCATGCTGCACCTCACCGCGCTGCACCATGCTACACCCATCATCATTATGCTGCATCTCATCACACTTCATTAATCATGACTGTACCCATCACTTTACTGCATTATGTGCCATTGCTACACCATGTTGCCATACTGACCTATGCTCTAGCTGCACCTTGCTTGCTTGTTGTCCTTAGCATGCTTGTCGTTGCATGCTAGCTATCCCTTGCATGCTATTTGTAACATTGCATGCTTGGTGTATTTGCTGCTAAGTATCATACAACTGTCCCAATGTTAGTTAGTTGTCCCTTGCATGCTGCTATCCTTCGGAGACAAATGCTCTGACAGTTCCGGCTATTCTCGGCAGTTTCGACAGTTCCGGTTGTTTCGGCAGTTCCAACAGTTTCCGGCAGTTCCGACAGTTCCGGTAGTTCTAGCCGTTCCCGATAATTCCCAGTTGTTCCAGCAGTTCCCGACATTTCCGGTAGTTCTCGGTGGTTCCGGTGGTTCTGGCAGTTCCCGGCAGTCCCAGCTGTTCCCGGCAGTCTCGGCAGTCCCAGCAGTTCCCGACAGTTCCGACAGTTCCGGTTGTTCCCGGTAGTTCTGGCAGTTCCGACAGTTCCCGCTCTTTGACTGTTCCGGCTGCTCCAGCTGTTCCCGGCAGTCCGTCAGTTCCGACAGTTCTCCGCTGTTCCAGCAGTTCCAATTGTTCCAGCTGTTTGGCTGTTCCGGTTGTTCCCGACAATTCCGTCAGTTCCCGGTAGTTTCGTCAGTTCCCGACAGTTCCGTCAGTTCCGATAGTTCGATTGTTCCAGTAGTTCCCGGCAGTTCTAGCTTCTGCCCTCTAGATTAGGGCAGCGTTATCCCTTAGGATCTCTCTTCCTACTAAAACCCAAAGACAAGTAGAGAGGAAGAGATCCCAAGTGTGTTGAAATGACTTGAAGGCCACCTCTACTTATATTGAAACGATGAGCACAAGTGGGGTTTATTTGGTTGTTGGGCGACCTTGATGAATTGTCCCATAACACAAATAAATTCATATCTCTATGAATACTTATTAGAATCAAATGATCTTTAGATCAATCCTACACCTCTCGATGAGAGAGATCCAAGAAAAATATCAGCGTCCATTAATAAGATGACCCACATGGAGTTTGGCCCTAGTTGCCAATTTTAACACTCCCTCTCAACTAGGGAGAATTCCATCCACTGATCCATATGTCTGACTGTACTATCTCTGCCATCAATGCCCTGCACTACTCTGCTCTGCTTTGCTGAACCATGAAGAAGAAGAATTGATCGAGAATGTCTCATACCATTCTCTACGGACCCCAAGTCAGTTTCATCTGAAGAGAGTGTGTCACATCACTCTTACTGGCCCGAAGTCAGTTTTATTGATCTCAGATCAATATCACAAGAGAGTGTCTCAAACCACTCATACTGATCCCAGATCAATGGAGGTCATCCTAGCATAGGGAGTACAGTAGATACATCGATGCGTCCATCGATAGTACTACTATGGTCCCTAACCCCATTTCCCTGCTCATTAATCAAATGAGAGGTACTTCCCATGAGTCCCAGACTGCATGGGTAGGATGCCTCGACAGGAGAACTAATCATTCTGTCCACAAGAGAACGAATCATCCTGCTCCATAGTTGCCATGGGAGAGAACTAATCATCCCGGCCCACAGGAGAACTAATCATCTTGTTCCACAGTCGCCACGTGGTATCATAGGGGAAGGTTGAACTTGTCATCTTGTACATAGCGCACCACCAGGGGAGGGTGAGTCACCCTGTGGTCGTATGTTGCTCCAGTAAGTACCCCAAGCCCCCTAGAGCTCCCAGCAATGTATGCAACTTGCAGGACCCTTATAAGAAGGTCTCTTAATGACTCCAAGTCGCTCGGGAAAGTCAAAGATTTGACCATTCCCCGGGGCTTTGACAAAATGCCTACGACCTGTACATCAGTCTCAATGCGATGGAGCCTCCTCGCTCATCGACTTACCATATCCCAGATAAGGTAGTATCTGATGTCTATCTGTTGGAGCAATCATCGAATACGGGATTCCTCAATAATCGAATCCCCCCTCTGGTTGTCACAGAGAATCACAGTGGTATTCATCATGTGTACAAACAGCGCACTTAAGAGCTTCTGCAACCATGCAACTTCACACGAGATCATACTGGTAGCTATGTATTCGGTCTCAGCGGTGCTTATAGCAACCGACTTCTGATTCCTGCTCATCCATGATATTGAAGCAGAATCCAAAGAGAACCAGCACTGAGAAGTGCTCTAGTGATCCCAGTCAACATTCAAATAATCATGCAGTTTCATATTTCTGGCAGTTTATCTCAATCCATGAGAGATTGTGCCCCGAAGATATCTTAGAAGATTCTTGGCACCAATCCAGTGAGGCTCAACCAAATATGAGCTCACCATGCTAACTACAAAACATATGTCCAGACAGAAGTTCACCAAGAACATCAACGCGAATGAGTTTATGAAACTCAGAGGCATTTCCCAAATCTGGTCCGACATCACTACCATATAACTTCTTAAAGTTAAGATCCTCGAGGTAGTCACAGGCTTGCAGTTTATCATTCCACATCTGGAATCCGACTCCATCTTACTTTTGCAAATGAGAGGGTCTGCACCTGTCATAAATAGGTCGTCCTCATAAGGTGCTGGTATGAGAGGTCTATCATCCACAACCTTCAAACAATGGTTTGGATCGGCTTCACTCTTAGTGAATCTTAGCTTCATCTGACAGCTATCAATCCTCTCATACTATGCCCGGGTAGTTTTGCTTCAAGACATAGAGGGCTTTCTTCCACTTGCATACGTGAGATTCCTGATCATCAATCTCAAACCCCTCGGGTTGTTCCAAGCCTGTGGAGCCGCTACATGAGGGGAATGGTGCCCTTGTAAGATTTCCCTTAGGTACATCTGAGACATGTACTTTCATGCTCTTTTGAATTCAAGCATCCCTGTCACCATCTGACTCACAGACCTCCAATGCTATGTGTCAATGGACATGGTCCCCAGTGGACTTCCTGCAACTTGATACAATCCTGAACTCAAAAACATCTTTGAAAATTCTATTTTCAAACACGTACCTTTCCATCGATGAGTGCCACCTCGTAACCTTTGACTTCCATTGCTGAAATGGACACCAGGTTCTTCTTGCGATCAGGTACATAAAAGAGATTTATAAATGAATCGAGTTACCCTCATTCAATTGAGGGGTACCATTCCTTACACCCTTTCCGGGATAGGTGGCATCAACTCCAAGTATAATCCCACATTGTTTCCATCTCTACCAAATTAGAGAGTGCACCCTTCTATCTAATGAAGTGCCTTGAAGCACTACCATCAATAAGCCAGATTCCCAAAGAATCTGAAGAACAGGGCTAATACAAGATAACGCTTCTTTATCTGATCAAAAACAACATTTGATTCTTCATACCTGGGGTTCCTTGCTTTCTTTGAAGAGTCGGCCATTTCCTTGATGACCTGCATTACCTGTCATTCCTTTGATCATTGAAGATGACCCTGGAATGGTTGTTATCTTCATCAAGAGATGTGTCTCTGCCATTCGGACACTCCTTTGCATAATGGTCGAACTTATTGCAACAAAGGCATTTGCCTTTCCTTCTACCCTTAGATCCAGACTTCCTAATGAAGTGATCTTTAAGTAGGCCATCAGAAACTTCCGCCACGCCATTCTGATAATATTCTCTGCTTTGACTTCACCCTCGGTGAATTTGAAGAGGGATGAGGAATCCATTGATCCTTTTGTCCTTTCCCAACTGTCTTTGGTGATTGCTCTTTCACTCTTGCTTGGGCATTGTCTTCACCTCAGCTCTGATACCATGTTAAATTCTAGGTATGTTCTATGCTTAAAGCAATTTATTTCAATTTTCACAGTTAGCTCAATATCTTTTCTAGATTAGCAATCACATCAGCATTAAAGTAAACTGCAGATAGAACATAAACATAAATCGCAGAAGACAAGCCAAGACAAGAGGACACAAGATGTGGCGCTAGCCAAGGACAAACCCTATTGTGGGGAAACCCTTGATCAATTCTTCTTATATGTTCTTCAGTAGTTCAGCAAAGAGAGAGAGAGATAGTATGTTTACAACAGAAGTCAACACTTTGACTTATCTAGATAAGAGCAAAGATCATCTCGAAGAAGATGATACATGAGATCAGTTGAAGACATGCTGCTTCAACTGATTCTCCAAGGTGACTCCTTCACCTATCGTTGTGTTGCATTTCGTCACTACGCTGCACCATGCTGCACCCATCATCACTATGTTGCATCTCATCACGCTTCATTAATCATGACTGTACCCATCACTGTACTGCATTATGTGCCATTGTTACACCATGTTGTCGTACTGACTTATGCTCTGGGTGCACCTTAATTTCTTGTTGTCCTTAGCATGCTTGTTGTTGCATGCTAGTTATAACATTGCATGCTTGGTGTATTTGCTGCTAAGTACCATACAATTGTCCCAATGTTAGTTAGTTGTCCCTTGCATGCTTCTCTCCTTTGGAGACAAATGCTCCGACAGTTCCTGGCAGTTAGGCTGTTCCCGACAGTTTCTGGCAGTTCCCGACAATTCCCTGCAGTTCCGGATGTTCTGGTTGTTCTCAGTTGTTCCTACAGTTTCGGCAGTTCCCGACAGTTCCGGCAGTTCCCAGCGGTTCCGGCAGTTCCTGCTGTTCCGGACAGTTCCCGCAATTCCGGCAGTTCTCGGCAGTCCTCGCAGTCCCGACAGTTCCCAGCAGTCCTGGCAGTCCCGACAGTTCCCGACAGTTCTCGACAGTTCCAGCAGTTCTGGCTGTTCCCAGTAGTTCCAGCAGTTTTGGCTGTTCCGGTTGCTCCGGCAGTTCTCGACAGTTCCGTCAATTCCGGCAGTTCCCGATAGTTCCGTCAGTTCCGGCAGTTCCTGACAGTTCCGGCAGTTCTCGGCAGTCCCGACTGTTCCAGCTGTTCCAGTTGTCCCGACTGTTCCGGCTGTTCGACTGTTTCGATTGTTCCCGACAATTCCGTCAGTTCTCGGCAGTTTCGTCAGTTCCCGACAGTTCCGTCAGTTCCGACAGTGCCCAACAGTTTCGACAGTTCTCGGTAGTTCCGGCTTCTGCCCTCTAGATTAGGGCAGCGTTATCCCCTAGGATCTCTCCTCCTACTAAAACCCAAAGACAAGTAGAGTGGAAGAGATCCCAAGTGTGTTGAAATGATTTGAAGGCCACCTCTATTTATACTAAAACGTTGAGCACAAGTGGGTTTATTTGGTTGCTGGTCGACCTTGACGAATTGTCCCATAACACAAATAAATTCATATCTCCATGAATACTTATTAGAATCGGATGATCTTTAGATCAATCCTACAACTCTCGATGAGAGGGATCCAAGAAAAATATCAGCTTCCATTAATAAGATGACCCACATGGAGTTTGGCCCTTGTTTCCAATTTTAACTGCCTTCGGGGAAGGCTACTATACGCTGCAATTCCAGGTTATTTTTTATTGTATTGGGTGCATTTTACTTTAATAAGGGCTTCTCTTTTCATGCCTTTTATTTTTGTATTATGATTATGGATACAAATTTATACTATGTTTATACACTTAATAGCTAAGTCTCTTGGTTTGACTTCAAATTTGAATTCGATGACTTTGAAGTTCGAGAAAAATTCGAAAATAAAAATTTATATGGTGTAACTAGGTTGCATTCTGTTTTGTATTTTGGTTAGAGGTTTCATCTTTAGTGCTTTTTAGTGCAAATTCGTAGTCCTTATAGTGAGAGAAAGGTTGCTTGGTTCATGTATGATATGAGAGCATAAAAACCCTAGGACTTATAGGTATAGGCCAAGAAAAATGGGTCTATGATAAATGTAAGTAAGGAAGTATGGGGTGAGGATTGTTGAAATTGTACACATATTTGTACATTCTATATATTGTTTTATGTTTATGTATGTAACAAAAGGTTGGGGGTAATGTCACCAAGAGTGTCTCCTTGGCCATGCTTAAGGACCAGAAGAGTGCTTTGAGCAGAACTATTAACCTATGAGTCCCTATACGATCACAAAGTCCTATATAACCTCTTTATGAGGTTGTCATCCTTATCTCTTGATGAGGTGATTTGGATTGGATCATTGTATTATTTGCCATCTATCTTAATGTTTTCAATTGGAGAAATTGGAGGAATCAACTTGCGGGACCATTTTTATTGGCAGTCTCAGTTTGGAGAATTGTAGTCTAAAACCTTCTAGAAGCATTTTGAGGCATTAAACAAAGTTTTCTGGGGTCCAAAAACTCTCACTTGTGCCAGGATCCTATGTGCTATTCTACACTCAGAGACCTTTCTAGTGGTGTGAGAAAAATGTCAATCAAAGTTCATACGCAAAATCGATGCCTTCCAAAAGTTGACCTTCCTATTTGACCACCATGGTTTGAGAGCATACCACATCAGCCCACATTATTCATTCAAAAGGGGCTAGCCACATGTGGACTATGATGAAGACTTTAGAAGGGTCAAAGTTGTAACTCTAGTTGAGAATTGAAGGAGTCAAACCTAACTCCTAGTTGGCTATGAGACTGTTAAAACTGAGCCAAAAGGAGGAGTAAGGGGTTCTATTCTATTTGATTGTATCTTGTTCCATGATAGAGAAGAGTAATTGGGAGTGGGAGTTAAAGAGAATAATGAAGGAGTTAGTGTTTTGTAGTAATCTAACAGTCCATAGGTCTTAGGTAACTTCATAGAGAGTTCCTTCTCCACAGTGCTTGCTTTATTTCCATAGTAGAAAAGAGTGCAGAATAGACTTAATTCTAGCTGGGTATTCTTTTGTAAGGGTTCCTAGAGAAAATCCTTGTGTTCACTATGGTTGGTGTATGATTGTATTTGTTTTTCTCTATTTTCCACATTTTATCTATTTCATACATAAGCAGAAAATCAATAATTAACAAGCTAGAATCTAAATGAATTTGATCTCTATAGTATAGATTTTAGTTTATCTTATTAGATTTGTTGTGATGAACTATCTAGTGGAATATCCATAGCAATTTACATATCAAATGAGTTGTTAGTGTGAGATCATATCTAGATCTTAAAGTGGTCACATTTATGGACTATTTATCAATGTTCCGTGGGGATGTGTCCCACAAGATGAAGGAATAAGTTGCAAGGAACAATCCATTTTTCCAGCGCGCGGTTGATGCTATTGCTATTGTTGGCCCGGGGTACAAAGTCCCTTCTTATGATGACTTTAGAGGGCACATTCTTCAAAATGAAAAGGTTGACTGCACTAAGAGATTGGAGGAGTTTAGGGCATCATGGGCACACATAGGATGCACTGTGATGTCCGATGGTTGGACCAATCAAAAGGGTAGAAGCCTTATTAACTTCTTGGTAAGGGGACATTGTTATGAAATCAGTTGATGCGTTTGCACATATCAAAGATGCATGGTTATTATGTGATTTGTTGGATGTGTTCATTTTAGAGGTGGGTCCACAACATGTTGTCCAAGTCATAACGGACAATGTTGCAAATTATGTTGCTGCTGGCAAGATGCTTATGGAGAGGCATCCTACCTTATTTTGGACACTTTGTGCTACACACTGCATTGATTTGATATTGGAGGACATAGGAAAAATTCCTTTTGTCAAGGATATTGTTGAGTCATCAAAAAAATTACAAAATTTATATATAATCATGCATCTGTGCTTCATTTGATGAGAACATTTACCAACAACAAGGAGTTGGTACACCCTGCCATTACACAGTTTGCCACCAGTTTCATATCTCTTGAATCCCTCTTGAATTCTATGTGGGATGTGAAGAGAATGTTTATTTTAGAGGAGTGGAGTGCTTTGGCATTTAGTCACAAACCAGAGGGAGACGCCATATGCAGATTAGTTTAATACCACGAAAGCTTCTGGGCAAGAGTGCAAGAGGTGTGTAGCATTATTGAACCTTTGGTAAAGGTTCTTCGATTAATTGATGGAGACAAGACCGCAATGGGCTATTTGTATGAGGCCATGGATAGGGCCAAAGAATCCATTCAGAGCAATGTTGCACGAAGCGGGGACGTTTTTTGGAAGCGGGGACGCGGAAGCGTCATTTTCCAAAAATCTAGGAAGCGAAGCGTCTGCTATATATATATATATTTTATATTTTTTTTACATTTATATTCAAAATAAACATCCCAAATACCAAATTAGTTGTAGAAGACATGAAAACATGCATATGTTTGCATAAATTATGATAGATATGGCATCCATGATTCCATTGTTGTTACTAGTATGTACATCAATGATTAATTATTCAAGCATCAACCATCTATATTCTAGCAATTACAAACATACATCAAAGTTTTAAGCATATTATAAAACTTAAAACATTTAAGCATATTATAAAACATTGAGCATATTATGATTTATCTAGCAAGTGAGCAACTATCAACTTTTGTCATGTTCAAAATTCAAATAATAATGTTTACAAAATAGGTCACTTGGTCACCGCCAAGACAAAAAGGTTCAAATTCACAAGCCTACAAGTCTAATGATTAATCTATGACAAAAGTAGTAAATTGTGAATATATCTACTAATCTCTCCTCCTTCCACCACGAAGAGAACATGGCGGTGGGCCTCCATGTGGTGGCAATGAAGAAGATGGTGCCTGTGGAAGTTGTGGCACTAAAACTGATGAAGACGAACCCTTGCTGTTGGTGTTGAACCATGGAACCTAGGAACCAAGGGACTAGATGGGTGTGGCATCTCAACTCGATCATCATCATCTTGGAATCGCTAATTGCATGCATGCTGCCAAATGGACCAGTGCTAAGCATATAGTTGCTCAATTATCTCCATATGAAACGCGTTTTGGAAAAAATCGAAACGCGTTTCCAAAAAACCGAAACACGAATCCAAAAAATCGAAACGCAGATCGGAAAAAACAGAAACGCAGATCGGAAAAAACCGAAACGCGTTTCAGAAAAAACCGAAACGCGGATCGGGCCGAAAGGTTCCGAAATGGCAGTAACCGCATTTTCAGCCCGATCCGCGTTTCGAAGGGCGGATCCCCCACGGATCCGTACAGATCGCGGATCGGGCTTTTGATCCGGGGGGGGACGTTTCCTGCAACACTGATTCAGACCTACTATGATGATAAGGGGGAGGAGGGATTTGAGAAACAACAACTCCTATGGGAAGTGATTGATGAGTGATGGAACAATACACTCCATCATCCCATGCATGCTACAGAGATCTACCTAAACCCCGCATTTGCTTACTCCTGTGGTTTCTTATTTGATGCTGAGGTCATGGATGGATTCTTCACTTGTGTTCAGAAGATGGTGCCATATCCAACAGAATGTGAAAAAAATCTCCAAAGAAATGGGGATATACAGGATGGGAGGTGGCACATTTAGCTTTGGCATGGCTGTTGTGAATAGGAAGACTAAAGTTCCAGATAAGTTTTAGTTTGTTTCAAATTTCGTTGTCTCTTCAAGTTCATAACTTCTTACTTTGGTTCAACTTTCAAATTTCATTTTTTTCTTATGTTTATTTTATTTGTTGTAGATGAATGGTGGAAAAGCTATGTTGGCAGAGTACTCAATCTCCAAAGGCTTGCCATTCGAGTGCTCAGCCAAACATGTAGCTCCTCGGGATGCGAGCGCAACTGGAGTGTATTTGAAAAAATACACACTAAGAAGCGCAACAAGTTAAAATATTCCAAATTTCCAATTAATTTTTTAAATTCATTAAATAATATTTTTCTATAATTATTATTTTATTATTTATAATTTATTAATTTATGGCCCTTGTACAAGTTGGAGTCCCAACGCCTTAATGACATGGTCTACATCTACTACAATCTTCGATTGTGGGTGAGGCAACTTTGTAATATTCCTAATTAGCTGTGGCTAATTGGAATATTCGATTTTGTTCAATTTTTGCCTTCTATAGTTATTTGTAAATAAAAAAGTCAGGAAGGGGGACATAACTCACTTTTAGAATAAAATGTCACTTCCTAGTAGCACAATGTTGTGACTTAAAGGGGGGCCAAAGGGGGACGCAGAAATGGAGCCCACGCAGACACATGGAGGGACTGCGCAGGAGGGAAGAAACACGTGGCAAGAGGGGAATCACGCAGGAGGAGGTGAGCCTTGGGGTTGAGAGAGGCAAAGGCTGTAAGAGAGAGAGGAGCCCCCTCATTTTGATCATTCCGGTTATGAGCATTTGTGATAGTCATTTTGACTTAGAGCATGCTGGCTGTTTAGTTAATCTGCAACACTGTTTAGTGCATTGAGTGTCTCCATTCGGAGATCTCACCCTTAGCCCCAGGGGACTTCGAGTGCCTGCTCAGGCAAGGTATTTCCATTGGCATTCCAGCAGTAGTTTCATCAGCATTTCAGCAGCAGTTTCATCAGCGTTTTGGAGGACTGCGCAGCACTGAGAGGAGGACGCAGTTCTTTTTGCCAGGAGTCTGGGTTGAGGGTTTGTAGGAGGATTTGTGCTAAGAGGTAGAGCAGTGGATCAACTCTTGCATATTGGAGAGTTTTGGCAGGGGTTGCAGGCAGTTTTCTGGAGGGTTTCATTCAGTGGCAGCGCAGAGCATTGAGGGAATGCGCAGAACCCCAAGGGGGTGATTTTCGAGGGTTAGCCATTTCAGAAAAGCTTTCTGGGCTTTTCTGGGTTTCTTGAGTAGAGTCCGATTCTAGAGTTTCAGCCTTTTCTGAGGAGGGGAGCAGCCCCAAATCCTCATTTGATTTCTAGCAGCAGCACGACAGTTCTCCAGCAGCTTGGACGCAATTCAGAGAGGGGCCATTCCTTTTCTATTTTGAGTGTATTTCTTCACTTGCCTGGTGCAAGTCAAGGTGCCATCTTCCTGATCACCTCTTGTACTCGTTCTATTACTCCGTATAATAAAATGGCTCAGCATTCTCTCTGCATTTCTTGAGTATCTGCTTATGGTTATATTGTTATATGTTGCATCATTGTTATTTGTATCTCTTTGAGCATTCTCGGCTATTATACCACTTGTGTGTTTCTCGTATACTCTTAGACAGAGTCTGGAAAGGGCCAGGTAGCCTCCGGATCTCGTCCTCTTTTCAGAGGCGACATATCTAGTAAATGCCCTCCCAGTCCATCTCTGGTTGGAGTTTTGCTTGTGTTTGAGGAATATTCCTAATAAGGGATATTACAGTGGTATCAGAGCATAGATCTGGCTCAGCCTGTGGAGCTAGCAATCTATGACACCAGGGGAAAAACCCTATATCTGTTACAGAGGTCGGAGGTACAGAGACACTGGGCGTAGGTTGGAGAACACCTACGGAGAGGGAGACTGTGTTCCGGTGGTGGATGCAGAACAGGAGGAGCTTGTGGTAGACACAGAACAAAGGGAGCCTGTGGTGGATGTAGAACGGGAGGCTCCGATGGCAGATGATGACCGGAAGAGATTTGCAGATATGCTCCTCAAATCAGTGCAGGATATGTCGAGGCAAATTGAGGTGATGGGGCAGAGATTCACGGCAGTAGAGGCCAGACAGCGTGAGAGCCCATGGATTTTCCAGGTTGGTGAGGGATCGGGTGCATCCCACCATTTGCCAGAGTAGCGTGATATTGTGCAGCAGGTGGCCTCACATGCCCCTACACGCTCTACCATGCCCACTTTCTTGGGAGCAGACACGGGGGCCGTAGCCCAGCAGAAGGCAGAGCCCGGACATATGGGCAATTATTTTGCAGAGTACCAGGCCTATGGGCAGGAGTTCAGGGAAGCCCTCTTATTCAGAGATTTTGTTTAGCTCCAGCGGGATAGTAGACCCCGTGACCATCACAGAGGGTACCAGCATTACCATGATGGTGACACCCACCGTGCAGCAAGTAGATTCCACTTGCCTACGTTTGATGGTTCATCAAACAGTTCGGCAAAGTCCTGGGTGGAGAAGCTGGACATTTATTTCCAGCTTAACCAGATGTCGGAGATAGAGACCATCAAGGTGGCAACATTGCATTTGGATGGTGAGGCCGAGGATTGGTGGTTTCATGGGATGGTTACACTCGGGCACTCTACAGTGACAACATATGCTGAGTTTACCAGGAGATTGATGGAGCGATTTGATTAGAGGGATCCAGAGTAGCATTTTGTTGAGTTGACGAGGCTCAAACAGACAGGGAGCCCAGAGACCTACATAGCAGATTTCTTGAGGGTCTCCGTGATGGTGCCAGACCTATCCACGTTGCGAAGGGTATATATGTATGTTGAGGGGTTACCAGAGCCACTTCAGGGTCTAGTCCGATCCACTAGACCAGCGACACTCCAGGACGCTATCAGCAGGACCTGGGACTTACAGGATGTCTTACCCAAGACCCGAACACCTTACCCCCAGAGACAGACTTTCCAGTCTAAGGGGAAGGACGTGAGGATTCCACCTCCAAAGGGGAATCCAAGACGAATACAGCTTGATGATGATGCCAGGAGGGAGCTGAAGAAGCGGTTGTGCTTCACATGTCAGGAGCCGTGGGCACCAGGACATAGATGTGTTGCTGGCAAAGCACATTTTATTGAGGTCTTCTTTGAGAGTAGTGGAGAAGAGGATGACGAGGATGATGAGGAGGCAGGAGATAGCCATGCCGTACAGGGACCTTTACCACCTCCACCACCACCACCAGGAGGTGCATCTTTGCACCTACCGGAGGGGCTCTTGCAGCATTGTGAGGAGTTCCCAAGTATCTGACGCTACGCATACAAGGGACAGTACGTGGCCAGTGAGTATCAGTTTTGGTTGACAGTGGGGCAACCCACAACTTCATCGATGCACAGATGGTTGAGCGGAGAGGTATACAGACAGAGAGCTTCGATGGCTTTTCAGTCTTGGTCCCAGGAGATCAGACCATGATGTGTGCTCGTTATGTTCCAGAGCTTTCAGTGACGATGGGCACCTACACATTGACTAACCACTTTTTCGTGGTTGATATTCTGGACACCAATATGATATTGGGTGTTCAGTGGCTTATCACTCTAGGGAAGGTCACGACAGATTGGAAGACCCTAGAGATGGAGTGGGATGATGGGAAGACAGGGAGGCATTAGAAGATACGGGGACAACACACATATCCGCCTTAGATTGTTTCGGCTCATCTGATGGAGGTAGTCTTCCGGGAGGGAGACATAGAGTGGGCAGTGGAGCTGCGTGCATCAGAGGCAGGGACTACAAGGCAGACGGTACATCCAGAGATACAGTCCATCCTTGATCGGTATGCCATAGTGTTTAGGGAGATTCCACCAGGACAGCCACCGGATCGGGGGTTTGAGCACACCATCAAGCTTGAGCAGGGCATATAGGCAATGATCACCACCCCCTATAGGCACCCCAAGGCCTATCGGGATGAGATTGAGAGGGCTATCCAGGAGTTGTTGGCTCTTGGGCACATTCAACCGAGCACGAGTCCTTTTGCTTTTTCTGTGGTGTTGGTGAAGAAGAAGGACGGTACATTGAGGATGTGCATTGACTACAGGGCCCTGAACAAGAAGACTCTGAAGAACAGGTACCCCATACCCAGGATCGATGAGTTGATGGACGAGTTGAGAAGAGCACGTTTCTTCTCAAAGATTGATTTGAGATCTGGGTACCATTAGATTCGTGTGAGGGAACAAGACATTCCGAAGACTGCCTTCAAGTGTCACTATGGGCACTTTGAATTCTTGGTGATGCCTTTTGGGCTAACCAACGCCCCCACTACATTTCAGTCCTACATGAATCACATCTTCTATAGTCTCTTGAGGAAGTTTGTGTTGGTATTCTTTGATGATATTCTCATATACAACAGGACTTGGGAGGAGCATCTCTAGCACATTGAGACAGTATTGCGTATCCTACAGGAGCAGCAGTTCTATGCCAAACTCTCCAAGTGTGAGTTTGGGTTGACAGAGATGCTATATCTGGGACACATCATAGGGGTGGACGGAGTGAGAGTCCACAAGGAGAAGATCAGGACCATAAGAGAATGGTCGGAGTCGAGAAATGTGACGGAACTTCGAGGATTCATTGGCATTTGTACTTACTACCGGAAGTTCGTGAAAGGTTTCTCACAGCTTGTTGTACCCCTGACAGATTTGATGAGGAAGGGGGCATTTAGTTGGTCGAATACAGCATAGCGAGCCTTTGACAGGGTCAAGGAGGTTATGAGCAGTTGCCCGGTGCTTGCGTTGCCAGATTTTATGTAGCCATTTGTTTTGGAGTGTGATGCATCGGGAGAGGGGATCGGCGCAGTATTGATGCAGGGAGGTCACCCTATACCCTTTGAGAGCCAGAAGCTCCTTTTGCATGAGAGGTTGTATTCTATATATGATAAGGAGATGTTGGCCATCGTGCATTTAGTGGCCAAATACTGACAGTATTTGGTGGGTAACAGGTTCAGGGTGAGGACTGATCACAACAGCGTCAAGTTCTTTTTGGAGCAGAAGCAGCTACAGGAGAGGCAGCAGAAATGGATCAGTAAGATCCAAGCATATGACTTTTACATTGAGTATGTTAAGGGTAAGAACAATGTGGTAGCAGATGCCCTTTCACGTAGATTAGCCACGTTGTCTCTTATGAGCTTGGATACAGATTGGAGAGCTCAACTCTTAGTAGAGTACTCCAAGGACAGGTTTGCATGTGAGGTTCTGGATGGGCAAGTGGCAGATGACAGGTACAGGGTGGTCGATGAGATCATCTATTACAGGGACCGGATCTTCTTGACTGAGGGGTCTTAGCTCAAGAAGAAGATACTCCAGGCATCACATAATTCACCTTTGGCAGGACATCAGGGGTTTACCAAAACCTACAGGGCCATTAGAGAGAGGTTCTCATGGAAGGGCCTCAAGGAGAACGTACTCCAGCACATTCGGGAGTGCGATGTTTTCCAGAGGAACAAGGGAGAGATGAGCTATCCCGCGGGTTTATTGTAGCCTCTTCCCATTCCGGAGGGGAAATGGGAGAGTATTGCGATGGACTTCATCACAGGGTTGCCCATAGTACAGGGCAAGGATTGTATCTTTGTCGTCGTTGATCGACTGACGAAGTACGCACTTTTTTTTTCCATATCTGCACACTATAAAGCAACACAGGTGGCCGAGCTGTTCTTCAGGGAGATATTTAGGCTACATGGTCTTCCTAAGACCATCGTCAATGATAGGGACAACCATTTCATGGGTGGGTTTTGGCAGGAGCTTTTCTGGTTGGTGGGAACGAAGTTGACATCGAGTACCAGTTATCACCCATAGACGAACGGGCAGAGAGAGATAGTTAACAAGTGGCTAGAGGGCTACTTGCGTAACTATGTCAGTGGGTAGCAACGAGCATGGTTGAAGTGGCTGCATCTGGGGGAGTACTGCTACAATACTTCACATCACATGTCCATTGGTATGTCACCATTCTATGCCTTATATGGGTATCATCCTTTATCTTTTGTTGACGTGATGTTTGGTGATAGCCGGGCTCCTAGAGCCAAGATTTGAATCCAAGAGAGTTAGGATATCCTCCGAGCTCTCAAGGATAACATGGCTACAGCGCAGAACCAGTAGAAGTTGTATGCCGACAGGGGTCGGGTGGAGAGACAGTTCAAGGTAGGGGACATGGTCTACCTACGATTACAGCCATACTGACAGTCGTCACTAAAGCAGAAGGGGGCTGAGAAGCTCAAGCCCCGCTTTTATGGGCCATACAGGGTGATATGCAGGATTGGACAGGTTGCATATGAGTTGGAGCTGCCCCAAGGCAGCAAGATTCATAACATTTTTCATGTATCATGCCTGAAGAAGGCATTGGGGCAGCAGGTGACAGTGACAGATGAGTTACCACCCATGGATGATGAGGGGCATTTGGTATTGCAGCCGAAGGCTATCATTGATACCAGGGAGAGGCAGCTGCGGAGCAGGACAGTCTGGGAATTCTTGGTGAGGTGGAAGAATTTGCCGGATGAGGATGCCACTTGGGAGAGTGAGAAGATCTTACAGCATCCATCACTTCAGTTGCTTGAGGACAAGCAACATTTTGCCAGGGGAGACTGTAATATTTCTAATTAGCCATGGCTAATTGGAATATTCGATCTTGTTCAATTTTTGCCTTCTATAGTTATATGTAAATAAAAAAGTGAGGAAGGGGGACATAACTCACTTTTAGAATAAAAAGTCACTTCCTAGTAGCACAACGTTGTGACTTAAAGGGGAGCCAAGGGGGCCAAAGGGGGACGCAGAAATGGAGCCCACGCAGACACATGGAGGGACTGCGCAGGAGGGAAGAAACACGTGGCAAGAGGGAAATCACATAGGAGGAGGTGAGCCTTGGGATTGAGAGAGGCAAAGGCTATAAGAGAGAGAGGAGCCCCCTCATTTTGATCATTCCGGTTATGAGCATTTGTGATAGTCATTTCGACTTAGAGCATGCTGGTTATTTAGCTAGTCTGCGGCACTGTTTAGTGCATTGAGTGTCTCCGTTCGGAGATCTCACCCTTAGCCCTGAGGAAATTCTAGTGCCTGCTCGGGCAAGGTATTTCCATTGGCATTCCAGCAGTGGTTTCATTAGCATTTCAGCAGCAGTTTCATCAGTGTTTTGGAGGACTGCGCAGCACTGAGAGAAGGACGCAGTTCTTTCTGGCAGGAGTCTGGGTTGAGGGTTTGCAGGAGGATTTGTGCTGAGAGGTAGAGCAGGGGATCAGCTCTTGCATATTGGAGAGTTTTGGCAGGGGTTTCAGGTAGTTTTCTGGAGGGTTTCATTCAGTTGCAGCACAAAGCATTGAGGGATTATGCAGAACCCCAAGGGGGCGATTTTCGACGGTCGGCCATTTCAGAAAAGCTTTCTGGGCTTTTCTGGGTTTCTTGAGTAGAGTCTGATTACAGAGTTTCAACCTTTTCTGAGGAGGGGAACATCCCCAAATCCTCATTTGATTTCTAGCAGCAGCAGTAGCACGACAGTTCTCCAATAGCTTGGACGCAGTTCAAAGAGGGGCCATTCCTTTGCTATTCTGAGTGTATTTCCTCACTTTCCTGGTACAAGTCGAGGTGCCATCTTCCTGATCACCTCCTGTACTCATTCTATTACTCCGTATAATAAAATGGCTTAGCATTCTCTCTGCATTTCTTGAGTATCTACTTATGGTTATATTTTTATATGTTGCATCATTGTTATTTGTATCTCTTTGAGCATTCTCAGCTATTATACCATTTGTGTGTTTCTCGTATACTCTTAGACAGGGTCTGGAAAGGGCCAAGTAGCCTCCGAATCTCGTCCTCTTTTCAGAGGCGACATATCCGGTAAATGCCCTCCCAGTCCATCTCTGGTTGGAGTTTTGCTTGTGTTTGAGGAATATTCCTAGTAAGGGATATTACAAACTTGAGAGGATGCCTGATGTGGAGGCCATCTCATTGGATGGGATTGACACCACTCCTGCATGGAGGGTTGAGGCCAAGAGGTCTATCGTGGAGTCGGCACTTGATTGGTTAGAGCGGGAGGTAATGGAGGGGGCAGACGAGGAGGAGGAGGAGAAACAAGAGGAGGAGGTGACACCACTTACCCAGGCTATCCTTGTCACCAGTCGTGGATGTGGTCTACCTCCTATAGCTCCTAGTTCTTCAGCTTCTAGAGCACAACAGAGTCCACTGCCAACTCCACCGCCATCTACATCTAGAGGGGAAGCTGTTGCATTTTCCTGCAAGAGAGGCAGAGAAATCAGTTGTATTAGTTATTTGGTTCATTTCATTGTATATGACATTATGGCTCATGATATGAGATACATTATTATATTTTTTGTTGATATTTTGAGGCCGAGTTGGGACTCAGGACTTAGTATTCAGGACATGATTCACTGTTATGTGTTATGTAGCACTAGAAATGATATTACACATCTTATATATTAGTTCTTTTATCATATTTATGTGTCAATGCATTTATTTTTATGTTGTGGATGCTTTAGATATTAAAAAAATTGAAAAAAAAATGAATATTTTTGTATTTGCCATTTTTTTGCATATTTTTACCGATTTTTTCTCAATTTTCCCAATTTTTTTCCGATTTCAGAGCCTCACCGATTTAATCCTGATTTCAATGTTTGCAACACTGGTGTATATGACCCCCCTAGAAAAATGTTAAAAATGTCAGATTCCACAAGGTTGCAATGCTCATCAGTTTGTTCAGCCTCACTCTCTTCTCCATCACTTTCCTCATCCTCAAAATGAAGAGTCTGGCTCAACAACATTAGCTGGAGCCAAAGTGTTTCGAATTTGAGAAGAGCTTGGCCTATCTTCTTCGCTTTGCTTTTTGGGAAAAGGCTTTCCTTTTGTAATGTCCCAAATGGAGAAAATTTGGAATAACCCCTTCAAATCAAATTATCAAGCACTTAACAGGAAATTTGCCATAAAAAACCTAAACACCAGAAATTTACTGAAGCCATAAACCCACAAATTGCATAAAAATATCATTAAAAATCACAACATGAGGAACAATGAGAAATGCAGCAACCAAAATCCAAATTTATTATATATAGATATATGCCAATACAATCGTTGGGAATGACCCTCTGGTCTCCAAACCGAAACAGAAAAACAATCACTACACCTGTGGATTTTGAATGAATCCACCAAGGGGAGATGGGTGCTCGCCCAAACTCTCTAAATCACACGAGGGTTTTCGTCCTGGGGCTACTGTTAGAGTAGAGAACTAGGTTCTCAACCTCTCATACAAAAACAATACACAAATCCAAGATATCTCGAAATGAAGTCCTCCTCCCCTTTTATAGATTTGATGGATAGATCTCCAAGCCTCTACAAGCATCTTATTTTATTATTTCACTTAATTTTATTTTATTTCACTTAAGTCACTTTTGGCTCATTTTCTCCAATTAATTATTTTTCCTTAATTAAATGACTAATTAAAGTCATTTTTAACTAAAGAAAATGGAAAATCGCCCATCATACTCTCTTCGACCATTGGAAGTCTCTTCTCAGTGTCCCATCCCTTAGATCTTCTCGTTCCGGTTCCAACGAGCTATTACACTGAGGTGTTCCATCAAATAATCTCCCCAGAATGCCACCTCGAGCATAATTAATTAAATTATGCCCAATAATAATGCTGATTTTTGGAAGTTGTCAGAATGCGATGGAATGAAAGGAAAATTGTGTAGATGATGGAATATGCCAAGCGAATGCCATCAAGTCCCGTAAAACTCCTCAAGACTCCATCGGGACCCCTGATGACATAAACCTGCTCCACTAACCTGGCCATTCCCTGTCCTGGAAATCCACCCTGGCTGTACTATGAAGAAGAATAAAAATGGGGACATGACAGTCCTCCCTCCCCAAGATTGCTTGCCCTCAAGAAATCCAAATCTATGGACCAAGCTGGTGGCCCGACGCAACTGAGACCCAATGCCCTGATCTGATACAAACCACTAGGTGATGCTCTATTCATGTGTCAACCCATCATGAACGGGCCCCTTAATGCTCGGATCCCAGACCATCTCTATTTGAACCTCTCATCAATGAATCCTCCTGGATCCCAATGCCATCAAATACCAAGGCTCCATGGCTCCTGATCTGCTATAACTCCAACCAGGAATGTTGCTTCATCCATCACGTACCAACTCATTGCCTCTCTCCAATCCAACTCTTGGCATAAACTGGGGTCAATCTCATCATGCTGATGTTGTGCTGAGACACCGCTGCCCACTGAAGCATGTAATATCCCTCACCTCTTAGGGCTCCTGCAATACAATGTCTCTGACTAAAAATGATACTCCATCAGTCGGGTACCAGCTCATGATCTCTCGCCAATCCAATGTATGGACACCTGTGCAAGGAATACATCTTCTATGTTGATACTGGTCCATGCTCAACTCCTAATGCTCTACCTAGACAATCAAAACATGTCCAAGAAATCCCGCCTCTCTCCCTCTAATGGGAAAAAGTGGGCAAACAGTGCTACAAGCCCTGTCTATGAACTCCTGGAGAGGGCTGCTGCCTGAATATGCTGCAGCTTTTCTAGCTACCACTACATCTGTTTGCACCTCATCAATGGGTAGACCCAAAGATGGATGCATTGCCACCTCCAACAACTCCTGCCATCTACTAGCCTCTTGCAAGACTACCTTGTCAATCTCCAACATCTCTTGAGGACAAGTGTCTGCAAATACTGCCTCCCTGGAGGCTGCCTGCACATCTATCTGCTCCACTTCAATGGCTAGCCCCAAGGGTGTCTGCTCATCCTCCATCATGGGCTCAACATGAGCCACTAGCTGACTCTTTGACGTTGACTCGTCCCGCACATTGCGTGTGCCATCTGTCTCTTGCTCCTCTATGTGCTCTCTATGCTAAATCATCAATTGCTCATCTACTCTCGGATCTCCTTCCCTCATGGGAACAATCAACTGCTCGCCATACTCCTTTACCACACATGGATGCATATATAGGCTATTGTCATCAACTCCACATGATTGTTTGTGCTCCTGAGAGGTATCATCGTATGAACTCATGGACTCGTCCAAAGAAGAGTCCTCACCCTAAAAGTCAGAAGGAATCTCCTCCTTCTCTACCTCTGTCATCTCCTCAGTGTCACTCAAGCATGAGTGGTCAAGTCCCCAAGGTCCTTTGCAGACAAACAAAAGTTCCTTCCCCCTCATCTCATTCTTGCTGCATGATCCCCCAAACCTGAGTTTCTCCTCCTTGATCAATTGTCTCCTGAACAGCCCAGTGTTCTGCTCGACCAGCCTCTTGGCGAGTTCATAAGCAGCAGGTGAGATCAACTGTTCTCTCCTTCGAACGGACAACAATCGAAACTGCGACTCCTGGCAAATGGCATCATGGCCTCTCATAAATGATGACAAGATGGACTGCATGTGTGCTATGACTGTGTGAGGATGATGTTTCTTAATGCCATAACTCCTAGAATCTCAAGCTTCTTCCCAAAGGTAGACCCTGCACTGTTGTCCAAATCTAGGAAAGTTTCTATCAACAGTTTGAAAACTCTTCTCATAACATCATTATTGTAAGGAGCTATAGGGGCGATTAGTCTCAAGATGTTATTGACACAAGATGCAACTGGAAGTCTAACCCCTTCACAAGGTTCCTCCAAGAACCTGTTATGCAACCAACTCACAAAATATAAGAAAGAGATAGATCAACGACTTCAAAAGTAGCCTCTTCGAGGGGGCAACCTCTTTTACATTACACAAATGAACAATTCTTGGATGATACAAATGCCAATACCTCCTTTCTATATATAGGAGTCTAAGGGGTCACAATATTATCAAAGCCGACATAACAATAATAATGTAAGGGCACAACAATAACAATAGTGGGCTTCTATGGGACACAATAATAATAGTATGGGGAGAACATGGGCACAACAATAACAATAAGGGGCTACAATGACAATAATAATAAGGGAATACATTAGTATTATAGGGACCTAACATGCCCCTCTCCTTCAAAAAAGTGTTGTCCTCAATGCTTGAGTAGTTCTGGATGCTTCTGTATAAAATTCTCATCCTCCCATGTGGAATCTTTAGCGGGTAAGTTCTTCCACTTGATGAGATACTCTGAAATTGATCGATTTCGTAACTACTGAGCTCTTGTTTCTGTGACTGCTTCAGGTTCCAATATGATTTTTCCTTCCTCGTCAAGTTCTGGCAATATTATTTGAACTAGGAGCTTGTCACCTATAACCTTATTTAAGCATGAAACATGGAAAACTGGGTGCACTCGGGAAGATGCAGGAAGTTCCAATTTGTATGCCATAGTACCAATCTTTTGCAACACCTTGTATGGACCATAATACTTTGGTGATAATTTATTATCTTTCTTAGCTTGCTTGAGGGACATTTGTTTGTATGGTTGTAGTTGTAGAAATACCTATTCCCCTACATCAAAACTTCTTTCGTTGCGATGTTGATCTGCGTGTTGTTTCATTTTATTCTGCGCCAAAGTGAGGTTATCCTTTAAGAGTTGGAGAACTTTTTGTTGATGCTCAATGTGATCTTCCACTGCTTGAACCTTAGAATTTTCTCTTAAATATGATGTGATGGACGGTGGATGATATCCATAAAGTGCCATAAATGGGGTCGTTTTTGCTGCAGCATGGAAGGAAGTGTTATACCACCATTCAACCAGAGGCAACCATTTGACCCATTGTATCTGTTTATCAGATACAAAGCAATGAAGATATCCTTCCAAACATTTGTTCACCATCTCAGTTTGCCCATCAGATTGAGGATGATAGGATGAGCTATGAGCTAACTGAGTACTCAGACAAGAAAATAATTTTGTCCAAAACTTTCCAGTGAAAATAGGATCTCTGTCTTTTACAATAATCTTTGGGTTTCCATGTAGCTTTTGAATTGTTTCCATGAATGCAACAACAACCGTACTGGCTTTAAATGGATGAGATAATGTACAAAAGTGTGCATATTTGGTAAGTCTATCAACTGTCACCATGATAACATTCTTTCCTTTGGAGTTGGTAAACTTGTGATAAAATCCATTGAAACCTCCTCCCAATGTTCCAACGTTGACTTGGAATGGATAAAGGTTGTAATAGACATGGGGTCTTAATTGTCTCAACTTTATTTTGTTGGCAAACCAAACATTTCGCCACAAACTTTTGAATATCAGATTTAAGGCCATCCTAAAAAAATTCCTTCTTAACCCTGTGGTAAGTTTTTAAAAGTCTTGAATGCCCTCCTAAGGGAGAGGTGTGCAATTCTAGCAGAATTTTTTGTTTGAGTTGGGAATTCTTACAGAGGTATATGCGATCTTTGTACCATAATGAATCATTTTTCTAGCTAAATGTATCAGATGTACTGGGATCTTGCTGCAACTTTTGAATGAGTGCCCACACTTATTCGTCATTCTTCCATTCATCCCTTGCTTCGTTTATCCAATCTGGTTGGATAATAGAAATTACACAAAGCAATGCTTCCACATCCTCATCCTTTCTTGAGAGTGCATCTACAACAACATTTTGCTTTCCTTTTTTGTAAATGATTTTAAAGTCATAACCCAACATCTTTGTAACCCATTTTTGCTGCTCTTCTGAAGATAATACTTGTTCTGAAAAGTATTTAAGACTATCATGATCCGATTTTACCTTGAAGTGTCTACCGATTAGGTAAGGTCGCCATTTCTTAAGTGCATGTAATATTGCCAACATTTCCTTCTCATAAATAGCTTTGTGTAAATACTTTCATTTGATTGGACGACTTTTGAAATAAATAGGTCTTTCTTCTTGCATTAAAACAACACCAATTCCATTTCTTGAGGCATCACATTCCACAATAAAGGTTTTTGTGAAGTTTGGTGTAGCTAAGACCGGTTGGCACATTGCCTCTTTAAGATGTTCAAAGGCCTTCAAGGCTTCTGGAGTCCAAAAAAATGCATATTTCTTCAGTAATGTTGTTAGAGGTGTTGCTATTCTCCCATAGTTCTTAACAAACTTGCGATAATACCCTGTCAACTTGAGAAATCCTCGCAGATGTTTTATGGATGTGGGGATTTTGCATTCCTTAATGGCTTTAATTTTGCTAGGGTCTACCTTAACACCTTCATGAAATACAATATGACCCAAATATTCCACCTCTTGTACTCCAAAGAAACATTTGAAGGTTTTTGCATATAATTGTTTCTCCTACAATAGTTTGAGCACTCTGTCAACATGTTGAACATGATCCTTCCAAGACTTGCTGCATATTAGTATATCATCAAAAAATACTAACAAAAATTTTCTAAGGAAGGGTTTGAAAATGGAATTCATCAAACCTTGAAATGTAGAAGGTGCATTGGTAAGGCCAAAAGGCATGACCAAAAATTCATAATGAATCTCATGAGTTCTACATGTTGTTTTCGGAATGTCTTTAGTCTTCATTCTGATTTGATGATATCCTAAATGAAGGTCCAACTTGGTGAAGTAAATTGCTCCATACAATTCATCCAATAATTCATCAATGACAGGAATGAGAAATTTATCTTTAATAGTGATCTTGTTGAACTCCCTATAATCCGGACACATGCGCCATGATCCATCCTTCTTGTGCACCAATACTACTGGAGCAGAAAAAAAAAGTTTGACTAGGTTGAATTATACCAACCTCTAGCACTTTTGCAACCATATGTTCAATTTAACTCTTTTGGGCATAGGGATATCTATAAGGCCTGACGTTTGGAGGAACACTTCCTGGAATCAAATGAATAGCATGATCATGATCATGAATAGGTGGGAGGCCTTTGGGAGTCTCAAATAGCTTGGAATGATTGTCCAAGACTTTTTGGAGATCTGGAGAAATAAATGATTTCGATGTGGGAACCTCTAGCGAACATAATTGTGCAATTGTGCCTTGTTGTTCTTTCTTTAGAAGATTTTTCATGCCGTTAGAGCTGATTATCTTTTCCGGTTTCCTTGCAATACCCATTAATTAAACTTCCTTTCCTTCCGAAAAAAATTTCAAGAAAAGTTCTTGAAAATTAAAAGCTATCGTACCCAAAGATTGTAGCCATTGGACTTCTAGTACAACATCAACACCACCCATTGGAATGGAAAGCATTTGACTATTCAACACATATTCTCCCATGGATAGATTGATATTATGGCACTTTCCAAAGCAATTTATGGCTCCTCCATTTGCAACCATCACTTGACACTTTGGTGCTGGATATAGGAAGCAATTCAATTCCTTGGCTATCTTACAAAGAATAGAATTATGGATACTGCGTGAATCAATCAACACTATTACCTTTTTCTTTTTGATATGTCCTTCTATCTTGATAGTTTGAGGAGCGGTAATTTCGGCCAATGCATTATAAGATATGGTCGGATTCATTTCTTCTTTCTCTAGGGTTTGTTCCTGGTGTGTATCCTCTTCTTTTGATGTTTCTTGTTCCTTTTCTTCCTCCTCTTCACAATCTATGTAAAATAATTTCTTCTCAACACACTTATGACCTTTAGTGTATTTGCTATCACAACTGTAACAAAGCCTTTTTGCTCATTTTTTTCTTCCAATTGTTGTAATGTCAACTTTGTAGGTTGTGGAAGGCTAGGGGCAACAACACTTCGATCTTTATAGTTGTGAGTGGTAGGCTTCCTTGTTGCCATAATTTTGTTTTCAATTTTTCTTGCCAATCTGAATGCCTTCTCTAATGAATCAGGTTCCCAAAGGCGAGGCTCATGTTGGATGTTATCCTTTAAAGCCCCTATGAACACATCAACCCTATGCTCCTGTGGAATATTTTTTACCCTTATATTCAATTTTTGGAAGTCCTCAATGTTCTCGACCATTGAACCCTTTTATTTGAGATTTATCAATTGACTAAAAAGAGTGTTTTTTTTCGTATCCTCATAATGTGCTATCATTTCTTTTGTAAAAATTGCCCAAAAGACAATTTGTTAACGAGAGCAAAGCCATCGATACCATACAAACTGATTAGGTTCCAAATATAAAATTGCATTGCGCACCTTTTGTGTGTTTTGCACATTATGGAGATCGAAATATTGCTCCATCTGTAGTATCCATGTTACGGGATCCTTGCCATCAAACTTCCTCATATTGATCTTTGGAACATGGTGGGTCTTCAATCCAATGTTAGAGTCTATGAAATCATGACTAACATTTCTTTTGTTATGTAATATACCTAATTAGCTATGGCTAATTGGAATATTCGATTTTGTTCAATTTTTGCCTTCTATAGTTATTTGTGAATAAAAAGTGAGGAAAAGGGACATAACTCAATTTAGAATAAAAAGTCACTTCCTAGGTAGCACAATGTTGTGACTTGAAGGGGAGCCAAGGGGGCCAAAGGGGGACGCAGAAATGGAGCACACGCAGACACATGGAGGGACTGTGCAGAAGGGAAGGAACACGTGGCAAGAAGGGAACCACGCAGGAAGAGGTGAGCCTTGGGATTGAGAGAGGTGGAGCCTGGAGGCTATAAAGAGAGAGGAGCCCCCTCATTTTGGATCATTCAGTTATGTGCATTTTGAGCTAGTCATTTCGACTTCTGAGCACGCTGGCTGTTTAGCTAGCCTGCAACACTGTTTAGTGCATTGAGTGTCTCCGTTAGGAGACCTCACCCTTAGCCCCGGGGGACTTCGAGTGCCTGCTCGGGCAAGGTATTTCCATCGGTATTTCAGCAGTAGTTTATCAGCATTTCAGCAGCAGTTTCATCAGCATTTTGGAGGACTGCGCAGCACTTGGAGAGGGACGCAGTTCTTTTTGGTTATAGTGCTGGATTGGGGTTTGCAGGTGGAGTTATGCTGGGAGATTGAGCAGCGGTCCAACTCTTGTCTCATTGGAGGATTTTTGGCAGGGTTTCAAGGAGTGTTTTAGGCAGAGTTTAGAGGTGTTTTCTTCAGTGGCAGTGTAGGGCATTGAGGAACTGCGCAAAACCCCAAGAGGGTGCTTTTCGGGGGTCAGCCATTCCAGGAAAGCTTTCTGGGTTTTTCTGGGTTTCTTAAGTAGAGCTCGAATCGAGAGTTTCGGCTTTTTTTGAGGAGGGGAGCAGCTCTAAATCATCATTTTTTCCTAGCAGCAGCATCCACGCAGAGAGACCATTCTTGTCATTCTGAGAGTATTTCTTCACTTGCCCTATGCAAGTCGAGGTGCCATCTGTCTAATCACCTCTTGTACTCATTTTATTGCTCAGTATAATAAAATGGCTTAGCATTTCTCGTTGCATTTCTTGTGTATCTGCTTATATTTCTGGTTTACATTATTATATGTTGTTCCACTATTATTTTATCACTTCTGTGTTATTATATCATTTGCACATATTTGGTTGGAGTTTTTGCTGGGGTTTGAGGAATATTCTGGGTTAGAAATGTTACAGCGGTATCAGAGCATAGAACTGGCTCAGCCTGTGGAGCTAGCAATCTATGACACCGGGGGAAAAACTCTACATCTATTACAGAGGTCGGAGATACAGAGACATTGGGCGTAGGTTGGAGAACACTTACGGAGAGGGAGACAGTGTTCCGGTGGTGGACGCAGAACAGGAGGAGCCTGTGGTGGACGCAGAATAGAAGGAGCTTGTGGTGGACGCAGAGCAGGAGGCTCCGATGGCAGATGATGACGAGAAGAGATTTGCGGATATGTTCCTCAAATCAGTGCAGGATCTGTCAAGGCAGATTGAGGTGATGGGGCAGAGATTCACGGCAGTAGAGGCCAGACAGCGTGAGAGCCCACGAGTTTTCCAGGTTAGTGAGGGATCGGGTGCATCCCACCATTTGCTAGAGCAGCGTGATACTGCGCAGCAGGTGGCCTCACATGCCCCTACACGCTCTACCATGCCCACTTTCTTAGGAGCAGACACGGGGGCTGTAGCCCAGCAGGAGGCAGAGCCCGAACATATGGGCGATTATTTTGCAGAGTACCAGGCCTATGGGTAGGAGTTTAGGTAAGCCCTCTCATTTAGAGATTTTGTTCAGCTCCAGCGGGATAGCAGACCCCGCTACCATCACAGAGGGTACCGACATTACCATGACGGTGACACCCACCGTGCAGCGAGTAGATTCCACTTGCCTACGTTTGATGGTTCGTCAAACAGTTCGGCAAAGTCTTGGGTGGAGAAGTTGGACATTTATTTCCAGCTTAACCAGATGTCAGAGACAGAGGCCATCAAGGTGGCAACATTGCATTTGGATGGTGAGGCCCAGGATTGGTGGTTTCATGGGATGGTTACACTCGGGCACTCTATAGTGACGACATATGCTGAGTTTACTAGGAGATTGATGGAGTGATTTGACCGGAGGGATCTAGAGCAGCATTTTGTTGAGCTGACAAGACTCAAGCAGACAGGGAGCCCAGAGACCTACATTGCAGATTTCTTGAGGGTCTCCATGATGGTGCCAGACCTATCCATGGCAAAGAGGGTCTATATGTATGTTGAGGGGTTACCAGAGCCACTTCGGGGTCTAGTCTGATTCACTAGACCAGCCACACTCCAGGATGCTATCAGCAGGACCCGGGACTTACAGGATGTCTTACCCAGGACCTGGACACCTTACCCCCAGAGACAAACTTTCCAGTCTAAGGGGAAGGATGTGAGGATTCCACCTCCAAAGGGGAATCCAGGACGAGTACAGCTTGATGATGATGCCAGGAGGGAGCTGAAGAAGAAGCGGTTGTGCTTCACATGTCAGGAGCCGTGGGCACCGGGACATAGATGTGCTGCTGGTAAAGCACATTTTATTGAGGTCTTCTCTGAGAGCAGTGGAGAAGAGGATGTTGAGGATGATGGCGAGGCCGGAGATAGCCATGTCGTACAGGGACCTCTACCACCTCCACCACCAGCAGCAAGAGGTGCATCATTTGCACCCACTAGAGGGGCCCTTGCAGCGTTGCGAGGAGTTCCCAAGCATCTGACGCTATGCGAACGAGGGACAGTACGTGGCCAGCGAGTATCAGTTTTGGTTGAAGTGGGGCAACCCACGACTTCATCGATGCGCAGATGGTTGAGCGAAGAGGCATACAGACAGAGAGCTTCGATGGGTTTTCAGTCTTGGTCCCAGGAGATCAGACCATGACATGTGCTCGTTATGTTCCAGAGCTTTCAGTGACGATGGGCACCTACACGTTGACCGACCACTTTTTCTTGGTAGATATTCCGGACACCAACATGATACTGGGTGTTCAGTGGCTTATCACTCTAGGGAAGGTCACGACAGATTGCAAGACCCTAGAGATGGAGTGGGATGATGAGAAGACAGGGAGGCATCAGAAGATACAGGAACAACACACATATCCGCCTTAGACTGTTTCAGCTCATCGGATGGAGGCAGTCTTCCGAAAGGGGGACATAAAGTGGGTAGTGGAGCTGTGTGCATCAGAGGCAGGGACTTCAGGGCAGACGGTACATCCAAAGATACAGTGTATCCTTGATCGGTATGCCATAGTGTTTGGGGAGATTCCACCAGGACAGCCGCCAGATTGGGGGTTTGAGCACACCATCGAGCTTGAGCGGGGCATACAGGCCGTGATCACCACCCCCTATAGGCACCCCAAGGCCTATCGGGATGAGATTGAGCGGGCTATCCAGGAGTTGCTGGCTCTTGGGCATATCCGACCGAGCACGAGTCCTTTTGCTTCTTCTGTGGTGTTGGTGAAGAAGAAGGATGGTACATTGAGGATGTGCATTGACTACAGGGCCCTGAACAAGAAGACCTTGAAGAACAGGTACCCCATACCTAGGATCGATGAGTTGATGGATGAGTTGAGAAGAGCACATTTCTTCTCGAAGATTGATTTGAGGTCTGGGTAGCATCAGATTCGCGTGAGAAAATAGGACATTCCCAAGACCGCCTTCAAGTGTCACTATGGGCACTTTGAGTTCTTGGTGATGCCTTTTGGGCTAACCAACGCCCCAGCTACATTTCAGTCCTTCATGAATCGCATCTTCCATAGTCACTTGCGGAAGTTTGTGTTGGTATTCTTCGATGACATTCTCATTTACAGCAGGACTTGGGATGAGTTAGCACATTGAGACAGTATTGTGTATCTTACAGGAACAACAGTTCTATGCCAAACTCTCCAAGTGTGAGTTTGGGTTGACAGAAATGTTGTATCTGGGACACATCATAGGGGTGGACGGAGTGAGGGTCCACGAGGAGAAGTTCAGGGCCATCAGAGAATGGCCGGAGCCGAGAAATGTGACGGAACTTCGAGGATTCCTTGGCATTTGTACTTACTACCGGAAGTTCATCAAAGTTTTCTCACAGCTTGCTGCACCCCTGACAGATTTGACGAGGAAGGGGGCATTCAGTTGGTCAGATATTGCACAGCGAGCCTTTGACAGGGTCAAGGAGGTTATGAGCAGCTACCCAGTGCTTGAGTTGCCAGATTTTACATAGCCTTTTGTTTTGAAGTGTGATGCGTCAGGAGAGGGGATCGACGCAGTATTGATGCAGGGAGGTCACCCTATAGCCTTCGAGAGCCGGAAACTCCTTCTGCACGAGAGGTTGTATTCTATATACGACAAGGAGATGCTGGCCATCATGCATTCATTGGCTAAGTACCGGCAGTATCTGGTGGGTAAGAGGTTCAGGGTGAGGACTGATCACAATAACCTCAAGTTCTTCTTGGAGTAGAAGCAGTTACAGGAGAGGCAACAGAAGTGGATCAGTAAGATCCAAGCGTATGACTTTGACATTAAGTATGTCAAGGGTAAGAACAACGTGGTAGCAGATGCCCTTTCACGTAGACCAGCCACATTGTCTCTTATGAGCTTGGATATAGACTGGAGGGCTCGACTCTTAGTAGAGTACTCCAAGGACAGGTTTGCATGTGAAATTCTTGACGGATAGGTGGCAGATGACAGGTACAGGGTGATTGATGAGATCATCTATTACAGGGATTGGATCTTCTTGACTGAGGGGTCTCAGCTCAAGAAGAAGATACTCCAGGCATCACATGGCTCACCATTGTCAGGCCATCATGGGTTTACCAAAACCTGCAGGGCCATCAGAGAGAGGTTCTCATGGAAGGGCCTCAAGGAGGACGTACTCCAGCATGTCAGGGGGTGCGATGTTTGCCAGAGGAACAAGGGGGAGATGAGCCATCCTGTGGGATTATTGTAGCCTCTTCCCATTCTGGAGGGGAAATGGGAGAGTCTTTCGATGGACTTCATCACAGGGTTGCGCATGGTACAGGGCAAGGATTGTATCTTTGTCGTCGTTGATCGGCTGACGAAGTACGCACATTTCTTTGCCATATCCGCACATTATACAGCAGCACAGGTGATTGAGCTATTCTTCATAGAGATCTTCAGGCTACATGGTATTCCTAAGACCATCGTTAGCGATAGGGACAACCATTTCATGGGCGGGTTTTGGCAGGAGCTTTTCCGGATGGTGGGGACAAAGTTGACACCGAGTACCAGTTATCACCCACAGACGGATGGGCAGAGAGAGATAGTTAACAAGTGGCTAGACGGCTACTTGCGTAACTATGTCAGTGGGCAACAACGAGCATGATTGAGGTGGCTGCATCTAGGGGAATACTGCTACAATAATTCACATCACATGTCCATTGGTATGTCACCATTCTATGCCTTATATGGGTATCATCCTTTATCTTTTGTCGACGTGATGTTTGGTGATAGCAGGGCTCCTAGAGCCAAGATTTAGATCCAAGAGAGTTAGGATATTCTCTGAGCTCTCAAGGATAACATGGCTACAACACAAAACCAGCAGAAGTTGTATGTCGATAGGGGTCGGGTGGAGAGACAGTTCAAGGTTGGGGACATGGTCTACCTACGATTACAGCCATACCGACAGTCGTCGCTTAAGCAGAAGGGGGCTAAGAAGCTCAAGCCCCGCTTTTATGGGCCATACAGGGTGATACGTAGGATTGGACAGGTTGCATATGAGTTGGAGCTGCCCCAAGGCAGCAAGATTCATAACATTTTTCATGTATCATGCCTGAAGAAGGCATTGGGGCAGCAGGTGACCGTGACAGATGAGCTACCACCCATGGATGATGAGGGGAATTTGGTATTACAGCCAGAGGCTATCATTGATATTAGGGAGAGGCAGCTGCGAAGCAGGACTGTTTGGGAATTCTTGGTGAGGTGGAAGAATTTTGCCGGATGAGGATGCCACTTGGGAGAGTGAGAAGATCTTACAACATCCATCACTTCAGTTGCTTGAGGACAAGCAACATTTTGCTGGGGGAGACTGTAATATTCCTAATTAGCTATGGCTAATTGGAATATTTGATTTTGTTCAATTTTTGCCTTCTATAGTTATTTGTGAATAAAAAGTGAGGAAGAGGGACATAACTCACTTTAGAAAAAAAGTCACTTCCTAGGTAGCACAACATTGTGACTTAAAGGGGAGCCAAGGGGGCCAAAGGGGGACGCAGAAATGGAGCCCGAACAGACACATGGAGGGACTGCGCAGGAAGGAAGGAACACGTGGCAAGAAGGGAACCACGCAGGAAGAGGTGAGCCTTGGGATTGAGAGAGGCAAAGGCTATAAAAGAGAGAGGAGCCCCCTCATTTTGGATCATTCAGTTATGTGCATTTTGAGCTAGTCCTTTCGACTTCTGAGCACGTTGGATGTTTAGTTGGTCTGCAGCACTGTTTAGTGCATTGAGTGTCTCCGTTCAGAGACCTCACCCTTAGCCCCGAGGGACTCCGAGTGCCTGCTTGAGCAAGGTATTTCCATTGGTATTTCAGCAGTAGTTTTATCAGCATTTCAGCAGCAGTTTCATCAGCGTTTTGGAGGACTGCGCAGCACTTGGAGAGGAACGCAGTTCTTTTTGGTTGTAGTGCTGGATTGGGGTTTGCAGGTGGAGTTATGCTGGGAGGTTGAACAAGGGTCCAACTCTTGTCTCATTGGAGGATTTTTGGCAGGGTTTTAGGCAGTGTTTCAGGCAGAGTTTAGAGGGGTTTTCTTTAGTGGCAGCGCAGGGCATTGAGAAACTGCGCAGAACCCCAAGAGGGTGTTTTTCGTGGGTCGGACATTCTATGAAAGCTTTCTGGCTTTCTTGAGTAGAGCCCGAATCCATAGTTTTAGCTTTTTCTGAAGAGGGGAGCAGCTCCAAATCATCATTTGTTTCCTAGTAGCAGTAGCAGCACAGCGGCAGCATCCACGCAAAGAGGCCGTTCTTGTCATTCTAAGAGTATTTCTTCACTTGCCTTGTGCAAGTCGAGGTGCCATCTGTCTAATGACCTCTTGTACTCATTTTAATGCTCAATATAATAAAATGGCTTAGCATTTCTCGCTGCATTTCTTGTGTATCTACTTATATTTCCGGTTTACATTATTATATGTCGTTCCACTGTTATTTTATCACTTCTGGGTTATTATATCATTTGCACATATTTGGTTGGAGTTTTTGCTGGGGTTTGAGGAATATTCTGGGTTAGGAATATTACATGTTCTCATCATTAGTTTCTTTTACTACCCTTTCGCCATTAGTAAACATTTTTTGTAGCAAATTTGTCGAATCTATCTTCAAATCTTCCATGTTGCCTTTAAGTTTTGCTTCTATACCATCCATCTTAGCTTCCATGCCATCCATCTTAGCTTCCATTCCATTATTTAAATCATCCGTCTTAGCTTCAGTTACTTTTTGTAAGAGCGAAATTTGTTGCACTTGGTCTCGTAATTATGATATATCATGTTGCATTTCTTCCTCTTCTTCATGTGTCATAGTAGAGACTTCAGGGTGCTTACTAGGTGTTTCCATTTTCTTTCTTTGGGTCATCAATGAATGATACTTATGCTTTAAAATGCCCTTTGAATCACTTCAAACTACTTTCTCAAACAAAACTATGCAAATTTAAAGAAAAACTTCACACTTTTTTTTTTTTGTTTCCGCTTTGTATGAGCTCGATCTTAAAACCACTGTAACTCTATAATTTCAGATCTCCAAGTTTTGAAATTTCAACCTGCGATATCCCTCTGAGTCCTCTTTCCAATCCCACAAGTCTGATCACGATTGGATTCTCCAAGAAAGAGTTATGCCCAATCGCCCGCGATGACCTAATTATAGACTGGTTCAGTAGAGTGACCTTGTACGATGTGCCACGTGTCACTGTTTCGACCTTCGACTCTAAAAAACGATACCCAAGAAACTACAGTTTGTCCTCTTTCTATCAATGTTTACGAAATTTGAATCTGATGCTCAGAGAGAGAGTTATGACGATTTTCCCAAGGTGACCTATTTGAGATTGAATTCGGAACCATGTAAAAACTTAACTTCCTTAGTTCATATTTTCGAAAATAAGTGAGACAAGATCTGAAATTCGGTCACGAGGTTCATCACGATTTCGGCTCAAATGGGTTTTAATTTCAACTTCTGAAGCTTCGTAGAAAAAAAAGGTTATAGTGCAAATGCCACGATGATCTGTTTGAAGCAGCGAACCCTTAGAATCCAAAGCTTTGATACCAATTGTTATGCAACCAACTCACAAAATAGAAGAAAGAGATAGATCAACGACTTCAAAAGTAGTCTCTTCGAGGGAGAAACCTCCTTTACATTACACAAATGAACAATTCGTGGATGATACAAATGAAAAGACCTCCTTTCTATCTATAGGAGTCTAAGGGGTCACAATATAATCAGAGCTGACATAACAATAATAATGTAAGGGCACAAAAATAACAATAGTGGGCTTCTATGGAGCACAATAATAACAATATGGGGGACAACATGGGCACAATAATAACGATAAGTGGCTACAATGACAATAATAATAAGGGAATACACTAGTATTATAGGGACCTAACAGAACTTGTGTTGTATGAGAGTAAGCATAACTGGTTTTAGAGCCAAAATTAGTTTCTTCCCTTCTAATTGACTCACTTTGGAGAGGAGTGCATCTAGTTCATCAAGTTTGAAAAGAATTTTCCATGTGACCCTCATGTGCTCCAAATCTATCCCAAGAGCAAAAATCTTGTGTCCTATTCCCTGCCCCTCTTACACATCTCTTGGTTGTTTTTCTGAAGACTGACATAGAGCCCCTTTAAGAAGCATATGTTGATTTCTGTTGCTGGCTTATTAATGGAGTTTATAAAGGTTTGATCCATGTCGAGTTGTTCAATGATGGTGAGTACATCAAACTGACTTCTACAAGATTAAACTGATAGCACAACAAAAATATGACCAACTAACTCGATATACATACTTCTCACATGGGATTTGCCCATATCAATGGCATAGCACTAACAATGATTACATAGCCCAACTAACTTAGATCAACGACATGAATTTGTCCCCATAGCACAACAGTACATAAAGGAGATCTCAGTGGCATACCCCTCAACAATTCATATAGGATACAAGCAACAAAGTGCAATTTACCAACTCTTCTTGCTCAACATGATAAGTTACAGGGCTAATAGATCACTGAGATATACTAATTGCACAAAATTCTGAGGGAGCTAGGAAAATTAAACACTATACTCTGTGGAATTTTAATCAAACAAACTTGAAAGCAAGCTTAGAATTAAATGTGCACCAACATATTTCATTAGCGATATAGAACTTCAAATTTAGCATAAAACAATGCGCTTAAAAAAGAGACAGTTCCTTAAAAAAATCACTTATGCAAAGAACAACTTGAAGAGTAGAACCTGGTGGAAAGGTATCCATCACAAGAAATATTTAGGCACACGCAGTAGTCTAGTAAAGGCAATGTCACTGTGTGTATGCGCAGTCTATAAATTTGACATGTCGATCCAACTCTTGAAAAGGGGTCTTTTTCTCACCAGCCTTTTACACCAGTTCTCCGTGGATTATACTTTGTCTCTTAAGCCCAACAACCACTGTTCTATACTTCCTGCCATCACATAACTCTATGCCACACTTGAGTTCACTTTATGCACACAGTAGCTACCAAAACACACTCTGCCTCTTGCATTTGAACTCATTCACGTACGGATATATCTGACCGACCTTCACAGCAACCATGCATACACACAGGTGGGATCAATGATAAACAATCCCTTCTCCTCTACCATTATAGACTACCTCCGCTTAAATATATTTTGCATGGGGTTTGATTCACCCACTGAATTCAACGATTTTGGCAGTGCTCTCCAAAAAAAAAATCCTGACCACGTGAATTCAACAATCTCGGCAAGATTGATGTCATGATCCGTGCAGATTTCCCACAACAACACCGATCAAATCAAGTCCCAAGCTCAAATTCTGATTTAGTTAACAAATTTGGCTCCCCTTCATTCTTTTGACAATCACTGTTTGATACAAAGAAATCGGCCCACCTCGAGGAAAGATTCGGTCTCCATCGCCTTCTATGGATCGCTACCGACCAATCTCTATCCAGAGTGTGAAGCTCAAATTCTTCCGTTGGAATTTTAGAACTTAATTCACGTGTGGCTAGTGTGAGAATGCGATGGCACTTTGTCTTTGATTGTGGAGTACACTTGCAATTTGGATCAATTCTAGCTCTCGCACCCTTGAAACCGGTCATTTAAGTTCTGCACACATGCTCAATCTCAATCTGTCTCCTGCGTAAATCACTTTCTTAGTTGCGTGGAGTTTGTCTGGCCATCTTACAACGTCGATGCGTCGGCCTGTGATCCATTGCACATAGTGCTATGCTAATCTCGATTTTGCTTCAATACCGAACTTCACTCGTCGATCTGCATGTGGTTTATCTGATCGTGAAAATATTCTACAACCAGTCGGATTTTCTCACGGTCTGGTCCCCTGTTATTGTAGTTAGTGCCGTCCAGACACAAATTTCTTGACCAATATAACTTCTGCCCAGCATGTACAGTCACTGTGCGTGGTCATGTAGGTCCCGAGCCAAACGTTCACAATGAATCGCATGTGATCAACACATACCAACTGCCCAACACTGGATCAATTAGCGCAATCACTATCTACGTTGACTTTTGCACCTTGGTCCACTGTGATATTCAGGCAAATTCGAAACAACCATGATTCAACATAGACCTCATACCCTAAATATAATAAACCTAGCCTATCAAATGAGACATATATAATGTCGCTCGACGAAGTTACAATTCGGTCTGCAATAGGGGTTTATTCCGTCCATTGTTACAGTCTGCACAATTGGAGGCTTCGATCTGCTCACTGGTGATAATACTCAGAAATGCAAGTACTCGAGTTACGAAAGATGAACTTTTGATCTTTGGTTAGGCAACTCAATCTCCAGATCACCTACAAACTCCAGTGGATCACATGCAACAAACAATATTATAGCAATGTGGCAACTTGATTTTAACCCACAACTGGCCAAAATCATGGCTCTGATACCACTGTAATGTCCCAAATGGATAAAATTTGGAACAAACCCTTCAAATCAAATTATCAAGCACTTAATAAGAAATTGCCATGAAAAACCCAAATACCAGAAATTTGATTGAAGCCATAAACCCACAAATTGCATAAAAATCTCATTAAAAATCACAACATGAGGAACAATGAGAAATGCAACAACCAAAATCCAGCTTTATTATATATAGATATATGCCAATACAATAGTTGGGAATGATCCTTCGGTCTCAAAACTAAAACTGAAAAACAATTATTACACCTATGGATTTTGAATGAATCCACAAAGGGGAGATGGGTGCTCACCCAAACTCTCAAAATCACCCGAGGGTTTTTGTACTGAGTTCTCAACCTTTAATACAAAAGCAATACACAAATCCAAGATATTTCCAAATAAACTCCTCCCCTTTTATAGATCTGATTGATAGTTCTCCAAGCCTCTAGAAGCATCTTATTTTATAATTTTATTATTATTCTAGAAGTTCCTCCATTGACTTAATATTAAGTGACCTTTAATTTTATTTTACTTCAGTTAAGTCACTTTTGGCCCATTTTCTCCAATTAATTATTTTTCCTTAATTAAATGACTAATTAAAGTCATTTTTAACTAAGGAAAATGGCAAATCGCCCATCATACTCTCTTCGGCCACTGGAAGTCTCTTGTCAGCGTCCCACCTTGTAGATCTTCTCCTTCCGTTTCGAATGAGCTATTACACTGAGGTGTTCTATCAAATAATCTCCCCGGAATGCCACCTCGAGCATAATTAATTAAGTTGTGCCCAATAATAATGCTGATTTTTGGAAGTTGTTGAAATGCGATGGAACGAAAGGCAAATTGTGTGAATGATGGAATATGGCAAGCGAATGTCCTCCTCCCCTTTTATAGATCTGATGGATAGATCTCCAAGCCTCTAGAAGCATCTTATTTTATTATTTTATTATTATTCTAGAAGCTCCTCCATTGACTTAATCTTAAGTGACCTTTAATTTGATTTTACTTCACTTAAGTCACTTTTGGCCCATTTTCTCCAATTAAATATTTTTCCTTAATTAAATGACTAATTAAAGTCATTTTTAACTAAGGAAAATGGAAAATCGCCCATCATAATCTCTTCGGTCACTGGAAGTCTCTTGTCAGCGTCCCACCCTGTAGATCTTCTCGTTCCGGTTCGAATGAGCTATTACACTGAGGTGTTCCATCAAATAATCTCCCAGGAATGCCACCTCGAGCATAATTAGTTAAGTTATGCGCAATAATAATGCTGATTTTTGGAAGTTGTCAGAATGCGACGGAATGAAAGGCAAACTGTGTGAATGATGGAATATGCCAAGCAAATGAACTCCTCCTCCCCTTTTATAGATCTGACGGATAGATCTCCAAGCCTCTAGAAGCATCTTATTTTATTATTTTTCTAGAAGCTCCTCCATTGACTTAATCTTAAGTGACCTTTAATTTTATTTTACTTCACTTAAGTCACTTTTGGCCCATTTTCTCCAATTAATTATCTTTCCTTAATTAAATGACTAATTAAAGTCATGTTTAACTAAGGAAAATGGCAAATCGCCCATCATACTCTCTTCGGCCACTGGAAGTCTCTTGTCGCGTCCCACCTTATAGATCTTCTCGTTCCGGTTCGAACAAGCTATGAGACTGAGGTGTTCCATCAAATAATCTCCCCGGAATGCCACTTCGAGGATAATTAATTAAGTTATGCCTAATAAAATGCTGATTTTTGGAAGTTGTCGGAATGCGACGAAACAAAAGGTAAACTGTGTGGATGATGGAATATGCCAAGCGAATGAACTCCTCCTCCCCTTTTATAGATCTGATGGATAGATCTCCAAGCCTCTAGAAGCATCTTATTTTATTATTATTCTAGAAGCTCCTCCATTGACTTAATCTTAAGTGACCTTTAATTTTATTTTACTTCACTTAAGTCACTTTTGGCCCATTTTCTCCAATCAATTATTTTTCCTTAATTAAATGACTAATTAAAGTCATTTTTAACCAAGGAAAATGGCAAATTGCCCATCATACTCTCTTAAGCCACTGGAAGTCTCTTGTCAGCATCCCACCCTGTAGATCTTCTCGTTCCAGTTTGAATGAGCTATTGCACTGAGGTGTTCCATCAAATAATCTCCCTGGAATGCCACCTCGAGCATAATTAATTAAGTTATGATCAATAATAATGCTGATTTTTGGAAGTTGTCGGAATGCAACAAAACGAAAGGAAAATTGTGCGGATGATGGAATATGCCAAGTGAATGCCATCAAGTCCCATAAAACTCCTCAAGACTCCATCAAGACCCCTGATAACATAAACCTGCTCCACTGACCTGGCCATCCCCTGTCCTGGAAATCCACCCTGGTTGTACTATGAAGAAGAATAAAGATGGGGGCATGACACCTTTAGGGATATAACTAGCTTTTTGGGCCCTTTCCAAGGTGGTGATTTTGTTCATGATAACCCTATCACGTGCATTGGCTTGTTCGGTGAACTTTTCCATCCTTTTGAGAATGGCAAGGAGAGGTTCCTCATGTTGATCTTTGGATTTCTCCTTCTTGACTTTAGCCTTTGCTCTAGGGTGGTCATTGATATCAACCTTGGAAATTCGTATGTTCTCTTCAAGTTCCATTGCTATCTCTTTAGCTTTAGCCAAAGTGGAAGGTTTCTTATCCCTTAACACATAGGTGAAATTGCCACCGACCACCTTTATGAATTTATCAAGGATATTGGCTTCAAATGGCTTCAAATGATCAAGTATATCTTTGACTACCCTATCAAACTTTTGAATGAATTCTCGCACATCCTCCCTTCCCTTGGTTATTTGGTAGAATTTTTCGATACTGAAGGTATCCTTGGGCATTACATGACCACCTTTTCATGAATAGGTCTTCAAATTCATCGGAGTCTTGTATGCATGCAGGGGGAAGGCTAAGGTACCAATCTCTTTCTTGTCCCTCAAGTGATAAAGCAAAAAGCATCATGAGTCTATCTTCATCAAATATCATTTTGGGGAACATTTGCTAATAGAATTCTTCAATAAAACAATCGGCGGTCCAAGTAGCATGCCCTTTGAATTTGGGTAACCATCGGTTATATTTTTTAGGTAAGGGTTTGGAATCATCACCCAATTTCAAAGGGGCAAAGACACTAACCAACTGTCTTTCACTCTTGGTTATCTTAGGTTGATCTTGTTTTGGGTCAGTGTTAGAACTAGATGGCATCTTTGGGGATGGATCACTGACCTTCTCAAATTCAAGGAAAAGAGCAGTTTCAACAGGTGATGGGGTTCTCTCTCCCCTTTTTGTAGCAGCCCTAGTTAAAGGAGGAATGTTGTCGCCTTCAAGTAAACTAGGGGTTCAGACAATAAGTGGAGTCGCCAGAGGAGTGCTTTATAGATGTCATCAATGAGTTAACTCCTCAACAATTCACTAGGGAGGTAGACCTGCTCCCTCCTCGATAACGTCGCCAAAATGTCACTGGTCAAACTAGCAGGGGGCTAAAGGGGACAACTGCTAGGCCAAGGGCAACAATGGAGACTTAGCCCACTGCCACCTCAGCTAAGATTCCCTGGTCTTTACAGACTTTCACAGATGGGAGGAGACCCAGTATATGGAAGTCACTTGTGAAAGATGAATCAACAAATGGATGTGAAGTGACCCGGATAATCCCTTTCCAAAAGAGGTTGAAGAATAGAGCTTGCTTGATTTCTAAGCAAGGTACAATGTCTTCTAGGAGAAGGATGGGAGGATTTGAGGGTTAGGTTTAGGGAATATGAGTTGTGAAAGAGTTTCCCAATCCCTAAAATCCTTATTGAAATTGGTATCTCGGATGGTTTTTGAAGAATTATCTTTTCAAAGAAATGGGACCACACGGGACTAAGTGGACCCAGCCTAGGTTAGGTGGTAAGAGTTTAGCAACGAATGATATTCTTAACCCAGACAAGGAGGAGGGAAACGATCAAAGAAAGGATTTTCACTTAAAGGTGTTGAATTGATCCTATGAGGCCCTAGCCTTGGGAATACCAGGGAAAAGTTTGATCCCGGAGCTAGGGCTTGGATTTTCACACAACTCGACCATCAGAATGGCTTCAAAATTGGAGGAGGCCTTGAGGAGACACCAGCACAAGGGAGGCTAGGAGATTGAACTTTTTGGAGGGCTACAGTGTCGAGAAAATGATGCCCTAGGTGATCCAACTTGGCTAGTTCTAGCAAAAGGTGAAAAATAATTGATTTTTGGTGACCACCTTTTGGTAGTTCAGTGCCTTAGTCTTGGGAGAATGGAGTCTATGATAAATATGAATGAGGACTTCGTTTCTTAGTCAAGGAGGCCTTAAGACTACCTCTCTAGCCTTCTAGGGCAAAAGGAAGCAACCTTACAACATTTATATTTCGAGCTTATCAAGATGAATTCGTTGTTAGAATTATCCCTAGGAAATTTCATTCAAATTACATGACCCATACATTGGGAGATGCTATATAGAGACAAAATTTCACAATTTAAGCTAAAAGACCATGCAGCAATTAGCCCTAAAAATAGTGAAAATCCCAATCCAGTCTATATGACAAAGTAAAACAAGAATAACATTAAAAACATGTACTTACATGCAATACAACATATCTAGCCATCAACAATTTGAAAATAGAGAAGCTCCAAGATAAGATAAACCAAATCCAAACATCAAAATTCATCCATAAAGCTCCAATTCATCCTCCAAGAAAGTGTGAAATTCTCAAGAGAGAGAAGAGATCCAATCCAAAGTGATGATGAACAAATGAACTCATCTCACTTGTATTTATACACTAATGAGGAGTTCGAATTAGTCTCCTTGGCCTACATAAGCCCCAAAAATAAAATAATGTGCTAATAATCTAACTTTTGGTGACAAGCCCACCAAACTAGCTCACAAATGAAATAATAAGCCTCTTAAGAGGTCAGATGATGAATAATACATGTTGTAGGGCCCTCCAAGAGGCCTGATGAGGTCCATAGGTGCCATAATGAAGAATAGGACCCTCAAAAGTGATGGACAAGGGGTTGGCCCCTTCTCCAAACAATAAACCTGTGGTGCTCCGAGTGGGTGTGGGGGCACAATAACAACTTCATGGGTCTCCAAATGAGTCGAAAATTCCTGTAGATCATCTGCAAAGGCTTTGATGATGGTGTAGGTGATGCCACAACATCCTACAAGTCCTGGGTCCGCTACCAAGTGTATGGTACATTTGTGGGGCTAGCTGGGCAAAGGTGAAGCAAGGGCATCTTCCTCGTCCAATAGGTGAATCTCGAGCAATATATGAACATCCTCGGGGATCCATGGAGTACTGTTTATTGACGTGGAGGCCCATGGCTCTCAACCTAATTTGCAGTGAACATTGCCCAGGGGTCCGTTTTCGACCGGAAATGAAACAGAAACTAGGAAACTCGTACTGTACAGACTGGAAACTTGTTTCAGGCCTTACTAGCCTGTTTCACGCTCTGTAAATGTGGCCAGTACGACTGGAAATAAGTTTCCAGGCTATACAATGGAGTTTCCACTTATAACTTGACGTTTTCTTTTATTTCTTTTTTTATTTTTTTGCTTCCAATTTTTTATTAGGCGACTAAAATATCTTCTGGATGCTTCTACATGCATCTCTCAAGTTATAAAAAAGACTCTCGCCTCATTCTCTCATCACACAATTGAGCAAGTCGTTTGTCTTGGAGACGGACGATTTTAGCAAAGGAGAAGAAAGGAAGAGAGCAGTGGTTTCAGCTAGGGTGTTTTCAACATTGTGCAAAGGAGATTTCAGCAGCAAGAGAAAGAGATTTCAGCAGCAAATTTGGAGTGCAACGTTTCTAGCTACGACATTCTTGGCTTTTGGCTCAGCTACAACCATATTTTTCTTGTCTTTTCTGGCATTTTTGGGTAGCTTTAGCTATAGAAATTAATTTGCGCAAGAAACATTCATTTTCTTAGTTTTTTCCTACTATTTCTTCAATTTTTCGAGGGTTTATGCTAGAAAAAATATGAAAAACGTTTTTTCTTTATAGATTTGCTTTTTTAATTTTTTTTTGCAGCAATGGCTTCCAACCAAAATGCAGCTGCAAGTTCAAGCCCTAGGGCCAACCCAAGGGCTGAATATTATCCTCTTTGGAGGCATGTTCAGAAGCTTAAAAAATGTGGAGGTGGTGGCTCATGGGAATGGTGATGTAATCTTTGCAGTAATTCGTACAAGGGCTCCTACCCAAGAGTGAAGAAACATATTTGCATGGAGGAGGACAGGGGATTGTAGGTTGCACAAAAACAACAAACCCATTGGCAAGGAGGGCATATCAAAGAGAGCAAGATGAGGCGGATGGAATTAAGAGATGTTAAATTATGGTATGTTCTATGCTTATAACAGTTTACTTCTTTTTCTTATTATATTCCACCGATTAGCAATCACATGTACATAAATTAAAGTGCAGATAGAACATTAAACGATCGACAGAAAACAAGCCAAGACAAGAGACACAAGATGTGGCGGCTAGCTAGGGACAAACCCCACAATGTGTGGGGAAACCCTTTGATCAAATCTTCTTTTATCTTCAATAATTCAGCAGAGAGAAATAGTACAATAAATCTTATTCATATCAGCAGTAGCAAACCCTAGATCAGTAGCATCAGCATTAACGACTTCATTCTCAAACTAGGGCAGACCATATCTCACAAACCGACAGTCGGATTGACTTCATTCCACCACCAAAAGTTTCGGCTTCCAGAGGAGGTTCAGATGAACCTACAGTGCAGTTCAGATGAGGAGATATTCTAGGCCACGCAAGTCAATCTTTACTTCTGCAGTTGCAGCTTCAGTTTCAGCAGTTTCCTGCTTCAAACTAGGGCAGTCGATATCTTGCAAACCGTTCGTCGGATTGAATTCATTCCACCACCAAAAGTTGCGGCTTTCAAAGGAGGTTCAAATGAACCTACATCGCAGTTCAGATGAGGAGATCTTCTAGGCCACGCAAGTCAATCTTTACTTCTGCAGTTGCAGCTTCAGATTCAACAGCTTCCGGCTTCACATGTGTGAGAGAGAGAGACCCATTTCAGCGCAGTAGAGAAGAGACTCATATCTGCGCAATAGAGACAAAGAGATGTGATGAGATGAGTGAGTCCAAATGAGAAAAAGTCCTCTTATATTTATACACAACGTTGGTGGGTGAATAGATGCGATTGTTGGGCTTCTGAGCCTACATGAGTTGTAGGTCGGCTTGATAATAATTCCATAATCAAAATAAATTCATATCTCCATGAATACCTATCGGAATTGGATGATGTTTATATCAATCCTACACCTCTCGACAAGAGGAATCTAATAAAAATATTATTAGCCATGAATAAGATGACCCACATGAAGTTTTGCCCTGGTTGCCAATTTTAACACTCCCTCTCAACCATGGAGAACTTCATTTGCAATCTGTCTATCGGTTGTTACTATTCATCCATCAAATGCACTGCCTTGTACAGCCTGACCATTGCCCTGCTCTGCTCTATTTTGCATGTTCTGCTTTGTCTTGTTCTGCCCTGCATTGATCTGTATTGTTTTGTTCTGTTCTGCTCTGCTCTTGCATTGTTCTGTTCTACTCTGCTTTTTTCCAAATTATGAAGAAGAAGAAATGATCGAGGATGTATCATACTGACTCAAACTCAGTCTCAGAGTATGTACCACTGGTCCCAGACCAGTCTCAACCAACCCAAAGTCAGTGTCATAGTGAGTACAACTCCAATGGTCCCAGACCAATATCATCCTCCACTGACTCAAAGTCAGTCTCAGAGTCTGTACCACTGATCCCAGACCAGTCTCAACCGACTCGAAGTCAGCGTCATAGTATGGTACAACTCCTACCACTGGTCCCAGACCAGTATCATTGATCCCAAATCAATGGAGGTCATCCTAGCATAGGGAGTACGGTAGTTACAACGATGTGTCCATCGGTACTACTATGGTCCCTAACTTCATTTCCCTGCTCATTGATCAGATGAGAGGTACTTCCCATGAGTCCCAAACTGCATGGGTAGGATGCCTCGACAGGAGAACTAATCAATCCTGTCCTCACAGGAGAACACATCAATCCTGCTACAATTTCCATGGAGAACACATCAATCCAGGCCTCACAGGAGAACACATCAATCCTGCTACAATTGCCATGGAGAACACATCAATCCAGGCTGCCATGGAGAACACATCAATCCAGGCCTCACTGGAGAACACATCAATCCTGCTACAATGTCGCCACGGGGTGTACATGTATACCACCAGGGGATAGTGAATAATCCTGTGGTCATATGTTGCTCCAAGAAGCACCCCGCACCCCCTGGAGCTCTCAGAGCTCAATGCATCATACATGACCCTCATTGGAGGGTCTTTGAACAACTCCAAGTTGTTCACGAAAAGTCAGAAATTTTACTTTCCCAAGGGGTTTTGTCAGAATGTCGGCGACCTGTTCATCTGTACCGATATGATGGAGCCTTATAGCTCCCCGTTGCACCATATCTCGAATATAATGGTATCTGATATCAATATGCTTGGAGCGATCATGGAATACGGGATTCTCTGACAAACGAATCCCACTTTGGTTGTCACAAAGGATCACAATGGTATCCAATGTGAATCCAAACAACTGACTGAAGAGCTTTCGCAACCAAACTGCCTCACAAGAAGCCATGCTAGCAGCAATATACTCTGCTTCGGCGGTGCTCAAAGCCACTGAATTTTGTTTCCTGCTCATCCAGGATATCGAAGCAGATCCCAAGGAGAAACAACACCCGGAAGTGCTCTTACGGTCCTCCACATTGCCTGCCCAGTCAGCATCTGTGAATCCAAATAGTCTCACATCTCTAGCAATGTATCTTAACCCATAAGTGATAGTGCCACGAAGATATCTCAGCAAATTCTTGGCACCAATCCAGTGTATGTGGTGGGGTTCAACCATATGCTGGCTCAATGTGTTGACTGCAAACCATATATCTAGACGGGAGTTCACTAAGAACATTAATGCTCCGACGAGTTGCCAATACTCGGTAGCATTTCGTAAAACAGGTCCAGCAGCACTACCGCTTAACTTCTTGAAGTCAAGCTCCATCGGAGTAGTTACAGGCTTGCAGTCCACCATTCCGAATCTTTCCAATATCTTCACCACATATTTTCCTTGAGATAGGAAAATTTCTCCTGGCTTTTGCCACACTTCAAGTCCTAGGAAGTAGTGCATCAGTCCTAGGTCTTTCATTTCAAATTCAGAGGCCAGCTCCTTATTACATTTGTGAATGAGAGGGTCTGCACCTGTTAGAAAGAGGTCATCCACATACAACACCAGTATGAGAGGCTTGTCATCTTCAATCTTAAAGTAAAGGTTAGGATCGGCTTCACTCCTAGTGAATCCCAGCTTCATCAAGTAGCTATCGATCCTCTCATACCATGCTCGGGGTGCTTGCTTCAGCCCATAGAGAGCTTTCTTCAACCTGCATACATGAGATTTTCGATCATAAATCTCAAATCCTTCGGGTTGCTCCACGTAGACCTCTTCTTTGATCGAGCCATGCAAGAACGCAGTCTTGACATCCATTTGATGTAGGTTCCATCCTTGTGAAGCAGTAAGGGCTATGATCAAGCGGATGGTCGTATATCTGGAAACAGGTGCAAATATCTCATCATAGTCTATACCTTCTTTTTGGGAGAAACCTCGAGCAACAAAACGAGCCTTATACTTTTCTGTGCTTCCATCTGCTGCATGCTTTATCTTGTAAAGCCATTTTGAAGTAACAACAGTCTTGTCCTGGGGTCTGGGAACTACTTCCCAAACATCATTCTTTATGATAGACTCATATTCTTCGGTCATATTATCCTTCCATACTTGATGCTTGACGGCATCTGAGAATGACAAAGGCTCATTTTGTATGATCGTGCTCATGATGGTCAGGTATCCTTGATACCTATTAGGTTTCTTACTTTCACGAAAGGTTCCAAGGGGTGCAGCATGTCCTTCAGCATCATCAAGTAACCCCTTAATCCATGAAGGCCTCTTCCTAGAAGAGGAAGGCTCATATGGAGGAGGACCAATCGGATCCATGGGTTCTTCTACATCAGGCATTGCTTCATCATCCTTTTCTTTCGGTTCCCTGGTGTCGGCTTCTTGAGAGCTCCTCAAAGTCGGAAGATTGTTCACCTTGCTGAGAGCCATATCTTCGTCAAAGGTGACATCATGACTAATTATGACTTCCCTTTGACCGGCTACATAGATTCTATAGCCTTTAGTATTTTCACCATAGCCCACGAAAATTCCCTTCTTTCCAGATGCTCCCAATTTATTTCTTTTCTCTTTCGGCACATGAAAGTATACAGGGCTTCCAAAAATTTTAAAATGAGAAACATCAGGTTTCTTACTGGTGAATTTTTCTTCAGGAGTCTTGGAACCCAATGCTTGATGAGGGCATCGATTTTGTACATATACGGCAGTGATTGCAGCTTCAGCCCATAGAAACTTAGGAAGACTTTGATCATGTAGCATGGCCCGGACAACTTCCATAGTTGTGCGGTTCTTCCTTTCTGCCACACCATTTTGTTCAGGAGTATATGGTGTAGTAGTCTCCCTCTTGATGCCAGCCTCTTTACAAAAATCATGGAACTCATTAGATTCATATTCAATCCCATTGTCAGTTCTTAAGATCTTAATCTTCTTTTCGGTTTGATTCTCGATTAGGGCTTTGAAGTGTCGGAACCAAGGGAACACTTCATCCTTCTTTTTCAAGAAGTATATCCAGGTCTTTCGAGAATGGTCATCTGTAAAAGTGAGATAATATGAGTATCCTCCCAAGGAGTTCACAGGCATCATACCTGATATGTCTGAGTGAACTAGTTGTAATATATTGGAGGTCTTGCTTTGACTTGAAGGGAATGGTCCCCTTTTGAGCTTTCCTTCGGCACAACCCGGACATACACCTTCTTTCTCTACTTGGAATTCAGGCATCCCTATTACCATCTGTCTTACATCGGGTAGAGCTTTGTAATGAAGGTGGGCAAACCTCCGATGCCAAAGTTCGGACTGAAACGTTGTGTCACAAGACATGACACCTAGCGGACTTCCACCGACTTGATATAAAGAATCAACTCGAAACCCAAGAGTGAAAGCATCTTTAACATTATTTTTCCATATGCGTACCTTACCATCGCTGAAGGTTACCTTATAGCCTTTGTCTTCCATTGCCGAGATGGATACCAGGTTCCTTTTGAGATCAGGTACATATAATACATCTTGTAAGTGAATCGTATTACCTTGATTCAGTTTAAGAGAAACATTGCCTACACCTTTCACTAGGTATTTCATGTCATCTCCAAGGACAATTTCCAGGTTAGTTTCTTTCTCTACCAGATTATAGAGTACTTCTTTGTAACCAGTGAAGTGTTTTGAGGCACCACTATCAATGAGCCAAATTCCCATTGAGTCCGAAGGAGTGGAGGTAGATAGAGCAGCTGGTAGATAATATTCAGCCTGCTTATCGTCAACAGTGTTAGATTCATACCTGGAATTTCTAGCCTTCTTGAATGGTTTCCCTCTTCCTTGATTTCCCGCATTCCTTTTTCCTTTGTTGTTGAATTTTCCATTCCTTCGATTACCATGAGAGGGATTTTGATCATCGTCACGGTGAGAGTCCTTTCTATCAGGGCATTCCCTTGCATAGTGACCTGCTTTATTGCAAATGAAACATCGTCCTTTTCTTCCACCCTTAAATCCAGCTTTTCTTTTCGATTTAGACCTAGAATTATTTCTTTTCTTAGCATGAGAAGAAAAAGCAGCAGGAGGACCTTTAGGCAAGGGCATTTCCTGCTCTTCTACCCTTGTTTGTTCTTGAATGCATCTAGCCATTAATTCCTTGAAACTAGGAATTACATTATTGTTCAGAAGAGTAGTCCTGAACACATACCATTCAGATGGTAATCCTCCGAGAGTTGTGAGTGCCATTTCTCTGTCAGTAATGGTTTCCCAATAGATAGGAGATCGTTCTTGATCTTGGTGATTCTTAAGAAGTATGCTTGCATACTTTCATCTTTACCCTTCTTGATTTCCCTCAACTTATTTCTAAGAAACAAAACTTGATTTGCATCATTAACTTTAAATAAACTCACCAGTTTGTCGTAGATTTCCTTGGAGGTGTCTAGATCAGAGATGTAGGCCACCAAGCGCTTGTCGATAGAGTCCCAGATGATCTTCTTTGTTTTGACTTCTCCATTTTTCCATTTGTTCCAGGCAGCAGCAGATGCATTTGATGAAGGCTCAATAATATTGCCTCTTACATGGTCCAGCACTCCTTGATCTTCAAGGGTTAGATCGATAGACATCTTCCATCCGTGATACTCAGCTTTCTCACGGAGCTTGTCTTCGGCAGGAAAGAAATTTGAGGACCCCATAGTTCTTTTAGGATAGTCTTGCCAATCTTCTCTTCAATGATTGCTCTTGCTCTAGCTCGGGCTTTGTCTTCACCTCAACTCTGATACCATGTTAAATTATGGTATGTTCTATGCTTATAACAATTTACTTCTTTTTCTTATTATATTCCACCGATTAGAAATCACATGTACATAAAGTAAAGTGCAGATAGAACATTAAACGATCGACAGAAAACAAAGCCAAGACAAGAGACACAAGATGTGGCGGCTAGCCAGGGACAAACCCCACAATGTGTGGGGAAACCCTTTGATCAAATCTTCTTTTATCTTCAATAATTCAGCAGAGAGAAATAGTACAATAAATCTGATTCATATCAGCAGTATCAAACCCTAGATCAGTAGCATCAGCATTAGCGGCTTCATTATCAAATTAGGGCAGACCATATCTCACAAACCGACAGTCGGATTGACTTCATTCCACCACCAAAAGTTTCGGCTTCCAGAGGAGGTTCAGATGAAGCTACAGCGCCGTTCAGATGAGGAGATATTCTAGGCCATGCAAGTCAATCTTTACTTCTGCAGTTACAGCTTTAGTTTCAACAGTTTCCGGCTTCAAACTAGGGCAGTCGATATCTTGCAAACCGTTCGTCGGATTGACTTCATTCCACCACCAAAATTTGCGGCTTTCAAAGGAGGTTCAGATGAACCTACAAAGCAGTTCAGATGAGGAGATCTTCTAGGCCACGCAAGTCAATCTTTACTTCTGCAGTTGCAGCTTCAGATTCAACAGCTTCCGGCTTCACATGTGTGAGAGAGAGAGACCCATTTCAGCGCAGTAGAGAAGAGACTCATATCTGCGCAGTAGAGAGAGAGATAGATGTGATGAGATGAGTGAGTCCAAATGAGGAAAAGTCCTCTTATATTTATACACAACGTTGGTGGGTGAATAGATGCGACTGTTGGGCTTCTGAGCCTACATGAGTTGTAGGTCGGCTTGATAATAATTCCATAATCAAAATAAATTCATATCTCCATGAATACTTATCGGAATTGGATGATCTTTATATCAATCCTACACCTCTCGACGAGAGGAATCTAATAAAAATATTATTAGCCATGAATAAGATGACCCACATGAAGTTTTGCCCTGGTTGCCAATTTTAACAAGAAAAGGCATGATGAGCTTAGTCAAGCTACTCTTCAAGCTCCATCTAACATTGAGCCAAGGATTGTAGTTGAAGCAAGGAAGAGGAGAGTCAGTGCCACTCAACAACATGAACAACCAGCATCCAAAAATACCAAAGGGGCATCCCCTTCAATTCAAGATAGCAAAATTGCTAAATTAGTGAATGTGCAAGCAAGAGAAGAAACTGATTCCAGAGTGGCTAGGTGCATTTGTGCATGTGGTATCCCATTCAATGTTGTTCGCTCTCCTTACTGACAAGATATGATAAGGGAAATTAACAAAGCTCCTCAAGGGTACAAGGGGCCCAACTATGAGAAAGTCAGAACTCAGTTTCTCAAAAATGAGAAGAAGCTTGTAGAGGATATCTTATCACCAGTTCGTTCTTCCTGGCGTAGCTATGGAGTTAACGTAGTCTCATATGGATAGAGAGATACAAGGCGCAGACCATTGATAAATATCATTGCCACTTCCCCCAAAGGAGCAATGTTTATAAAGGCGGAAGACTGCTCAAGAGAGGTAAAAGATGCACAGTTCATTGTTGAAGTTATTATAAAATCTATTGAACAAATAGGGCCTAACAGGGCGGTGCAAGTTATCACGGATAATGCACCGGTTTGCAAAGATGCAGGTTCAGTTATTGAGGGGAGGTATGACCACATCTTTTGGACACCGTGCATTGCCCATAATCTGAATCTGATCTCTTAGAGGAGATCGACAACAAAATTCCATGGATAAAAGAAATCACGGGGAAAGCAAGGGAGATTGTTAAATTCATCACCAACCACCACCAATCTCAGACAATATTTCGAGAGTACTCCAAATTGGAGTTGTTAAAAGTTGTTGAGACAAGATATGCCTCAAACTTCCTGATGTTGCGCCGCCTTGTTGAGGTTAAGAATGCATTAGTTTCTATGGTAGTGAGTCAACTTTGGGCTGAGTGGATACAAGCAGATTCAGAGCAAGGATATATGGTGCGTAGAATGTGCCTTGATGAGTATTGGTGGAGCAAGATAGATTTCTTCCTAAACTTCACAACCCCTGCATTTGAGCTTCTTCGGAATGTTGACACTGACCAACCTTCCTTAGGAGAGGTATATGATGGCATGAATTCCATGGTTGAGAAAACTATGGAAATCATGTCACAAGAGTCTCCACAACTTTTGTTTGTTGATGATCATTTTGTTGATTTAGTCAAAAAAATCATTGTTGATAGGTGGAACAATTTCAACACTCCATTGCACACTTTAGCACATGCCTTGAACCCCAAATATTATGATGAGCTTATTTCTCAAAGTAATGGGAGAGGGAAGGCACCCCATAAGGATAGAGAGGTGGCTAATGGGGTGAAAAGAACCCTTATGAGAATATTTCCATCTCATCTACATAGGGAGGTAAAGGAAGAATTTGTCAGTTTTGCTGCAGGATTAGATGATTATGCAGATATATCAGCTTTGGAGGAGAGAAGCACCATGAATCAGTTAGGTGGTAGATTTGTCATGGAGAAAATAGTGTACATTTGCAAAAGCTTGTCATTCGTGTTCTTTCACAAGTGGCAAGCTCTTCATCAGCAGAAAGGAATTGGAGCACCTATGGTTTTATTCATTTTGTGAAGCGCAATACCAAAGACTGACTTGCAACTTCGACATTGTAGTGAGCCCTTCACTTACAATGTGATCAACTCCCTCTTAAGCTGTACTTCGTTGTGTACTCTGATGATTCGTTGTCTTAAAGTAGCTCAAACATTCTCTGATACCATGTTGAATTTCCACGATCTTGGGTGTAGGATAGAATCTTAGAATCTCTGACGCTACCAAACCAAGAATCTCAATAGAACTACTTTGCATAGCAGAACAATATAAAGCAGTAAATCATACATGTACAAATATATACAAATTTTTACAAAATATTGTACAAATATGTATAACCCAGTCTTCGTTATATTAAACCAATCTGAATAATACAACAGCCTAGGGAATACAAGATACAATGACAATCTCGCTGCAGTCTCTATGTCGTATCTTGTCCTGCCAGTCCTTCGCTTTCGTTCTGCTCTCTAGATGCCCCTTAGTCCATCAAGAGACAACACATAGTCTCCAGGAGGGTTGCCACCTATCACTACTGCAATTCGCTTCAACTTCAATGAACATGCGCTGATCCAATATGCTCTTCTAGGATGGTCAACACCCAAGCTCCAATCTGCCTAGCAGTCACTTTCGTCCATCAAAGTGTTGTACATTAGGCTCAATCCTTCACCCAATCTTCAGTTGTCAATGTCACTTTATGACCGCTTGTCAAGGGCTACTTTGGGTAGCCAACACACTGCCCTCCACCAGTCCAATGGCACCCAATACTTCATTGTGAAATCTGCTCCTTGTTGATCTCTCCAACCACCCAAGTCAACCTCAACAATTGGATCCAACATAGCGCTTATAAATTTTATCCAACTAACATCTTTTCAACACAAATACACCATGAAACACATACCTTTTCTTGGGCTGATACACTGTTGTAGCTGCTATCTGGTTAGGGCAACTGTTAGCCCTCTCAAAGCTGTCATAACGACCCTTTCTCAGTTGCGGCTAGCCTCCAATTAGGTTCTGCCTTTATATTATTAAGTTATGGGATGTTACTAGCCCTCTAAATGGACCTGCGACGCCTCAACAAAGTAATCCAGGGTTACGACCTTCCTTCAGTCACCTAAACAACTTTGTGGCCCTCCCTTTGAAGGTTTGTTCACACCCAAACGTCACAAGAACAAGCCTAGAAATTTCTGTTTGTAATGCGGCTGCCTTCCAGACCTATAATGCACACAAAATGGACTTCAAACAATCCTCCAATTATGCAGCTTGGTCCACAGATCACTGTGGCCCGGTCCACAAATCACTGCAGCCTCCTGACAGTGATAAAATAACCCAAAAGCTTGCCCTTTCTCCTTTGTGAGGTCTCCTTCTGACCTGCGGCTGCCTCAATGGTGTATTACACATGAAAGATGCACATTTGAATGAGTAAATGAACTCACACATGTGCCTAATTTATACCTTTCACATGTGGCTCCAACAAATTCATGCCAACTGTCAACAAGTCTTTCTAAAGCCAAGCCGACTTGCACAAATCATGACAGTGACATTTAAAAATTAATATATCAAGTTTCAGAGCTCCAATTTGAGTGATTTTCAAAGCGCTGGATTGACCATGCCATCCTATATCACCTCAAATTTTCTTATTCTTAAATTCCTTATGGTTTTGGCTCAACTCCTTTGGGTGCAAAACCCCATCCTTGGGTTCCAAGCCCACAAATGACCCTTGTGGTGCTCCACCATTCAAACCCTAAACCCTAAGGCTTGGAGAACCTCCCAAGCTACTCAATAATCAACAAGCAGAGGGAAAATTAGGGCTAGAAGAGGGGAGCACTAGACCCAATAGGGCTAGCGTTGGGCTAGGAGAGGCCTAAAGGCTTGCGGCTAGGGCTTGTGGCTAGGAAATGTTGACTTTTGGGTAGTATCGGATGTGCTCTAGCTCTGAAATTTTGTGGAGGGGCTAGAACACATGAGATCTCCAAGACCCATAAATCATTTGGTGAAATTCCACCCGGATTGTATTTTATTAAAATAATTAATATTTTTAATGGTGTTCCTAAGTCCAAACTTATGAAATTTAAAATATTAATGGGTATTAATGAAAATATGGGTGAGATTAGATGACGGCCGTTGATTTTTCAACAGGAAAAGTATAAAGGGAGGCTTGAGGTCAGTTGGAGAACATACACACAGATAGCAACACTTGACCTAATTCAAAATTATGGGGCGTGGTTTGTTGAGAATTTCGAAGTGAGCTTCTAAAGCAAAGAGGGGTAGTTCGGCAGAGGCATTGTAGTCCAAGGCCGAGAATACATAGAAGAGAGGCAGAAAAGCACCAGGGAGAGACACCGCAACTCCAGAAGGGTGATGCAGAGGTTAGAGGAGTTGACACAGTCACTTAGGGGCAGCGCTAGGGTTTTCTGTGAGGCATATCGAGCAACAATTCAGCATATTGATTTTTGAGCCAGGAAGGCTCACTAGGAGGGTGACGCAGCGCCCAGAGGAGGTGACATAGTTCCAGCGCAGAGCTGGGAGCAGCCATCGTTGCACAACACTGGGGATAGCGCAGTCACCTGTGGGGTTTGTTCATCTTGTTGCTCGATTCTCCAAAATATCTATCTCCAGATAGAGGTATTTTTGTAGGGTTTATTCTTTGTTGGGTGAGCCGAATTTGGCACCTTAGTTGTATTAAGAAATCTGCTTAATAATAAAACCCTCATATCTGCTACATCGGTTTTCCCACATTGGGTCATTGGGTTTTTTCCGGACATTCAGTACTTGATCTGTATAGTGGTGTAGGCTGCAGTGTATTTGAATTAATATTTTCTAAAAATAACTTGTTAAACGAAGAACGCAATTAGGTAATGCAAATAAGTTTATGCAGTAGGATTTCTGGTTTGTTAGATTTAGAATTTTTCACAGGAAAGGGCTAAAAAGAGGCAAGAAGAGGCCAAAAGGGAAGAGCAAAGGGTAGAAAAGGAGGAAGGAGGGGGGTCGAGGCCTCCTAGGCTAGATCCGGCCCGGGAAGGATGAAACTTGAAACCCTTGCTTAAGATTTGCAATTTTGCTCAATTTCTTCAATGGTTGGCCCTACAAAAAAATTTAGAGGCTAGATTTTATCCTCAAGGGCTTAGATCTAGCTCTATTCTATCTCTTCTTGCTTAATCACACCTGCAAAAATAAATTCACAAATGCCCAAAACCCCAATATATACAAAAAATTTCAAAATCCCAAAGCCCCAATTAGAAAAAATAATTTACAAAATTATTATACAAGTTTTATTTATAAATATACAAATATACAAGGCTTTTGAAAGAAATTTTGAGAAATAACTTTTTTAGAATTTTTTTGATAAATGGCTAAGTGTATTTCTAAGAATATATGCAATCTACAACCTTAGCAAAATTAAATAAACCATAATATTCAGAGTCCAAACAAGGTCAGCCTATGTCCACAGTTTGTGAACTTGGAGCCCAGGGACTGGGGAACTTGCAAACACTATATATTTTCTTCAAAAAACTTGTTAGACATATGGCGAATCAGATTACTTAAGATAGACCCAAAATCTACCAACAGAATGTTTTTATCCCCATCTGATGAAAAACAAACTTTAAAAACATTAAACACAATATAGGAAAGCCTATACCCAACACATACGACAAATCAATAGACAATAAACACCATGAAATGCACCCCAAAGTTTTTATTATGATTCAAATAATGTTCCCAGCAGGATAGTAGCGTTACATCAGTTTTTCTACAGAATTTCCTTAGCCAAACATCTGATGGCTTGAGACTCAAATGACTCTCTAATTTATAGATAAACCCTTCAAGTGGAAAAATAAGGGTTAGTTGGCTTGATCCTCGTCAAAATAATCTTGGTTATCGATAAATCCTTGATCAACTTTTAACCTCTGTTGTAGAAATAATTATTTTTGAGGAAGTTTCGAATTTCTCATTTAATCCATTTTTAATTTTTTTTATTAGCTCAAAATTAATTATTTTGATCTAATTTCTTAAAAAAATTGATTTTGACTTAACCACCAAATTCCAAGGGTCCAATTTTTCTTGAAATTTCCAATATTCCCTTGGTGAGGGACCTCCAAAAATTAATTCATTTTAGACATGTTGACCCTGCCGCCTACACCTACCTACAAGTCAGTTAGAAAAGCCTTCAACACCATAAGGTGTGGTTGGTGGCAGGGAACTAAGAGAAGGGGTTGTCACACTAAATCCCCTCTCTCTCCATTTAAGCTATCTCCTAGGCTAACTAAAGTTGGTGGTCCCTAATGAAAAGTTAAGTTAAAAATGATACGAGGTTCTAGGAGGAAAGTTAATTTGGATTACTTGTCAAAAATAACTTGTTTCCAAGAATTAAGTCAGCATATGAATAAATGTGCAAATTTCAATGATATCTTCAAAGTATAGACCAGTGCCTTCATGTAGATAACAATAGCTTGCTCAAAAAATGAAATCAAGATACAATGATAGACAATTCAAATGTTAGACCAGAATAAGCATATGAACACCAATTACAACTATAAAGGAAATAATACTTTGGAAGAGAATGCCCCAGATAACAAGATACATCAATTACTCATGAGCATAATGATCATCAAAGTAGCAAATACATGAAGTAACTTGAAATAGTTTTGCACCATTGAGAATATTCCAAGTACAAGAAAAACTAATAGTTGCAAAAATAAAGGAATTCACAATACTTGCATAAAAACATAAATGCTTCTTGAAATAAAAATGATATTTGTAAATAAGACTCAGATAAATCCAAGATAGCATAAATACGATAATTGCATTTGCAAGTAAAGTCAAGTGGTGATGTAGATGTGCTCTTGGTTTATTTTATTAGTTAAACTCTAATAAGCAAGATTTCAATTAAACTCCAATCCTCAGACGTCACCTTCACTAGAAAATTCAAATCTCACAGTGTGGAGTCAATAAAGGTGGAGGGTCCCTAAATGTCTATACAATCAACTTAAGTTGGAAGTTAATTTTTAATGAGGCTTTGGAAGCTTGTAAAATACAACTAACTTAAATTGCCTACTATGTCATGCAAGTAAATTCGCAAAAGTTAAGTAAATTATGGAAATTGCCTTAAACACAAGATTGCATACTCATATAAGATTTGTGAAAAATATTTTCTTTGCCTTATGATAGTTTTATGATTTACCCAAAAGCAAATAAAACTTGAGAGATGCCTTGCATGTAAGTAAATTACAATGTTTGTGACTAAGTGAACTCAAGATTGATTAGCTTTGCAAAATAAATGGACTTGAATTTGAATATGAAATTAAAATGACTTATAGAAAATTTAATTTAATGAATATGTGAAAAGTAGATTGTTCAATGTAAAGTTTCTGTATCTCAAATCAACATGTAAAATGGAGAATGCAAAACTTTAAGTTGAATTGTAACAAACTTATTTGAACAAAATAAAAATGTGATGAGTGAGGTTGTGTAAATTTTAAGCATACAATCAAAATGGAAAACATTAAGATGCAAAAGTTAATTCACCCACATGTTTCTCCCTAAATGGAGAGAAGGGATGCCATGGGTAAAACCCAAGCTCCCTCAAGATAAATAGATCTTTTATTAGCTTTTTACAATGAGTAGAAGACTCCTTAATGGGCTGCCCAAAATATGGAAGAGACAATTACAAAATAGTAGTCTATAGGAACCAAGATTTCATTCCAAGAAGTAGCAACCACAATGGCCAAGAAACAACTCCTGAAATCTAAAAATTACAAGTGCACATCCAAGATTGCCCATGGCCTCCCTAAAGTTGATCCTCAAGCATAAGCTTGGTTAATAGAAAGTATAGGAAAAAATATTTCTTGGAAAGTTCTTCCATCTGGTACGAAGTAAGGTAAAAGCGTTCTGACCCTGCAGTTATGAAGATGGCTTGTCCCCTTGTAGGAACGAAGGCACACGCTGGCTCGTAAGACTCAGAGGAAGGGTATCGTTAATGACACCTCTGTGTCCTCGCCCCCTCTTTCTTACAGTCACCCCCCTTTTTACCCTCTAGTAAGAACTCAAGAGGAAGACTTCTCAGTTAGCTTAAGCATTTTAGATTAAAAATAACCAAGACTAATTGCATCCAAATTTAGTATAAGTGCATCTCATGTTAATACATCATCATTTTACTTTACTTGCAATTTCCCATTTTTCTATTTTGATGTGTTTTGAGTTTCATTTGCAAATATCATTCTTTTCATTTCAAGAAGCATTTATGATGCAAGTATTGTGAGTCATTTACTTTTGCAACAATTCAATTTTCTTATACTTAGAATATTGATCATTGGTGTACCTCTATTTCATGTTATTGCTTTGAAAATCATTATGCTCACGAGTAATTGATGTATCTTGTTATCTAGGGCATTTTCTTCCAAAGTACTATTTCCTTTATAGTTGCAATTGGTGTTCATATGCTTATTCTGGTCTAACATTTGAATTGTCTATCATTGTATCTTGATTTCATTTTTGAGCAAGCTATTGTTATTTACTTGAATGCACTGGTTTATACTTTGAATATACCATTGAAATTTGTGCATTTATATGCTTACTTAATTCTTGGAAACAAGTTATTTTTGACAAGTAATTCAAATTAACTTTCCTCCTAGAACCTCATATCACTTTTAACTTAACTTTTCATTAGGGACCACCCCCCTTAGCTAACCTAGGAGATAACTCAAATGGAGAGAGTCTGGATTAGTGTGACAACCCCTTCTCTGAGTTCCCGACCACCAACCACACCTTGTGAGGTTGAAGGCTTTTCCCACTACCTTGTAGGTGGGTGTAGGCGGCAAGTGATAACAAGATCCACAAATTTTTCCACTTGGAGAATTTAATTTCTCTAGACATTTAATTTTGACTCTAATGAATTAAATTTTTGGCTTATGATTTAATTTATTTTTGTCAGAAAATTTAATTAATTGACACTTGATGGGATTAATAATTAATTTCACCCTCTAATATTTTAGCCATGGTGTCTAAGTATGAGGGAACATGCACTAAAATATTTTTTACATAAGATTTTTACAATTCAACCCTCAAAAGGGGAACACCTGTTCAATACAGACTCTCAAATTACATACCCAATTCTACGACACAACATGATCTAGTAGATCAAGTGATTTGCAATAAAATAATTTAGCAAATTAGCTTAAATTATTCCCAAATCATTTTTACATAAGACTCGACTAGAATACTAGGACTCACCTAAGACTTTGACGAAGAATTCTACCCTAGCTTTGGGGTGAAGTTGGAGGGAAAAACTCTGCCGACCATACGTGTTTAAAAACACAAATGAGTCAGTGAGACAAAAAACTTCATAGGATGAAATTTTCGCCAAAATAATAGGCTTACCTAGGTTGTTACATACACAAGGTCTTATTAGTATCATTTACATTATAAATTTGCAGAACGGATTTACAATGACTCAATAAACTGATGACTAAAGAGCAGATCCTTTGAAATTTTTTTGGCATATCTGTGTCCTTGGAACTTTGACAAAAAGTGTGAAACAAGGCTTATTTAGCATGGCCAAATTTTTGGAGTACCCACGCTGAAAGAGAGGTAACAAGGTCGTCCTCACTAACTCCTCTTTTAACATGGCCTCCCTAACTGCAGCTGACTCATCACAAACCCATGTGATCTTGGTGAGATAATACGCAATTGTATCTAATTTGGATGTCTTGGTGCTCCTAAGCTTCTCCCTCAACACCATTTTCTGTTGATTTTTGGTAGCATCGGATATGCTCTAGCCTTGAAATTTGGAGGAGAGGCTAAGGCACATGAGATCTCCAAGACTCAAAAATTGTTTTGAGAAATTCCACCCGGATGAGGAGTTATTAAAATAATTAATATTTTTAATGGGTTCCTAAGTCTAAACTTAGGAAAATAAAAATATTAATGGGTATTAATGAAGATAAGGGTGAGAAGCTAAGTCACTTGACACGGGGATTCGGGATTCGTAGGATACGGGGATTTGATAGTCGGATTCGGACACGTTGAACCCCCAGAACAGGATACATAGGATTCGTTATATATTATTTTATTAAATATATATATATATATATATATATATTAAAAATTAGATATTTCTTACACAAATTCTCATTAATGATACAAATTTATTTTTTATTTTCCATCCTTCATGTCCTTTTACCAAATTTCTGTTTAATTTGACATCCTACATATCTTTTTACATTCGGTTAAAATCATTTTCAAACAAATAGATAATGATACTGGGAAATCACTATATTTTCTCTTAGAATTATATTTTAGTTAACCATCTTCAAAATTCCAAATTCCATGATGACATCATTTTTTTTGAAGACTATCTTTACTAAATTTTCCTAAATACTATTGTTGAACTCAACACACAATTGAAAATGCATATATTTGTGAACGGATCGACCAAACTTGTTCCAAAACATTTTCTCATGTACAAGAGGCATAGAGTTTAGGCACACATTCATTTTCAAATAACATATAAATGGGGCTCTCTAATGTAACGAGCATAAAATGTGAGATGAATAAAACATGGTAATTTATCACAAAAGCTGATGACCCAGAGATGCCAGATTAATAAAGATTTATTAACAAATGTTCCCCAATGTGCGAACTCATCTAGATTCTACCATTGAAAACCTGTACTATGCAACTATATCTCAATAAACAACAATTGTCACCATTATATCAATATGCAGTAACAGTCACCATTAAAACACACTAAATCTGAAGGTGAAATTTACATATTCGCTAAATGGCAATTGTGACCATTATCTCAATACGTAGTAATAATCACCGTTAAAACCACACCTTGAAATTTAAGAATTCTCTAAATGGAAATGTCACTATTATCTCAATGCAGTTATAGTAGCCATTAAAACCACACCTAAAGAATGCAAATTGAGTTGGTAAAAACTCTATGCAACAACCCACACAAGAATGTACTCAAAAAATTGGTAAAAGCTTCATACCTTTAGCGACACTTTGGAAACAGAAATCCATGGGATAGTTATGCCTCAGATATGAATACCCCCATCTGTCATAAAAAAAACCACACACGAGAATGAACTCAAAAAATTGGTAAAAGCTCCAGACTCTTGGGATTCGAATCCCAAAATCGGGACACGTTGTGTCCTAGCGGGACACGACCAGGATTCGATCGTGTCCCGTTAGGACACGACGTGTCCCATTTTGGGATTCGAATCTCCAACGAATTGTGTCTGATTCGTGGGATTCAGACACGTCAGGTAGTTTGAGCGAATTCAGTTTAATAGGTGAGAAGCTTCTAAGAGACGAGGATCAAGTTTGTTTTAATCTTAGCCGTTGATTAGGGACTTAATTTCGGCCATTGATTCGTCAACAGGAAAGTAGAAGAGAAGACTTGAGGATCATTTGGAGACACGCCGATAGATACTCGGTATCTCAAGGACAATCGATTCTCAAGTAGAGGAGATCGATTTCAGAGGGAGAGTTGCAGGGTGGAGGAAGAGGAGGGCATCAACAACAAGCAGTGATTGAGGAGGAGGTGACGCAGGGACAGTGGGAGACAACACAGAGAGAGACGCAAATCTCATGCAGGCTGATGCAGAGGGACGCAAAGCCACTCAAAGCCACGTGGGGCCACGCAGAGAGACACAGGAGTGGGAGGAGAGACTCCAAACTATCAGAAGGTCTCAAAGGAAAACTCTTAGGTGTTTTCTTTCAGTTTCTCTGTAAAATTGTTCCTTGTAAAAGCAATTGCTGCTGAAGATTAATAAAGCACTCATCTACTGCACTGGTTTACCCACATTGGGTTTTTCCGGGGACAATTGTCCAAAAATAACTATGTTGATGTGATTGGTTCTTGTGCATGTATTTTTCTCTGGGTAATTGTGTGATAACTACGGTAGAATTTATTTTAATATTTGCTAAAGGGTTTCGTAAATAACTTATTGTGAATAATAAGTAGGGGAAATAAATCAGTTGCTGCAGTAGTAGAATTTTAGTTTAGAAATTTTCACATGGTATGAGAGCTGATATCCGGCAACAAGAGAGGAAAATAGATTATGGGTCAAATCAAGATGCAGAGGCATCTAGTCAAGGGGACTCACACAGATTTCTAGAAGAATGCACAAGGGACATGAATTACAATTATTCTATGTTAGCTTCCAAATTGGAAGAAGAAGTCGCTTGCTTAGCAAGCTCTGCCTCCTCGGAGGTTTGGTGTATAGACAGTGGAGCTTCTTGGCATATGACAGGAATCCGAGAATGCTTTTTCAGATTATCAGGAAGAAAGAATGAATTTTCAGATCACCATGGGAAATAAGGCAAAGTGTACTCCAGTAGGGAGAGGTACTATAGTTTTTCAAACTGAAGCAAGAGAGCAACTTTGAGCAACCAATGTGCTGCATGTTCCAGGATTGAGGATGCACTTACTTTTTGTATCTCAACTTCAAAACAAGGGCTATGACGTTTTCTTCATTAAGGAGAAAGTATATGTCAAACACCCGAGTTGGAAAAAGAAGGCCCAAATTGGAATGAGAAGTAATAGGTTGTACAGGTTGCAGCGAGAATCACCAATGACATTGATAGGCAATAATGGAGACAAATATTTGAATGAACTATGGCACAGAAGGATGGGACACTTACACCATGGGGCTCTGAGAATTCTCAAAAAGACAGTATCAAGAGTTCCAAAACTAAGTACCGAACGAGATGATGTATCTAGAGGGTGCGCTTTGGGCAAGTATGCCAAAGTATTGTTTTCCAGAAGTAACAATGGGGCTAAGAGTGTGTTAGGATTGATACACTCAGACATCTGCGGACCAATGTTCACAAAATATCTTAGTAGTGTTGAATACTTCGTCACCTTCATCGATGACCATTCCAGGAAGACTTGGATCTACTTTCTGAAAACCAAGGATGAGGTTTTCGGTCGATTCAAAGAGTTCAAGGCTCTAGTGGAGAATTTGACAGGAAAGAAGATAAAAGTGTTGTGCTCAGACAATGGTGGAGAGTAGGTTGACAAGGACTTCACCGATTTTTGCGCTAAGACATTAGAAGAGAGTGGACAACTCCCTACAATCCGGAGTAGAATGGATTAGCAGAAAGGAAAAATAGGACTATTGTGGAAATAGCTAGGGCAATGTTGTATGATCAGGATATGCCTAAATTCCTGTGGGCAGAAGCATGCAACACGACAGTTTATGTCCAGAACAGGACTCCACACAGGGCATTGGGTAAAATCACTTCGGAGAAGGTCTTCACCGGGAAGACACCTGAAGTCAACATTTCAGGATATTTAGGAGTTTAACGTATTGCCGTATACTCAAAGAGAAGAGAAAGAAATTAGGTCAAATTGATGAGAAAGGATATCTTGTGGGATATAGCGAAAATGCTAAGGCATATAGAGTTTATCTTCCACGGAGTAGGAAGGTAGTAGTTCGGCGAGATGCAAAGTTCATGGAGGAAAGAGCTTTCAGGAAATCCTGAGAAATTCCTTCTGAGGAGCAGTGGAAAGACAAGCTGTTGGTCAAATCACTTCAACCAACGGAAACTAGTACCAGAAAGTCTCCTGAAGACAAAGCTTCAGAACAGGGGGAATCTCAGGAAGAGGAAGCACTGATAAATGTGCCTACTACTAGTGGAAGAACGAGCCACAAACTCCGACAAATTCTACGGGATGCAGAGGACTTCATTGGTGCACCCCGGAATAGTAAAAGGGAGCGAAGACGGCCAGACAGATACCAGGCCTTAGTAGCTCAGGTTGGGGAACCTTCTAGTTTTCAGGAGGTCGTTCAGCATCAAGTATGGGTCGATGCTTTGGTGGAGGAATACAACTCTATAATGGTCAATGATGTCTAGGAAGTTTACCTAGGCTTCAGGACAGATCAGTGGTAGGTTCGAGATGGATCTACAAGGTCAAATATGCTGTAGATGACAGTGTGGAGAAATACAAAGCCAGGTTTGTGGCTAAGGGGTATCGTCAGAAGGAAGGGATAGACTATGAAGAAACTTTCACCCCAGTTGCCAGGCATACTTCTATTAGAACCGTGATATCTCTTGCAACACAGCTGGGGTGGGATATTCATCAGATGGATGTCAATACGACATTCTTAAACGAGGTAATAGAATAGGAAATATACATTGAACAGGCAGAAGGTTTTGAGACACATGAGAAGAAATAGCATGTATGCAGATTAAACAAATCCTTGTATGGGCTTAAACAGGCACGTAGGGCATGGTACGGTCGAATTGATGGCTACTTGCAGAAGATGGGGTTCTTCAAGAATGACGCAGATCATTATCTCTACTATCTGGTCGTAGAGAATGAGCCTCTAATCCTAGTGTTATATGTGGATGATCTCTTCCTGACAGGATCATCCAGGCTCATCAAAGACTGCAAGAAGAACCTAGCCACAAAATTCGACATGAAAGATTTGGGACAGATGCATTATTTCCTGGGGCTAGAATTTTGGCAGTAGAAGGGTGAGATCTTCCTTAGACAAGGGAGATATGCTACATAAATCTTGAAGAGATTCAGGATGCAAGACTGTGGATGTATGGCTACTCCAATGATAACCAATTGGAAGAAGAATGATGCATCATAATATAAAGACGTTGATCCCACCTTGTACAGGCAGCTTTTAGGGTCCCTAATGTATCTAGTCAATACCGGGCCAAACATTTGTTATGCTGTCAACACCCTGAGTTAGTTCATGGTGGAACCTAAGAGGGTACACTAGGCAACAACCAAACATGTTCTCAGGTATATACAAGGAACAATCGAGCATGGACTATTGTACACCAGAGGCAATGACATCAGGCTGAGTGGGTTCACTGACGCAGATTGGGTTGGAAGTTCAGTAGATTGGAAAAGTATAACTGGGTACTGTTTTAACATTGGATCAGGAATGACCTCCTAGTGTAGTAGGAAACAAAAATCCGTGGCTCTGAGCTCAGCTGAAGCAGAATATATGGCAACTAGCACAGCTTTGTGCGAAGCCATATGGCTTAGGAAATTGCTTGTGAATCTATTCAGGAGAATGATGGAAGCGGATAGGATCATGTGTGATAGTCAAAGTTGCATCGAGCTCTCTGAGAATTCAGTATTTCATGATCGGTCAAAGCACATTGATATCAGGTGTCACTTTGTCAGAGACTGTGTCCAACGAGGGGCAGTACAGTTGAGATACACTCCTACAGGAGAACAGGTGGCAGACATCCTCACCAAGGCTCTAGGAAGAACAAAGTTTGTTTATTTCAGGGAGTAAATGGGGATGGTAAAGAATCCATTTCAGTAGCAAAAATGGATAAGTGTCAGGAGTTGCAGTGCAGGAGTTAGCAGTGGCAGTGCTATGGGCAGTATGATGCAGCATGTTGAGAGGGAGCTGCAGTACAAGTGCGGCAGTGGCAGTGTCATGGGCAATAGTACAGGAAGCAGCAGTACAATGGATGTGAGGTAGCAGGCCAAGCATCAACATAGGTACCGATGCAGAAGATCATTGTGATGTTTCTATAGTGAAACATTGCTATAGCACATTCCTCGCTAAGAGGGAGTGTTGATTTTTGGTTGCATCGGATGTGCTCTAGCCTTGAAATTTGGAGGAGAGGCGAAGGCACAGGAGATCTCCAAGACCCATAAATCGTTTTGAGAAATTCCACCCGGATGAGGAGTTATTAAAATAATTAATATTTTTAATGGGTTTCTAAGTCTAAACTTAGGAAAATAAAAATATTAATGGGTATTAATGAAGATAAGGGTGAGAAGCTTCTAAGAGATGAGGACCAAGTCTGTTTTAATCTTAGCCATTCATTAGGGACTTAATCTCGGTCGTTGATTCGTCAACAGAAAAAGTATAAGAGAAGACTTGAGGATCATTTGGAGAAACACCTGCAGATACTTAGTATCTCAAGGAAAATCGATTCTCAAGTAGAGGAGATCGATTTCAGAGGGAGAGTTGTAGGGTGGAGGAAGAGGAGGGCATTAGCAACAGGCAGTGACTGAGGAGAAGGTGACGCAGGGACAGTGGGAGACAACACAGAGAGAGACGCATTCTAGAGAGAGACGCAGAGGGACGTAAAGCCACTTAGAGCCATGCTGGGCCACGCAGAATGACAGAGGGGTGAGAGCAGGGTCTCCAAAGTGTCAGAAGGTCTCAAAGGAAAAGTCTCAGGTGCTTTCTTTCAGTTTCTATGTAAAATTATTCCTTGTAAAAGAAATTGTTGCTGAAGATTAATAAAGCCCTCATCTGTTGCATCAATTTTCCCACATTGGGTTTTTCCAGGGACAATTGTCCAAAAATAACTGTGTTGATGTGATTGGTTCTTGTGCATGTATTTTTCTCTGGGTAATTGTGTAATAATTGTAGTAGAATTTATTTTAATATTTGCTGAAGGGATTTCGTAAATAGCTTATTGTGAATAATAAGTAGGTGAAATAAATTAGTTGCTGCAGTAGTAGAATTTCAGTTTAGAAATTTTCACATTTTCTTGTTGTGATTGTCAATCTGGTACAATTTTGTCAAAGCCTCCTACATTTCGCTCGTTGTTTTCTTTCTAGAAAGATGAGGGATCACATGATCCTTCACCCGATCTAAAATGATTCTCCTGGCTTTCACATCCTTTTGGTTATGGGCAGCCAATTTTGTAGCATCGATAGGAGGGGTGAGTTGTTGATCTGAAAACTCGCAAATCCCATTCTCCATTAATAGCAATGCTATCCTCTCCTTCCAAGGGCTGTACTTGGCTGCACCCTCCCACCAGTCTTCAAACCTTAGCCCAATTGCAACCATCCTCACAACATCCACATCAAATACTCAACCTAGAAAAATACGAGTGTTAGAAAATAATTATTATGCCCTAACCCTTGTGACAAAATCGATCTTCCTTTTCCTTAGAGATTAGAGCTCTGATACCTTGTTAAATTTTCCAATACCATATCTGATTTAAGTTCCTAGCAATTTATTTTATATTGAGCAAATATATTCACCCAACAAATTACTTTTTGAAAAGTTGTTGAAGAAAAATACACTGGTATTTTAACTTAAATAATTTGTAGTGGAAATTTAAATAGAAAATTAGTTACAAACACAATAAAATTTTCACCCTCCAAATTCTCCTTCAACTTTTATTACTCAAGAAAATTAAGGGCCCCCTTAACAAGGAAAATGGCCCTCAAAGTATGCACAAAAATACAGTTAATGGAACTTGGAAAAATTGGCCCCCAAAAATTTATCTTGCAATTTAGCTGGTATTTTCTCACTAGTTTGGCCCTGCTTAAGTTGCTTGGCCCCTCCACTAGTGTGGCTTCAACCCTCCTGGCCTCCCCACACTCTCGACATACTTTTACGAACTTGGCCTCAACCTGCTCGGCCTCTTCAAGCTTGTGGCACACTCTCAACCTTAACCCATGTAAATCTTAGCACTCCTCTTGTGTGCTTCACCTGCAAAAATTGTGCTCACTCAAACTTTCAGCTGCACACTTTTCTTTTTCCCTTCAGTCTTGAGTCTCTCACTCATCTTGAGAAGTTCACTTTTGCAATGATTCGATGTCTTCCATCTCTCCCTTAGATTTCTTTTATAATTTCTGATTGAGCTAGATCTCAAACCCTAGATCTCCTAAGTGATGAATGGCTAGGATTAGATCCTAAGCCTCACTTGAGATCAATGGTAGAGATTAGATCTAACTCACTAAAGTAAATTAATTTACTTTTCATTAGAAAACCTTAGCCCAATAGCCAACATTAATTAATAAATTAATCAATGTGCTTTTCCTAAGTTAGACTTAGTAAAAAGATCATAAAGGTTACTTACTCAACATGAGGAAATATCTAAAGAGGCTTTTGGACATCTTCTACATGTTTGATACCTAGCCTATGCAGAAGCACCTGTCCGAGCTATCATCAACAACAGCTGAAGCTCAATATTTGTACAGTTTTTAATTGGCAGACAAGCTTTAGAGACAATTTTCTAGACTTTAAAGTTATTGAATGGATTTTGAAATTGTGCCTCTCTTGGAAAGTTTGATTTTAGTGATATTTGTCGTTATATAATATTTGATTGGTTGCACTCTTATTTTCACAGTTTATTCTTCTTGTAGATAGTTCTTCTCTAGAGAGTTGTGATACTAACAAATTGAGCACATCATTTTTGTGTAACTGTGAAATAGCAAAATTACAAGCCAAATTCTTCTGCAGGGGTAGACCTTTGGGAAAAATATATATTTTCAATGAACCCCCCAGGAACGGAGTGGGATTCTCACTATTTTTACTGTGACTTGAGAAATTTAATCGGATTTGAACACCTCCTGTATGAGTTTATGGGACATTTATATAACAGCTAAGTAGTTTACTGTTATACTATCTGTTTGGCATCTTTGTATGCAACGTTCTTACACTTGCAGGACAGCGTTTTATATGCAATCTATTTCTTACACTTGCAGGACATCGTTTTATATGCAATCTATTTCTTACACTTGCAGGACATCACTTTACCTGAAATCGATAAACCTCTTAAGAATTTTTCCAAAGTTTTCAGATGTTATTGTTTTTATTATAATAATCATACACAGTGGTACTTGTTTTGACTGACCGTCAAGACTTGGGGAATGTTTTAGGAGCCTGGAAGAGTAGAAGAAGAATTTGCCCGTCATGGTTGTACAACAGTTGTCAAAAAGTCTCTGTTGTTAACCAGTACAGCCCTGTTCGCTGCACCTCCAGAAAAAGGAATTATAGATGTCATAGAGACTCAACCAACTATTCCTTCTTGGATCACAGAGGAAGAAATCCAATACTTTGCCAAGCAATTTGAGAAGACAGGTTTTACTGGAGGTCTTAACTATTATCGAGCAATCGATTTGTATGTTCTCTATCCTAAATTTACAATTAGATTGCTTAACAGACATATTTTATTTTGATATTTTAGTTTACTGATTGTTGGTTTATCTTTTTTTTTTTATTGAAAAATACATCTTTTATTTATAGAAAAATATTTACAAATTGCAAAGCAAAATATGGGTGTATACAATGAACATCATAACCTCTACCATAATGTAAATAGAACTGAAATAAAACCAGATTATGCTATGGGCTTTAAAGATTGGGCATTTTTGATCAACAGTGCACCCTTAGTGCACCCTAGATAGGTGCTGGTGGTGTACCTCATCATGCCACATAGTACAAAAAGAAGATGGTGAGTGAAGCGAACAAAGTTCCTTCTATAAATTAATTACTCCAGAAAGCTTGGAATATAAAGATATCCATGAGGATACAAATATTATATTAAATAAGTGAATAAGAATGATAATGAATTACAATGAGAACGAGAGGCTTGCTTATATACTAAGCAAGTGTCTCTTCATGAAGAGTCATGTCTTATTAGACATGCCTCTTCAGCCTAATTACTAGCTTAACTAATTATTATTTATGATTTATCTTTGTTATTTACTTTTATATTATTTATATATATTTTATTCGTTACATTGCCTCCTTCCTTAGCTTAACTAATTATTATTTATGATTTATCTTTGTTATTTATATTTATATTATTTATATATATTTTATTCGTTACATTGCCTCCTTCCTCGAAGAGCTTTGTCCTCAAAGCTTGTCGATGAAAAAGGCTTGACCTCTTTTTCGGCTTCGAACGTCTTTCTCTCTTGGAATAGTCATCCTCGTTGATACAAGTTGATATGATCTTCTTAGTGATAAACAAAATTGTCGCACTGAGAAAGATTAATCTTCTGTGTAATATTCTGATCACTGGAATTTTGTAATGACTTGTTAGCATAAGACGGGATTGAGATTACATCACTATTATCTAGAACAGTGTTACTTGGGAGCGGGAACGGGAGCGGGGAGCGGGAGCGACCATTTTTAGAAGCTCCCGGTTTGGGAGCGAATCCGGGAGTGATTTTTAAAAAATATATATATTTTTTATATTTTTTAATTTTTGATACATATATGTCAACAAAAACATGTAGAATGATGAATTAGATATAAAAAACATAAAAAAACATAGATTGATCATTGAACCATATCACATCAATCATCTAGATTCTAGAAATTATAATCTTCATCAACCATGTCCACAAGTTAGTAAAATACTTATTACAACTGCAACATAATGAGTCTCGTGAATCATGATTCATCAAATTCAATCTTAAAGTTTCAACTTCAAGCTTTCAAAATTGAAAATTCAATATATAACATTTATCATCATTGATCACCAAAGTTGTACTTGTAAGCTAAGTTTAACGGTTAACCATTACAAGAAGTAATATCTTAGATATTTCTAAGTCCTAACTTCTAACTGTTAACATGAAATGCAATGTTATAAAATGAAACATGAATAATGAAATGAAATGAAACAACTTTAGTCTTCCACGAAGCATCATATTCATAATTCACAATCATTACCAATGAGTTATAATTGCCAACTTCAAACTTCAAATTTTCATTGTCACAGTCATATATTGTTTACAAAAAATATCATTATGATATGAAAGAGTCAAGAGTCAAGAGTCAAGGACTCAAGACTCAACAGTTATGAAAACTAATAGAAACTAGAAAAGACAAGTAAACTGTAAATCTACATGTGGCCTTTGCCACGAGAGTCTCCAGGAGTATAAGCAGGCCGTGGTGGTCTTCTAGGAGTCTCCCACACAGACTGACAACCAGAACTAGAAGGCACATGCCCTCAACGTGAGGGTGTAGATGGAGGTGGCGACAGCAAAGGAACAAGACTCTGACCTCGAGCACTGCTACTGGATGGTGGAGGTGGAGGTGGCATGGCTACTGCAGCCGCAGCTGCTTCATCTTCATCCCTTATAAGTTCCTCTTCCAGTTCTTCAAGATGCACTATACCATCCTCCAAATTGTCATCCTTTGGGTGATTGTCCCAAATTTTATATGTGGGATCCTCATAAGCCCGATCACAGTAATGACTTAACAACCTCAAGTTGTAGTGCACATAAACCAAGCTTTCTGCTCGGTTTTCATTGAGTCTGTTTCTTTTCACATTGTGTATGAAGCTGTAGGTGCTCCAACACCTCTCTGCAGAAGAAGTATTCACAACTTGTGATAGAACTTTTTTTTCCAATTTTGGCAAAAGTCCATGGCCGCCATATGTTTCCCACCATGTGAGAGCATCAAATCTGTCTCTGTCTTCCATGGCATGGAAGGTACCAAACAAACCAGTGCCACTAAAGTATTTGCCTATTTCAAGGCGCACAACTACACATTCCTCCCTGTCAGGTATCAACTTTTCCGATGCTTGTAAATATCCACTAGTTACTTCTGCATCTAAATGGGGTTTGGTCCTAATGCCACCCCCTGGTGCAGGTTGGCCCAACCAAGATGTAGAGTAGTATTTTGGCTTAAGGATATATGTCAAGCAATGTAGTGGAAGATTAAGTTTATTCCACCGTACACACACAAAATCGTGAATCATTTTGTACAAGTCGGGATCTTTGTTATGAACAATATCTTTTATTTTCCCCAACATGGTATCCATCTGCTCATACACCTCGCCAATCACTGGTTTGTCTGTATTTGCAAACCGAATCATGTGATAAATGGGCTTGGTGAAATCCAACACTTGCCTCACACTTGTCCAAAACTGGCCATCAAGAGTGGCCTCCTCCACCAGTTCAAAACCTTGCCTGTCAGCTACATTTGTAGCCCTTTCCTTTAATACCTGCCAATGTGGACTTGATACCATGCTAGCCAATGACTCTCTTACCTTCAAAAGGTGCCTGAAGGTGAGGTAATAGCTACCAAATCTGGTCTTTGCAATCTTCAACAACTCCAATCTCGAGTGATTGCGGAAAAGGCCATGTGTATTGCTATGATTTGTAATAAATTTAATCATTTGTTTGCCTTTCTTGTACAAATCACCAATCCATTGGTATTGTGCATTTTTGTTCTTGACAACATCATGCATCAGAAGGTTCAATGTGTGAACCAAACATCCAGACCAAAATATGTTGAGGTATTTATCCTCAATAATTGCTCCCGCTACCTTACAATTAGGAGCATTATCAGTGATGACTTGGATGACATTGTATGGCCCAATACGGTCAATTGTTTCAAGTAATGCTTCTGCAATGTTGATGCCGGTCCTGAACTTGTCTAAGTAATCATGTGTAGTTAGAAAGATGGCACCACTAACAGACACAGCAAGAACACTTATCAATGGCTTGCCTTTTACATTTGTCCATCCATCAGATACAATGGACACCCCATGGTCAGTCCAAGAACTTGTCATTCTATTCAAATAATGTGATATTTTTGCGTTTTCATGATCAAGTCCAACGGTTCTTGCCTTGTCATACCCAAGGCTCTTATATCCTTTAGGGGCATCATTTATGGCAGAAACCATTTCGTGCCAATAAGGTGAGCGAAGAACATTGAATGGTATCCCACATGCATAGAGAAACGTGTAAACCTTTGAATCCACATCATTCCTACACCCCTCATCAAGGAAATCTGATATGGTTCTACGCCTTAAACCTGATGACCCTGTGCCTCCATATCCACTGCCTTGGGAGGATGCTGAAGGAGTTCTTTGTGCTTGTGATTGTGAGCTTGGTTCAAAGAAACCCCTTGATTTTTTTTATTTGTATTGGGCTTCCTCCTCTTCCCTTATGTATTTGGCTCTATCTGTTGCTGACACCGCTGGACAAGTTTTGATTCCTATTTGTTTGTCTCCATCCCATGGCCTTTTCCTGCAGAGGTGTTTTTTGTCACGGGTGTATGAACCTGTGTAATCATTGTTGCAATGGGGGCAATGAAATTTAGTGGTTCCACCCCCTTTCCCTGCTTCAGGCCTGTTAACATATTTCCACAATGGGGTTTGTTCTTGTTTAGTTTTTTGAGAGTCATGCTCACCCTCCTCCAGCTCCTCACCGTGGTTTTCATCAAATCCACTTTCTCCAGCTTCTTCATCCCCCTCTTCATTTTGGCCCCTCCGTTTCTTACTCTCCAGCACCATAATAACCATAAAAGGGACCAAGAAGAGGAAAATCCCAAGAAATATAGCCAGGTCCATGACGCTTGATATTTGTAGGCTTCTGAATCTGCAAATTAATTTAATTTACTTAGATTAATTAATTTAATAATTTTAATCTATTAATTTAATTTAGATTCATAATTTTTTTACTAAATATAGTTAATAAACTAAATTAAACTACCTAAATTACTACCTAACTAAATTAAACTAACTAAATTACTAATTTACTTACCTCTCTGCAGGCTTGCTCCTCGCTCCTTTGCTCTTGCTCTCCTTGCTCTGGCTCTCATTCAATTGATAATGAAATGTTTGTTTGCCCCATTGGGCTTTTAAAACAATTTTTTTTTTTTAAATTGGGAATTTTTTTCGCGTCCGCGGCCGATTCGCTCCCGGAGTGAATATTTAACGCTCGGGAGCATTCGCTCCCCGATCGCTCCCGAGCGTTAAATATTCGCTCCGGGAGCGACGGGAGCGATGCTCCCGATGTCGCTCCCTAAATTGGCAGGGAGCGCAAATTTATTTATCGAGAGCGCGCTCCCGAGCCGCTCTCGCCCGGAGCGCGGATTGGGAGCAGGAGTGAGGGGGGGGGGGGAGCGCTCCCCCGCAACACTAATCTGGAGCATCAATTTGTTGTTTCTGGTCTGAATGGTACCGATACGTAGCATGGTTGATTGGTCTACTCTCGTGATTCGGATGTCGATATGGAGTTCTTAGATTTTCTTCTGGCGAAGATGTTGTTGAATTGGTTATGGAACATTCACTTTGGATGTCCATTGTCTGAACTGCAACATCTACGTGTGTCGTTTCTTCAACTGACTTGTCTTCTTGAGTTGTCATATTCACTAGATCGGTATTCGTTCCCTTATTTTCAACTTGGACTGCTACGACTGGAGATTCGGATGCTTCTTCTTGAGTGAATTGTTCCAACTTATCTTTTAATGCTTTCTTATCATCCTTAAGCTTCTTAATTTGGGTGAGTAGACTTTGATTATGGTTTTTCAGTCGTAAAAGTTCTTTGATTTTTGATTTATCAACCTTATTTTCAGTGTTTTGAATTTTAAAATTTTCATCTTTTAGATCTTTGATTTGTTCTAATAAATTTTTATTAAGGTTCTTTAAACAAAAAGTTTCCTCTTCTTGTTCTGATAAGTGCTCCTTGAGTTCCTTCTTTGATGCTTTAGCTTTCTTGACTTGTTCGAGTAGCTTTTCTTGGTGATCTCTTAGGCGCGAAATTTCTTTGTCTCTGCTGCAGATGACTTCTTCAAGCTCTTTTTGCTTCTTTGATATAGTTTTTTTGTTATCTTGAAACATCAAATCTGAGATATCCTTAAGGTCTTCTAATGAAGATTTTATTGATTTTGATTTACTTGTTATGTCTCGAAACATGACCATCTTCCCTTTATAAGGAAACGTCAAAACTTGTTTCTTTATGTTTAACATGAATGTACCCAAATCCTTAAACCAGGGTTGACCGAGTATGATGTCAGTGTTTCTATCCGTCCTTACAACATGAAATTGAGATATGTAGTCATAATGACCTACTGTCACTTGTAGATCACTAATTTTATACTTGTTTTGGTCAGATATATTTTTCTTTACACCAATGCTTAGCTTTGGAATTAATAGTTGATTTGCCAAGTTGATGTTGATATAATTTTTATCATTGCTTGGGTTGATGGCGACATTAACTTCTCTTCCTTGGATATTTCCTTTTAATGTAATTACTTTGTGATCTGTAACTGAAAGACCATTATAGGAAAACCTTTCTTCCTTCATCATTTTAACTTTGTATGGAATATTTTTTTTTTCTTTAACTTATTTTATCTCCCTTTATATATATATATTTCCAATATTCTCCCTTAATGTGGATTGTTAAAAACTTGAATACCCTTTAATTAAAAAAAATACTCATTTATATTGTTGCCCTCTATATATGTATGTATTTCTTTATATTAAGACCCTTTTTCAAAATAACTTTATTATCTTAAAATAGTAATAGTTTCACTTCTTCCTTTTTTAATAATAAATTGGTCCCTTTTTTATATACTTAATTACTCCCTTGATAACTTTTAATGTCACCCTACTTAATATAAAAGTCACACTTAATATAAACTTTTATGATGTCACCACACTTAATAAATATAAAGGTCACGTCTTTTCATATGACACAGTCACGATGTTCACAATACTTTTTAAGTAGAAAGTATTATTTATCTTTCACGTAAGAGCTTTTGTATCCCTGTTTTTTCTTTAACTTTTAAAATACCATGGGCTATTACCATGGGTTGTTTTTAAAACCTCTTGTAAAAAGTAATATTTACCTTTCACGTAAGAAGTAAAACATATTCCTTTTTTTTTTTTTAACTTATTTTATCTCCCTTATATATATATATATATATATATATATATATATATATATATATATATTTCCAATATTCTCCCTTAATGTGGATTGTTAAAAACTTGAATACCCTTTTACTAAAAAAATACTCCTTTATATTGTTGCCCTCTATATATGTATGTATTTCTTTATATTAAGACCCCTTTTCAAAATAACTTTATTATCTTAAAATAATAATAGTTTCATTTCTTCTTTTTTAATAATAAATTGGTCCCTTTTTTATATACTTAATTACTCCCTTGATAACTTTTAATGTCACCCCACTTAATATAAACTTTTATGATGTCACCACACTTAATAAATATAAAGGTCATGTCTTTTCATATGACACGGTCACGATGTTCACAATACTTTTTAAGTAGAAAGTATTATTTATCTTTCACAGTAAGAGCTTTTGTATCCCTGTTTTTTCTTTAACTTTTAAAATACCATGGGCTATTACCATGGGTTGTTTTTAAAACATCTTGTAAAAAGTAATATTTACCTTTCACGTAAGAAGGAAAACGTATTCCTTTTTTTTTTTAACTTTTAAGTTTTTAAAACCACGGGCTTCTCCACGTAAAAAGTTCTAAATATACTTTGATTTTTTTATGTTCTTTTATTTTTTTACTTTTTCTTCTTCTTTTTTCTAATTTATTTACTTAATAGTTTTTTTTGGTTAATTCTTTTTTTATGGCCAAAGGTCAAGTAGCAAATTTTCTTTTAATTTTAATTTTAATGGCCAAAGGCCTAGAAAAACGGAGAAAAGGAGAAACTCCCAAATTCTGAGCAAAATGCTTCAATTATATGGCAAAACTCAAAATTCTGAGCAAAATGCTTCAATTATATAGCAACAAAGTTGACAAATTTCGATAGCCAAAGACTTGGATCAGAGAATGAGCTTTGTGCACAGGTTACACAACCTAGAGGACCGAACTGCTTCGATACCAAATGAAGTGAACAAAGTTCCTTCTATAAATTAATTACTCGAGAAAACTTGGAATATAAAGATATCCATGAGGATATAAATATTATATTAAATAAGTGAATAAGAATGATAATGAATTACAATGAGAACGAGAGGCTTGCTTATATACTAAGCAAGTGTCTCTTCATGAAGAGTCATGTCTTATTAGACATGCCTCTTCAGCCTAATTATTAGCTTAACTAATTATTATTTATGATTTATCTTTGTTATTTATATTCATATTATTTATATATATTTTATTCGTTACAGTGAGCTAGCCTCATGCTCAAAAACAAACTTACACTTTATCTTCCAGCTGCCAGTGAATGAATAAGGCTTGTTGTCGCGCGGATTGACACGACAACGCTCAGACCGGGGGCTGTCACTCTGATCCCCGATCCCTCCGTTTAAGCCTGTCTCCCGCGGCTAAGGGGGGTAGTCCCTGTGAGATGATGAGACCAACTGTTGACCAGTTGGTTGGGAGACACGAGATACGATATAAAAAGCACTAAAATGATTTGATTAATTGAGCAGACCAGTGCCTTATAAGATTGTTATTAAAATGATTACTTGTTAAATGATATAGAAATATGGACCATGAACAGCAACCATCTATCATCAGCTAAATCACATGACCAAAACGATATCCAGCAATTGAAAACTTCGAAAAGTTGAATGGTTAAAACCACCACGAGAATCGTAAATTATTAACCAGATATCATATTTCGTACCTCAAACTTGAAAATTTAGCATCTCAGCATAAAACATATAACGCGAAAGTTCCTGAGACTGGCAAAAATAATTTCCCACAAAATTTTTATTTTTCAATTTTTTTATTTTTTTTTTTATATATATAAAAAATTAAAAAAAACTATTTTAAAATCTAAACAAAATAAATCCTAACAAAGTCCTAAATTAAATCTAAAAAACTAAGTATTAAAATCTATTTTAAATATAACACAAAACTATAAAAAGTCTAAATTAAAGCTAAAACATTAAAATACAAATCTAAAAAAAAACAAAAATCTAAAATCATTTAATCTAAAAAAATAAAAATAAAAAAAACCCTTTGAAAATATATATATATATATATATATATATATATATATATATATTTTTATATTATGAAAATCCTAAAAAAGAAGAAAAAAAAAAAAAAAAATCTAAAACTAAACTTTAAAATCTAACTAATATCTAAAATAATGAAAATCTAAAAACTAAATATAACCTAACTCTAAACTCTACAGGTCTAACACTTTTCTCATTATATCTAAAGTAAATAAACAAAACCAACGAGGAACTATACCTACGGACGCATATATATATTTTTTGATTTTTATTAAAAAAACAAAACAAAAATAATAACCTACGTCTAAATACCTGAAACGCATCAAAACAAAAATACAAGACGTAACCTAGCCGTCAACAGTTTGAACGCTATGACAGAAACGCTTCAGAAGTAATTCAAATGAGGGCACAGACGCAGAGATTTGAGAATCGGTTTTACCTGCTGACAATACGTTTACCTTCTAACGCTGGATGAAATAACATGTTGCTGCGGCGTGAATGGAGCTCGATGCTCAGCTGAAACCAAATTTGTTAAAAAATCGACTGCTACCGCCCGAGGATTGGAGCATGACTGTTTTTTTTTTACCCATACGCCCAGGTTTCTTGGTTTTTTTCTTGTCTTTTGCTGGCGTGTTGACAAAACTCTGAAAACGGTGGAAAATTTATACGACGGCGGGTCAGAGACTGCATGTGAAGAAAGGATTTTTTAACTGGGGAACACTTGAACACCGGGGTTTAACGTGGTGTGTCGACTGAAACCAGATCCGCGGGCCAAGAGAGACTCGATGAATAGACCGATTCTTCCTCAGATTTCATGATTCGTTCTTGTCTTTGACAGGCTGACGGTAAATATGGCTCTTACGGCTCTTATGATATGACTCGGATTAGCCAAATCTTTGCGGCGGAGTGGAATCGTAACCCCAATCTACAGCTATGAATTTTATTTTTGAGACAAATCAAATAGCGTATAACCCTGAGCCGAAATTTGATCCTTGTTTACTGAATGAATGAAAATGCCAGTACAACAGTTGAAAGATGGCCACGATTGTAAGCACAGGATTGCTGTAATCTGGACAACCACGAACTCCTGAAAATCTGATCTTGATGAAAACCCTGTACACGAAAACAAAACCCTAATGAAAGCTGCATAAAACAAAAATATGAAACCCTAGATCAGCTAGTTAATTTACAGATTTGGCCCCTTAACAGCCAGATTCAGCAGTAAGCACGGACAACATTTTAAAGAACAGAAATTTCAGATCGTCACTGTGAAGAATTTCAGAAAATCTCTCATGCAAACTTAGAAAAATATACCGAATGATAGACCCAGGATCAAATCCAACTGGGCTCAACACAAAATGCTTGCGGGAGTTGGCTGGTTCAGCCGAGAACTTCCCCGAACGCCCACAAAATTTCCTTCAATGATGTTTTCTGCACAGCTCAAAACAACTGTCAACAAAGAGGGCAAAAATGCTGCTATATCTCAGGAAGTAATGGAGATACCTGCCATTACTTCAGAAACCCTAACAACACCCAAACCCCAGCAAGTGAACAAGATACCTGTGCTCACAATACTCTACAAAAAGCTATTTTTAACGGCTGAAAATAACATATGCAGAAAATGAAACAATCTCACAGCATTTTAAGAGAGTAACACCAGCAAAATATGGACCCCAAAGTCTTCTTTTATTAACCGGAAACAGATTTACAAGAGAGCTTCTTCAGTCTTAGACTCCCAGATCGAATGATCTGAAATGACCCCTAGCACCCTATTTAAAGGAAATGATCCCAACGGCTAGTTCGAGTGATCCACGTAGAAATGATCTCGACCGTTGATGAGGATCAAGACATCTCTTGATCTCATCCGTCGATTTATTCACTTAATTTTTTATTATTATTTAAAAAAAAAATTAAATTTTTAAATTTTTTATTATTTTATTATTTTTATTCATTTTTTAATTTTTTAATTCATTTTAAAATGGATCACTGAACTAAGCCTTCGGAAACATCACCTAGGACCTAGGACTTAGGACTCATGAGGGGTTTCAAAACATTTTTCGACCCTCAAGACACATTTCATGATGACTTTTACAAATTTACATCTTAAGGGGGAAAACCCCTTTAATACAGACCCTCACAAATCACCCAGCTCTGCGACACAACGATAATCTAGCAGATCAACACACTAGGATTCTCCTAAAGTTCTAATGACAAAATGCATCCCGGCTTTGGGGTCAGGTTTGAAGGAAAACTCTGCCGATCCATGGATCGGTGAGACGAAAAACCTTTCGGGACATAGATTATCATAGAAAGTTAGGTCCGCCTAGGCAATTTTACATACATGACTCTGATCTGCTTAGATTATTTACAATTCATACATGCAGACTGGGTTTACAATCAAAATGATCAAGTTGCTGATGACGGCAGGACGACACGGACATGCTGATCAGGTGCTGCTCCTTTCTGTCAAAAAAAATGGGGTGCACTGCATGGGTAGTTGACCAGTAGAGGTCAACATCGGGTTCTACTTGGAGACACATTGCTGCTTGCAGGAATGTGAGAATCCAGAATCTGCATCCATACAACACAAAAAATAAGTAGCGTCCATCCAAAAATCAGCATATACGTTAAGCACAATAAAGATAAAAGCTCTTCATTTATTAACTATCTAAAGTAGAAACGAAAATGCGGAAAAAACAAGGAGTAGGGTTAGAAATACGATACAAAGGATGCCCTACGGCATCAGATGTGTTCAATATAGTGCATACTGAGCATTTGCCTGCTTTCAGGCAAATCTGTCGGCTGCTTGTCGGATGTGCCCTGTCCAATTTTGCATATGGTAGGACTCTTTCCTATCCGAAAATCAAGCTGCTCGTGGCCGTCTGATGAGTCAAATCTTCTTCTTATTTTCTTTCTCTTGCACTTTTTCTTTCTGGCTGGTTGAATTGCTGATGACCTGGTACTTTCTGTTTCAAAGCTATCAGATGAAGTATGTAAGATATGCGTGCTATGTCTTTCTTCATCTTGCATCTGATCTTTATCATTCTTAAGTCTGTCTGGATCACCCTCAATCAACCATCTTTCAATCGAATCAACAACCTCCCAATAATAAGATGAATCCTGGTGCAGCAAATGAGAAGACTCCTGATTTGTTGCTGTTTGCTGGTTTCTCTTATCCTCTGCCAGTTGCTGAAACCTTTGAACTTGTATTTTAATGGCATCCATCTGACTAGAGTGTTCAACCTTTATAGCACTGATTTGTCTGGCATGGTGCTCCTGCATGTCTTTTATTACTTTAACATTCTTTTCCTTTATGTCCATCAAGCAATGCTGCATAAAATTTATTTCTTCTTTATGATTCGCTTGCATGTCAGCCACTTGATTATTATGATTGAACGTCATGATAGTAATTTCCTCATCCATAGTTAATAACTTGTTTTACATAGAGTCAATTTCCTTATCATGATCAGCTTTCATGGTCACCATATTTTCCTCTAAGACAGACAACCTGCTTTGCATGATTCTAATTTCTGTTTCATAATTAGTTTTTATGGCCTCAATTTCTTTAGCATGGTGACTTTGCGTGACCTCAATCTCCCTGTTACGTTTTTCCAGATGGGTGCATAAAGTTCTCACATCATTGACATAATTAGTTTGATTGCTTTCCATATTTTTCACCAGCATCATTAAATCTTGTATTATTTGCTTTTGCTCTTCCCTTTCATTGTCACAATGTTACTTGGGAGCGGGAGCGGAAGCGGGGAGCGGGAGCGGAAGCGGGAGCGGGAGCGACCATTTTCAGAAGCTCCCGGTTTGGGAGCGAATCCTGGAGCGATTTTTTAAAAATATATATATTTTATATATTTTTTAATTTTTGATACATATATGTCAACAAAAACATGTAGAATGATGAATTAGATATAAAAAACATAAAAAAGCATAGATTGAACCATATAACAACAATCATCTAGAAGTTATAATCTTCATCAACCACGTCCGCAAGTTAGTAACATAGTAACATACAACATATTGAGTCTCATGATTCATCAATCTTAAAGTTTCAAGCTTTCAAAATTCAATATATAACATTTATCATCATTGATCACCAAAGTTGTACTTGTAAGCTAAGTGTAACCATTACAACAAATAATATCTAACATGAAATGAAATGTTATAAAATGAAACGAAATGAAACAACTTTCAACTTTCATGAAGCATCATATTCATAATTCATTACTAATGAGTTATAATTGCCAACTTCAAACTTAAATTGTCATATATTGTTTAAAAAAATATCATAATAAATATGAAAGAGTCAATAGTTATAAAAGCTACTAGAAACTAGAGAAGAGAAGTAAATCTATTATCTATTTCTTATGCTTGGGCCTCTTGCCACCACGAGAAATGTCTAATTTTTTAGTCTTGTTGCAAAATCAGGATCTTTGTCATTAATATCACCCTCCAAGCATTAATATCCAGAGGTATCTTTGTCATTACCTTTGTATCTGTATAGGGATCTTTGTCATTAATATCACCCTCTAAGCATTAACATAAGATAGAAAAAGCATAGCATGTCAAGTCAAGATTTTGTTTGAGTGATGCGTACATTTTTAGAAGGGTCATGATAGAGGAGTTCGACAACCAATGTCACTAACATCAAGGTACATAGAGGGATTGGTACTCTTGATTAAATATGAGTTCCATACCCTAATACATGACAAAATTCAATGGAAACATTGCAATCCCCCAATCCTGAAATCCTGAAAAACTGATAAGTCTGCTGGATTTTGAATGAAATCTAAAATTCTACTTTCTCCATATGAAATCCAATGAGGACGAAACCACTCTCAAACATCCTGAGTCATTTCATGGTAATGTTAAAAATTTAAGTAAAAGGATGAAAATGAAAATTAAAGAAAATGTCACTTTTACTTTAAGAATTTAACATTACCATGAATAGCATATCAATACTAGGGCCTAGACTTGATCATTAAGTTGCCCCACTCAAAAACTATTTGTTTCTTTCAAAAAAAATTGCATTTCGAACATTACTACAAAAAAAAAATGCAAAAAAGGCAAAACGCTCCCGAAAAGGCAGGGAGCGAAATTTTTTTTAGGGAGCGCGCTCCCGAAATCGGGAGCGATTTCGGGAGCGCGCTCCCGACACGCTCCCGCCCGGAGCGCGGATCGGGAGCGGGAGCGAGGGGGGGGGGCGCTCCCCCGCAACACTGCATTGTCATTTGTCCCTGATTTTTCACTATCATGAACTGCAATATTTCCGATGGATGACACATTCTGACATGATGAATCGTCTTGGGATCTTTCAGCTGGACCTCTTATTAAATTACTTTCATTCTGCTGCACAATTTTAGAGGCAGAAAGCAAGCTGTTTGGATAACCATATTTATCTTTAAAAGCATCAATAATGTCTTCTAAAGAGGTGAAAGATTCCTTAGGAAAACTGTTAAACCAATTCAAAGCATCATCTTCTAAAGAAAGGACAAATAGACACATTTTGATATCTTCATGATTAAATTGAGGGTATCTGCAATATATGATCATGATGCGATCAAACAAGCCTAGATGCCTTCTAACAGCGATTGGATCACCACCTGAAAAAATAGGTAATTTAGAAATGACCTCTTCTGGAAAATCATGGAGATGGTGAATAAAACGACATTGTTTAAATGAATAATCCATGATAAATAATAAGGGATCAGATGGATAATAGAACTAGCTCTTTGCTCAAGAAAATCAAAAGATGAAAGAAGTGGAGTCGCCACTTGAACAATGAATCTGATTCTAAGATCCAAAAAGTAACCACAAGCAGATATGAGGAAAGCTTCTTGTCTGGGAAAAATGAGAAAGTGGAGTCGCCACCCAAACAAGAAACAAAACCGAAGAGATGCTGCTGATATGTGATGAAAAGATGCCAAAATATTGAATCTGCCAACTCAAAATGAGAGATGAGGAAGATGAGAAGGTGAATGTCGATGAAACTCCGAGAAAACAATTTCCCCGGCAACGGCGCCAAAAAATGTTGTCGCGCGGATTGGCACGACAACGCTCAGACCGGGGGCTGTCACTCTGATCCCCGATCCCTCCGTTTAAGCCTATCTCCCGCGGCTAAGGGGGGTAGTCCCTGTGAGATGATGAGACCAACTGTTGACCAGTTGGTTGGGAGACACGAGATACGATATAAAAAGCACTAAAATGATTTGATTAATTGAGCAGACCAGTGCCTTATAAGATTGTTATTAAAATGATTACTTGTTAAATGATATAGAAATATGGACCATGAACAGCGACCATCTATCATCAGCTAAATCACATGACCAAAACGATATCAAGCAATTGAAAACTTCGAAAAGATGAATGCTTAAAACCACCACGAGAATCGTAAATTATTAACCAGATATCATATTTCGTATCTCAAACTTGAAAATTTAGCATCTCAGCATAAAACATATAGCGCGAAAGTTCCTGAGACTGGCAAAAATAATTTCCCACAAAATTTTTATTTTTCAATTTTATTTTTTTTTTATATAAAAAATTAAAAAAAACTATTTTAAAATCTAAACAAAATAAATCCTAACAAAGTCCTAAATTAAATCTAAAAAACTAAGTATTAAAATCTATTTTAAATATAACACAAAACTATAAAAAGTCTAAATTAAAGCTAAAACATTAAAATACAAATCTAAAAAAAAACAAAAATCTAAAATCATTTAATCTAAAAAAATAAAAATAAAAAAAACCCTTTGAAAATATTTTTATATATGCACATGAGGTGCATGATCTAATGGCTGGGGCGGATGGCTTTCACACCCCCCACCCAAGTTCGAATCGTGCGAGGTTGTAAAAAAGTGGAAAATGAGTGGGTCCTACCGAAGCTTACAAAAAAAGAAAGAAAATATTTTTATATATATATATATATATATATATATATATATATATTTTTATATTATGAAAATCCTAAAAAAGAAGAAAAATAAAAGAATAAAAAATAAAAAATCTAAAACTAAACTTTAAAATCTAACTAATATCTAAAATAATGAAAATCTAAAAACTAAATATAACCTAACTCTAAACTCTACAGGTCTAACACTTTTCTCATTATATCTAAAGTAAATAAACAAAACCAACGAGGAACTATACCTACGGACGCATATATATATTTTTTGATTTTTATTAAAAAAACAAAACAAAAATAATAACCTACGTCTAAATACCTGAAACGCATCAAAACAAAAATGCAAGACGTAACCTAGCCGTCAACAGTTTAAACGCTATGACAGAAACGCTTCATAAGTAATTCAAATGAGGGCACAGATGCAGAGATTTGAGAATCGGTTTTACCTGCTGACAATACGTTTACCTTCTAACGTTGGATGAAATAACATGTTGCTGCGGCGTGAATGGAGCTCGATGCTCAGCTGAAACCAAATTTGTTAAAAAATCGACTGCTGCCGCCCGAGGATTGGAGCATGACTGTTTTTTTTTTACCCATACGCTCAGGTTTCTTGGTTTTTTTCTTGTCTTTTGCTGGCGTGTTGACAAAACTCTGAAAACGGTGGAAAATTTATACGACGGCGGGTCAGAGACTGCATGTGAAGAAAGGATTTTTTAACTGGGGAACACTTGAACACCAGGGTTTAACGTGGCGTCTCGACTGAAACCAGATCCGCGGGCCAAGAGAAACTCGATGAATAGACTGATTCTTCCTCAGATTTCATGATTCGTTCTTGTCTTTGACAGGCCGACGGTAAATATGGCTCTTACGGCTCTTACGATATGACTCGGATTAGCCAAATCTTTGCGGCGGAGTGGAATCGTAACCCCAATCTACAGCTATGAATTTTATTTCTGAGACAAATCAAATAGCGTATAACCCTGAGCCGAAATTTGATCCTTGTTTACTGAATGAATGAAAATGCCAGTACAACAGTTGAAAGATGGCCACGATTGTAAGCACAGGATTGCTGTAATCTGGACAGCCACGAACCCCTGAAAATCTGATCTTGATGAAAACCCTGTACACGAAAACAAAACCCTAATGAAAGCTACATAAAACAAAAATATGAAACCCTAGATCAGCTAGTTAATTTACAGATTTGGCCCCTTAACAGCCAGATTCAGCAGTAAGCACGGACAACATTTTAAAGAACAGAAATTTCAGATCGTCACTGTGAAGAACTTCATAAAATCTCTCATGCAAACTTAGAAAAATAAACCGAATGATAGACCCAGGATCAAATCCAACTGGGCTCAACACAAAATGCTTGCGGGAGTTGGCTGGTTCAGCCGAGAACTTCCCCGAACGCCCACAAAATTTCCTTCAATGATGTTTTCTGCACAGCTCAAAACAACTGTCAACAAAGAGGGCAAAAATGCTGCTAGATCTCAGGAAGTAATGGAGATACCTGCCATTACTTCAGAAACCCTAACAACACCCAAACCCCAGCAAGTGAACAAGATACCTGTGCTCACAATACTCTACAAAAAGCTATTTTTAACGGCTGAAAATAACATATGCAGAAAATGAAACAATCTCACAGCATTTTAAGAGAGTAACACCAGCAAAATATGGACCCCAAAGTCTTCTTTTATTAACCGGAAACAGATTTACAAGAGAGCTTCTTCAGTCTTAGACTCCCAGATCGAATGATCTGAAATGACCCCTAGCACCCTATTTAAAGGAAATGATCCCAACGGCTAGTTCGAGTGATCCACGTAGAAATGATCTCGACCGTTGATGAGGATCAAGACATCTCTTGATCTCATCCGTCGATTTATTCACTTAATTTTTTATTATTATTTTAAAATTTTTTTAAATTTTTAAATTTTTTATTATTTTATTATTTTTATTCATTTTTAAATTTTTTAATTCATTTTAAAATGGATCACTGAACTAAGCCTTCGGAAACATCACCTAGGACCTAGGACTTAGGACTCATGAGGGGTTTCAAAACATTTTTCGACCCTCAAGACACATTTCATGATGACTTTTACAAATTTACATCTTAAGGGGGAAAACCCCTTTAATACAGACCCTCACAAATCACCCAGCTCTGCGACACAACGATAATCTAGCAGATCAACACACTAGGATTCTCCTAAAGTTCTAATGACAAAATGCATCCCGGCTTTGGGGTCAGGTTTGAAGGAAAACTCTGCCGATCCATGGATCGGTGAGACGAAAAACCTTCCGGGACATAGATTATCATAGAAAGTTAGGTCCGCCTAGGCAATTTTACATACATGACTCTGATCTGCTTAGATTATTTACAATTCATACATGCAGACTGGGTTTACAATCAAAATGATCAAGTTGCCGATGACGGCAGGACGGCACGGACATGCTGATCAGGTGCTGCTCCTTTCTGTCAAAAAAAATGGGGTGCACTGCATGGGTAGTTGACCAGTAGAGGTCAACATCTGGCTCTACTTGGGGACACGTTGCTGCTTGCAGGAATGTGAGAATCCAGAATCTGCATCCATACAACACAAAAAATAAGTAGCGTCCATCCAAAAATCAACATATACATTAAGCACAATAAAGATAAAAGCTCTTCATTTATTAACTATCTAAAGTAGAAACGAAAATGCGGAAAAAACAAGGAGTAGGGTTAGAAATACGATACAAAGGATGCCCTACGGCATCAGATGTGTTCAATATAGTGCATACTGAGCATTTGCCTGCTTTCAGGCAAATCTGTCGGCTGCTTGTCGGATGTGCCATGTCCAATTTTGCATATAGTAGGACTCTTTCCTATCCGAAAATCAAGCTGCTCGCGGCCGTCTGATGAGTCAAATCTTCTTCTTATTTTCTTTCTCTTGCACTTTTTCTTTCTGGCTGGTTGAATTGCTGATGACCTGGTACTTTCTGTTTCAAAGCTATCAGATGAAGTATGTAAGATATTCGTGCTATGTCTTTCTTCATCTTGCGTCTGATCTTTATCATTCTTAAGTCTGTCTGGATCACCCTCAATCAACCATCTTTCAATCGAATCAACAACCTCCCAATAATAAGATGAATCCTGGTGCAGCAAATGAGAAGACTCCTGATTTGTTGCTGTTTGCTGGTTTCTCTTATCCTCTGCCAGTTGCTGAAACCTTTGAACTTGTATTTTAATGGCATCCATCTGACTAGAGTGTTCAACCTTTATAGCACTGATTTGTCTGGCATGGTGCTCCTGCATGTCTTTTATTACTTTAACATTCTTTTCCTTTATGTCCATCAAGCAATGCTGCATAAAATTTATTTCTTCTTTATGATTCGCTTGCATGTCAGCCACTTGATTATTATGATTGAACGTCATGATAGTAATTTCCTCATCCATAGTTAATAACTTGTTTTGCATAGAGTCAATTTCCTTATCATGATCAGCTTTCATGGTCACCATATTTTCCTCTAAGACAGACAACCTGCTTTGCATGATTCTAATTTCTGTTTCATAATTAGTTTTTATGGCCTCAATTTCTTTAGCATGGTGACTTTGCGTGACCTCAATCTCCCTGTTACGTTTTTCCAGATGGGTGCATAAAGTTCTCACATCATTGACATAATTAGTTTGATTGCTTTCCATATTTTTCACCAGCATCATTAAATCTTGTATTATTTGTTTTTGCTCTTCCCTTTCATTGTCATTTGTCCCTGATTTTTCACTATCATGAACTGCAATATTTCCGGTGGATGACACATTCTGACATGATGAATCGTCTTGGGATCTTTCAGCTGGACCTCTTATTAAATTACTTTCATTCTGCTGCACAATTTTAGAGGCAGAAAGCAAGCTGTTTGGATAACCATATTTATCTTTAAAAGCATCAATAATGTCTTCTAAAGAGGTGAAAGATTCCTTAGGAAAACTGTTAAACCAATTCAAAGCATCATCTTCTAAAGAAAGGACAAATAGACGCATTTTGATATCTTCATGATTAAATTGAGGGGATCTGCAATATATGATCATGATGCGATCAAACAAGCCTAGATGCCTTCTAACAGCGATTGGATCACCACCTGAAAAAATAGGTAATTTAGAAATGACCTCTTCTGGAAAATCATGGAGATGGTGAATAAAACGACATTGTTTAAATGAATAATCCATGATAAATAATAAGGGATCAGATGGATAATAGAACTAGCTCTTTGCTCAAGAAAATCAAAAGATGAAAGAAGTGGAGTCGCCATTTGAACAATGAATCTGATTCTAAGATCCAAAAAGTAACCACAAGCAGATATGAGGAAAGCTTCTTGTCTGGGAAAAATGAGAAAGTGGAGTCGCCACCCAAACAAGAAACAAAACCGAAGAGATGCTGCTGATATGTGATGAAAAGATGCCAAAATATTGAATCTCCCAACTCAAAATGAGAGATGAGGAAGATGAGAAGGTGAATGTCGATGAAACTCCGAGAAAACAATTTCCGCGGCAACGGCGCCAAAAAATGTTGTCGCGCGGATTGGCACGACAACGCTCAGACGGGGGGCTGTCACTCTGATCCCCGATCCCTCCGTTTAAGCCTGTCTCCCGCGGCTAAGGGGGGTAGTCCCTGTGAGATGATGAGACCAACTGTCGACCAGTTGGTTGGGAGACACGAGATACGATATAAAAAGCACTAAAATGATTTGATTAATTGAGCAGACCAGTGCCTTATAAGATTGTTATTAAAATGATTACTTGTTAAATGATATAGAAATATGGACCATGAACAGCAACCATCTATCATCAGCTAAATCACATGACCAAAACGATATCCAGCAATTGAAAACTTCGAAAAGATGAATGCTTAAAACCACCACGAGAATCGTAAATTATTAACCAGATATCATATTTCGTATCTCAAACTTGAAAATTTAGCATCTCAGCATAAAACATATAACGCGAAAGTTCCTGAGACTGGCAAAAATAATTTCCCACAAAATTTTTATTTTTCAATTTTTATTTTTTTATTTTTTTTTTTTTTTTTATTTTATATAAAAAATTAAAAAAAAACTATTTTAAAATCTAAACAAAATAAATCCTAACAAAGTCCTAAATTAAATCTAAAAAACTAAGTATTAAAATCTATTTTAAATATAACACAAAACTATAAAAAGTCTAAATTAAAGCTAAAACATTAAAATATAAATCTAAAAAAAAACAAAAATCTAAAATCATTTAATCTAAAAAAATAAAAATAAAAAAAACCCTTTGAAAATATTTTTATATATGCACATGAGGTGCATGATGTAATGGCTGGGGCGGATGGCTTTCACACCCCCCACCCAAGTTCGAATCGTGCGAGGTTGTAAAAAAGTGGAAAATGAGTGGGTCCTACCAAAGCTTACAAAAAAAAAGAAAATATTTATATATATATATATATATATTTTTATATTATGAAAATCCTAAAAGAGAAGAAAAAAAAAAAAAAAAAAAAAAAATCTAAAACTAAACTTTAAAATCTAACTAATATCTAAAATAATGAAAATCTAAAAACGAAATATAACCTAACTCTAAACTCTACAGGTCTAACACTTTTCTCATTATATCTAAAGTAAATAAACAAAACCAACGAGGAACTATACCTACGGACGCATATATATATTTTTTGATTTTTATTAAAAAAACAAAAAAAAAAATAATAACCTACGTCTAAATACCTGAAACGCATCAAAACGCATCAAAACAAAAATGCAAGACGTAACCTAGCCGTCGACAGTTTGAACGCTATGACAGAAACGCTTCAGAAGTAATTCAAATGAGGGCACAGACGCAGAGATTTGAGAATCGGTTTTACCTGCTGACAATAGGTTTACCTTCTAACGCTGGATGAAATAACATGTTGCTGCGGCATGAATGGAGCTCAATGCTCAGCTGAAACCAAATTTGTTAAAAAATCGACTGCTACCGCCCGAGGATTGGAGCATGACTGTTTTTCTTTTACCCATACGCTCAGGTTTCATGGTTTTTTTCTTGTCTTTTGCTGGCGTGTTGACAAAACTCTGAAAACGGTGGAAAATTTATACGACGGTGGGTCAGAGACTGCATGTGAAGAAAGGATTTTTTAACTGGGGAACACTTGAACACCGGGGTTTAACGTGGCGTGTCGACTGAAACCAGATCCGCGGGCCAAGAGAAACTCGATGAATAGACCGATTCTTCCTCAGATTTCATGATTCGTTCTTGTCTTTGACAGGCCGACGGTAAATATGGCTCTTACGGCTCTTACGATATGACTCGGATTAGCCAAATCTTTGCGGCGGAGTGGAATCGTAACCCCAATCTACAGCTATGAATTTTATTTCTGAGACAAATCAAATAGCGTATAACCCTAAGCCGAAATTTGATCCTTGTTTACTGAATGAATGAAAATGCCAGTACAACAGTTGAAAGATGGCCACGATTGTAAGCACAGGATTGTTGTAATCTGGACAGACACGAACTCCTGAAAATCTGATCTTGATGAAAACCCTGTACACGAAAACAAAACCCTAATGAAAGCTGCATAAAACAAAAATATGAAACCCTAGATCAGCTAGTTAATTTACAGATTTGGCCCCTTAACAGCCAGATTCAGCAGTAAGCACGGACAACATTTTAAAGAACAGAAATTTCAGATCGTCACTGTGAAGAACTTCAGAAAATCTCTCATGCAAACTTAGAAAAATAAACCGAATGATAGACCCAGGATCAAATCCAACTGGGCTCAACACAAAATGCTTGGGGGAGTTGGCTGGTTCAGCCGAGAACTTCCCCGAACGCCCACAAAATTTCCTTCAATGATGTTTTCTGCACAGCTCAAAACAACTGTCAACAAAGAGGGCAAAAATGCTACTAGATCTCAGGAAGTAATGGAGATACCTGCCATTACTTCAGAAACCCTAACAACACCCAAACCCCAGCAAGTGAACAAGATACCTGCGCTCACAATACTCTACAAAAAGCTATTTTTAACGGCTGAAAATAACATATGCAGAAAATGAAACAATCTCACAGCATTTTAAGAGAGTAACACCAGCAAAATATGGACCCCAAGGTCTTCTTTTATTAACCGGAAACAGATTTACAAGAGAGCTTCTTCAGTCTTAGACTCCCAGATCGAATGATCTGAAATGACCCCTAGCACCCTATTTAAAGGAAATGATCCCAACGGCTAGTTCGAGTGATCCACGTAGAAATGATCTCGACCGTTGATGAGGGTCAAGACATCTCTTGATCTCATCCGACGATTTATTCACTTAATTTTTTATTATTATTTTAAATTTTTTTTAAATTTTTAAATTTTTTATTATTTTATTATGTTTATTCATTTTTTAATTTTTTAATTCATTTTAAAATGGATCACTGAACTAAGCCTTCGGAAACATCACCTAGGACCTAGGACTTAGGACTCATGAGGGGTTTCAAAACATTTTTCGACCCTCAAGACACATTTCATGATGACTTTTACAAATTTACATCTTAAGGGGGAAAACCCCTTTAATACAGACCCTCACAAATCACCCAGCTCTGCGACACAACGATAATCTAGCAGATCAACACACTAGGATTCTCCTAAAGTTCTAATGACAAAATGCATCCCGGCTTTGGGGTCAGGTTTGAAGGAAAACTCTGCCGATCCATGGATCGGTGAGATGAAAAACCTTCTGGGACATAGATTATCATAGAAAGTTAGGTCCGCCTAGGCAATTTTACATACATGACTCTGATCTGCTTAGATTATTTACAATTCATACATGCAGACTGGGCTTACAATCAAAATGATCAAGTTGCTGATGACGGCAGGACGACACGGACATGCTGATCAGGTGCTTCTCCTTTCTGTCAAAAAAAATGGGGTGCATTGCATGGGTAGTTGACCAGTAGAGGTCAACATCTGGCTCTACTTGGGGACACGTTGCTGCTTGCAGGAATGTGAGAATCCAGAATCTGCATCCATACAACACAAAAAATAAGTAGCGTCCATCCAAAAATCAGCATATACGTTAAGCACAATAAAGATAAAAGCTCTTCATTTATTAACTATCTAAAGTAGAAACGAAAATGTGGAAAAAACAAGGAGTAGGGTTAGAAATACGATACAAAGGATGCCCTACGGCATCAGATGTGTTCAATATAGTGCATACTGAGCATTTGCCTGCTTTCAGGCAAATCTGTCGGCTGCTTGTCGGATGTGCCATGTCCAATTTTGCATATGGTAGGACTCTTTCCTATCCGAAAATCAAGCTGCTCGCGGCCGTCTGATGAGTCAAATCTTCTTCTTATTTTCTTTCTCTTGCGCTTTTTCTTTCTGGCTGGTTGAATTGCTGATGACCTGGTACTTTCTGTTTCAAAGCTATCAGATGAAGTATGTAAGATATGCGTGCTATGTCTTTCTTCATCTTGCATCTGATCTTTATCATTCTTAAGTCTGTCTGGATCACCCTCAATCAACCATCTTTCAATCGAATCAACAACCTCCCAATAATAAGATGAATCCTGGTGCAGCAAATGAGAAGACTCCTGATTTGTTGCTGTTTGCTGGTTTCTCTTATCCTCTGCCAGTTGCTGAAACCTTTGAACTTGTATTTTAATGGCATCCATCTGACTAGAGTGTTCAACCTTTATAGCACTGATTTGTCTAGCATGGTGCTCCTGCATGTCTTTTATTACTTTAACATTCTTTTCCTTTATGTCCATCAAGCAATGCTGCATAAAATTTATTTCTTCTTTATGATTCGCTTGCATGTCAGCCACTTGATTATTATGATTGAACGTCATGATAGTAATTTCCTCATCCATAGTTAATAACTTGTTTTGCATAGAGTCAATTTCCTTATCATGATCAGCTTTTATGGTCACCATATTTTTTTCTAAGACCGACAACCTGCTTTGCATGATTCTAATTTCTGTTTCATAATTAGTTTTTATGGCCTCAATTTCTTTAGCATGGTGACTTTGCGTGACCTCAATCTCCCTGTTACGTTTTTCCAGATGGGTGCATAAAGTTCTCACATCATTGACATAATTAGTTTGATTGCTTTCCATATTTTTCACCAGCATCATTAAATCTTGTATTATTTGCTTTTGCTCTTCCCTTTCATTGTCATTTGTCCCTGATTTTTCACTATCATGAACTGCAATATTTCCGGTGGATGACACATTCTGACATGATGAATCGTCTTGGGATCTTTCAGCTGGACCTCTTATTAAATTACTTTCATTCTGCTGCACAATTTTAGAGGCAGAAAGCAAGTTGTTTGGATAACCATATTTATCTTTAAAAGCATCAATAATGTCTTCTAAAGAGGTGAAAGATTCCTTAGGAAAACTGTTAAACCAATTCAAAGCATCATCTTCTAAAGAAAGGACAAATAGACGCATTTTGATATCTTCATGATTAAATTGAGGGGATCTGCAATATATGATCATGATGCAATCAAACAAGCCTAGATGCCTTCTAACAGCGATTGGATCACCACCTGAAAAAATAGGTAATTTAGAAATGACCTCTTCTGGAAAATCATGGAGATGGTGAATAAAACGACATTGTTTAAATGAATAATCCATGATAAATAATAAGGGATCAGATGGATAATAGAACTAGCTCTTTGCTCATGAAAATCAAAAGATGAAAGAAGTGGAGTCGCCACTTGAACAATGAATCTGATTCTAAGATCCAAAAAGTAACCACAAGCAGATATGAGGAAAGCTTCTTGTCTGGGAAAAATGAGAAAGTGGAGTCGCCACCCAAACAAGAAACAAAACCGAAGAGATGCTGCTGATCTGTGATGAAAAGATGCCAAAATATTGAATCTGCCAACTCAAAATGAGAGATGAGGAAGATGAGAAGGTGAATGTCGATGAAACTCCGAGAAAACAATTTCCCCGGCAACGGCGCCAAAAGATGTTGTCGCGCGGATTGGCACGACAACGCTCACACCGGGGGCTGTCACTCTGATCCCTGATCTCTCCGTTTAAGCCTGTCTCCCGCGGCTAAGGGGGGTAGTCCCTGTGAGATGATGAGACCAACTATCGACCAGTTGGTTGGGAGACACGAGATACGATATAAAAAGCACTAAAATGATTTGATTAATTGAGCAGACCAGTGCCTTATAAGATTGTTATTAAAATGATTACTTCTTAAATGATATAGAAATATGGACCATGAACAGCAACCATCTATCATCAGCTAAATCACATGACCAAAACGATATCCAGCAATTGAAAACTTCGAAAAGATGAATGCTTAAAACCACCACGAGAATCGTAAATTATTAACCAGATATCATATTTCGTATCTCAAACTTGAAAATTTAGCATCTCAGCATAAAACATATAACGCGAAAGTTCCTGAGACTGGCAAAAATAATTTCCCACAAAATTTTTATTTTTCAAATTTTTATTTATTTATTTATTTTTATATATAAAAAATTAAAAAAAACTATTTTAAAATCTAAACAAAATAAATCCTAACAAAGTCCTAAATTAAATCTAAAAACCTAAGTATTAAAATCTATTTTAAATATAACACAAAACTATAAAAAGTATAAATTAAAGCTAAAACATTAAAATATAAATCTAAAAAAAAACAAAAATCTAAAATCATTTAATCTAAAAAAATAAAAATAAAAAAAACCCTTTGAAAATATTTTTATATATGCACATGAGGTGCATGATGTAATGGCTGGGGCGGATGGCTTTCACACCCCCCACCCAAGTTCGAATCGTGCGAGGTTGTAAAAAAGTGGAAAATGAGTGGGTCCTACCGAAGCTTACAAAAAAAAAAAAAGAAAATATTTATATATATATATATATATATATTTATATTATGAAAATCCTAAAAAAGAAGGAAAAAAAAAAAAAAAATCTAAAACTAAACTTTAAAATCTAACTAATATCTAAAATAATGAAAATCTAAAAACTAAATATAACCTAACTCTAAACTCTACAGGTCTAACACTTTTCTCATTATATCTAATGTAAATAAACAAAACCAATGAGGAACTATACCTACGGACGCATATATATATATTTTTATTTTTATTAAAAAAACAAAACAAAAATAATAACCTACGTCTAAATACCTGAAACGCATCAAAACAAAAATGCAAGACGTAACCTAGCCGTCAACAGCTTGAACGCTATGACAGAAACGCTTCAGAAGTAATTCAAATGAGGGCACAGACGCAGAGATTTGAGAATCGGTTTTACCTGCTGACAATACGTTTACCTTCTAACGCTGGATGAAATAACATGTTGCTGCGGCGTGAATGGAGCTCGATGCTCAGCTGAAACCAAATTTGTTAAAAAAACGACTGCTACCGCCCGAGGATTGGAGCATGACTGTTTTTTTTTTACCCATACGCTTAGGTTTCTTGGTTTTTTTCTTGTCTTTTGCTGGCGTGTTGACAAAACTCTGAAAACGGTGGAAAATTTATACGACGGCGGGTCAGAGACTGCATGTGAAGAAAGGATTTTTTAACTGGGGAACACTTGAACACCGGGGTTTAACGTGGCGTGTCGACTGAAACCAGATCCGCGGGCCAAGAGAAACTCGATGAATAGACCGATTCTTCCTCAGATTTCATGATTTGTTCTTGTCTTTGACAGGCCGACGGTAAATATGGCTCTTACGATATGACTCGGATTAGCGAAATCTTTGCGGCGGAGTGGAATCGTAACCCCAATCTACAGCTATGAATTTTATTTCTGAGACAAATCAAATAGCGTATAACCCTGAGCCGAAATTTGATCCTTGTTTACTGAATGAATGAAAATGCCAGTACAATAGTTGAAAGATGGCCACGATTGTAAGCACAGGATTGCTGTAATCTGGACAGCCACGAACTCCTGAAAATCTGATCTTGATGAAAACCCTGTACACGAATACAAAACCCTAATGAAAGCTGCATAAAACAAAAATATGAAACCCTAGATCAGCTAGTTAATTTACAGATTTGGCCCCTTAACAGCCAGATTCAGCAGTAAGCACGGACAACATTTTAAAGAACAGAAATTTCAGATCGTCACTGTGAAGAACTTCAGAAAATCTCTCATGCAAACTTAGAAAAATAAACCGAATGATAGACCTAGGATCAAATCCAACTGGGCTCAACACAAAATGCTTGCGGGAGTTGGCTGGTTCAGCCGAGAACTTCCCCGAACGCCCACAAAATTTCCTTCAATGATGTTTTCTGCACAGCTCAAAACAACTGTCAACAAAGAGGGCAAAAATGCTGCTAGATCTCAGGAAGTAATGGAGATACCTGCCATTACTTCAGAAACCCTAACAACACCCAAACCCCAGCAAGTGAACAAGATACCTGTGCTCACAATACTCTACAAAAAGCTATTTTTAACGGCTGAAAATAACATATGCAGAAAATGAAACAATCTCACAGCATTTTAAGAGAGTAACACCAGCAAAATATGGACCCCAAAGTCTTCTTTTATTAACCGGAAACAGATTTACAAGAGAGCTTCTTCAGTCTTAGACTCCCAGATCGAATGATCTGAAATGACCCCTAGCACCCTATTTAAAGGAAATGATCCCAACGGCTAGTTCGAGTGATCCACGTAGAAATGATCTCGACCGTTGATGAGGATCAAGACATCTCTTGATCTCATCCGTCGATTTATTCACTTAATTTTTTATTATTATTTTAAATTTTTTTTAAATTTTTAAATTTTTTATTATTTTATTATTTTTATTCATTTTTTAATTCATTTTAAAATGGATCACTGAACTAAGCCTTCGGAAACATCACCTAGGACCTAGGACTTAGGACTCATGAGGGGTTTCAAAACATTTTTCGACCCTCAAGACACATTTCATGATGACTTTTACAAATTTACATCTTAAGGGGGAAAACCCCTTTAATACAGACCCTCACAAATCACCCAGCTCTGCGACACAACGATAATCTAGCAGATCAACACACTAGGATTCTCCTAAAGTTCTAATGACAAAATGCATCCCGGCTTTGGGGTCAGGTTTGAAGGAAAACTCTGCCGATCCATGGATCGGTGAGACGAAAAACCTTCTGGGACATAGATTATCATAGAAAGTTAGGTCCACCTAGGCAATTTTACATACATGACTCTGATCTGCTTAGATTATTTACAATTCATACATGCAGACTGGGTTTACAATCAAAATGATCAAGTTGCTGATGACGGGAGGACGGCACGGACATGCTGATCAGGTGCTGCTCCTTTCTGTAAAAAAAAATGGGGTGCACTGCATGGGTAGTTGACCAGTAGAGGTCAACATCTGGCTCTACTTGGGGACACGTTGCTGCTTGCAGGAATGTGAGAATCCAGAATCTGCATCCATACAACACAAAAAATAAGTAGCGTCCATCCAAAAATCAGCATATACGTTAAGCACAATAAAGATAAAAGCTCTTCATTTATTAACTATCTAAAGTAGAAACGAAAATGCGGAAAAAACAAGGAGTAGGATTAGAAATATGATATAAAGGATGCCCTACGGCATCAGATGTGTTTAATATAGTGCATACTGAGCATTTGCCTTCTTTCAGGCAAATCTGTCGGCTGCTTGTCGGATGTGCCATGTCCAATTTTGCATATGGTAGGACTCTTTCCTATCCTAAAATCAAGCTGCTCGCGGCCGTCTGATGAGTCAAATCTTCTTCTTATTTTCTTTCTCTTGCGCTTTTTCTTTCTGGCTGGTTGAATTGCTGATGACCTAGTACTTTCTGTTTCAAAGCTATCAGATGAAGTATGTAAGATATGCGTGCTATGTCTTTCTTCATCTTGCATCTGATCTTTATCATTTTTAAGTCTATCTGGATCACCCTCAATCAACCATCTTTCAATCGAATCAACAACCTCCCAATAATAAGATGAATCCTGGTGCAGCAAATGAGAAGACTCCTGATTTGTTGCTGTTTGCTGGTTTCTCTTATCCTCTGTCAGTTGCTGAAACCTTTGAACTTGTATTTTAATGGCATCCATCTGACTAGAGTGTTCAACCTTTATAGCACTGATTTGTCTGGCATGGTGCTCCTGCATGTCTTTTATTACTTTAACATTCTTTTCCTTTATGTCCATCAAGCAATGCTGCATAAAATTTATTTCTTCTTTATGATTCGCTTGCATGTCAGCCACTTGATTATTATGATTGAACGTCATGATCATAATTTCCTCATCCATAGTTAATAACTTGTTTTGCATAGAGTCAATTTCCTTATCATGATCAGCTTTCATGGTCACCATATTTTCCTCTAAGATCGACAACATGCTTTGCATGATTCTAATTTCTGTTTCATAATTAGTTTTTATGGCCTCAATTTCTTTAGCATGGTGACTTTGCGTGACCTCAATCTCCCTGTTACGTTTTTCCAGATGGGTGCATAAAGTTCTCACATCATTGACATAATTAGTTTGATTGCTTTCCATATTTTTCACCAGCATCATTAAATCTTGTATTATTTGCTTTTGCTCTTCCCTTTCATTGTCATTTGTCCCTGATTTTTCACTATCATGAACTGCAATATTTCCGGTGGATGACACATTCTGACATGATGAATCGTCTTGGGATCTTTCAGCTGGATCTCTTATTAAATTACTTTCATTCTGCTGCACAATTTTAGAGGCAGAAAGCAAGCTGTTTGGATAACCATATTTATCTTTAAAAGCATCAATAATGTCTTCTAAAGAGGTGAAAGATTCCTTAGGAAAACTGTTAAACCAATTCAAAGCATCATCTTCTAAAGAAAGGACAAATAGACGCATTTTGATATCTTCATGATTGAATTGAGGGGATCTGCAATATATGATCATGATGCGATCAAACAAGCCTAGATGCCTTCTAACAGCGATTGGATCACCACCTGAAAAAATAGGTAATTTAGAAATGACCTCTTCTGGAAAATCATGGAGATGGTGAATAAAACGACATTGTTTAAATGAATAATCCATGATAAATAATAAGGGATCAGATGGATAATAGAACTAGCTCTTTGCTCAAGAAAATCAAAACATGAAAGAAGTGGAGTCGCCACTTGAACAATGAATCTGATTCTAAGATCCAAAAAGTAACCACAAGCAGATATGAGGAAAGCTTCTTGTCTGGGAAAAATGAGAAAGTGGAGTCGCCACCCAAACAAGAAACAAAACCGAAGAGATGCTGCTGATATGTGATGAAAAGATGCCAAAATATTGAATCTGCCAACTCAAAATGAGATATGAGGAAGATGAGAAGGTGAATGTCGATGAAACTCCGAGAAAACAATTTCCCCGGCAACGGCGCCAAAAAATGTTGTCGCGCGGATTGGCACGACAACGCTCAGACCGGGGGCTGTCACTCTGATCCCCGATCCCTCCGTTTATGCCTGTCTCCCGCGGCTAAGGGGGGTAGTCCCTGTGAGATGATGAGACCAACTGTCAACCAGTTGGTTGGGAGACACGAGATACGATATAAAAAGCACTAAAATGATTTGATTAATTGAGCAGACCAGTGCCTTATAAGATTGTTATTAAAATGATTACTTGTTAAATGATATAGAAATATGGACCATGAACAGAAACCATCTATCATCAGCTAAATCACATGACCAAAACGATATCCAACAATTGAAAACTTCGAAAAGATGAATGCTTAAAACCACCACGAGAATCGTAAATTATTAACCAGATATCATATTTCGTATCTCAAACTTGAAAATTTAGCATCTCAGCATAAAACATATAACGCGAAAGTTCCTGAGACTGGCAAAAATAATTTCCCACAAAATTTTTATTTTTCAAATTTTTTTTTTTTTTTATATATAAAAAATTAAAAAAAACTATTTTAAAATCTAAACAAAATAAATCCTAACAAAGTCCTAAATTAAATCTAAAAAACTAAGTATTAAAATCTATTTTAAATATAACACAAAACTATAAAAAGTCTAAATTAAAGCTAAAACATTAAAATACAAATCTAAAAAAAACAAAAATCTAAAATCATTTAATCTAAAAAAATAAAAATAAAAAAACCCTTTGAAAATATTTTTATATATGCACATGAGGTGCATGATGTAATGGCTGGGGCGGATGGCTTTCACACCCCCCACCCAAGTTCGAATCGTGCGAGGTTGTAAAAAAGTGGAAAATGAGTGGTTCCTACCGAAGCTTACAAAAAAAAAAGAAAAATATATATATATATATATATATATATATATATATATATATTTTTATATTATGAAAATCCTAAAAAAGAAGAAAAAAAAAAATCTAAAACTAAACTTTAAAATCTAACTAATATCTAAAATAATGAAAATCTAAAAACTAAATATAACCTAACTCTAAACTCTACAGGTCTAACACTTTTCTCATTATATCTAAAGTAAATAAACAAAACCAACGAGGAACTATACCTACGGACGCATATATATATTTTTTGATTTTTATTAAAAAAACAAAACAAAAATAATAACCTACGTCTAAATACCTGAAACACATCAAAACAAAAATGCAAGACGTAACCTAGCCGTCAACAGCTTGAACGCTATGACAGAAACGCTTCAGAAGTAATTCAAATGAGGGCACAGACGCAGAGATTTGAGAATCGGTTTTACCTGCTGACAATACGTTTACCTTCTAACGCTGGATGAAATAACATGTTGCTGCGGCGTGAATGGAGCTCGATGCTCAGCTGAAACCAAATTTGTTAAAAAATCGACTGCTACCGCCCGAGGATTGGAGCATGACTGTTTTTTTTTTACCCATACGCTCAGGTTTCTTGGTTTTTTTCTTGTCTTTTGCTGGCGTGTTGACGAAACTCTGAAAACGGTGGAAAATTTATACGACGGCGGGTCAGAGACTGCATGAGAAGAAAGGATTTTTTAACTGGGGAACACTTGAACACCGGGGTTTAACGTGGTGTGTCGACTGAAACCAGATCCGCGGGCCAAGAGAAACTCGATGAATAGACCGATTCTTCCTCAGAATTCATGATTCGTTCTTGTCTTTGACAGGCCGACGGTAAATATGGCTCTTACGGCTCTTACGATATGACTCGGATTAGCCAAATCTTTGCGGCGGAGTGGAATCGTAACCCCAATCTACAACTATGAATTTTATTTCTGAGACAAATCAAATAGCATATAACCTTGAGCCGAAATTTGATCCTTGTTTACTGAATGAATGAAAATGCCAGTACAACAGTTGAAAGATGGCCACGATTGTAAGCACAGGATTGCTGTAATCTGGACAGCCACGAACTCCTGAAAATCTGATCTTGATGAAAACCCTGTACACGAAAACAAAACCCTAATGAAAGCTGCATAAAACAAAAATATGAAACCCTAGATCAACTAGTTAATTTACAGATTTGGCCCCTTAACAGCTAGATTCAGCAGTAAGCACGGACAACATTTTAAAGAACAGAAATTTCAGATCGTCTCTGTGAAGAACTTCATAAAATCTCTCATGCAAACTTAGAAAAATAAACCGAATGATAGACCCAGGATCAAATCCAACTGGGCTCAACACAAAATGCTTGCGGGAGTTGGCTGGTTCAGCCGAGAACTTCCCCGAACGCCCACAAAATTTCCTTCAATGATGTTTTCTGCACAGCTCAAAACAATTGTCAACAAAGAGGGCAAAAATGCTGCTAGATCTCAGGAAGTAATGGAGATACCTGCCATTACTTCAGAAACCCTAACAACACCCAAACCCCAGCAAGTGAACAAGATACCTGTGCTCACAATACTCTACAAAAAACTATTTTTAACGGCTGAAAATAACATATGCAGAAAATGAAACAATCTCACAGCATTTTAAGAGAGTAACACCAGCAAAATATGGACCCCAAAGTCTTCTTTTATTAACCGGAAACAGATTTACAAGAGAGCTTCTTCAGTCTTAGACTCCCAGATCGAATGATCTGAAATGACCCCTAGCACCCTATTTAAAGGAAATGATCCCAACGGCTAGTTCGAGTGATCCACGTAGAAATGATCTCGACCGTTGATGAGGATCAAGACATCTCTTGATCTCATCCGTCGATTTATTCACTTAATTTTTTATTATTATTTTAAAAAAAATTAAATTTTTAAATTTTTTATTATTTTATTATTTTTATTCATTTTTTAATTTTTTAATTCATTTTAAAATGGATCACTGAACTAAGCCTTCGGAAACATCACCTAGGACCTAGGACTTAGGACTCATGAGGGGTTTCAAAACATTTTTCAACCCTCAAGACACATTTCATGATGACTTTTACAAATTTACATCTTAAGGGGGAAAACCCCTTTAATACAGACCCTCACAAATCACCCAGCTCTGCGACACAACGATAATCTAGCAGATCAACACACTAGGATTCTCCTAAAGTTCTAATGACAAAATGCATCCCGGCTTTAGGGTCAGGTTTGAAGGAAAACTCTGCCGATCCATGGATCGGTGAGACGAAAAACCTTCCGAGACATAGATTATCATAGAAAGTTAGGTCCGCCTAGGCAATTTTACATACATGACTCTGATCTGCTTAGATTATTTACAATTCATACATGCAGACTGGGTTTACAATCAAAATGATCAAGTTGCTGATGACGGCAGGACGACACGGACATGCTGATCAGGTGCTGCTCCTTTCTGTCAAAAAAAATGGGGTGCACTGCATGGGTAGTTGACCAGTAGAGGTCAACAAGGCTGAAGCCCTCATACCCTTCTAGATCCCTGTGAAGGTAGAACAAACTAGGGACAGGTAATCTCCAAACAAGGAAGCATGCCACTGAACTCTACGTTAAAGTAGAATGCAATACTGATCCTGCAAATACCTCCAGCAACTCTCAGCAAATAGAGTCCACTTTTGGCCAAATTGGCCTTGGATGGGATCCTTTGATACATTACTACTAGATAAAAATTCTCAGATTATAAGAAAGCAAGTGAACCACATATTTTGAACTGTACAAACGCATCCATCCTCTAGGTTAGAGAACACCCATTTCAGATTGAGGCGTAGGGATAGCAGATGTCTGGAATCATAATGTTGTGGAGGGCAACCAAAACTCCATCCCCAATCCCTTCGATAAAGCCCTAGCATCCTAATAATCGTTTTGAAAATATGTGTTTCTAGGATGAATCCATAAAACTCCATAATGTTGAAGTTTTCTAACCCTAGTAAATTGGAAAATTACTTCCTAGTAATTTTCTTGCTAAAAATAAATTTTAAATTTAGCTTACTGAATAAAATGCACTGACTGGGATTTTTAATTGTTAAAATTATAGTGGAAGCAAATGAATCAATTTCACACATGCACACAGCAATAATTATTCCCTTCCAATTAGTTTCTCATTATAATAATCTCAAAGCTTACAGCGGCTCTCTTATTGGGAAAGTGACCCACTCATAAAACAATACAAGCTATGGCACAATTTCTGAAATTAATTGGGCACATATACAGCCTGTACGGCCCCTCCAGAAATTTTTGAATCAACCCTTGACCTACTGCTGGCTGCTCTGCGAATTGTTCAGCCTACATGACTTGTGCTGGATGTTGTATGACCACCCTCGACCTCCACAGCTTGTAAGGCTTGCGCTGGATGTTGTATGGCCGCCCTTGACTCTGATCTTTCCATCTGCTGTAAGGCTTCCATACAGCCTACTCTACATCCTCTGCAAATCAAGGTTGCTAGGATGGCCACCCTCTATATCCCTCGGAAGTGTACAACCTCCACTTGGCTGATCTCTACTGCTGCATATTTCTCTCTAGCTGTCTTCTCTGGACTGATCACTAGATGAAAGTACTTTTTCACCCTTTTTGAGATCACTTAATGCCTATTATGTGTCTTTCTCCTTCGCCTAGCCTTACCTTTATAATTTTGAGTTATTGACCAAATCAAATAACTGTTGATGACTAAGTCTCCATAGCCCCATTCTCTCAATGAGATTGACGGTTGAGATTAAGTCCAAATTGATGGTCTAGATTCATCTAATTCACTGATGTAAAATTTTACATTTCCTTAGATATTAAACTCACTTTTGTATAAAACATTTTGCTTTAATAATTCCTCTAATTAAAGTGAATTTACTAAGGTGAAGACTTTGGACAGCTTCCACACATCTTGACACTTAAACCTATGTAGAAGTATTTGTCCCATGTACAAACATCAACACATAATTGATAGTTGATTAATGCATACATTTGGGCTAGAGAGCACAAATTCTTTAGGCACGTGATGTTGTGTTGCATAGACATCCCTAGAAGAAAATGCTCTTCCTACTCAATCTTTGTGCTTCGAAGCAAGGGATCTCTGCAACAAATCATTCTTGCAACCTCTAACTCCAAATTGGTAGAACATAAAACTTGAACTTACCTTGCTATGTTGTCTATTCCAGTAAACCAAACTTGTAATGGCTTTCCAAGCTGATGACATACTCCTGAAAATGAGCATGTCCAAAACTTGAAACAAGTGGGATGAACAGATAATATTGCATAAACGAAAGGCCTTTCGAACTTTGCCTTAGTGTTGTGCAATCGTTATCTGATGTTGAAGCAAGACCTACCACGAGGTAGAACCCTCTAAACATCTTACCATCCATTTGACTACAAGAACACTACCTTGAGTGGCAACATTAGTCAAACCAATCTCTCCCTCATTCTTGGACAATGTAAGTCTTACCAGAAAATATCGCACCCTAGTGCAAAGGCTCAATAATCATACTAGATTAAAGGAAACAATGGGATCAACCACCACTGTCACCTTAGTAACTTTTCCCCTGTTGTTCTGTGCATGGATATTATCCCCATAAGGGAGGCTTCCCTAGTAGACTTTGAAGATTAGAGAACCCAAGAACTCTCGGGCTAAATACCCTCCAAGGGTTATGCTAAATAAAACACCCAAAGATGATATTAAAAAAAGTAGGGCTTCGGATGAGATGAAAGATAATTCAAGGTAACGAGTTCAAACAAGCTATGGCTAAATCTAGAGGGCTTGAACAATCTTGGAAGGCTCTGATAGATCCCAAATACATGCTACCTTTCAATTATCAATTGTTGTTATAAATTAGGGTTTCTAAACAATACAAGTTATATCATGCAAAATTTATGACACCAATAACAAAATAACCTGAAATTGATTATAAGAAAGAAATAAGCAAAGGCTATCAATGAGAAAACTAGGAAAAAGATTGCAGCAATTTTTTAATGGCTGAAAACACAAAAAAGCACTGTAAACCCTTGATGTCAGCCCTAAGAAGATGGCTGAAAAATTCATTGAAAATGATATTTTGCTTTTTCAAATTAGTAGATACAAAGTCTAACCCTAGGAATATGAACTCCATATCTTTTATGCTATTAAATGCAGATTTTCCCATAACCTAACCCTAATTTACTCTCAAAAACATAAAAATAGAAAAAATAGGGTTTTAAATTTTAATATCCCTAAAGAAAATTTACAATGATAAACAAAGCATGCATAGCAAAACACACAATTTTCACAAAATATTAAACACCTCGAAAATTCCAAAATCTGCGCTAAACTAAGCCATCTTATTGAGATAAATGTGGTCTACAATATGAGATCAGAATGCATGCACGTGGGCTTTCCCAAGACAAGCTAACAAGGCCCAGGTGGCAAAATCAGCTACTCAATCACTAGGCAGCTGTCCCTCCAACAAAAACTCTGCGCTGACCCTTAGGAAACTACACTTCTGGCTGCAAGAAATGGCTGCTAGGTCCTCCTCCAATGCTCAGAAAATTCCGGAAGATTAACCTCAGTCTCTCCTCCAATAACCCACCAAAACCCAGAAAGGGTTTGGTCAAATGCTGACCCCAGAATTTCAGCCCAATTTCTCCTAGCTCCTCTAGCTGCTGGGTATTTTGACCCACCTGTAAATGCCACTGCTAAAGGTCCCCAAAATCGCTATAATACTCGGCAAATCCCCCTCTGGAATTCCCCCACAAATCTTAGCCCCAAACTCCTCTTTCTCTAATGCCCCACGTGTGGCACGAAGTACCACTGCATAGGCGCATGCAGTCCCTATTGATGAATGCTTGGCCCAGCCAAATACCTCCCAAAATGGAGCTGTGGAATCTCTCCAAATCTCTAGCAAATGAGGGCCCATAATTATCATGGAAACCCAACAAATCCCTTGCTCCACAAACAACTCCCCAAAATTGCTATACTACTCGGCAAATCCCCCTCTGGAATTCCCCCACAAGTCTTCGCCCCAAACTCCTCTTTCTCTAATGCCCCATGTGTGGCACAAAGTACCACTGCATAGGTCCATGCAATCCCTGTTGATGAATTCTTGGCCCAGCCAAATCTCTCCCAAAATGGAGTTGTGGAATCTCTCCAAATCTCTAGCAAATGAGGGCCCAAAATTATCACGGAAACCAAACAAATCCCTTGCTCCACAAACAAGTCCTCCAATGATTGCATATTTCCCTTCTCCTAAGTCCCACCTGCTCTTCAGCTCCACGAATTTGCTTGGAAATTTCCCTAGTCAGATCAGAAATGATGCAAGGCACCTCCTTGGACTGGCACTCAAAGTCCACCGAAGGTAGGGTGAGATTCTCGCTTGAAAATCTCGTGTGCTCAACAACACATGTAGACTTGGCTTCCAGGTCAAGTGTGCTAGTCAAGGATGAATGTTCAAATGATCAAAGATGCCCAAAAATGAGTGCTCTCTCCTGTTTTGTTATTGAGCCTCCAATTTCCCCATGTGGGACCCACCATCAATTTTCCCTCTCTCTTTCCCTACAAGAGTGCATCCTACCCAAAGGGGAGCATATTCCTTTTTGGAGTGGCCCCCACCATCCACTAGCCATTCGATTTCCTCCCTTTCTCCTATGTTGGCCCCTTACTTTAGCTGGAAACTTCAAGTGGGGTCCCACAACCCACCTTTCCTAAGTAGTAATCCAAAATTTGACAAAATCGATATATCGCTTAGCAATATTGCTAAGTGGGAATATCACATAAATTTTATAGGATTGACACAGTAATTGACAAGTGCTTTTTATCAATCTAGGGCTAATAGAGTCAAAGGGCGAGGTCGATGGAAGAAGACCAGTTGAAATGAGTTATGAGATAGAAAACGTTACAAAGTGGTTTCTCTTCATCAAACCTTGGCGACTTTCAATCAATTGGAAACAAAATGTCAAGGAAGCTATGCTAAGGTTCCTTGATGGAAAATTGGTGATAATTTTGCAAGAGATTGTAACACTACCTACCATCCCCTTGTAATAATATGGGATGTGGAAGGTGTTAGTGACGTCTTGAATATGATTTTCAATGTCTGTCAAGGAAATAGGGTCATAAAAATTTCTTCTTTTAACAAACTATTCCACATCGAGCAATTAACAAATTTGTTGATTCCATGGCAAACACTTATTGACACTAAGGTTAAGATCACAAACACAACACAACCTACAAGCTTGTCCTTCAACTGCAAGTACCCGTATATACCTCAGACTTTGAGCTTGAGTGATTTGTGAAACGTACCCTTCCCTTGTTTGTTGTCCAAGGTTCTTTTGTTTGGTTGCAATTTTCTTTTGCTATGCTTGGTCTAAGATGTATATGTTGGTTCGTTTTCTTGTAGCTGTTGCAAACAATCTTCTTGAGTCTTCTTCTTTGATTTTACATTTTCGATAATCAAACAAGAGATTATACCATTGGTCACACATTTTGCTGATGCTAAGAAGATTATGCTTCAAATCCTTAACTAACAAACATTTGCTGCCTTGACATGTTCACTTCCAAGACCCACTACACCTTTCCCAAGTATCTTGATAGATGAATTATCTCCAAATGCACCACTGTTGCCTTTTCTTTCCAGATTGACAAATTTGTTTTGATCTCCTATCATACATCTTGAGCAAGTTAGTTTTGGTAGCACCAAATAGGTGTTCTAGTCTCGACATTGGTCAGAGAAGCTAAGCAACACAAGATCTCTAAAACCCATAAAAGGTTTAAGGAGAAATCGCATAGAGATTTTTCAATTAAGTTAATTGATCAATAATTAAATATTTCCTAAGTCTAACTTAGGAAAAGTGATTAATTAACAACAATTAATATAGAAAGGTGAGATTTCTCTAGAAACTCACACAAATAGAGTTGGAGATGATCTTAGCCATTGATGGGGATCTAATCATGGTTGTTGGTTCACCTACGAGAGATTATAAAAGCAACTCGATGGGTAGATGGAGAACACACTTGGAGAGCAAGTTCCTTGGTAGATCAAGCTATCTAGCTACAACAATAGACTGGGGAAAAAGAGTTCAAACCAAAAGGGACGCAAGAGTGAGAGGGAGTAGGGATAGTGATATCCGGTGGATTTTCCAGTGCCAGAAGAGTCAGCTGAGAGAGGTCGAGTATTCCACAAGGAGGCTACGCAGAGGCTTGCGTAGAGCCTCAAGGAGGTAGTTCGATCCAGCTAGAGGAGAGATCGATTCAGGAGCTAAGTGCTGGGAAAATTCTTCCAGAGGGTCAACGAATATTTCTAAGTGGCAGAGACTATGGCAGCTATTCCAGGCATTGCAAGTTTCAACCTATCAAAGGTTGACACAGAGATAGTTTGAGAGCTGATTGTGGGGTAAGATTGCTTGTGGAGAGAGAAAACTCTCTCAGATATTTTTCCAATATTTTCTTAGAAGAGAATTGCCATTTTGGCATCCATATTGTACACAAAAACTTCATTGTTGCATAATAATAATAAAACCCTCATCTGCTACACTGGTTTTTGTTGGAAATACTGAGACAGGGACGAATCAATATTTCTTTTCAATTGTTTCTTTTACCAGTTAGATCATTTATAATCATAACACAAAATGAACAATAAGAATAAATGATTTTATTAATTTCTTTTTCACAATAAATCAAGTACAATGTATATAGGGCTCCAACCCTAGATGAAGACAGTGATCTTCAATCTCCTAGGCTCCAACCTGTTGCCAAGCACCAACTTGGACTTTTGTGAGGCTCCGACCTATAGGGCACCGACCCTATATTATCAAGGCACCGACCTTGCGTTTAGAGGCTCTAACCCCTAGGGCACCAACCCTTATCTGGTACAGAGTTCGATCTGTGAAAAATTTTTAATCTACACATAAGAAAGCCTACTACAATCACTGGTTTACCATCTCCTACTTGTTTTTACATTCAATAAGTTATTTAATTATTTAAATATTGATGAAAACACTATTGCAGACTACACATACATACAGATCATGAACTAAAATAAAATGAGACAAATACACAAGGGACACCGTTATTTTTGGAAAATCGTCCCCGGAAAACTCAATTCGGGAAAAACAGTGCAGCATATAGAGGGTTTGTATTATTAAACAGATTTCTGAATACAACTAGGGTGCCAAATCCAGCTCACCCAATAGAGAATAAACTCGACAGAAGTACCTCTATCCAGAGACATATGAACAAACCCCACAGGTGACTGCATGTTCTGGGCAGTGATGGCTACTCCAAGGTCTGCGTTGGAACGACATCACCTCCTCTAGGAGCTGCGTCACTGCGATATTGTGTCAGAGCTCTCCCTCTACGTCACTGTGATAGATCACTTGTTCTATTTTCTTAACAAACCTCGCCCTAGAAAAATCGAACTGACTGATCTCTCAAGTGTATCTCCAACTGACCCTCAAGCCTCCTCTTATACTTTTCCTGTTGATGAATCAACAACCAAGATTAAGTCCCTAATCAACGACTAAGATTAAAATTGACTTGATCCTTGTCACTTAGAAATTTCTCACCCATATTCTGATTAATACCCATTAATATTTTTATTTTACTAAGTTTAGACTTAGGAACCCATTAAAAATATTAATTATTTTAATAACTCCTCATCTGGGTGGAATTTGACCAAACGATTTATGGGTCTTGGAGATCTCATGTGTTCTAGCCCCTCCACAAAATTTCAGAGCTAGAGCACATCCGATGCTACCCAAAATCAACACTTCCTATTAGTGAGGAATGTGCTCTAATAACACTTCTCAACAGAAGTACTACATTGATCCATTGCATCGGTCCTCTGTGCTACTGATGCTTGGCCTGATGCCCTTCATCCACTGCACTGCTGCTTCCTCTACTATTGCCCATGACACTTCCTCTATCACTGCTACATCTGTACTACAACTCCCTCTCAAAATGTTGCCTCATGCTGCCCATAGCAATGCCACTGCTAACTGCTGCACTGCAACTCAGTTGCTGAGAAGTAAGCAACTGAAACTTCACCCAAAAACTGACATGCTGGTCAATCTAGATGCCTCGTGATGCTGAAGCTACCTCTGCTGCTAATTTGTGCTAACCCTCTGCTACTACTGTGCTGCTGCAAACTGCTCTGTGCCTCTCGCACTGCTACAACATCCCCTACGCTTCCTCAAACTTTGGCACTCTAGCTCTCCCACTGTCGCTCCATCACACCTCGCTCCAACCGACACCCGTCATTTTGCTACTGTTGTTAAGGGCTCTCGTAGCCGTATGTGATCCAAGAGTTTGGGCACCTCAAGGATCCTGCCCGGGTTCATGTAGTCCTCTCGACTACAACCCCATGTTGCCCCACCTCTTCTCCAGAGGCACATGAGCACTCATGGCACAATTGTCATCCTCGCCTTCCCTGTCAGTTTTCTTTGGAGTAGCCTTCGAGTCAAAAGCCTCCTCCTTGCCCTTCTTCCGGGGGCACTGAGTGGTGAAATGTCCGAGTTCCCCACACTTGAAGCATCTGACCTTGGAAATATCCTTCTTCTTTCTCTTCAGATGCCCTTGTTGCCCCAATGATGCGAGAGTTGCATCCTCCTCCTCCTCCTCCTTGACTCGGGCTCCTCTGCCGCTACTCCCTGCCTTGGTAAATCTTGTGATCTCTTCTTGTCGAAGAGCTGCCCACATCTCCTCCCAACTAGGGAGAGTTGCTCTGCCCAATATACTTTGGACAAATGTCTCCCAGTCCTCGGTGACTACATTCAGGGAAGCCCTGACCATGAACTCAGGATCTAGTGTAGACCCTGTTGTCGCGCGGATTGGCACGACAACGCTCGGACCGGGGGCTGTCACTCTGATCCCCGATCCCTCCGTTTAAGCCTGTCTCCTGCGGCTAAGGGGGGTAGACCCTGCGAGATAGTGAAGACCAACTGCCAAACAGTTGGGTGGGAGACACGATACACGATATGATAAGCACTAGATGGGTTTAGAGATTTAATAGACCAGTGCCTTGTGGAGTTAATGTTTAAATGATTACTTTTTAAATGATATAGAAACATGGACCATGAACAGCAACCATCTATCATCAGCTAAATCACATGACCAAAATGATATCCAGCAATTGAAAACTTCGAAAAGATAAATGCTTAAAACCACCACGAGAATTGTAAATTATTAACCAGATATCATATTTCGTATCTCAAACTTGAAAATTTAGCATCTCAGCATAAAACATATAACGCGAAAGCTCCTGAGACTTGCAAAAAATAATTTTCCACAAAATTTTATTTTTTCAAAATTTTTTAAATCTTTTTTCAATTTTTTTATTTTTTTAATATTATAAAAATAAAAATTAAAAAAAATCTAAAAAATAATTTAAAAAATTAAAATCTATTCTAAAACAAAAATATAACTCTAAGTCTAAAACTAAATAAAATTTTTTTATTGTTATTTCTTTTTTTCATAAATAAAAAATCTAATCTAAAAGAAACTAAATTATAAAAATCTAAACAAGAACTACGATTTAATATGTGAACCAAAATAAAAATAAAAAATGAAATTGTATGTAAAACAAAAGAATTAAAATTTAACTAAACTAACAAAACCCTAAATATAACATACCTAAAATAAAACAAAAGAAACCATTAAATAACATCTAATCTAACGAAATACAAAGCTAACCCAAATTACCTGCTACGGACCTGAGCTCATAACGTGAAACCAAGCGGCTGAAAGATTAAACCATCGCATAAATCAAAATCGAAATTGTGATATACCTGACCTGGCCCGGCGTGAGTTGATCGATATTTTTACCTGTCCGCATACCCAAATTCAATTCACCTGTTCTGCGTAAATGCCTGAATGCTGAGCCGTCAACACTAATGCTGGTTCGATGCTTTGTCAACAGTGCTTCAGAAATCAATACCAGCAAATGTATCAGTCAATGGTGATGCAAGTCGATGTAGAGGTTGCGGGCTTGCTGCTGCTTTCTCCAGCGGTGATTGGCAAACGTATGGATACTCCTGTAGATGCCCTTTTCAAATGCGTCAGTGGTTTCTTCAATGCTGAATGCGTTTCAAAACAGACCCTCTGAAGAGCTGCACGATTTTTCTTTTGCAAAAATGGATGGAAACTCAATGATACGATGGTGGAGGAGTCAACCGCATTTCATCATTTATTTTATTTTGATTTGCAGGTTGCAGCAGTTGATGTAATATGACTGCGTGGGAAATGGAGCTGGCAGTATGGGGAAGCAGCAGAAACTGCGTGAGGAAAAGAGGGATAGCCAGGGTATGGACCTAGAACAGCTAGAAATGAAATGAAAAGAGAAAGGACGCAGGAAGAGGAGATGGCTTTGCATGTAAACGTGAGGGAGAAATGGAGGATCTAATGGGCGGAGATTTGCAGCAGAAAAATGGGAAACACGAGCTATAGAAAGCAGATTCACTTGCTATCATTTTGCATGGAGGAGTACTATGATCCGGGCAACCATGATCTTCTTCCAGGGAACAATCAGCTGGGCTCTGCAAGAAAAGCCTGTGGGAGTCGGCTGGTTCAGCCTAGAACTTCCCCAAACGCCCACCAATATTCTCTACTAAAAGGTTTTCCTGCACATCTCAAGCAACCATCAGCAAAGAGAGAGAGAATGCTGCTAGATCTCTGAAATAATGGAGATACCTGCCATTATTTCAGAAACCCTAGAAACACTCAAACCCTAGCAAGTGAACAAGATACCTGTGCTCACAATACTCTAAAAACAAGCTATGATAAATGGTTGAAAACTGAAATATGCAGAAAATTAAAGATCTCACAGCAATTCCAGAGAGTAACACCAGCACGATTTGGACCCCAAAGTCTTCTTTTATTAACCAGAAATCAGATTACAAGAGAGCTTTTCAGTACAGACTCACAGATCAGATGATTTGAAATGACCCCCTAAGACCCTATATAAAGGAAATGATCCTAACGGCTAGTTCGAGTGATCCATGTAGAAATGATCTCGACCGTTGATGAGGATCAAGACATCTCTTGATCTCATCCGTCGATTTATTAACTTAAAATATTATTATTTTATTAGTTAGGGTTTCTGCTTCATTTTTTAATATTTTATTATTTTTTATTATTTTTTATTTTTTAATTTTTTAATTCATTTTAAAATGGATCACTGAACTAAGCCTTTCGGAAACATCACCTAGGACCTAGGACTTAGGACTCATGAGGGGATTTAAAACATTTCTCGACCCTCAGGACACATTACATCATGACTTTTACAAAATTACATCTTAAGGGACAAACCCATTTAATACAGACCCTCACAAAACACCCAGTTCTGCGACACAACTATAATCTAGCAGATTTAACACACTAGGATTTTCCTAAAGTTCTAATGACAAAATCCATCCCGGCTTTGGGGTCAGGTTTGAAGGAAAACTCTGCCGATCCATGGATCGGTGAGACGAAAAACCTTCCGGGACATAGATTATCATAGAAAATTAGGTCCACCTAGGCAGTTTACATACATGACTCATGTCTGCTAAGATTATTTACAATCAATACATGCAGATTGGGTTTACAATCAAAAAGATCAAGCTGCTGATGATGGCAGGATGGCACGGACATGCTGATCAGGTGCTGCTTCTTTCTGTCAAGAAAAACGGGGTGCACTGCATGGGTAGTTGACCAGTAGAGATCAACATCTGGCTCTACTTGGGGACACGTTGCTGCTTGCAGGAATGTGAGAATCCAGAATCTGCATCCATACAACACAAAAAATAAGTAGCGTCCATCCAAAAATCAGCATATACGTTAAGCACAATAAAGATAAAAAGCTCTTCATTTATTAACTATCTAAAGCAGAAACGAAAATGCGGAAAAAACAAGGAGTAGAGTTAGAAATACGATACAAAGGATGCCCTACGGCATCAGATGTGTTCAATATAGTGCATACTGAGCATTTGCCTGCTTTCAGGCAAATCTGTCGGTTGCTTGTCGGATGTGCCATGTCCAATTTTGCATATGGTAGGACTTTTTCCTATCCGAAAATCAAGTTGCTCACGGCCGTCTGATGCGTCAAATCTTCTTCTCATTTTCTTCCTCTTGCGCTTTTTCTTTCTGGCAGGATGAATTACTGATGAGCTGGAACTTTCTGTCTCGAAACTATCAGATGAAGTGTGTAAGATATGCATGCTAAGTCTTTTTGTGTCTTGCATCTGATTTTTATCGTTTTTAAGCTTATCTGGATCACCTTCAATTATCCACCTAATGACCTCCTCATAGTAAGATGGAACTTGTTGCGGCAAATGAGAAGGCTTCTGGTTTCTCTTATCATCTGACCATTGTTGAATCTTTTGAACTTGTATTCTAATGGCATCCATCTGACTAGAGCATTCATCCCTTATAGCACTGATTTGCATGGCATGGTGTTCTTGCATGTTTTTTATTACTCTATCATTCTTTTCCTCTATGTCCATCAAGCAATGTTGCATGAAATTTATTTCTTCTTTATGATTCGCTTGCATGTCAGCCAACTGTTTGTTATGATTGAATGTCATAGAGTCAATTTCCCTATCATGATCAGCTTTCATGGTCACCATATTCTCCTCTAAGACTGACATCTTGCTTTGCATGCTTCTAATTTATGTTTCATATTTAATTTTCATGGCCTCAATTTCCTTAGCATGCTGATTTTGCGTGACCTCCATCTCTCTATTACGTTTCTCCAGGTGAGTGCATAAAGTTTTCACATCATTGACATAATTAGTTTGATTGATTTCCATATTTCTTACCAGCATCATTAGATCTCGTATAATTTGCTTTTGCTCTTCTTTTTCATTGTCATTTGTTCCTGGTTTTTCACTATCATGAACTTGATCTGCAATATTTTCGGTGGATGACACATTTTGACATGAAGAATCGTCCTGGGATCTTTCAGCTGGACCTCCTATCAAATTACTTACATTCTGTTGCACAATTTTGGAGGAAGAAGGCAAGCTGTTTGGATAACCATATCTATCTTCAAAAGCATTGATAATATCAACCAAAGAAGAGAAAGAATCCTTAGGAAAATTGTTAAACCAATTCAAAGCATCATCTTCTAAAGAAAGGACAAATAGACGCATTTTGATATCACCATGATGAAACTGAGGGGGTCTGCAATATATGATCATGAAGCGAATAAACAAGTCAATATGCCTTTTAGCAGCGATTGGATCACCATCTGAAAAAATAGGCAATTCAGGAAGGGCCTCCTCCGGAAAATCATGGAGACGGTGAGTAAAACGACATGGTTTAAATGAATAATCCATGATGAACAATAAGGGATGATAGAACTAGATCTTTGCTCAAGAAAATCAAAAGATGAAAGAAGTGGAGTCGCCACTTGAACAACAAATCTGATTCTAAGATCCAAGAAGTAATCAACAAACAGATATGCGGGAGGCTTCTTGTCTGGGAATAATAAGAAAATGGAGTCGCCACCCAAACAAGAAACACACCGAAGAAATAAGGCAATAAAAATTCAAATGATAACCTCAAACGCCGAATCTGCCAGCTCAAATGAGAAATAAGAAGATGAGAAGATGAATGATGAAAAGCCGTTGAAATGCCGAGAAAACAATGTCCCCGGCGACGGCGCCAAAAAATGTTGTCGCGCGGATTGGCACGACAACGCTCGGACCGGGGGCTGTCACTCTGATCCCTGATCCCTCCGTTTAAGCCCGTCTCCCGCGGCTAAGGGGGGTAGACCCTGCGAGATAGTGAAGACCAACTGCCAAACAGTTGGGTGGGAGACACTATACACGATATGATAAGCACTAGATGGATTTAGAGATTTAATAGACCAGTGCCTTGTGGAGTTAATGTTTAAATGATTACTTTTTAAATGATATAGAAACATGGACCATGAACAGCAACCATCTATCATCAGCTAAATCACATGACCAAAATGATATCCAGCAATTGAAAACTTCGAAAAGATAAATGCTTAAAACCACCACGAGAATTGTAAATTATTAACCAGATATCATATTTCGTATCTCAAACTTGAAAATTTAGCATCTCATCATAAAACATATAACGCGAAAGCTCCTGAGACTTGCAAAAAATAATTTTCCACAAAATTTTTTAAATCTTTTTTCAATTTTTTTATTTTTTTAATATTATAAAAATAAAAATTAAAAAAAATCTAAAAAATAATTTAAAAAATTAAAATCTATTCTAAAACAAAAATATAACTCTAAGTCTAAAACTAAATAAAAAAAATTTATTGTTATTTCTTTTTTTCATAAATAAAAAATCTAATCTAAAAGAAACTAAATTATAAAAATCTAAACAAGAACTACGATTTAATATGTGAACCAAAATAAAAATAAAAAATGAAATTGTATGTAAAACAAAAGAATTAAAATTTAACTAAACTAACAAAACCCTAAATATAACATACCTAAATTAAAACAAAAGAAACCATTAAATAACATCTAATCTAACGAAATACAAACGCTAACCCAAATTACCTGCTACGGACCTGAGCTCATAACGTGAAACCAAGCGGCTGAAAGATTAAACCATCGCATAAATCAAAATCGAAATTGTGATATACCTGACCTGGCCCGGCGTGAGTTGATCGATATTTTTACCTGTCCGCATACCCAAATTCAATTCACCTGTTCTGCGTAAATGCCTGAATGCTGAGCCGTCAACACTAATGCTGGTCCGATGCTTTGTCAACGGTGCTTCAGAAATCGATACCAGCAAATGTATCAGTCAATGGTGATGCAAGTCGATGTAGAGGTTGCGGGCTTGCTGCTGCTTTCTCCAGCGGTGATTGGCAAACGTATGGATACTCCTGTAGATGCCCTTTTCAAATGCGTCTGTGGTTTCTTCAATGCTGAATGCGTTTCAAAACAGACCCTCTGAAGAGCTGCACGATTTTTCTTTTGCAAAAATGGATGGAAACTCAATGATACGATGGTGGAGGAGTCAACCGCATTTCATCATTTATTTTATTTTGATTTGCAGGTTGCAGCAGTTGATGTAATATGACTGCGTGGGAAATGGAGCTGGCAGTATGGGGAAGCAGCAGAAACTGCGTGAGGAAAAGAGGGATAGCCAGGGTATGGACTTAGAACAGCTAGAAATGAAATGAAAAGAGAAAGGACGCAGGAAGAGGAGATGGCTTTGCATGTAAACGTGAGGGAGAAATGGAGGATCTAATTGGCGGAGATTTGCAGCAGAAAAATGGGAAACACTAGCTATACAAAGCAGATTCACTTGCTATCATTTTGCATGGAGGAGTACTATGATCCGGGCAACCATGATCTTCTTCCAGGGAACAATCAGCTGGGCTCTGCAAGAAAAGCCTGTGGGAGTCGGCTGGTTCAGCCTAGAACTTCCCCAAACGCCCACCAATATTCTCTACTAAAAGGTTTTCCTGCACATCTCAAGCAACCATCAGCAAAGAGAGAGAGAATGCTGCTAGATCTCTGAAATAATGGAGATACCTGCCATTATTTCAGAAACCCTAGAAACACTCAAACCCTAGCAAGTGAACAAGATACCTGTGCTCACAATACTCTAAAAACAAGCTATGATAAATGGCTGAAAACTGAAATATGCAGAAAATTAAAGATCTCACAGCAATTCCAGAGAGTAACACCAGCACAATTTGGACCCCAAAGTCTTCTTTTATTAACCAGAAATCAGATTACAAGAGAGCTTTTCAGTACAGACTCACAGATCAGATGATTTGAAATGACCCCCTAAGACCCTATATAAAGGAAATGATCCTAACGGCTAGTTCGAGTGATCCATGTAGAAATGATCTCGACCGTTGATGAGGATCAAGACATCTCTTGATCTCATCCATCGATTTATTAACTTAAAATATTATTATTTTATTAGTTAGGGTTTTTGCTTCATTTTTTAATTTTTTATTATTTTTTAATTTTTTAATTTTTTAATTCATTTTAAAATGGATCACTGAACTAAGCCTTTCGGAAACATCACCTAGGACCTAGGACTTAGGACTCATGAGGGGATTTAAAACATTTCTCGACCCTCAGGACACATTACATCATGACTTTTACAAAATTACATCTTAAGGGACAAACCCATTTAATACAGACCCTCACAAAACACCCAGTTCTGCGACACAACTATAATCTAGCAAATTTAACACACTAGGATTTTCCTAAAGTTCTAATGACAAAATCCATCCCGGCTTTGGGGTCAGGTTTGAAGGAAAACTCTGCCGATCCATGGATCGGTGAGACGAAAAACCTTCCGGGACATAGATTATCATAGAAAATTAGGTCCACCTAGGCAGTTTACATACATGACTCATGTCTGCTAAGATTATTTACAATCAATACATGCAGACTGGGTTTACAATCAAAAAGATCAAGCTGCTGATGATGGCAGGATGGCACGGACATGCTGATTAGGTGCTGCTTCTTTCTGTCAAGAAAAACGGGGTGCACTGCATGGGTAGTTGACCAGTAGAGGTCAACAGACCCCACAGAAGTCAGCTAATCGCGAATCCCTTGCAACCTGAGGAGGAAGGGATCGATCTCTTCTCCCTTTTGCATCTGATACTATCTCAATTGATTTTCTAATAGCATCTTCTGTTGGATGGAAGTGCCCTGGTACAAGGTGGTTAGCGCCTCCCACATCTCCCTTGTTGTTTCCTTCTCAGCAATGTGTGGTACTACATGATCTTTGACCCCATCTAGGATCATGCACTTGGCCTTCACCTAGGCCTCCTCGTACTTCTTTAACGGATCAGCGTCGACTGGAACAACAACTACTTTCAAGGCATAGTCCTTGATGCGATTTTTGTCCAAAACTGCTAAGATCCTGGCCTTCGAGATGACAAAATTGGAATCTCCATCCAATTTGTCCCGATCCCTCAGTCCATTAACTGCCATCTCTGCTCAACAAATATAGGACATGTTCTCTTCTCCCTCTCCTGCTGCTAATCCAGCAAGACTTGGATTTGGATTTCTTTGGCACAAGAAACCCTCTAAGGAACAAGCTCCTCTAGGCTCCCTCTGAATCCTAATTTCCTTCACGGAAATCCTCCAGCCAAATCTCGAATCACTCCTCTCCAATCCTTCTTTGCTGCTGCAACCCGGATCTAGATTTCTTTGGCTAGAAATCTGTCAAGGCAGTGACTCCCTCTACCTCGACTTTGTCTCCACAGACACTGTTTTGCACCAACAGCAACAGCATCCCACCAACTCCTCAGATCGAATCTGCTCTGCTCCCCCAACCTAACAACCGAAGAATTTGAGCTCCTCTGGCTCTGCCCAATCACAGCGTGAGCTAGATCAGCGCCTCCTGGCCACTGCGTCACTCCTTCCTGGTCCGGAAAGATGACATGGCTCTGCGTGATCCTAATCTGCCCCTCTTTGCTTTTGCATTGGCCTAGACAGTTGACGCAGTTACTGCGTGGGCTCTTCCTAGCTATTACGTTACCCTCACCTGGCTCAGAATGCTGAAGCAGGCACTGGTGAGCCTCTGGGTCACGTCTTTTGCACTGTGTCACTCTCCCTCTGCGTTTATGGCTCTAGAACAACGTTGTCACTTGGGACAGCTGCCTCTCTGCAGCAAATTATTTGGATCTCCCGGCTGGTGTCTTCAATCTCCTATGATTTGCAATGCTCTGATACCATGTGAAATTTTTTGAATCTACACGTCAGAAATCCTATTGCAATCACCAGTTTACCATCTCCTACTTGTTTTTACATTCAACAAGTTATTTAATTATTTAAATAGCGATGAAAACACTATTGCAGACTACACATACATACAGATCACGAACTGAAATAAAATGAGACAAATACACAATGGCTACCGTTATTTTTGGATAATCGTCCCCAGAATAACCCATTTCAGGAAAACCGGTGCAACATATAGAGGGTTTGTATTATTAAGCAAATTTTTGAATACAACTAGGGTCCCAAATCCGGCTCACCCAATAGAGAATAAACCCGACAAAAGTACCTCTATCCAGAGATAGATGAACAAACCCCACAGATGACTGTGTTGTTCCCAGTGTTGGGCAACGATGGTTGCTCCAAGCTCTGCACTGGAACTGCATCACCTCCTCTAGGCGCTGCGTCACTACGCCACTACGACACTACGTCAGAGCTCTCCCTCAGCGTCACTGCGTCAAAGCTCTCCCTCTGCGTCACTGCATCAAAGCTCTCCCTTTGCGTCACTGCGATAGATCACTTGTTCGATTTTCTCAGCAAGCCTCACCTCAGAAAAATCGAACTGATTGATATCTCAAGTGTATCTCCAACTGATCCTCCAGCCTCCTCTTATACTTTTCCTGTTGATGAATCAACGGCCGAGATTAAGTCCCTAATCAACTACTAAGATTAAAACTGACTTGATCCTTGTCATTTAGAAGTTTCTCACCCATATTCTTATTAATACCCATTAATATTTTTATTTTCCTAAGTTTAGGCTTAGGAACCCATTAAAAATATTAATTATTTTAATAACTCCTCATACAGGTGGAATTTCACCAAACGATTTTTGGGTCTTGGAGATCTCATGTGTTCTAGCCCCTCCACAAAATTTCAAAGTTAGAGCACATCCGATGCTACCCAAAATCAACACGATCTGGTTTCTTGAGGACTCCGATCCTCTAGGGCTCCAACCCTATCTTATCCAAGCACGAACCTTGAGTTTAGGAGCACCAATTCCAAGGACACCAATCTTCTATTTGCCAAGCACCAACTTGGACTTTCCAAGGCACCAACCCTGTCAATTCTGAGGCACCAACCCCAAGGGCTCCAACCCTATAACTTCACTTTGTCAAGGTATGTTTGGTTGTACTTCACGGCTCCCAAGGTCTTCTTCACCGAGCCCTGTCAATCTTCAGCTTCACTGTAGTCTTCACGCTACATCATCAATGACAACCTTGTCATATAGAAGGTGTCACCATTGCTTGTCATCATCCCCAATCAATTTCTTCAAGTTACCTCATGATGACATCAACGATGCATCATGATCTCTAGAAATATCTTCACAAGATGCTCCAAGGTGTCGTCAATGTGCTCCAAGCACTCTTCAAGAGTTCTAAGTATATCACTACTCCAAAGGTCCTAATACTTCATTGCAGTGTTGAAAGTATCGGTATCGGAAAAATATCAGAGAGGGTCCAGAAAACATCTTCTCGGCAATATCGGCGAAACATCGGCAAATATCGGCAAGCATAAAAAATAAATTTTTCAAATTTTTAAACATAGCCGATATTTTGCCGATTTTTCAAAATATCACTATTTTTTGCCAAGATTTGCCGATATTTTGAAATATCGCGATATTTTCAAAACAAAAAATATCGCGATATTTTCAAAACAAAAAATATTGCGATATTTTCTCGGCGATATATTGTTTTGCCGAAAATATCGCGATATTTTCGAATATCGCCGATATTATCAACAGTGCTTCATTGTCTAAGGGCTTCCAAGGCTGCTGCATTGGTACAAGCTTCCAATTCACTTAATATGGGCTCCAACTATCAAATCTCCATACACTTCAATGATGTTCAATGATCTGCTTCAAGGGTGACTTCAAGGTACTCCAATTGCCTTTCTTGCCAATCACATAGATCACCACAGGAGTTCACCATAGGAGGGCTATTCCACAGTCATGTGACGAGTTCCAAGACACTGTAAGGTTTTTGCATCCACATTCTATCCAAGCTGCTGTAGGTGTAATCACGGTCAAGATGAAGGATCCAAGCTCCTACAACTGAACTATGCCACTGTTAGAGGAGACACCATAGTCAATTATACCACTGTTTCAAGAGAAGGTCTGGAACCACTGTTTTAGCACAGTTCTTGAGATCTATCCTTGAGTCCGAGCTCTAGTCTGAGTCTACCACAACAAACTGCAGTTTAGGAAACCACAGGAGATGTTTGTGCCTAATCCGAGTTCCTGTCCAGCTGTACAGTCCATTGTTCCAAGCTTTAAATGAGCTTCAGTCTGGTGTTTATATATTGAGCCCTCTTATTTCCTATACACAAAAACTGTGCTTTTATCTCCAGCAAATGATCCGAGGGTGACAGTAATGACTGTCCTTACAGCACTGAGAAATAGGACTGTTCTCCACAGGTAAGTTGTCGAGGTCCTGTTATGGATTGCACTGAAAATCTGTCTTCTTAACCGAGTTCTGCTGCTGTTGAGGGATTCGAGGCACAAAAGAGATATCAAAACCCGAGGAGAAGAATTCTCAATAGTTCTGAAGTAAAACAGAGTCACAAATTCGTTTTAGACCAGATTCGAATTATTATAGCCCAATCAAAGTTTTCCTCGGTGTTATTCTTGTTCTTCTTCCACTTCTGAAATCTTGACCGAGCTAAATGGTAGAAATGACAAGGTTAAACGTCATATATATAGTGTTCATGTCTCTTATAAATATGCCGACATGAGTAGGCTAGTGTAGGTCGGCTCACAGTCCAGAATTATATTCTTAACTTAAAAAATCAATAACTTTTAAACCGCTTGGAGTTTCGGGCTGAGTAATAGCTCGTTGGAAAGAGAAAATTATGCTCTTCAAGATGGTGTAGGTCTCATGGTGAGATTCTGCCTCTAAGGAGGTGAAAAATAATTTTTAATGTGACTGGTCGTTATTTAGTGCAGAAATGGAGGCAGGGCAGAATGCCTTTGAGTGTTGGGCTTCTTCATGGTTTGACTTCTTCATTGATTGTCTTCATAATCATGTACTTGCCTTCTTCTTCATAGAGTCACCATCATCATGTCCTTGATTGCCTTCTTCATCACCTTGTCTTCTTCAACATATGGTCACCATCATTATGTAGTCTTCATTATTAGGATCACCGGAGGTAAGGACATCAAGCTTCACATCATTGGAAGTAGGACATGTCATCATGTGTATTTCTTCTAGGCCTTCATCAAGTATAGTGATATGGTAGTCTTTCATTATGATCAAGATACATGATTGACACTTCATTTGTGTCTTGACAACTTAAACAAGAGTTGTAGTCATCCTTTGGCATCTTCAAGAAATTGGCCATCCTAGTCACTATCATATCAACGATTGACATCAATTATTGATGTCTCACATTGGGTTTTCCGGGGACATTTGTCCAAAAATAACATTGTCAATTTTATTGTGTGTTTGCTCTATATTTTCTCAATTTCCAGTTTATTTCTGCAAAGTATTTTATTTGTGAAAGATTGGAATGTGATTTATTCGTTGTTTGTCGTAGAAAATAAACTACATAATTTAATTAGTTAGAAGAATAAATTTCTATTTGTTGCAATTAGAGGAATTTTCACATGGTATCAGAGCAGTTTTGATCAAATCAGGAGCTCAATAGCGAAGAGGGAGAAATTTGGTAGTTCAGAGGGAGTTTCAGAAAATTTCTTCGTATCTGCACGTAGGGCTAGCTAGGCAGTTTGAATCTCTGGGAAGGAGGGTTCGGTTTCCAATTGTAGGTGTAGGAAAAGTTCGAACAAGCCAGCCATAGTTCCAGCAGGCAGTGGTGTTGTCAGAAAGCAGTTATGATGAGCAAATCAAGGAATTTGTTGAGCAAATCTGGGTGCAATGATTTTGCAGCAGTTTTGTAGGAGAAGATCAATGTTGGGTGGAAGAGAAATAACACACAGAGGGATTTTCTGAGAGGGTTTCAAGATTTAGTTCTTTGGAGGAAATCAGTGATTTCCAGTAGAAGAAGGTAGTAGCAGCAGGCAGGAGTCTGTTGATTTCTGGTAGCATCGGATGTGCTTTAGCCCCAAGATTTTGCAAGGAGTCTAGGACACATGCGTTCCACAATACCCAGAAATCGTTTTGGGAAATTCCCCCTGGAAGAGGTTTAATTAAAATTGTTAATTATTTTTAATGGATGTCTAAGTTTAAACTTAGGAAATTAAAATAATTAAAGTATATTAATTAAACTGAGTGTTAATCTTGTGGAAGCAGATGAGGATCAAGCCAAGATGATCTAAGCCATTGATTAGAATCTAATATGGGCCGTTGATTGATCAACGAGAAGATTATAAGAAGAGGCTTGATGGGCATTTGGAAGACACATCCAGTGAGATCAAGAGATCGATTTCTCTAGAGAAAAGCGCAACAGTGGTTGGAGAAGTCATCGAGGAGATTTCTTGCAGTGAGGGGCAGGGATAGTTTTCCGATTGGATATTTTCCTGATCCAGGGATACATTGCAGAGAAGGCAGAGAGAGATCCAAAAGAGGAAGCGCAGTTCCACTCAGAGGCAACTCAGAGCTTCAGAGGGAGTCTAAGATTCAGCTGGGAAGTTGAGTTCCAGAGCCAGAAGCCGGGTGGTGAGACTGGAGGGCCATAGTAACGAAGTTCCAAACAACAGAAGATTTGTGGAAGAGGTGACGTAGACCCCAGAGAGGCCGACACAGATTTGCGTAGGATGACGCAGAGGCTGCGCAGAGCTAGTGTGGGGCCAACCATCCAGGGCCTGGATCAGTGTCGGTTCACCAGTGATAGTGTGAGGTATTTCTCACTAATTTCTCTGCCAGTCAGATTCTCTGTATCGGATAGCTAGTAAGGCATCCAAAGATTGTATTCAGAAACTACTGCATAATAATACATACCTCAGTTGTTGCACCGTTTTTCCGACATTGGGTTTTTCCGGGGACATTTGTCCAAAAACAACGTCGTCAATTGTGTGTGATTATTTCTTCTTGCTCATTTCTTGTTTCCGCATATAATTTAATTAGTGAAGGCTACAGTCATATTTACTTCGATATTTATAGTGTAACATAGTAAATAACTTGCATGAATTAACAAGTAGGAGAAGTAATATCAGTTTGCTGCAGTAGGGATTTGGGTCTCCAAATTTTCACATGGTATTAGAGCGCAGGTGAAGCAAGAAAGCAGACTGGAAGAGCCCAGCGTTGAAGAGGAGGGAGATTGAAGTGTTAGGTAGGCAACAGATCGAATACCAAGAGGGATTCCGCAATCCAAGCCAGGAGGGAAAGATTCTCGAGGAAAATCTCTCTCTAAGCAAGTTGATAGAGAGGTAAGATTTCCAGTTTGTGATTTGTCAGTGGCAGAGGGAGCAACGCAACAGCAGATTCAGTGCAGAGCAGTCTTCAGGTGGGACGCAGTTTTCTACAGTGTTTGCTAGGTTAGAAAAGTGTCAAAAGAAGGATGAAGACACTTTTTGAGGGAATTTCTTTCTTAGTGAATTCTGATCCAAGGAATTCTATTTCTTAGTTGCTGAGCAGTAGTAGCAAGGAGCAGATCTACTAACTTCAACAGGGAGTGCGTAGGCTAGCTTAGCAACTACGCAGAGGAGATAGGGTGGCTAGAACTCCAAGTCTAAGCAGCGTAGAGCAGAGTTGCAGCAGTGAGGGGAGGCACAATGCGGTAGCAACAGCAGCAACGTAGTGGCTTCAAAGAGACATCATCGGACTAGTAGCAGTCAGATCTTCAGCATCAAGATGCATCTATGCTGAACACTTTTCAGTAATTTGGGATACTTTTCCATTGTTGATGCAGTAGCAGCAACAATTTGCAGTGCAGGGGCAGTTGGCAGTGCCAGTGCCAGCAGCAGCATGGATGTAGAAATTTAGAGGGAGCTGTGGTACGGATGTAGTGTTGACAGTGGTAGTGTCAACATCAATACAGATGTAGCATTTGCACAGTAGTTGGTGGAGAGGATGTCAGACATCAACAACGTAGAAGGAGATGTTACAAAACAGGTTGATGCTTCAGTGGGAGGCATTGCTAGAGCACATTCCTCGCTAAGAGGGAGTGTTGATTTCTGGTAGCATCGGATGTGCTCTAAGTCTCAAATTTTGAAGGGAGGCTTGAGCACATGTATTCCAAAGAACCCAGAAAGCGTTTTGGGAAATTCTACCTGGAGACAATTTTATTATAATAATTAATCATTTTTAATGGGACCCTAAGTCTAAACTTAGGAAAATAAAATAATTAATGGGCATTAATCTAACTGTAGGTGTAACTTCTAGAAGAAGACGAAGATCAAGCATAAATGATCTTATCCATTGATTAGCTTCTAATTTGGGTTGTTGAATGCCAACGAGGAGATCATTTAAGGAAGCTTGAGGGTCATTTGGAACACACACACAGAGTTGAACAGTCAGATCGAATTGCTGAAGCTAGAGGCGGCACAGTGATTTGTAGTGATCACGCAGAGAGGGGTAGAGGGAGTTTTGGCTGGAGGATCTTCTCTGGAGCCAAGAATACTCAACAGAGAGGCAAAGAGACACACAGAGTAGGCAATGCAGAGGGAAGAAAGGGTGATGCAGAGCCAGGAAGGGCTCACGCAAACCCCACATAGAGCAACGTAGAGGCCTCCAACGCAGAAGTCTGAGTTTGCTGAGGAGGCTGACGTTTCTAAGTCAGGAGGGCTAGAAAAGGCTTCTGAGGGCAATTGATTCTCAGTTAAGCTGACATAGGGCCAACACAGAAGTAGTCAGGGAACTCGTGGTTCAACTACCGGATCAGTCGGGACTTGCAATGTAGAGTGCAGTAATCTCACCAATTTCTTCTGCTAAGTGATTTTCTCTGTAACTGGATTGTCGAGAGGGCATCCAGTAGTTGTACTTAGAAATACTTCAGCTTAATAATAAAAACCCTCAAATCTGCTACACCAATTTTCCCGCATTGGGTTTTTCCGGGGACGTTTGTCCAAAAATAACTGTCATTTTTGTGTATCTCTCTATTGTTCAGGTTCTTGTTTTGACATATTATTTAATTGGTGTAGGCTGCAATGTATGTATTTCAATGTTTGTCGTAGGAGACTGCAAATAACGTGTTCATGTAAATATAACAAGTAGAAGAAATATCATTAGTGCGGTAGTAGTAATTCTCGAGTTTAAGGAATTTTCACATCACCAATGGCCATGATTAAATCCTCATCAATGACTAAGATCATTTCTAGGTTGATCCATGTGAGTTTTTAGAGAAATCTCATCTTTCTCAATTAATTCTTGTCAATTAATCATTTTCCCTAAGTTAGACTTGGTAAAAATCTAATTATTGATTAATTAACTTAATTGAGCCATCTCCAATTGTTTTCTCTTGAATTTTTTTGAGTTTTGGAGCTCTTATGTTTGTAAGCCTCTCTGACCAAAGTCGAGACTAGAACACCTGTCCAATGCTACAAAAATCAATAGTAAAAAGGGGTAAAAAGTCACTTGGAGGAAAAAGTGACTTTATCAATAAAATATTAAGAAAGAGGGGGGGGAGTTCTAGAAGCTTGGAGAAGATCTGGTGAAGTCTTTTAAAAGGGTGTCGAAGGCCATTCCTCATTCATTCTATTTTGTGATCTCTCATTGTGATTGGATTTGAGCTCAAGCGAGTCTCAACTAAAGGGTTTTACGTGAAGCTCTCAAAATAGTTTCGGTGAACATCAACTGTCACCCTAGCTAGGATTCAGTCAATTTTGGTGGTCACCCATAGCCACCCTAGTTGGTGTGAAAATTCGATGACCCGAATCTCTACTGCAACAACTAATAAAATTTTTCCTACTTGTTAATTTCTTAATCAAGTTATTTACAATGTTACACAGTAAACATCGAAATAAAATCCACTGCAACCTTCACAACATAAAATACTGCGGAAACAAAATACTGCACATGAGAGAAATAAACACACACACACAATTACACCATTGTTTTTGGAAAATGTCCCTAAAAAAAACCTAATACGGGAAAACTAGTGCAACAACTGAGGGTTTGATTATTATGCAGTAGTAATTTGAGTACAAATCATTGGATTCCCAAACTGGCTATCTGATACAAAGAATAAACTGGCAAAAAGGTAGTTAGAAAACATCTCACACTGTCACTGGAGATCCGACACTGTTCTGAGCTCGGGATGAGTTGCCCTACGCTATCTCTGCGTAGTGTCTGCATGGGCTCACGCAGTCACTATGTCACAGCTCAAGGGACTGCATCACCTCCTCCTTCTGACCTTCTACTAATTGGAAACTCGACCCTCTGGCCTTCCGGACTCACACCCTAGCTTCTGGCACTGGATCTCGACTGCTCCTCAGTAAAATTGTAGACTCCCTTTGTAGCACTGCACTGCCTCTCTGAACCTCTCGATGCCTTCTCTACCTTGCTCTCACTAGAACTGGAAAAATCCCTTTCGGACTACTATCCATGCCCCTAACATAAGAAGATCACTCGATCTCTCTCTGGAAACTCAGCACTGCTACTCTTCAGAATTCGATCTCTAGATCTCACTATCTCTGTGTGTTCTCCAAGTGCCCATCAAGCTCCTTCTTATAATCTCTCGTTCAAGCACTAACGACCAAGATTAAAACATAATCAAAGGCGAAGATTAACTAGGAGTTGATCCTCGTCTTTATCTAGAAGATTCGCACCAGATTTAATTAATGCCCTTTAATTAATCACATTTCCTAAGTTTAGAATTAGGAATACATTAAAAATGATTAATTATTTTAATTAAACCATTTCTATGTGGAATTTTCCCAAACGATTTCTGGGTTTTGGAGAATACATGTATTCTAGCCTATCCATAGAGTTTGGTGGCTAGAATACATCTGATGCTACAAAAATCAACACTCTCTCTTAGCGAGGAATGTGTTCTAGCCAGTGTAACAGGAATCGGCGAGTACTCGCGATTCCCAATTTGCTCACCAGTGAAAAGATCTGATCCGAAACTCTGTGAGTCAAATTGCGTTGACCGAGTTTGACTCGTGGTCAACGCAAGTTTGACTCGCGAGTCTGTCGATTTTTTCGATTTACGCGAGTTTGCCGATTTTGCCGAGTCCCGCCAGTTTTGGGTTTAGGGTTTATCGGGGTTTGGATTGTCACTTTATCGGACCACCGTCGACACCGCAGAGCCATTCCACCTTCGATGCCGCAGAGCCAATCCATCGTCGACGCCGCAGAGCCATTCCACTGTCCACGACGCCGCAGACTCGCAGAGAAGCCGACGGGAATTGCAGAGATTAATCAGAACAGGAATTCTTACCTCGTTAATTTCCTGCGAAGGGCAGACACACCGAAGCTTTAGGTAACGATTGTCCATGACTCCACGGACCACAACACAATCTTTCACAACTCTGATGCTTTTGACAGTTTCCTATAGAAAGCGTGATAATGTTGATTGCTGACTCGATATCCCAAATGGAGATGTCAAATTACAATATAAAGCATCATTCACTAAAGCACTAATCTATACTCTCAAGCCTGAAGTATCCTCTACAAGAAACTGTGTCCCTCACATAGATTTGAAGCCACTATGTTTCTCATCTGAAGTATCTTGGCACTTGTACATTGTTCCAGATCTTGCAATTTGAGTTGTTATAAGATATTGAAGCCCTAGGCAGCGAACTATTCAGTAAAAGTTACTGCAGTATTATTTCGCTTGCTTATCATAACCAAGAAAGGGTTTGGTCGAACAAAAGGTATAGCAGGGTAGTCACCAATATTGATCTGGCAGTCAGTACTTCAGTTGAACATTCATAGGCAATACTATTAGCTTTTCAACAAAATCAAACTAATCTTCTACAATATGTTTCAGTTGAAGCAGGCTCTCAACAGTTAAGGTTTTGAAGGGTTACGATATTGAAAATGTTGTAGCATATCCCTGCAAGAAGTTTTGTACAACATGAAGAAGATCTTCATCAAGTCTAGGCTGTATCTAGCAGCAACCCCATCATTTTTCAAAGTTGCTCCATTGTTACCATAGTCTGGTGGAAAGATGACATTTCTATTTTTTTAGAATAACAGTGATCCCCAATACTGCTCCATAAGTTATAACTTATAACAGTGATCCTCACACCTATCTATCTCCTAGACTCCTAGTACATTAGAATACTGCTCCATAACAGTGATCCTCACTCGCCTTTTGCATAGTCTCTATAATATATATGTTTAGTTGTTTACTGACATCTGTCTTCATTTAATTTTTTAGATTTCTAGCATATTTTAAATTTTTGGATCATTTTTAAATTTGATTTTTTATTGTCTTTCACAGGAGCCACAAATTAAATAGAAGCCACGACTCCAAATCTTAATAGAAGCCACAAATTAAACACGAGTCCAAAACAACAACAATGCCGAGGGAGAAGGACTTTGCTTGGGCTTATTGTGACAAGATTCCTAGAGACCCAGGCTCCTTTGTAAATTTTGCAAATCGGAATGTAGTGGAGGCATTTATAGATTCAAGTTCCACCTTGCACAAATACCTGGCCATGATATAGGTCTTTGCAACAAGGTTGATGATAATGTCAAACACCAAGCAACCTTGGCCATTGATATGTTACAGTCAGCGTAATGCCAAGAAAGCAAAGCAAAATACTGAAATAGGAACTCTTGGAGTTGATGGTTTTTCTACCACTACCCCCATTTCAACTCACTCTGTTGAATCCTCAATGTCGTTCCCAAGTTTCCCACACATGCCTCCAAGGCCAAGTCAAACTCAAGGCCAAACGAGTCCTCCTTTCAACATTGGAGGTGGAAACATAAACACCTTTTTTGCTCCCCATTCAAAACCCGGTTCCGAACCTAACTTGGATGCCACTGGTTGGAAAAAAAATATCCATAGTCAGGCAAGGAAGGTCATTGCTAAATTTTGGTACTACTCTGACATACCTTTCCACTGTGCCATAAGACCTTATTGGCAAGCTATGATTGATGCAATTGCTATTATAGGTCCAGGGTTCAAAGCCCCTACATTAGAGAGCCTGAGGACAGATATGTTGTTAGAGAGTGTTGAAGATGTCATGCTTGTGTTAGCTGAGTTTCGTTCATCATGGGTAGAAACAAGGTGCACCATCATGAGTGATGGATGCACAGATCAGAGGAATAGAACTTTAATAAATTCCTTGTATCTTGTCCTGCAGGCACAATGTTTCTCAAATCAGTGGATGCTTCAAACAAGGTTAAGACTGCCCAACTTATCTGTGAAATGATGGAGTAAGTCGTTCAAGAAGTGGGAGAAGAACATGTTGTACAAATTGTCACCAATAATGCAGCTAATTATATGGCTGCTGGTAGACTTTTTGAGATTAGGCACCCCACCATTTTTTGGACCTCTTGTGCTGCCCATTACATAGATTTAATGCTTGAGGACATTGGTAAGCTTCATTGGATACATGAGGTTGTGGAGAAGGCAAAATCCATAACCAAATACCTATACAACCACACTATTGTCCTAAACATGATGAGAAAATACACTGGAGGTAAAGAAATTGTTCGACCTGCAGTGACTAGATTTGCAAAAAATTTCATATCTTTGTAATTTGTGGTTGAGCAAAAGATAAATCTGAAGAGGATGTTCTTGGGACCTGAGTGGATGGCATCTAAACATTCCAAGACCCTTGGAGGCATCGAAATTGTTGCACTTGTGTTTAATGATGGTTTCTGGAAAGATGTCGAAGAGATTATTGCTGTGATGGAGTCCCTTGTTAGAGTTCTCAGGTACTTCAAGTCTTTTAACTTTTTCATTTTTTAAATTTCATTTCAAGCTTCTTTTGATTTACAATGTTTCATATTTCTTTAAATTTGAATGCTTGAACTTTCAGGATGGTTGATGGTGACAAACCCGCTATGGGTTACATTTATGAGGTGATGGATCTCGCAAAGGAGGCCATCAAAAGAAGATACGGGGATGATGAGACAAAGTATATGCCTCTTTGGGACATTATAGATGCACGTTGGGATAGGAAATTTCATTCCCCCTTACATGTTGTTGGGTACTTCTTAAACCCACAATATTTTTATGATAAGAGCAAATTTAATGAGGATGGGGAGGTTGGCAGAAGACTTATGACATGCATGGAAAGGTGCTTCCCTAATCCAAAACATCAAAGTCATGTCTTTTCCCAACTACAAGATTATAGGGCGCCATCTAAATTGTTTGCCTATAGCAATGCTATAAGAGAAAGGTCTAAGATGTTGCCAGGTACCTAGCTTGAAGGCTTCATCAATTCATTAAATTTGTCTAAACTTTATTTTGTATGTTAAATGTTTTATTAAATTTTCTTTTATTTTCAAGTTTTTACTATTAGTACTTCTACTCACAAACCCTTACCACTTGCTAGGTCTTTGGTGGCAAAACTTTGGTAGTGATATGCCAGATTTGAAGCGATTTGCCATTCGAATCTTAAACCAACCATGCAGTGCTTCAGGTTGTGAACGCAACTGGAGCATGTTTGAGAAAATACATTTTAAGAAGCACAACCGATTGACAGAAAAACGCTTGAATGACCTTGTATTTGTCCATTACAATCTACAACTTCGCAACAAACAAATACTAGGTGAGACTCGAGAGCTTGAATTTGAAGGTTTCATAATCTAGTTCATACTTTAAAGTTCAAACTTCAAACTTCAAAGTGAAACTTTAATTCACATTTCAATGTCTCATGATAATGACAGGTTTGGATCATTCACCAATCGACCTTGAAGAGATAGATTTGCAAACTACAAATGCGGCAGACTGGGTCCAATTAGAGGAGCCTCCTCTTTTAAGCCTTCATGACTTGGAGAACTTTGAGAGTCAAGCAAGCGAAGGAGTGGAAGGAATCGCTTCTAGTTCTCACTCTTAAGAGTCTTAGACTCTTAGTTGCTGATTTTTTTTTTATTAGTATGCAGTTTTTTGTAAACTTTTAGAAGCATATGCTTCTAAGTTCTGGTTCTATGTACTATGTAGTCACTGGTTAGAACTTAGGACTCAGGAGTCAAGACTCAGTGCTTTGGATCATGTTTGGACTCATAACATATATGAGATACTTATTCATTCATGATATTTTGGACATCTATTGATATTATGCATTGTTTGGACATGCCTTTACTGAATATTAATGAAAAATGTTTTTTTTTAATTCAATATATGTGTATATTTTTATTTAATGAATTCAACAATTTTTTGCTGATTTTTTCCCGATCCGATTAAAACTCTTCGCTCTTTTGCCTCGCCAATTTATTGTCGATTCCGAGTCTGGTAACATTGGTTCTAGCACTGCAACCCACTGAAGCAACACCCTGTCTCTGTAACACCTCCTGTTACGCTGCTAATGTCTGGATCTACTGCCCACCAACTATTGCGCAACTCTGATTTTTGCATTCGTGTTGCTGATAGCCTTGTTGCATTGTGGTTAGTGTGATGCATCTGTCCACCGAGTCCTGATTGTTGCTAGATTTTGCACTATCAATGAAGCCTCTGCACTGCTGCTAACTCTACTCCATGCCAACTGCACTGTGTTGCCTAGTGTCTGACTGCTACTAGCCACTGCATCTGTCACTCTGGCACCTCACTGCACCAACTTCCATTGATCCATCCTGCTACTGCGTGATATGGGCTCCCATAGCAAGGTATTGATTCATGAGGTGGACCTCCTCAAGAATCCTGCCCATCCTGTAGCTCTCTAGGGCTACAACTCCAAATCACCCCACCTCACCCCTGGAGGTATCTCAGTGGTCATGGAAAACTCTTCCTCCAATCTGGAGGACAACCTATCAATCTCTACAGATGCAGCTTGTTGATCCTGCTTCTCCTCTTTGCCCTTCTTTCTGAGAGGACACTGGGTGTTGTAGTGCTCAAGCTCATCACATTTGAAGCATTTGACCTTGGAAAGGTCCTTCTTCCTCCTGTGCTGTTCTTGTTGTCCCTTTGATGCGAGGGTTGCATTCTCCTTTTCCTTTACTTTCTTCGTACCACTACTACTGTTGCTATCACTGATGGTGCTCTTCACCAGATCTCGCCTCATCTCCTCCTGCTGCAGATCAACCCACATACAATCTGAATCTGGTAGTTTTTCTTTGCCTAGGATATTGTAGATGAAAACTTGCCATTCTTCGAAAACATTGTTCAGAGTTAACCACACCAATTTTGTAGGCTAGGGTGCTAACCCTATTAAAGACAGTTGGTCCCAAACATCCTAAAGCCTAGTAAGGAAGGGATCTATACGCTCCCCTTTCTACATCCTCGTGCATCTCAGCTCCTCCTCAAGATACATCTTCCGTTGCTGAGAAGATCTTTTGTACAACATAGCTAGTGCCTCCCACATCTGTTCGGTTGTATCTTTACTAGCTATGTGAGATACCACGTGATCTCGAAACCCATCGAGAATCAACCTCTTAGCTTGCCATCTACTTCTTGTATTTGTTAAGTGGATCTGCATCGGTGGGTACAACTACCACACTATCAATATAAGCCTTGAGATCATGTTCATCTAGAAGGCAGGAAATTCTAGCCTTCCAGATCACATAGTTGGGGACTCCTTCCAACCGATCTTGATCTCTCAACCCAATTGATGCCATCTCTTAGAAAATGTCGAATTCCTCCTCTTCTCCTCTGCGCAGCAACTGCCCAGTTGTTCACACTCCCTTCTGGAGTGAGAAATTTTGCACACAACTACTACTGCTCTGCTAGGAAAATTCGAACTTCTTATCTAGAAGTCCCCTGAGGAAAGAATTCCCTCAGTGTGTGCTCTTCCTTCCTCCTGAAGCTATTTGCACTAGCAAACTGCTACAAAATTTGTGTCCCCACTAAAGATCTGCTCTGCAAGGAAAATAGCGTTGCTCCCTTTTTCCTCTGGTAGGCTTTGATCTAGAAAATCTAATTTCTCAGTCGACTCACTCAGAGAAATAAACTTTTCCTCAAAACTCGATCCTCTTGGCCCAAGGACTGCGCTGCCTCTGGGGTTTCGAATTGCTGCCTACGTAGAAATTCGAACCTCCTTCTCCTCTCCTACTCTGAGCTCTCCGACTCACGATCTGTGCTCTGATACCATGTGAATCCCTATTGCACCAACTGATTAAATTTCTCCTACTTGTTAATTTTTAATCATGTTATTTATAGTGTTACATAGTAAACATCGAAATAAAATCTACTGCAGCCTTCACAACATAAAATACTATGGAAACAAAATACTGCACAGGAGAGAAATAAACACACACACACAATCACAAAGTTGTTTTTGGACAAATGTCCCCGAAAAAAACCCAATATAGGAAAATTGGTGCAACGGCTGAGGGTTTGATTATTATGCAGTAGTAATTTGAGTACAAATCGTTGGATGCCCAAACTGGCTATCTGAGACATAAAATAAATTGGCAAAAAGGTAGTGAGAAAATATCTCACACTGTCGCTGGAGATCTAACACTGATCCGGGCTCTGGATGAGTTGCCCTATGCTATCTTTGAGTGGGCTCACGCAGTCACTGGGTCACAACTCAAGGGACTGTCACCTCCTCCTTCTGACCTTCTACCAATTGGAAACTCGACCCTTTGGCCTTCCAAACTCACACCCCGACTTCTGGCACTGTATCTCGAGTCTCGACTGCTCCTCAACAAAATTGCGAACTCCCTCTGAATCATTGCACTGCCTCTGCATGGCACTGCGTTGCCTCTCAATGCCTTCTCTTCCTTGCACTCACTAGAACTAGAAAAATCCCCTCCGACCTACTATACCTGTCCCTTACTGCAAGAAGATCACTCGATTTCTCTCCGACAACTCAGCGCTGCTACTCTTGAGAATTCGATCTCTAGATCTCACTATCTCTGTGTGTTCTCCAAGTACCCATCAATCTCCTTCTTATAAACTCTTGTTGGAGCACCAACGACCAAGATTAAAACATAATCAAAGGCTAAGATTAACTAGGAGTTGATCCTTGTCTTTATCTAGAAGATTCACACCAGATTTAATTAATACCCTTTAACTAATCACATTTCCTAAGTTTAGACTTAGAAGTTAGGAATACATTAAAAATGATTAATTATTTTAATTAAACCATCTCTAGGTGGAATTTTCCCAAAAGATTTATGGGTTTTGGAGAATACATGTATTCTAGCCTCTCCACAAAGTTTCGTGGTTAGAACACATTTGATGCTACAAAAATCAACAGTTGGCTTGTGGGGGAAGTCATTCAGGCTTTCCATTGTGTTTATTGCAGGAGAATTGAAGCAGATCAAGTTTCTCTTATAGGTGATTATAAGTTGTTTTTGCAGGTGCCAAGAAAATTATTATTATTTGTTGGAATTGCTATTATTGGAGGTTGATTCATCTTCCAAGAGGTCGAGCTTTACTGCTATTCCGGATCTGAATCTCTTCAGTGAAGGGGTTGAATTTGTGTTGCTAAGAGAGGCCAAATTGCTTCACTTCCTGGAGGGCGATGGGCCCAATATGAAGATCAGACATTTGCTCAGAACTAAAGGAGGCCGAGAGAAATATTTGGAGGCCGATTTAGCAAGTTATTTATCAGTGTTTTGGGGGGGCGAATTTATAATTATTGAAGGAGGAATCTTTTATTCCAAGTAGGGCGAATTCAAGGGTTTATTATCAATATCTAGAAGATGAATTTTCTAGTACAGGAGGATGATTTCATCTTCCTAAGAAGGCCAGGTTCCAGGAATTATTAAGGCTGAATTTGATGTCTTTCTAGAGGCTAAATTTGATCTATTATTGAGGTCGAGAAGCCATCTAACCAGGGAGGCTGAGTACACCAGTTTAATTGAGGATTGATTTGCTGAGTGTTTAGTATCTATCTACCAAAGATAAAATCCAGAGGGTCGAGTTACTACGTTGGCCATTATCACCTCAGGAGACTAATCTATTGTTTGGCGGCTGAGTTTCTTCAATTATGGAGACCAAGATGTAAATTCTTGGAAGGTCGAGTTTATTAGCATTTGGAGACCATCCTATCCAACTCTAAAAGTTGAGTTATCTTTCAGGGGAGGCCGAGCTTATTTATCCATTTCATCACCAGAGGAACATCGAGTTGTTGATCTTTTGGAGTTTGGATTGTTTGTGTATCAAGGAGCAGAGTTATCTCATTTCTATTTGCCGATTTTATTCCTTTAAGGGGCCAAGAGTTGCTTGTTCAACAGGTCGAATTTCCTGAGCCTATTTCTGAGATTTATACCAACATTTCAGAGGGTTGAGTTGGTCAAATTTATTGCCGAATTGGGATCCTACGTTCTATATTCAACCTACATTGTAAAGGCCTTCAAATCAAGAAATAAAGTTTATGATTTGCCTCCGTATTTCTTCTTGCTAAAAGTGTTCACTAATTGCTTGCTAAGTGTTTGACGAAAGTTTGTGCATTAAATGTTTGTTAAAAGTGTTCAAAGAAAATTTTAGTATTTGTGGGATTTCATTTGCATTTTCTAGCATTTGGTACATTACACCACCTAAGATAAATGACATAAATACATATAGCATGCCCTATGCGTGCTATTTCCAGGGATGCCATGTCTCTTGTCTAACTCATATTTCTGTGTCATCCATCTCCCATGTCATTGTGTCAACTGACTTAGGAGTGGGCCACTGATGAATGTTAAATTTATGCAATCTACAAAGAATCTCCATGTGATGCAACCTAAATGTAGGAGTTACAAATACACTAGATGTGAAATTCTATTCGAGACTAAACTGAGGACAAATTAGTTACAAGACAAACTACTAAAAGATAACACTTAAGATTTAGAATTAAATATGTTAAACACACATGGAATGTGAACAACAAATGTGAAAGATCGACCTTGAAGACATATTTTATTCACATGTTGTACATTTATAATACATTGGAGTGACTCTTGGATTCATCTTCCAACGTCTCTTGGACTCCCTTTGACTGTTCAACTTCCACACCAACCCTTAGAGGATTAAGTGTCCAACATTCCCCCCTTAATCCGAAGGGGTATGTATGAGTCCAAGAAGAGAGTTGTAATACAAAACATGCAAAAATGCATGGCAGCACTAGGTTGAATGTGCTCTCTGAGATGTTGGTATAAGGGGGTGGTTTAAGGATTACCACCAACACTGGAATGCTTAGTGCAGTTCCCGAAACTCTTCCAAATCTGGCAAGAAGCTGAAATCTTCTGCTAGAGGAAGTGTCCCTAATGATTTGGAGAGGGAGACTTTCAACCTGGAAAAGGGAGGTATACAACTTGCGATGGTTTAAGGATGACTACCAACTCTGGAATGCTTAATGCAATTCTCAGAACTCTTCCAGAGTTGGCAAGAAGTTGAAGTCTTCTGATAGAGGAAGTGTCCCCAATTCTTTGAAGAGGGAGAAGCTCAACCTGAAAATGGAGGTCTCAACCCTGCATAAATGGTTTAAGGTTGACCACCAACCAAAGGCATGCTCAGGGGCATCTTTGTCTCTGTCTACAAGGCTAAATCTGGTATGGAAGATTGTGGCTCAGGCTCGGTTGATGTGGCTTTGAAGCTTTTATATGACCATCACTTCCCCCTCGTCAGATACAAGGTGAGATGATGGAGAAAACTCAACTACAAGATTGTTCAATACTTTAGAACAAGTTCTAACATATCACTGAAATATGTTCTTGGTTGTTGAAGCCGATTGCTAAGAAGTGATCCATCCAAGATAATCTTTGTTCTTGCAGGAGGCTTGTTTTTGAAGCATCCGATTGAAGAATGAGTGGTTTTATGACAGTGCTCACATGGATGAAGATCAAAACAATGATCTTTCATATGGCCAACTCAGTCATAATGTTAGCATTTAACACTCGATTGTCACTATTGTGGAAGAGGAGCAGAATCTGTAACATTTGAAGGTGAACTATCATGAAGGAATCCAACACCATGGAATTGGATGGGCCTTGAGTAATCTGGAATATGAAAGGACACGGGCTTGTCATATCCAAGACCAGTTATGTGCTTGTTATGGAGAAGCTCTTCCCAAGGCCTGATGATGGGCTTGGGAAGTGTATGTTGAATTTCTACTTCTGCATTCAAATATGCTCTTGTACTGGGCTCAGTGATCTGAACAATTTCTGGCTGCTGATTATAGTCAACTTTGGACTAAAAAATGGGATTATTCGGAACAAAAACAAGTTCAAAATCATGACTACGTTGTTGTAGCTCCTCTTGCTGTAGCAGAGATTCAAGCTGCAAAAAATCAATTTTCTCATGTGCATTTTGCAGACAAGTCTGAATTTCTGAGAGAGAGTCTTTGCTGATTTGGATTGTGTCATCAGCAGTAGATTGTATCAAAGTTTTCAGGAACTTTAATACTTCATAAATTTGAGTCATTTTTTAGACAAATCAAACTTAAAATTGAAGTGTTTCAATTTCTACTGAAAATACACCAACAATCAAAGAATCAATGAAGAGTGAATGAGTAACACAGTCAGTGAGACATTTCTATGCAACAGTTGGTCTCCCAGTCACAAATGAAATCAAGTTGTAGCACTAACTACAAAAGGTCGAAGGTCCTCATCAATTGGAAAAATTGTTCAAAAACCATTTACAATGGAGCCAATCCTTTTATACAATCTCGATATGAATTCCACTACTTTCAGAACCCAAAGTGTCGATAACAATGCCAAGATGGTAATATCATAAATGAGCCTTACAAGCGTTTTAGGCTCCAAGACTGTTGTACCAAATTCTAATGTAGCTCCTTTGGCTACAGATGGTTATGGTTCAGCCGCTTTTAATAACTAATGGACAAAATCTCTAGCACCAACTCTTTATCGCTGGAAATTTGGAACTTTGAATGAGTCAACTTCACCATCAACCAAGATACTTCCGCTCACACCAACTAAAAATTGTAATTGTATAGTCCTTTCGCTCACAACTAACTTTTTGAACTTTACAATATAATGAACTCATTGGCCTTGCTACTTAATGTGCAGACATTCTTGACAAGTTGGTTGACCTCATTATTGGAACACAATGGCACTATACCTCCAATGGCCACACAATTGAGACAAATGAGAAAATCATGTTGATTTTTGTTCCTTGATGTCGCGATTTGGGATGGAGTGCATCGCTGAATTTAATGCTTATGCAACACCCTTGGAAATCTCCCAAAAACACTAGAGATAACCATAAATTCTCATCAATTACCATGCAACGACAACAAAAGGTGTTCACCGAGCCAATCCAAATCCAATAGAAATCCACTTCTCAGAGTTCCTTCAACCACAGAAGAGTCAAACCAACCAAACAATCGAATCAACTGTCATATATATCAATTTGATTTCTGAGACACCAAATGCATCAAAATCCTTCAAACACGAACACCCAGATAAATGCAAGAACCGTTGTAAGATCGTCGGCTTACAGGCAAATTACTCAACAAAATGTCTACACTATGATTACACAATTTCCCGGCCTTTGTTTTTACTTTAATTTGCTTCTCTACAGCACTAGAAGGCAAGGGAAAGGGCAAGGGTGGTGCTCTGGCTCTAGTGCTTTTGTGGATGTTGTGTTTTTCCAACCCCTCAACGTCGATTAATGTTTTCACATACGATGCTCCATTCAACAACACTTTCACACAAGATGCGCATTCACCAACACATATGTAATGCATTCAATATATATCAACACTGGAAATATATGCGATCAAACCATCGCCAACGCAGAGCAAGAGTTATTATGACGCTCCATTCAATCAATGAACGCATCCCTATATATATATATATATATATATATCAGTACCTAAGTCACCGGATTCGTCCTAAACCCCCTACGAATCCTGAATCCAGCGAATCCGACACGATTCGGTCCGGATTCGTGTCCAAATCATATGACACGTTGTGTCCTTTTCCAACACGTCGAATCCGAGGTCGTGTCACGATTTTCAAAAGCGTGTCGCGATTTTTGGAAACATGTCCTGTTCATGGTAATGTTAAATTCTTAAAGTAAAAGTGACATTCTCCTTAATCTTCATTTTCATTTTCATCCTTTTACTTAAATTTTTAACATTACCATGAAATGACTTAGGATGTTTGAGAGTGGTTCCGGCCTCATTGGATTTCATATGGAGAAAGTAGAATTTTAGATTTCATTCAAAATCCAGCAGACTTATCAGTTTTTCAGGATTTTAGGATTGGGGGATTGCAATGTTTCCATTGAATTTTGTCATGTATTAGGGTATGGAACTTGTATTTAATCAAGAGCACCAATCCCTCTATGTACCTTGATGTTAGTGACATTGGTTGTCGAACTCCTGTATCATGACCCTCCTAAAAATGTATGCATCACTCAAACAAAATCTTGACTTGACATGTTATGCTTGTTCTATCTTATGTTAATGCTTAAAGGGTGATATTAATGACAAAGATCCTGATTTTCCAACAAGACTAAAAAATTAGACATTTCTCGTGGTGGCAAGAGGGCCAAGCATAAGAAATAGATAATAGATTGACATGTATTTGAATTTTGTATGTACTATGCATGCTAATAGCTATAGATGAAGATCTATGTCTGAAATCAATAAATTTGTATCATTAATTAAAATTTGTGTAAGAAATATGATAATATCTAATTTTTAATATATATATATATATATATATAATATATATATATATATATATATACATATATATATATATTTTTAATAAAATAATATATAACGTGTCCTGTTCCGGGGGGTCAGCGTATCCGAATCTGACACCACGAATCTCGAATCCTACGTGTCCCTAATCCCCGTGTCAGGTGACTTTTCAGTGCTTATATATATGAATCAATGCCCATCGCATACACATACCAGGATATTCACACAATAAAATGTTTTCAATGCACCACACAATGCTATATAATCTCGCATGTCAGCAAGCCTCATTGCACAATGTTGAATAACTCACACATCATAATACAATGCATAGGAAATATGAATGGGTTATGACTTACCACAAAGCTCCAGAGAATAGAAAATCGAGGAGGATACAATAGCTTTCGCAGATTCAAGCAGTAGTGATGATACTTCCTGAGTCACCTTCTTACCAACAGAGAAATCGAATAGTCAACAAATAAACAGACAAGTGTTACACACAACAACGAACTGGCTAGAAGCATTGATATTAAATGGGAAAGAAACATTTCATCAGACCAACGTTCATCGCAGAGATCCGACAACAAATCTTTAATGTTTGTTTAAAGCAGAAAAATCAAATGTTGTTGGAAGATCATTGCAGGTCCTAGCTTGTTCTATTTACTTTCTCACAAATCTCATCTTGACAAATTGCAGTGGTAGCCACAACATCCGCATATTACACAACAAGGATTGTCGTAATGCTTTCCATCTCCAACATGCCCAAGAAATCGATACTTTCTTCGAATTAGAGGACAACTGGGAAATAATCTCAAGCTTCAAGCCAACACCATGGTTCTTAGAGATCCTTGCAAAGAAATTGACATGGAATGAGTTGGATAGGAGTGTTTTAGTAGACCAAACATAGTCGTTGCAGGCAAGCAAGATAGATATGGCCACAAACAACCAAAAATTGGAAACCAAAAGGCACAATGCGAAAAATAACACACAAGTTTGACAAGCTAACAGCCAAAATGGCTAGGGTCGAAAGATAATGCAGACAAGGCCCGAGGATGAAGCTTTCACTGGTTTGGGTCGTGACTGCTAATGAAACGGTCATGCAGGATCACCAGTAACGGTCCTAAGAGATAGAGGGTAGGTTTGCATTGCCAAACAATGCACAAAACGCTGACAAAAATAGGCTCTACCAATGCAGCGATATTACATAATTGACAATCTTTGCGTGTAGAAATAGTACCATGAACGATGAGAATCAATGCAAACTAAGAAACCAAACACTTAGATAAGCGTTATAGTAGGAGCAGAAGCCCATGTAAAATAGCCGTTGTCAAATGTCCAAAGAATAAACTGCTACACATTGCAATAGATCTCATGTAGCGCATAAATGGCCACAAAACTGAACTAATGGCTCAAATGAGATTGAGCAGGTCACGAGATTGCCTACTCTAATAACATGTTAAACACACATGGAATGTGAACCGCAGATGTGAAAGATCAGCCTTGAACACATATATTATTCACATGATGTACATTTATAATACATTGGAGTGACTCTGCTTATCAATATGTCTGTAATCCACTTGTCACTATGGTAGAAATCCAAGATACAACTTCAAGAGAAGAGATTATAGTTATAAAATCTTTCTTCTAAAGTAGCTGTTGATTTGGGGTAGCATCAGATGTGCTCTAGCCACAAAATTTGGTGGAGAGGTTGGTGCACATGAGATATCCAATACCCAGAAAGGGTTTGGGCAGATTCTAAAAAGATCAGGAGATATTAAAATAATTAATATTTTTAATGGAGTCCCTAAGTCTAAACTTAGGGAAAATAAAATATTAATGTGTATTAATATGAATCTGTGTTAGAATGGTCCAAAAAGACATGGATCAAGCCAGATCTAATCTTAGTCGTTGATTAGAGACTTCATCTCGACCGTTGAGATATCAACAGGAAAAGTATAAGAGGAAGCTTAAGGGTCACTTGGAGAGCACACCAGATGATCAGTCATTCTATTCTCTAGAGCGAGGGTTGCTAAGAGAGATAGAATCAGTGATCGGGAGAGAAACCGAGGGTCATTGAGTACAGAGAGACAGAGAGGAAGATATAGTGTCGGGTAGCGGCAGAGCAGCCGGAGAGAGAGACGCAGGAGCAGCCAGTGCTCAGACAGGGCCATGCAGAGGCAACTAAGTGTTGCGCAGAACACCAGAGGGGCCAGCATAGCTAACGCAGAGGCTCAGAGAGCTGACGCAGGGCCTCCTGGGGCTTATGCAGGCCAAGATAGGCTGACGCAGTGCCAACGCTGGGCTAGGAGAGGCTGACACAGTCTAGATTGGGCAGACGCTGGGGTTTCTGGGGCAGATTGGTGCTGAGTAGTTGCTGGAAGGATTATCTGGGGTTTAGATTTGTTAGAAACCGAGAGGTATTACTGCTAAGGAAATTCTCTATTGGGTAGGCCAGTTACAACACCCATATTGTACTCTAATATTGCTTAATAAGAAAACCCTCAGATAGTTGCACCTGTTTTCCCACATTGGGTTTTTCTGGGGACATTAGTCCAAAAATAATGGCGTTATGTGGTGTGTTTGTTCTTGTTTCTTTTAGTTGCTGATCTGTAATATGTTGAACATGCACTGGTGTTTATTTTCAGTATTTATTTTGTAAATAACTTGTTAAGGAAAAATAACAAGTAGGTAGGAATAAATCAGAAAAAGTGCATGAAGGTCTAACTAAGTAAACTTAGAAACTTCAACATGGTATCAGAGCATGATTGCAAATCACAGAAGGACTAAAAGACATCAGCGGAGCCGAGCAATAGTAGCAGAGAACAACTGCCCCGAGGTGACAGAAGTTGTTTCTAGCAAAGCAGAAGCCAAGGAGTGTGATGCAGAGCCAGCCAGGGCCACGCAAAGGAAGTCGGGAGCTGCACAGAGCCCCAGAAAGGCCAGCATTGCTGACGCAGAAGGCTAGATGGCTAATGCAGATCCATCTGGGGTGACACGGAGCCAGCGTGAGGCAAAGAAGGGTTGACGCAGTTCACAGAGAGGCAGTTGTTGGGGTCTAGAAGGCTACAGGAATATTGCAGAGTGGAGCTCGTGAGGTACTGTAGTCAGAACAGTACCTGACAGAGCAGGGCCAGAGGAGTTGTTACCGAGGGTTTCTAGCCGAGGAACCCAGATCAGAAGTGCAGCTACACAAGTCGATCAGAGTAGGGGACATCTCGACAAGCGACAGAAGGATTTCCAGGAGGGAAATCAGGACTCAAAGGGAGTCCAGAAGAGAACTTCCAGACAGGAAGTAGAAACTCAGAGGATTCGAACAGATAACTTCCAGGAGGGAAGTAGAGGAGCATCATGGCACTACACGGGGTAAGAGACCAGGATAGACTGGACGGAGCATTGAACTTCGTAGTCTGGAAGGCCAGAATCTTATCAGTGCTTGACAAGAATCGTGTCAAGAACTTCGCCTTGAAGGTAATAACTGTCCCAGTCGACCCCAATGAAAATAACAGATACAAAGAGGCGATGGCGAGGGCCAAGTGCATTATCTTTGACGGGGTCAAGGATCATGTGGTACCACATATAGCTAAGAAGGAAATGGCATTTGAGATGTGGGACGCTCTCAAGAAGTTGTACCAGCATATTTCTGTGCAGAGAAGAATGTTACTCGAGAACCAGATGAGGTTGTATTAGATGAAGATGGTCCAATCGATTGACACCTTCCTTGGAGGACTAAATGAGATCTGAGACCAGTTGACTGCTAAAGGAGCGACACCGGATTAGGATGTAATATTCCTAACCCAGAATATTCCTCAAACCCTAGCAAAAACTCCAACCAAATATGTGCAAATGATATAATAACCCAGAAGTGATAAAATAACAGTGGAACAGCATATAATAATGTAAACCGGAAATATAAGCAGATACACAAGAAATGCAGCAAGAAATGCTAAGCCATTTTATTATAGTGAGCAATAAAATGAGTACAAGAGGTGATTAGATAGATGGCACCTCGACTTGCACAAGGCAAGTGAAGAAATACTCTCAGAATGGCAAGAATGGCCTCTCTGCGTGGATGTTGCTGCTGTGCTGCTGCTGCTGCTAGAAAACAAATGATGGTTTGGGGCTGCTCCCCTCCTCGGAAAAAGCTGAAACTCTGGATTTGGGCTCTACTCAAGAAACCTAGAAAAACCCAAAAATCTTTCCTGGAATGGCCGACCCCTGAAAAACACCCTCTTGGGGTTCTGCGCAGTTCCTCAATGCTCTGCACTGCCACTGAAGAAAACCCCTCTAAACTCTGCCTGAAACCCTGCCAAAAATCTTCCAATGAGACAAGAGCTAAACCCCTCCTCAATCTTCCAGCATAACTCCACCTGCAAAACCCCAATCCAGCACTACAACCAAAAAGAACTGCGTCCCTCTCCAAGTGCTACGCAGTCCTCGAAAATGCTGATGAAACTGCTGCTAAAATGCTGATAAAACTATTGTTGAAATACCGATGGAAATACCTTGCCCAAGCAGGCACTCGAAGTCCCCCGGGGCTAAGGGTGAGATCTCCAAACGGAGACACTCAATGCACTAAACAGTGCAGCCAGCATGCTCAGAAGTCGAAACGACTAGCTCAAAATGCACATAATTGAATGATCCAAAATGAGGGGGCTCCTCTCTATTTTATAGCCTCTGCCTCTCACAATCCCTAGGCTCACCTCCTCCTGCGTGATTCCCCTCTTGCCATGTGTTCTTCCCTCCTGCGCAGTCCCTCCATGTGTCTGCGTGGGCCCCATTTCTGCGTCCCCCTTTGGCCCCCTTGGCTCCTCCTTAAGTCACAACATTGTGCTACTAGGAAGTGACTTTTTATTCTTAAAGTGAGTTATGTCCCCTGTCCTCACTTTTTTTATTTATAAATAACTATAAAAGGCAAAAATTGGTCAAAATTGAATATTCCAATTAGCCATGGCTAATTAGGAATATTACACGAGCTTATGGTGAGGACAACCCTGAATGTTGTCTCAGAAGATTGGGAAGTATTTGTCCAGAGTATCCTGGGCAGAGGGACTCTCCCACCTTGGGATGAGATGTGGGCAACTCTTTGCCAGGAAGAGATTAGACGGCAGTCAAAGATAGGTAGCAACAGCAAAGGGATCAAGGTCAAGCAGGAGAAGGATGTGGCCCTAGCATTTGAGGGAAAGCAGGAAAAGAGGAAGAAGACAGATCTCCCCAAGATCAAGTGCTTCCACTATGGGGATCTGGGTCACTATGCGA